>BMAU01018915.1:696875-1393750 GCA_019973935.1 Trichonephila clavipes
CACCATATCCTATTTAACTCTGGTACCTGATGAAAAAAGGAATTTTAATAGGGATCACGCTTGCTCTATCATTTTTTCCGTAATCGAAAATATGAAAAGAAGATGCAAAGAAAATGTTCTGTTACTTTTTCTATCAAACTTATAAAATTTCATTTAAAAAATGAAATGAGATGCTGCTAGAAATTATTATTGCTTTGAAAATGATAATTCATTACAATATTCTATAATTCTAAGTTTTTAGTCAGCGAATAAAGATGCAAATATCCATGTCTTCAACGGACATCAAAGAACCCACTAGTTTATGCACGTTTTTGTACTGAAAAAGGATTTCTTTTCCGGCACTCTTCTTGCTTCATGAATGAAAAACAGTTTATCAACTGAGAAAGATCCGACAACCTGTTTTAGAGACAGATTAGGCATTAAGTGAATTTAACGCTTAAAAACATTATTAAAATTTAGATGCTTCTCTAAACAGTGTTGGAATTTTAAAAGAAAATTATAATACGCTTTTAGCATTCTGGAAATGCAGTTAGGTTTCCCCGAGATTTTATGGATCTTATTTCACATAAAAATTATCCCATTTAAAAATTTTATTATGCTCTTAAATTTAATGAATTGCTTTTACCAAAAAAAAATGCTTGAGAATACACTCCTGGAACATGTTTGATTAAAATGCCTGCCGGTAAATCACAGAGGATTCTCTGAATATCCCCCCAATCCCCTCACACGAAAGTTTAATTTTAATTTTTGAACAATGCGTTATTTAATAAAATAAAAGCGATTTTATAAGAAAATATATTACGATTTAGACATTCAGTATAAGAATATATTTCCAAAATTCTATTTCTGTTCCATATAATTTTTTCTTATCAGTCCGAAATTCTGTTAAAAGCGATTTCTTTAATTGAAATTCGCTCATTTTAAACTCATAGATAAGTATAATTCGTTTCCACTATCCCCTAAACATTTTACTTACAACTCATTATTCATACTTGACGTTTAACCCAGCGTTACTAGGGGGCGCGATCCTATTGAAAAGTTGAAAACAAAAGATTATTTTTAAAAAAATCATTAATTTACTGAGAATAAACGAATAAAATACATTCCGGCAAAATAATTACCAATGTCTCCATCATATATAAAATTATATACAAAAATTAACACTTATCTCGATAATTTGTATTGGTTTATAATTATTCCCTTTACTGCTGAGTTAAAATTATACGATTCTCTCCCCAACGCCCCCATTTTCCACGTAGGCACGCGTATGTGATGTATTGGAGGGGGAGTGAAAAGGAATAAAAAATAAGTGAAGAATGGGATAAATGGTAGAGAACTGCGGTAGTCTACTTGCTCAAGGGTAGGTTTTCTTATGTAATTGATGTTATCTCCCAACAATGATTCGCACATCTTGACAGAGAATACTTTTCTATTAACTCCATTCTATTTAATTATTTTAAAGCATACACTTGATATTCTATAAACTATCTTTTTGGGTGAGTGAGTGAATATTAACGTCGCACTGTTCAGCTACACGAGGGCTTTTGGCGACAGACCTTGTCATTTTGAATCATGGTCAAGCGCGAGGACGACACCTAAGCTGGCACCCCCTCTCCTAACTATCATACCACACCAACGGGAGGATGTTTGAGCTCTCGACAGATTAAACGTGCATCGCGCGTCTTCAGTTGTACTGGGCTCGAACTCGTGACATCCCAACCACGATCCGATACCTTGACCTCTAGGCTACCGCGGCCACACTATCTTTTTGGGGAGAATATCTTCTTATAAAACTTTAATTTTGTTTGATACATTTAATTTTTTTTCAAGAAAGGAAATACATATAATTTCTGCGTTTTTATTTTTCACACAATGCTAGAATTTAAGCTATATACTTGCCTTTTTTCAAATATAGTCGGACCTTTATATAACGAAGTCGCTAAATCCCGAAAAAAAGCTCGTTATATGGAGGTTCACCTTTCAATACTCTTCGCAAACCACATAAAACAAATTTTAAGTTCGTAAACACTAGATATTTGAAAACGTAATTATTCATACCTTTTTGCAAATTAATATATAATTTTTTTATTATCTTAACTATAAAAAAAAGAAAGAAAGAAAAAGACAAATTGCAAGAAAAGTTTCTTTAAGCCTTTATCCACTTCCAGAAGAATTAAATATATTTCTTTGATGCTGAAGCACTTAAGTTTTAACAATTTAGAGCTACAAGAAACAAAGCTACCAGTACGACTGATCAACACTACAAATGAGCGGAGACTAGTTCAAGAACACGAGACAACTTCATTGAGGTTGAAAGGGGATATTGAAGATGTTTATATTGTGGACAATGGGGGTCAAAGGCTGCACTTCTTGGATGAAACGCCCAGAATTCTACTGCTCTCGGCAAATTACGGACCTAATAAAAACCAGTTCACAATTTATGACCATAATAAAATGCGTTAAAAGAGAAAATAACTTGAAATGTCCAAAAATACTTTAAAAATAGGAAGAACAAAAATTGAATCACAAAAGAAAAAGTTCGTCGTATAGAAAATGCACTTCGTTATAGAGAGGTTATTTTACGAAGAAAATAGTGAAATATGTTCAAGGTTCCAGGAAAACGTTCACTATAAAGAAAAATTCGCAATTTAGAGGTTCGTTATATAGAGGTTCGACTGTAATTTTTTTTATATATATATTGCGTTTGACATAATATTTTTTCCTGAGAATTCTCCAATGATTGGTGGGTTGAAGATATCAAGGTCGGTTAAATTGAAACTTCTTATGTAGGATTGTTACGAGTAAAGAACTACATATTTGCATAGTGTGGAAGAAATGAGAGGAAGGATTCAAAATTACGGTTTAGTTTTGATTGTTTGATCATGTCTCAGAATTACGAGATGTGTACCTTAACGCTACATATTAGTTTCTTCAAAAAAAAAAAAAATCTAGATACTCTATCAGAATCAATCCAGCCCATGGTAGAATTGCAAAAATCGCTTAGAAAATTCCAAAACAACAAACATAACGAGAAAAACAATGAATAGCACAAAGGACTATTTCCCATTAAAGATTTTTAAAAGAAAGTCGTGTAATTGTTATTGAAGTAGCGGTTTTGAAACATTTTCTTATTCTTGATCACACACACACACACACACACATTTGGAAAAAAAATATCTTGAATGGTTCTTAAGTGAGTTTTATTGATGGTGTGAAATTGCGCAAAACTTTTCCTTTTTTGTGTAAAACGTTTTAATCCCACTCGTTTAGATGATCCAAAAAGCTTCCAAGGTTTTATTTTGTAATCTTGAGCAAACACAACCTTACAAATAGCTATCTGATCATCAGATACTATCGCTCGCATTTGAGACATAAAAATCGCCCAATAACCTGTAGGCACCATTTAAATCTTAGCGGTATTTTTTTTTTTTTTTAGTTTTTAGAACTTGGTGCAAAAAAAATATTTTCCATCCGTTAGAAACTTCGATATGAAAACCACGAACAAGTATCCTTCCTCCAAGTCATAAAACTCGAAGGTCGTGATATGAGATATTATGGTATTTGTGGCGTCTAAAATGATTTTTCCAAGGTTTGTTTATTGGAATACAACTAACTCTCTCTGAAGCAATTGAATAGGCAGTTTTTTTCCTTTTCGGCAAATAATGAACGTTGAATAGTTTCTAATTCTCAAAATAATACTGACAAGCACACTAAAAATGGAAATCTCAAATATATTGTAAAAAGATTGTGTGTTTTCGAAATTGTTAATTGAATTTGTATGGATTTATAACTAAAAAGTCTTTTTTAAGTAGTTCCGTGCTTTCCTGGATCCCCAAAATTTTTGTCCAGTTCAAAGTTATGTAAATTGGAACTCAAAATCTTTGATTAGGCCTAGCAATTTATTTAGGCCTTAGACTTAAAAAAGCAGTCCGTCTCAAAATGGCTTTCCGTACTTGTTTTACACCACGGAGTACTCAACGTTTAATGAAATTTGCAAATATATCACACAAGATAGTAATTTAGTCAGAAGCATTCGGTTACATGTATTCATTTATAACTACAATAGGCGCACTTGACGCAAATAGGAGAGAAAAAGTTATAAATACGTAAATCATACATTTCTGGAACTAAAAGAATACTAAAACTAATCATATTAACTATAGTTATTTGTTTTTAGGCAAACCTTTTAGAAATTTGCACTCAATTCAAAATTTAAAAAAATTCTAATGTTTTTCTAATTAAAATTTTTGATAAAAAAATGTCAATTTTTCAAAATATACTTGCAGACTTTCAATAGAATACTCACATCAAACAAAAAATATTTAAAAAATTTTATTTGAAAAATATATTGATTTTAAAAATTTATTAATTGGAATATATTTGTGACATTTTTAGCACTCTTTCAAAATATATGGAGTAAATTGTATTGTTGTGAATATTATCTAACTCATTTATACAATATTTTGGATTCTACATTATGCTATTTGCTCAATTAACAAAGATTTTATCTTAGGAAAATCGCGATAAAAAACTATTACTCTTTGACTTATTTAAGAGGAATATCTTCCAACTTATTTAAAATATTCAGTTATAAGGCAACATATTTTAGTTTCTCATCTAAACTTTAATTCAATTGAGTTTAATTTCATTAAAGTTTAGAATCCAGGATTAGTTTGAAATATTGAGAAAGTTATATTAAGATTTAACTTACCTCAACGGTTGTTTATTTCAATGGTTAAGCCTATTTTACAAGAGATTAGTTGAACTAAGATTATCTAACCCATCCATGACTTTTTCTCTGACATAAATAGATCAAAATACCTTATTTATTAATGATTTTAACAGTCATAACGTTTTTTCAAACGAAAATTATTCTAATGAAATAGAATAAAAAAAACTCCGCAAAAATATATATATCATCGATAAACAAATCGATGCCAATAAACACAAAAAGAACTTTTTTCCTTGTGTTGCCAGACACATGCAAAAATATTTCTTGAGTTAAAACTAAATTCAGTTGTCTAAAATTATAAATCGTCTGGAAAAAATATTTGAATATTTTCTATCTACTAAAATATTGAAATACAACATTCGAGTAAAATGTTTCTTTTTAAAAAAGGAAAAAATATATAATTAGTATATTTAATTCCTTCTACAAAAATTTCGATGGAGTATATTTTCTATTCGCTGAAGCATAGTATAAATTGAAAAACAGTAATACATTTTTTCTTGCTACTTAATTTTTATATGATTTATACTAAAAAATAAATGCAAAGTACTTAAAAATTGGCAACACTTTCAAAGTATATTAATTTCGGTACTTAAAAAAGAACATCATGTATATATATAATTAAAACTCTAACAAATTCTAAATTGGAAGAAATAATTAAATATTCACTAATTAATGATTCCAAAGAAAGTATATAAGTGAAATTTTCCTTTTATTATGTGTAAGTTTTTTTAAAATTCGGATCAATGATTTCTACACTAATTAGGAGAAAAAATTATAAATTGCGTTTTAGTTATTCTGCTATTCTCATTATTTCATACTTATTTTCTGATTTTTAATCATTTTGGTAACAATCATTAAACTAATAAACATTTAAAATTATGATATATATTATTTTGATGAAAAAGTAATCTTTTACCATTTTCCTATAATAAGCATAAAATTCAAACAAATATAATACGGATTGGAATTTGTGTAAAGTAATACACTTTTGAGAATTAAAAAAAATGACAATTTTTTGTTTATGATATTGACCATAATATTTAAACCCATCAAATTTATTTCACGGACTTTATATTAATCACTCAGCATATTTAAATATTTATTTTATAAATCTAGTACTTCCAGCTTTTTTTTCTAAAAAAAAAAAAAAACTGAATAAATTGTAGAAATTAAATTGATAATTTAAATCAATAATTTAAGAAATGGAAACACGGTTTTTTAATTAGTTCAAAATCATCTAAAAGAACATGAATCACTTATATTCATATGTTGTTTATGACAATTTTATGAAAAACTTAAGAAAAATTGCAACTATCATGAACATTTTTCAAGTATAATAAAATATTACTATATTTTATACATTTTTCTTTTCTAATTATATTAAAAATTTGTATTATTTTGCATTTTTATTTTAGTTGCTTATTAACTCCCTATTTTTTCTTTTCAGAAATTCTCTACATTTATTAGTGTCACCATCAGTCTGTTCGTTGGAGCAGTCATACTCAGTAAGTCATTTTCATTGCAAATTATTTTATAATAACAGTATTAACAGCTCAAGTTATTAATCAAATAATAAGCTCGTCTTATCATTTAAGTAGTGAAAATAGTTTGGAAATGGAAAATAATAATAAAAAGAGTTTTAAAAAAATTCTTTCTCTTTTTCCTCATTTTTTAAATTCCTTCTCGTACATTCTATTGCAAACGTTAATGAATGTAATAAACTATGTAAATGAATAAAAGCCTGATTAATGGAAGACTTAAATTGAATAGCGAGTAATACTCGTTGTACGTAGAACCGGTTTTAAATCTTTGACGATTTTAATAAAGTGTTTGTCGCCTTTTGCATACTTCTAGTAATTTGGATGCATATATATACTATAAAGATTCATCTGCCACAAAAAACAAATATAAAATTATACAGGTTTAGAGCATGCGTTCTATTTTAATTGTGTTTAACTGAAAAATGCACTAAATAAAACACTGGTTTGACAATACTACTTGTAAACTTAAAAACTATAAATTAAATTTTATCGCAAGCATTACATGAACAACGTTTTTCCCTGAACGCGCACTGAGACATCACTTATTATACTTGCAACTATTTTAAAGCAATTTTGTTTTGTTGTTGTTACTTATGCCACCTGATCGACAGTAACATCAGATCAAGGTCCTCGAAGTTCATCGCGGATAAGGGCTAGAATTTTTACGCCTGATGTTAACCTTAGCTTTGAGCACATGCAGGTGACAGTACAATTTTGCTCGGTTCCACCCCAATTTTGAGGGAGAACACCCTGGGTGTGGTCAGGGGTCTCTCACTTCTCTTTCCCTTCCACTAACCTCACGAGAGAACTTGGGGCTTGACAGCTATTTAGAGTCCCCCCCATGCCGCGAAGGCACTATACATTGACAAACATCCATGCCTTCTCCGGGATTCGAACCTAGGTCCTACGAAACCGCAGTCAGCGTCCCTAACTATTGTACCAGATGGGCGAGATAAAAGCATTTTTAATATATTTTATGTATTTTGGTACTTCTGATATGTCATTGCTGCAACTGTATGATAGTTCCCATTTATAAATCAGATTTAAAATCTAATTTGTGAATTATGATTCATGTTGTGGAAAAAAATTATATGTTTATTATGAAAACATCCCGACAGTTTTCAACAAGAATTTTATATTCATGTCTCTGAAAGTTGTCGGAGAAAAATAGGAAAAATAGAAGTATACAAATAGTGTTGGGGAGAGGGAGCGCTCTCGATTGGGGAAAAAAATGTCAGAAATTTATATTACGGAGAAAATATTTTAGACATATTCACAGTGAAGTTTAAAAAATTACTGGATAATATTTGTGAGATAAACATTGATGTATGTAAAAATATTTATATTTATATTATGTGACGAGTTTGAAGATATCATATACAGAACTGTGTCACTTATGAGTTCGCAGATCAAATAATTACCCTCTTTCAGGGTTAATAATTAATCATTTTCCGTCTTTGTTATGTTAATTGTATTCAGTAAACACATCATGTTTAATATTAATCTTATTCAGATGTTCTTCTTTGGGAAAAATGTGACTTGGGCGTTTAATTAAATATTATGCATTCTAAAAGACTGTTCAATAGTTATTGTTCTTGTTTCTTTTTTCTATTATTCTTGACGGATAAGTCTTTACCTCTGTTTGCGATGCAATGTATGCTTTGCATACAACATAACATTCATTCTAATACTTACGGTTTTTTATGTTGTTACAATGATTTAATTAAGAATATGAGTAACCTTAATAATAAAAGAAGCGAACAGATTTCTTTCAACTATGACGCAAACAAAGGTTACAAAGATGAATAATTATAGCTTACTAAACCCATTTTTTAAGAAATTAAAAATGTCAAATATTACAACTTCTTCAAGGTGACCTTCGACTAAAAGATAATTATTTCAGATGGATGCGTCAGATTTTATTATCTTCAAATATTAATCACGAGGTCAAACCTTTCTGTTAGAGATACATTTATTAATTTAATATTCAAGTAGGTGTCAAATTAAGTTAAGCATGCTAAGGTAAATATGTTTAATTGATTATTTATTGACCTTCGTCGTCTTCGAATTTCAATTAGTTTATTCTCCATTAATCACATTTGTATAAGACTTATAAAGTTTCAAAAAACAATTTAAAACGCAGTTTAACTCAAAGATAAAAATCTTCATTTCAAAATGGCTTAAATTATTTGAATTTGAGTGATTAAAGAAGCATTTTTTTATTTCCACCTGAGTGAGTGAAATGTTCATTTGTTTTATTTTGCAATTTTGTATTCGAAGAACTCTTTATGTAAAGTACTACTTAGTTTGAACTAGATCAGTGGTCTTCAAACTGTGTTCCACAGAACCCTGGGGTTCCACAAGGCATTCCCAGGGGTTCCGCGAGTCACTATAAAAAATCGAAAAGAAACTTATAAATGTGTAGGCAAAATGGATTCACGTTCTCTAAAATGTGTGTATACCCACAAGAATTTAAAGCTCATCCCTGTTATTAAGATACTCTGAAAATTTTATTCGTATATAATAACTTTATTTTGCAATCCTTTTAAACTTTTATAAAATGTAATAAAAGAACATTAAAACGTTTTATCTTTATATATATATATATATATATTACTTACTAGATTGTGATTATTTCCACGAGATAATTTTATTCTCGTTAGTACAATGTCTTTCAAAACAAAATTGGTTGGTACACATTTTTATATTTGGCGAAAAATATCGACAACATATCAACAGATTCGATATTAAAAACTTAAATTTAAGCAATAACAAATATCCTAAAATTTATGTTACAAAATTTTCCTGCAAAATACCCAGTATTTCTCACACATCGATAAATATTTTAATGCCATTCAGAACATTGTGAATAAGTGAAAAATATTTCTCTACGTGAGTGGCTACGAAAACAAATGAAACTCAGAATATGTAATGCGATTGCAGTTGTTCTTAATAGACCTAGACTTCGACAATTTGTGTAGAAAAATGCAAGCACATATCCCAGTTACTAAACATAATGCATAGGTCACTGACAATTAGATCACAGATTAATATTATGGACGAGTTATTATGTTAAACATTTTTTAATGATAAACGCAATACTTTTTTTTAACCTTATCTAATGTTGATCTACTTTAAATATCATTTTAATATATCTTCTTCTAAGTGTGTATAAGGAATAGGGTTCAACGAGAATTCTTTCTAATTCTAGGAGTTTCGTGAGTTTAAAAAGTTTAAAGAACACTGAACTAGATTATGCATTGATTAAGGGATAAAATAAATTAGATTATTTTTATGTTCAAATAAAACTACTCTGAATAAGTGATTGGCTGGAAGTTTACTGGGAAAAATTCTCATTGAGAGAGGGAGAATAGTTCGTATAGTTAGGTTAATTAAACCCTCTAGGATTCCAGGATTAGTTATTTGGATCTGACAAATGAAATTGTCAGTTATCGATATTCCATTTTTTCGCTTTTTCCCAGACTAAGCTTCTCACTTATATTAAAAGTAACAAGCTCTGCATACTTCACATGAACACCCATGAACAAATCAAGTCTAGCACTCGTGATATTTCGATTAATAAGCATGACTCTAAGAACTAGGCTGTCTCATCTCTCCCACTTATGAAATAATTTTAAAAAATGGAATATTCTCAAAAAATAACCCAAAGATCATAAATCCACTATTCAAGAACACATTATTTGCTATCCATAAAACATTAATGATACTCTTGATTACCAGGAATCATGTGAAGTCGTGAAATTCATAGCAATTTTATGCACAGGCGACAAAAATTGGCTTGGCTACTTCTACGGTTCACAGTTACTATTTTATTCGTAAATGATATTTAAGAAAAGTATTTTGAAGGAAGAGCCACAAAAAAAAAATTGACTAGGAAAGAAAACTACGCGAAAGTTAGACATTTTTAAGGTCGGTTTTCAAATCAGTACCGATCCGCATTTTAGCATCTTTGCTTGAAATTCTTCAAAATTCGGCGGTTTATGTATAAGTTAGAAGGAAAATTTCCAAATTCAGTATTGTTCAATAAGGAATTATTTACTTTTTTAAAAAACAGTATTTTTTTATTTCTCCATTAGGGGATTCATTATTTATTTTTTAAAATCACCTCTGCTGAAAAAACATGCATAGCGAAAGAACGATTAATTTTAAAGCGTGTATTAAAACGTGTGTGGTTGACAATTTAGATATTTCTTGGGTTATAAAAACATCAAAAACAATGTCTTAACCAGAAATTAGAATTAATGATAACGAGGAAGTATTACATTACGAAAATATCTATTTATGTTGAAATACATAATGTTTTTTTAATTCTAATTCCTGAATATTGCTGAGTATATAGAGCACTTTTGCATACATATAATTATTTGAGTTTAATATACGAATTGTTATCTGGATATTAAAAACCTTCATTTAAAATCTGTTTTGAAAATATCTTCATACGAAAAAAAAATTATTCATATAATGTATGCTCTTTATAAGATTTGAACTTCTTTGTACACAAACTCGTTTAAAATAAAATACATATAAATTCTGAAGGACAATGGAAAAAAGTTCACTAATAATACCTGTAAGTATTTGTCAGATGAAAAAACTCAATGATAATATAACTAAGCTGCTTGGCATTTTGTCAAAGGCATTTGTTCTTTTCTAACATAACTCATTTCACTAACAAACCAAAAGTATCTTAAAACTGACGAATCGATGTTTAACTTGTCTTTTGTTCTGTCAGAATGCAAATATTGTTTGTTGCATGGACAGACACTTCTTGTTCCCAATCGTGTTTAAAAAAATTTTCAAAGAAAATGCATGTCTGAACATTCAATGCACTTCTAACTCTATAGAAAGTAAACTCTGTTTCCTTTGTTATCTTAGAATAGTCTAACAATACTATTACTTAGTCGGAAGTGACTGTAGTGAAATGTTTAATGGTTCTATTGATCGTGATGCCCGATATGATCAATGATTGAAAATACATGCCACATATATGCTGAACATTTTTTAAAAAAAATTTCTTTATGTTTATATCCTATGGTTAAAAAACGGAATCACTAAAATCAGCCAAAGATTAGTTGGATAAAGCTGCATTTTCGAAGATTTAAAAATAAAATTGAATATAAGAAAATTGATGAAGAGATCTGAAGTCACTTTTTATGCAGAAAAATGAGGACGCCCCATCTTATCCTCCACCCCTTTTTTTTTAAATGTTACCATACGGGTAATAATCGTGAACCCAAAACCCGTACGGAAGAATGGATTCCTTGGAGGGATTTCAGCCGTAACGATTGTTGTCTAACCGAAGACAATTTTTAAGCATTACAGTACAAACATTTTATACCATATCTAGATTCAACTTCTTCATTCCTTGGTAAAAAATAAGGCCATATTTATTTGACCTTTGAGGCTCACAGATTTTCGAAGAACTCTTAACTTGTTTAAAAGAAAATTTTCTAGAATGTGTTATTGCTGGATAGCCTGGTTAACAGAATATTGAACTAGTGATAGATAGGCAGTAGATTCGGGTCTTCAGAAGACCGCTATGTAGTAAGGCTGATGAATGCCTTCACGATGGTATTTTTTTTTGTCCACGTCAACTTAAACATTGTTATCGTTACCCTCGCGTAGCTTCTAGCGTGACATTAATGAATAATCAATCAAGTCTATGATTATAAGAATTCAATTATGATTTTTTAAATAGATCCAAAATGATTCCTTAAATAACCTTAAGGCTATGAGTTTTCCGCATTTGTATTAGATTATAGTTTTGAAAAACATTTCTAAAAGCACGACCTTCCGACTACGACATTTAGCTAGACTTTTACCTTACGGATGTGACGTAAATCAAGGTTAATTAAAATCAAATGGTCATTCCCATTGGAAAAGCCCACATGTAATCACATCTAAATAAATGATATCTTCCCCACCCTTTTTTTTTTTTATGAATTTCGGTTTTCCAAGGGGATCCACATTCCCAAACATCTACTAATATTCCATTTCCTGTCGATGACATTCCTTTCCGAGGCCTTCTTCCGAAGAGAAATCAGTTTTTTCCGTAACCGAATCCCGATATTTCCGATTCCGTTTACCTTGTCGTGTGCTCGCATTCCGATCACGTATCAGCCTTCCTCCAAGGCCGAGAGGGACGAAAGTGAATAATTAAGTTCACCGACTTTTTCCTGGATCGATTATTAATAGCGGACCACGGCAAGCAAGGACAAACCGGAATCCAATGAGAGACAATGCGGTTCTGAAGATGGAACATTTTTTTCCCTTAAAAAACTTATTTATCAATTAATGGTCAGTTGTTATTCGTTGAATTTCTCGTAACCTTCGAGTGAGAATAATCATTAATATTCTTACATTTAAGTCGAGGTGTAATAAAACAAAAATGCGAGCACCCTTTTATGCTCAAGCAACACGCTTTCTGTAAGTATTTTTCTTTTTTTTTTTGATAAAAATAGTTATTTAATTTTTTATATTTCTATTCTGTCCTTAGTGACTTGTGTTTTCTTGAGGAAATGGGCAGAACTGTTGAGAAATCATAAAAGGTGACTTCCTAACTCCTTCTTATTGATGTCTTGTAGCGCAGCGGTCGCCAAACTTTTTGACCTCACGGACCAGAAAATTTCTAATTTTAATCCTGCGGACCACTAATAGGATTTTTTAAGTGTTAAATATATTTATAAAAAATTTGCGATCGCAAAGAACACAATAAATGCATCCAAAAACATAATTAACGTGATGAGTAAGCATATGCCACACATTTTTCTGGAGACCAGCGAAATTTTCTCGCGGACCATTAGTGGCCCGTGGACCACCACTTTGACGACCTCTGTTGTAGCGTATTGCAAAAATTGATGAGAAGCCTGAGCCTTAAGAAATTGAATTAAATTATTAATTATGCCTACAACTATTAATTACAGCATTTACATATAGATAAAAGTTATTCAATATACCGAATGCTTTAATACTACAGAAAATTTTGGCGGTAGGAGGAGAGAAAATAAACACATCTTTTCTTTCCGATCGTTTAAACGGGTCTCTCTTAGCTCTCTTCTGGGGTGGGGTGGTTCCTTTTTATTTTTGGAATTCCACTCGAGGTTCGGTTTTCAGATGCGGTGCAGATGGGAGTTTTTCTTTGTTTATGGCTATGAACTATTGGTTTTATCGGCGTGATGTCAGATGAAAGGATTCTGCAATATTTTAGAACTGCACGTGGTGATGTGGATGGAGCAATTCTATCTGCATAGAAAAGTCAACCATTAAACTGCGAGGAACGAAAACACTACAGTCTTCATATATTGTTGTAGTTACCTTCAGTCTAATACATCGCAATTTAAACACAAGACATTTTTATGAAAGAATACTTCTACTTTAGATTATATATTTGTGTATTACTATTATTAGAGAAACCAAGGCACTACTGTACCAGCTACCAACAAATGGTACTTGATTACTTTTTAATTTTCTGGTTTCACCAATGACCTTAGTGTTCAAAGATATTTTAAGGCAATGATAAATTTTTCTTATAATTCATATCGGTTAAAAGTAAAACTCATACAAATATTAAACAATTCTTTATCTATCTTTTGATGCATTGCAGTAACTTATCCGTCATGAAGAATTCAAGAAAAAGTGAAATAGAATGATATTATTAAATCATCAAATTATTATTTATAATTGTGAGGCTGTGGTGAGTTTCTTCGTAATTTAGTTTTCTTTTTGGTATATTTTTATGTCAAAGGAGTTTTCCGCCTAAAAGTTTTGCAGAAGACAGTGGACTGGGGGAACATTACTTGCTGATGCATACAATGTAGCAACCTTAAAATGCAAACATGATTCAAGTGGGACGGCATGTGTAATTAAAACAAGAAAAATGATCTCGATTGTTTGGCATTCCAAAGTGTGGGTATTTATATAAATAATATAATCTGGTTTCCCCAAAAGTTATGTAAGAAATTCACGAATCACAATAAATCGACAAAAAATAATTTAAAATTCATGAAATTAGGATGTCACTAGCAAATGAAGAGCTTTATTCTGATCTATGTGCAATAACATGTTTTGAAGGTCAAAAAAGTGTATTTTTAATCAACCAGTGTTCTTGTATAATCACTTTGAGATTTGCTCACACAAATAGAAACCATTCAACGGAGGCGCCTATTTTATGTCAATCAAAAGTCTCCAATTTGGTCTTTACTCTCAATTGGGTAATTTCAGCCCTCGTTCGCTAATTGGCCGATCTCCGCAAGTGGTTTCGAGAAAAGAAGCCCACTCGAAGTGACCGTAAAAGACGACACAACAAAGTGTTCCCATTCACTAAAAGAAGAGAGAGAGAACATCGTATATTTTTTCCGAGTGAGGCAAGCATGAGAGAAAGAGGGTCGTTGATCTCAGTGGCTAGTTTGTTGTCACCCTGCTCTTCGAAAGGGCCTCCGGGTTCAAGCACCGATTCTGAAAATGATGCGTGGGATGCCAGTGAGGGAGAAAAAAAGCTGACGAAAACAAGAACTTCCGTGTCATAAGAAGCTTACCACTTCCAATGTTAATTTCTGTTGACTTGTCAAGTAGATGGTTCAATATGCCACGAGAACTTGAGGAGATAAAGTTTCAATCTTTTGCAATGAGAGTAAATCAACTTGTTACGTAACTGGATTCATTTATTTCTCTAAGATTTTTATCTTAAGAAAAGTATGTAAAGCATTCGAGAAGAGATTCATTCTTCCTTGTGATTTCAATTTTACTTTTAAAAAGCACTAGTGCCAACAGAAAACTTGTAATACTAATACGCTGACGCGTTGGCGATCATAGAGTTATGTAACACCACACACAAAAATCAGTAAATTAAAATGAAACAATTAATAGTTTTTATTAACCTTAATTATGTTACGCCTACTTGCATACGGATTGTAAATTACAAAGGTGTATTCATTTGTACTTTAACATGAATCTGAAATGATTCAGAGAGGTTGATAGATACTTTAAGGCTGAAAAGGCTCAATACAACGAATTTTTTTTAATGTAAGGGTGCAAGAGATAGTTGGAGATAAAAAGTAAAAAGGGACATGGAAGAATAATTGTTAACATAACAGAACCACTGGCAATGTTTCTTTTCCCCAGGGGTTGGTTGTTTTAGGTTATAGTACAAGATTATTTACTCCGAAGTATATATCCGAGTGATCTTTTTCTCATATAGTATTTAATGTATTTGATACAAATGCGTGACACGTCTCCGTGATCACCTGGTGATTTTCCTCATTTCGACCCTTTTCCACGTCATAAAATCCTCCCCTTTACTTTTTTTCGGTCATTTAATCACAGATAAGTGATTTTTTCTTCATAAATTAGCGAGTGCTGGCGCAGTTTCGTCAAATATGGACCTTATGCCTTATTATGAAATTAACCCATCAACTACGAAGACAGATGCATCTTTATAGAAATGTTTATAATACTTGCTAAATTGCGTCTGCAAACATCGCACGGCTTTTCTGTATGACGATCCACTTCGCTTTGTTGACAGCTGCACGTGTGAGCGAGAGGTGTTCAACAAATATATAACTGAACTGCATTGAAACTTCCAAGCATGTTTTGCTTTGGGTGGATACACTTTTGAGCTATTATTGTTAAGTGTTTCCTTAAAGAAGCATTTACCAACGATGTTATAAGTAAACAATTCATGTATGCTTGCATATCTCTTTCTTGTGTTTTTACCCCAGTACGTCACTTACATCATTTCCCATTCCTTCACAAAAACATTCTTTGTAGTATTAAAGTTTACCAGCATTCATGTTAAGCGTTTGTTAAATAAGAAAATTTTAAAAAATTCGTATGATTCTGCTCCTGAATTTCGCGCAACGAGACAGTGGCAACAAACTTGGTCGTTTCATAAAATAGCTGGATTAACAACTTACTCACACACACACACAAAGATTTTGGTGTGGGGTTCTTAAAGGAACACAGTTTTGGAAATTGAATTGCATGAGGTCACACAATTCTTCCAGACTTCAAATCTCAGCAGGATTTATCTTATAGCAATCCTATTATATTCCACAAGAAGAATTCTTATTCAAAAACCAGGCTCCAACAGAGACCCTTAATCACCAAGCCGTTTGCTTCCTGTTTACGGTGACCCTAGTAATTAAAATAGGATTAATAATTGTGGTATATATAAAACAAGATAACTTGAATTAATGGTCTGAAAATTATTTTCATTTGAAAAAAAAATAACACTAACAAATTAGGGGATACTTTTACCTGCATTCCTTTTTCATAAAAATGATTTTTATAAGATATAAAAAAACAATACAATGCTGTGTTCTATTTATTATTCGAGTTTCATAAGTATAAGTGGAAAATATGTTTTTAATAACAATTAAAATGAATTAAAAATGATGATCAGATTTATAGAGTAACAATATTTTTTTGTTAAAAAAATAGTGCGTATAATAAATCGTTCAATGTTTAGTGGGGAAATGAAATTATTCCTCCCCCAAATCTTGCGTATAAGATAACAAGCAAGTATTAAACTGAAAAAGTTAGCGCATTCCCAATATAATTTTTCATTAAAAATGCTTTGATATCGAATTTTTAATAAAGAAACTTGAATTGATTTTTTAAATGCGAAATAAAATTTGAGACGCATGAATAGGGAAACAGTTCTAATTTTTTTTCTGGAAGAATACTTATATATATGAGAGAGAGAGAGAGGGAAAATTAACTTTTCATTTAACGTCGACTTAAGGGGTATAATTCAGTTATAATTAGGAAATATAATTCTCTTCTAATAGTGATAGTTTAATTTTTTTAAAAATATCTCGAATCTATTTCGAATTCTTTTTACAAATTAAAAAGAAAAAAATCTGATGTTTTAGAAACGAATCTCGTTATTGACTATTTTAAATTGCTGTTGCTATCTTTCCATAAAAGTTCCACTTTTTTATTAATTATTGTAATTAATTTTGAAATCACTTTTTTCTGTTTCAAATTTGATCAGTGACTAAGAAGCTTTGAATGATAAAAAAATATAATTATGCACAAGAAAATTTCCTTCATCTTGAATTAAAAAAAATAATAATATAATAAGTTTTTTTTTATTTGGTTTAATCTAAAATAACGGTAGGAGGGGATAAAAAACTGGATTTTCTTGTTCCTAATTTAATCATTATGTGTATTCTGCAGTTTAATAAGAATATAAGAAAAGAATCATTAAAAATTAATTCAATGCATTCTGTTGAAAATTAAATTATAATTTTATTTAAAAAATCAATATGCTAAATTGAAGTATGTATTCAAAAAGTATACATCAATATTAGATTGTAAAAATATTAAAAGTTTTTTTTTATTTCTAATGGCAGATTATGAACAGTTATTAACAGAGTTCTTCAATCTACCTAGTACATCACATTAAAAGTAATACCAGTTATAGAAAACTGTGATATATTAAGATTTCTTGTGTGAAGTAATTTTAATCATACTTTTCAATAATATTTAAATTGTAGTTTCATGCATGGATTTTTAATTGTAATGGACTAAATTCATATGACGTCATAGTCACATAACTCAGTCACGTGTTTTCAGCCACTCAGTTGATAAATTAATTCGACGTCATAATTATATCATGAATGTAATCACGTGTTTCCAGCCAATTAGTTCATGTGCTTCACTGTTGCCACATTTTGCAGAAACTTTCTTTTAAAAAGTAAATATTTATCAACCATAAAATAATGTACATAATTGAACAAAATGTACTTAATTCAAAAGTATTCGTATAATGTTAAGTTTTTGTTTTGTTTTATTTTGAAAACTGAAGAATTTTAACACTTGAACTCTTTACCCAATCATAAAATTTTAAATGTAATCTTAACTAGTATGTCAGTTCAATGGGAAACATGTGATTGCCGTTATCATGTGACCATCATGAATTGAGTCCATTCTTGGGATGTTCATGTTTTTTGTAATACAGGCTACCAAATGAGTTTTGCTATACTGGGCGTTAAAATAACATTGCGGCCGTTGGTATTCCATCTATATGGTGCCTCACTTAAAAGTGATATTAACTAATGTACTAGGTCTGCAGTGGTAAATACCAATCCGTAGCCCCATTGGAAAGTTTTAAAAAGTTATTTCCAGCAGAAAGAGTAAGTACGTAAGTTAATACTGAGAGAAATGCCTGAAACATTACAGAATCTCAATAAAATTTATCTTAACACGAATTGGATCTCTCTCTCTCTCTCTCGTTTAACTAACGTATCACTAGTTTAAATTTAGCAAATGTTCGGTAAACAACTTTTGCACCTTCACGAATAATTTAAATCCTTTTTTTTATTTACTGTAACATTAATTTATCTTCAGCCCAAAACAAGCAACATCTCTGAGCTAGATCTATCCCTCTAAATTAGCAATTCTTGTCACTGGAAGACTTCATACGGGAAATCTTCTCAGTTTTATGCGTTGGTCTTTAGAATCAATTTATTTTGAACGACTGATTAGAAATTATTTCAGTTGTCTGAGCGCACAAATTATTTTCTGACTTAATATTATTCCTATTTTTACAATTCCATTTCTTTTTATTTTTGAAATGAGAAAAATATTGATGCAATCATCGCATTTTATTTACATAATTTCTCTAAACTCATTATGTGATTTGAACTCCAATTCCTTTCTTATCTTTCAAGAACAAATTTTGTGATAATGGAAATGAATGGGAAAGAAATGTTTTATTGGTTCTCTTTTGATATATTTTACCTACGCACTTGGACGTGTCCTTGAATACACTTTAACGCCTAACTACAAATTTTCAAACTCGAGCAATTATGTGAACAAAATAAATATCAGAACACTAAGCTTTTTTTAAATCATTTTCAAAAGAAGATTAAATATGGAACAGATTGAAATAAAATGTTCGCATCAGCTTTTCTTCTGATATGGATATAATTTATCTCCCATACTCCTCTTCCAAGCTACTCTATTAGAATATATTTTCCAATAAATGTGCTCATTTCTTCTCCTTAGTAACTAAATGTGAACCTTTCTTTTTCCTAGAATCCCCAAGTCTCTCGTCCTTGAAAATCTCCTCTGATACCAGGTTTTGCAAATTTTTGTCTAGTTATGCAATCTCGCCTTGAATTTCATTTTGCCTTAAAACTTGGAAAAATGACAAAAGTATCCCCAATGCCCTTCAACAACACCTGTATTTTATTTAATTGATTATTGTTCGCGAGATTATTTCAAACTGCAAACGTTCCGATATCTCTAATTGAAAATTGTAACGGAAAGATTAGTTTTTCTTTTCTTAAAGCAAGTCCTCACCATGTCTCCAATACGAATGCGGTTTGACATTTGTTACCACAGATTTCATTATAGATTAGGATATTACATCATGTGTTTTCAGCATAAAGAATCATTAATCATATCTCTATTTAGCCGACATTTTTTAGTGATCGGTTTTTTAGTGACATTTTTCTCTTTTGATTTTATTTACGCGAGTCAAAATCTGTAGTCCAAGATAGCTTGCCTTTAATTTGGACTATACAAACTATCGCATGAAAAAATAAGGACCATGGGATCCTACAAAGTAGGAAAAGAAACAACTAAAATTCATAACGTAAATTAGAATAAAAAAACAGCTTACTGAAAATGATATCAATAATAATATTTACTAAAGAAATTGTGAACCTAAATTGTATGAAGTAATTAAAAATTGCATAGTGTTTCTTACTTAAATAAAATTATCACATTTTTCCAAAAATTAGTACAGCCTTTCTAAATATTTTTTCACATTTTTATTATTTAAAAAAAATAAAGATTGTTATAATAAAGATTTGTACTTGTGAACTTCAGTATCGAATAATAGGTTTTGAGTCATTATTCCATCGAAAATCTTTCGTTTGAAATAACGAAGGATGTGTTGTTCGTTAAACCAAACTAAATCTCAAAGTTACTACACAGAGTGTTGTTAGAACAGGGACAAGAGCTTCGTAAGTGTCCTCGTCACTTGATCATTGTTTCAAATGGAATGGTCTGTTGCCAATACCTTTTGTGTTGCTCCGGTGTGACGAAAATTCAAATTAAATCAAGTAAGCAAAGGTGCCTGAAAGATATAAATTATATGGCACACAAAACATATACGGATACTCCGCATTATATCTGAATGATTGGAATTTTTTTCACCTTAAAAATTATACATTTTATATAAAAAAAACTATACGGTACATAGTCAGTGTGATTCCCCTGTAAGTTTATAGCAATAATTTTTTATTCATGCAATAGTTTTAATAGCGTTGTCATTTTAAAATAACTGTAAGACGAAAGAGTTCACGTGAATGAAATATTGACAGTATGAATACACATTTTAGTGGGAATTTTGAGACTATTCGGACCATGTATGTTAGTTTATCAAACCTACATTATTTTCAATATGATGACAGGAAATTAATTTTTTTTATAAGATATAGATTTCTTTAAGAAATTTCAACAATTGAACGTCTCAAAAGTAAATTGATATAAAGATGAAATCTTTGTAATTTGAATGCGTTATTGATTCCAATTCTTATTAGAATAATAATAATAGAAAGTACAATACACTTGAATCTGTTACATAGACAATTTTTTTAACGGGACATGGCACGATTTACGCAAAAAATTTTAATTTAAGGATTTTCAAAATTTTTTTGGTTGTGTATGTATATACTATATAAACAGATTTTGTGCTCAAAATTTCATAAAAAAGTAGTCATTTAATTGTGTAAGGAAAACACTTAAAATTTGTGAAGTGATTTTAAAATGCTACTTCTCCCCTACAAAAAATTACGTATAAGCAATGATATTTGATTTACAAGTACGACAAACTATGTATAATAAAAGTTGGAATGGGTTTTGCGATAATATGATTGGTATTCGAACAGTATTTCTTTTTATGCTTTTTGAAAATTCCTTAAAAAATGTATAAATTTTGAGTTCAATTATTTTTTAAAAAAATAAGTATTGCTCTGATTCAAAAATGCATACCAACTTTTGTTACATGAACTATTAACAATAGGTAAACAAAAATTCAAAGCATTAGGTATAATAGAGAAAAAAGCCTTAGCATTTTAAAAAAGACAAACTAGTTATTTTATCTTTCTGAGATAAGCAAGTGTAAAGTTTTGATTTGCTATAGGAATGTGAATAAAAACGAAAGCAAAAGTTATAATTCTGCGTATTTTAAGAGTTTAGAGCTTTCAAATTTTGTGACGTTATTGAAAAGTATATAAAGAATATAATTTAGGCCAAAATTTATATTTGAATTTTTGACCGATTTTTGTTAATTGAATACCCTTAAATTTGTGAAACCAATCCCCGATATCAAAACAATTTGTGTACCGCTTTAAGAGATCATTCATTATTAAAACCCGGAAACAAACCATTTTTTACATTCCCTCATACCCCCACGTCCTCCATTCACAAATGCTTTTTCATTCGCACACGTGATTCTGGTCTCGTGTTTGTGGTACATCCGAAAGTTTGAAAATAAGGTATTCCTCTGACTGAGAGCAAGAGAATGTGGGCCATCAGGAGAAAGTGGCCGAACCCCATGAACTCTGACCCCCTCGTTCAAGAAAGGGCGGTCACGTGGAACCAATCACGTGGGAGGAAGAAAGAGCGCAAAACGAGGGATTGTTCGCAGCATCTATGTACCTCTCTTTTTCTGTTTACGCATTCAACGGTTTCTGAATGTGTCCAATTTCTATCTTCTAGTCATTAAAAACGGGGTGGAATTTCTAAAAGCCCTTCGATAAGGGTAATAAAGGGACAAAAACACGCCTGCTAATTTTACTTAATCTTTCTCTTCTAATTATACATCCTTTTCGACTTTTTCCTCAGAGATAACGTTCTCGCTTGAGTTTCATTTGATTGAATTAATCTTTTTATGTGTTCGCGTTCGTTTTTGATATAGGGTGTTTTCGTGAAATTGAAACCCTTGGAAAATTAAACTTTACATTGTTATAATATTATCAAAAGAATTCTTAGTTAATATTAAAATGATTATACGGAATGATCAAAATATCAGTTTTTAAACTGGTATCTAAAGTAATATTAATTTTTTTCTAAGTTTTCAATATGATAAGGTGAACGGGAAAGAAAATGTACCACTCTTTGGTCTATTTCAAGGGTGGCGAACCTTTACGGATCAACGTGCCATTTTTACTAAATAAATGTTTAATGATGTAAAGACGTGCCATCAGATCATTTGGAATATTAGAAAACAATAAAACTAAATACTTAAAACTCAAAACTATTTACTACAAAAAAAAAACATTTTGCACTGTATAGTAGTAAATATTTTAGTTATACGTGTAATTCAAATGAAAATAATATTAGTGTGACTTCTGTTGTTGCAGATTAGATGACAAATAACTTAAATTAGGATTGTAAGATGTTACTTTTAGCAGAATGCATGCTGAATTGGAGTCATCTGCCAAAAGGTTTCTACTCGAGTCTTTAATGTTATTCATCTCTGAAAATATTGAACGAAATTGATCATGCAATACGTAGACAAAATTTACAACATTAGCAATTGTCCACTATTTAACTAAGGCAACACAATAACAAAGAGTTGTGTGATCCCCACACACCGCAACCGTTCTCTTGCGTTTGTTCGTAATACTTCATTGTGACTTTGTTACTTTAAACTAAAATGCAAACGTTTTGATCGTTGGCGTGCCCAAAATATTGTATCGTGTGCCATCAATGGCACGCGTGCCATTGGTTCGCCATCCCTGGTCTATTTGATACCAGAGACATGGAGGGGTTAACGTTGAAGAAATGCATTGAGATTTTTATTCATAATAAATAAAATTCAAATCAAGAACAAGCCACGCTGTTTTACACGCAGTGCTTTTTGTGAATTTACTTCTACAAAACCAATGAGCTGTCTCTCTTAGATGCTTTCATAATTAATGGGTTTTAGATATTTAAAAGAATTTTCAAGCTGAAGAACGTTAATGTCAGAGCATTCGAGATTTTACTTAGTGGAGACCAATTTCCCTTAGTACGTCCTGGAATAAAATGTTCCTTCCTCTTAACCCTTAGAAAATCAGAGGTCATATTCATACCATCCTAGAAAACACATAGAATTAGTTTTGGTTCATTGTGTGAAACAAATTGAAGTGAAATACAAACTTCCTTATTCAAGAAGTTTGTGTGTTATCTTGCTCAGTATTAAAGGAAGTAAAGTTTGACTTGCGATATAGCAATGGAATTTTTAAAAAAATCATCTTGATATCTACTTTCAGTATTTTCTGCAAGGCAGTATTTTTGTAACTATTAAACCCGGTAATAGGGCATTAATGTTATTGATAACGAAAATTTATGCTACGTTATCAACAGTTGACAGCATTTTTGTCATTTTTTAACTTGATCATTTAGGAGTCTTGAAAACTACGCCTCAATGCGTGAACTGCTGTTGCATTAATAACATAATATTGAAGAGAAGGAACTTAAGTAAGAGAACGTTCTCAGAAAGAACAAAGCTTCTATATTTAAAAAACAAATGATTACTATAACGAATGCAACTATTGTATATATGCTTGAAATTTGAAAAATTCTATGAATATGAAAATCCATCCAGTAATGTAAAATAGGAGTCGAAATACGGCACTTGTATTTTACCGGAAAAAACAGGGATTGATTCAAATGGAAATGAGAGCTGTTTCAAAATTTAGCACATATTTGCAGCGTTTTGGATAAGTTGCCATTATTCGCTCCCGTATCCCTTGTGGCGATATCACATAGAATAACTTTGAAAATGAATTTTAGATTAATATTTCGATTTTATAATATAAAACGTGGAAACATTTAGCCATCTTCTATAGGTGAACTTAAACTCAGTAGTCTTGTTCTTCGTATACGAGACATTTTAGATGTGCTCCTGTTCCGATGCTCAGAAACTCTCGGGTTATTGCTGTTAATTGTACAGTAATAAAACGCAAGGACTCTTAAAATAATGTATGGAATTACAAGATATGTAATATTTTTTCTTCCAGATAACAATATTTATTTTTCAAAGTATTTTAACAAGTACTGTATTCTGTAGGAATTTAAAATACTTTAATAGGATATTTTGATCCTCCCAAAAGGATATCCTAGTTATATTCAATTCTTTAGCCCACGTGATGGCAGTCTTAAAGTTATTTTTTTTAAGTATTTAGTTCCCAAACGATAATTTTGTCGAGAAAGACAAAAACGTTTGTTTTATGAATGAATTAAACAGTATAATTACATTAATTTAAAATGATCTGCTCAATTAACATCTCATTAAAGTTACACAGAAGGCTATTGGAATCGACAGGTCATTCAAAACTGTGGTCGAGTTATGGGGACGATTTCTAAACTGATATAAATCGAGTGTTTTAAATTTCATTTCCTACAAACAACAAGAATATTCCTTTTAATTATCGTGTCATTTAAAAAGTTTCTTGTTCAGTAGATGATAAACAAAGTTAGTTAATCGATGTAACATAAATATTATTTCAACGCATAAAATTGAGCAAGTATCTTGCAATTTTGCCAAAATCCGAAATGATTCAGAATAAGTCGCCTATCCCAATTTGTTTTCTCAATCCTTTTTGATTCTTTTCAACTCTTTCCATTAATGAATTGAAAACAACTGTATTAGAATTTCAACACCTCTTACTTAAACAACGTCAAAATGCGAAATTATTTTCGGCCCATAGCAATTTTGCAACTCTACTTTACTCCTTAAAAGCAAAATTCAACAATTGTGACATCTCTTTCAAAATGACCGAACTCATTAAACTCGTGGATATGAGTTTTTAAAATATCATTGTTTTGTAAGCTTTAATTAGAATTGTTTTTCGTTTGGAGGTGTTTTATTATATTGTGCAGCACCGAATGATGACATTTGTAAATGACCAATGGCTCGGTGCTAGAACGAAACAGATCGAATCAAGATTTGCAAATAATATTCTTGCCATTCTTTTGTAATCCCCAGCTATTTGCTGTGAATTCCCTAATCTTCACCTTTCTTAGGGAAAAAATGCAAATGGACATGATTTCTACAATCATTCATTTCTTATAGCAGGAAAAAAAATTCTCAGTTACAGAATCAGTCTTTTAAGATAGATTCTGGATAAACAATCAAAGGATTTGTAATGGAATGAAAATTCAAACAAATTATGTAAACAATAAACACGTATAGATAATTAGAACGGTTAATAGGAACGTTCTAGTTTTATTTTAGCTAAAAGATACACATAAATATGGACTCAAAATAGGTTAAACGTATTAAATTGAACATGTTTAAGATTTTGCGAAATAATTTAAATAATATTAACTTTCTATTCGCCCCTTTTTTAGAATTTAAAAGGGAAATTTTTTCAATTAGTTCTTAAATTATTGAAATCAATTGAGTTAGGGAAGCCTTAGGGACAAAGTTATAAACTAAAATCATGGAAGGAAAAAATATATAGAATGCCCTTCTCTTTCTGATTGTTTCTTTCAACAACCTTCTTCAAGATTCTTTTATAAGTTGAAATTCATTGTAAGATCTTGTGTTCCAGTTTCCCTTCTTTAAAAACTCGAAACTTGTTTCAAGCATCAACCTGGCTTTATTTACTAAATAAATGCAGCTCTCTCTCTCTCTCTCTCAAACGGTAAGCTAAAATTTCGGGGTTTTTTTTGTCCCTTGCGGCGGAAGACGTCATCAATGAAAGCTAATCATTACTTACTACAATATGTGACGTCATAGTCGATTCTATGACAGGTTCACTCTAAACAAAGCGTGACGTCAGACAGCTCTGCGTAAGACCGTGATTGAAATAACTTTTTCTAGCAATTTTTTTTTAAGCATGAACGTGCAGATATCATACAGGTTTGGAGTTTCCCTTTGGGCTTATATAACAGCGTCATCGATAGCTTATTACGTAGTTTTCGGTCAGGCTTATAAACTAACGTCATTCGATAGATTATTACTTAGCTTAGGGCAGGGTATTAAACCATCGAAATCCATTGATGACGCTAAGTACTTTACCAATGTTCATAAAATTTCCCCCCTTTCTTTATTTACTGACGTTGATAGTTCTTGGCAGTGCAGTTTTAAAAAATGACAGACAATTGTTGAACAATTGATTAGTGTCCATACACATACATATTTCGCGTAGATATTTTAGTACACGATAGTTAAAAGTGTATCCAAAGTAAACAGAATTTTAAAAAATTATTAATGGATATCTATATAGACAGAATAAGGTTGTATAGATTTATGGATCTCATGCTACTGAGTTACTGTCGGGAGATAAAGGAAATAGATGATTTAATCCAATTTTGAATAAGTGTAACACATTATTCACTTCACCCCCACCCCGACCCTTTTCTCTCTGGGGGATACCTATCTTAACATTAGAATAAAGGGTTAACAATCATGAGATTCCCAATAATCTTTTCTTTCCCCTACAGAAATTGATTAAAGCGCCTCTAGAATACCTGGACAATATTTCTCTATACTCAACCAATCTCTCTATTATTTCATTCACACTTCGTCCTTTCTTACATTTATAGAGTTTTATCTAGATCATGTGTATATATTCTCTCTTTCTAAAATTTGTCAGCATTCTACATAACTTGACCATTTTTGCCCTTTGTGCTAATGAAACAAACTAATCATTCAGCTGATATTTTTTCAAGCTTGATTCTTCGCTTTTCAATTTTTTTTAATTCTCCATTTTTAAAAATTCCAGTAAATCGTTATTTATCTAATGTGATAAATCAAGCTATTAAAGACAAACGACCAAGATGTTACAAATTTGTGATAAGAATACAATAAAGGGGGAACACCGCATTCACTTAAACAAAAATATTGTGGCTAGAAATATTTAGAACTAGTGAATGTCCATGGCATTGATTATCGATATTAATAAAAAGTTCTTAAATAACACGAATTTAATGCTATGTTTGTCGCTAACATTTATTCCCAGTGTGAGTGGAGCACAGATATGGAGAGTAGGTGCTAACTCAAGTGAATTCGTGAAACATGTGAACGTGGCTCAAAATTGTTAAATCTGCCACAAAAAACTTTCGTGTTGTTAATTCCTTAATCAACTAATTAATATATTTAAAGTAGTGAAAATGTCTCTATAGTAGATAAGTGTGTTTTATAGGACCCCGCAACAAGCTGAATCAGTGAACAGAATTTTAAACGAAAGGAAAGTACCATCCTACACAAACTTAAGCATTGAGAGTTTATTTGGATAATAAATTTTTAGTATCTCTTCGAGTTAGCTGAACAATTAATTTATTAGCCTACCAGACAGGCATGATATATACGCTAAAAACAATGGTCATATACAAATAACGAACTCTGTTAAATCATACTGATACTGTTTTTTTACCTGTTTAAAAAAACAGATCGTGCTCGCTTTGTCGCGAAACACCGAGTCAACAAAGAAAGCTTCAGGTGTTTTAATTCAAATACAGCCAGCGTTGAACGGCAATTCAACAGTGACTCGTGACATGCTGGAAGTACCCCCGTATGTCTGGTAGCTCCTGGGACCTGCTATCATTCGATTCGAGTGAGTGGTCCGGCCTTCGATGTTGTATCATTTTCATCCCCATTAAGCAGCCCAAGGACAATGAGACCACTTTCCTTTTTTATGCTCATTTGTGGCTATTTCTAAACAGGTGGCCGGATAATTTATGCAATGCTTAAATTGGTGGGCCTTGCCATGGAAAACCATCATTTACAAAAAGGGATCTGATATTAGATACGTTTAATGACGGGGTGCTACTTTTATGAATGATGCACAGAACTAACTGTGTGTGAGATGAGAGAGCACGATGGGAATTAGAAATCTTTATGCAAAAATGAGATGCTATCGTAGTTATAAAAACACCGCTGCTTTAATTTCTGCCTTATTTTTATTCTCATAATATACATTTTCAAGGTTGTTTTTCACAAATAAAACATATCAGAATTTGCATTGATTGTCAAACGATGATAAAGCAATGTTTGAATATATTAATTTAGTTCACGATAATAACTAACTCGTTTTTCGAAACAGAAAACGATTCATTATATAATGAAGATCTTTCATGAATAATAACTAAACATTTTTTATGGAATTCTTATCATCAATAGCCTCGTGGTGATTTCAATAATATTTCCTACTTTTTGAGTTTTATTTATTTTTAAATCTTGTATTGTCTCTGATTCACTGATATATTCCGTATTCACAATTCAGATTTCACAGAGATTTTGAAGAGCTAATATGATACTTAAAATAATTATTCCACATTGAACCCAACAAAGAGATTATAATGCATTAAGGTAAATAAATGTTTTAAACCTTAATGAGTTTCACAACAAAAAAAAATACATAGAAGACAATGTTAGAAATCTTTCATTTTCGAAGAAAGATCAAAATCGTGGATGATTTTTAAAAATTTTTTTTATCTTGTTTTATATATCATTTACATTTGAAAGTCCGGTATTGAGAGAAAATTGATCACGAAGTTTAATTAAGTATTCTTTGGATTATAACTATTTTCTTGTCTAATTTAGATGCCTATATGTTTGGTTTATTTTAATCAATTTGAAGTTGCCTTAAAATGTTGAAATACAGAAATTAGAGACCTTTTTTTTCTGAATTGTTCTCTTATGTTTCATATGCGAATTTTATTAGCGAAGCACACTTTCACAAACATGAAAAGTCCTGAAAAATATAAAGCCAGGGATTTTATTTAACTAGGTTCTTCATTATAAAGGATGTTGCACTGTAGAGAACGAGTTATATATATTAAACTGACAAAAAAAAAAGAACTTCAACCGTATTTATTATTTGGTGAACTTTTTCTAAGTCCCATTAATTTCCTGGCCTTATAAAAGTATTCCATGGTTACTTTTATGTTTTACCTCGTGGTGGTAATTTATACATCAATATTTGTTCGCTTTGTTGTTTTCTAAACTTATTACTTCTCTCATCAGTTTTACTGTGAATAATTTACTTATTAGTCTTAAAATTATTGAAAAGGACAATATCATGCTCGTAAATTCTGAGTCTGTGCGTATTTAACTATGACGACATAAGCTAAAATTTTGTAACGATTTATTTTTTGATGTATTATTATGTAAGATATCAAGAGAAAAGTTTTGAAAAACTGATATTTTTAAGTGCTTTTTCTGAATTTGTCCGTATTTAGTAACGCTCTGTAATTTGCGATACATACTACGGGAATGCTCTTTTGTAAGTTTCTTACTGATTAATAACTTATTTTGCATGCAGTTTATCCTTGTAGTATTACAGCTCCATTTTCAGTCAACCAGATTTAGTTCAATCAACTTAGCTTAAGAGCAGTGTTTCTCAAACTAGGGGTGCGACTCCAAGGGGGCCGTGATAACCTTGCGAGCATATCAAAAAGTTTCTTTAAAACAATTATTTAAAAAATTATTAATTTACCGAAAGGAAGCAAAACAAAATACGATGACATAATAAAAAGTAAAATACACATTTGCACTGCTCAATGTATTTCATGATCAATACTAAGTTAAGAACAAGGTTAATAATTACTTCTGACTCCCATGGACTTGTCATATACAAAATTTAATACTTATCTTGATCATTTGTACGGTATAGAGTTAAGATTGTATTGTAGCTTTAATGCTCAAAGTACATTAATTATTAACGAATTCAATACATTGTTGTTGTAAGAGAGGGGCGCCATGAAAAGTATGATCGAAAATTGGGTCACTAATATTGAAATTTTGAGAAGCACTGCTTCAGAGTTAATGGAGGTGTTCCTCATTTTCAACCACCGTAAGATGATGTTAATGAAACATGAGTTTGCACCTAATTTTCTTAAGATTTGTTTCGCTTCATATGAAGAATGAAACTCAGATGGATTGATAGGCAACCACTTCACATAGTTTTACACAAGGATCTCTTTGACCTTATCAGTCCACCTCGAACATCCCATCATTTCAATGTCATCCTACTATCACGTCCCATGGAAACAGTCGATTTAACGGACTGAATAATATTTTGTATTAAATGGTAATTTTCAATCAGACATTGGAAATTCATCCTTAATTTTTAAGAAGATAATTAGATGTAGGGGAAAAAAAGAAAAAGAAAAGAAAATCTTTGAAAAATGAATTTTAAATTATGTCTTAAACACAGGTATTTGAATTCATTTCTTTCATTGACATTCTGACGACATAAAAAGGGGAGTATTGTGTAGGATCGTAATAAGGTGTTCCAGGGTAGGGATGACCTTGAAGAGTGCTGTGCCTGTCACCTACAGGAAGCCATGGAAATGAGAGGAAGTGTAGCGAGACCAAGACCTGTTAGTCACATTCATATGAAAGTATTTTAAATGGTGTGACTTAAACAGACCTACTACATGATTTGGATGTTAATTAGTATTAATTGCTAAACGTCTTCCAAAGATAGATTTCCAAATAATTTGCTAATAATCAAACAATTTTCATATTCATTGCAACTGTGGTGCATTTCATTTTCCATTCATTGCGTATCAATAATATTATTCCTTCTTTAATTGTTTACTATTATTTATGCAAAGGCGTTTCTCAAGAGTGTTGTAATTTTATAAACGTTGTTGCTTGGTTTTTAACTCCTGTATAAACTCAATTTTCGCTCATCTCGCTAAACTTTTAGTGGAAAATAAAAAAATTAAATTCTTTTTTTAAAATGTTGATTTAAATTCATATGAAACATTCAGAAACGAAGATTTGTTTATTGATCAAAATAACTTGAAAATTTCGCACACAACGAGCTGTTGGGATCGAACCTTATGATTTCAAAAGGGCAATTTGCTCAAAACTGATGAATCGAATTCAACAGCGAGCACATGAAGTGTTTTCAAACGGCATAAAAGCCACACAAAAAATTGTTAGCTTTTTTTTTTTTTTGTACTAACGTTATTCCTGATAAATTCCTGTGAACTGCGTAATTCTAAGTCTCAATCAAATCACGAAGAGGACATTTGAGCTAGTGCTTCATCCTGTCAAACCTCGACATAACGCCACCTTTAAAAGCAAGCTGGAAATGTTATTTTGGGGTTCTTATAAGAATAATAATTGGGAAACAAAAAGCCAAAAAAAGTTTCGAAAAATTTATCCGCATTTCAATAATTAAAAGACTATATTGTATATCGTCTCGAAAACAGCTACTGTATCCTTTAAATCGTTAATTAATAACATATGGATAATAGCCAATGATGCATCAAATAATGAGGGAATCTATCATGATTTATTTATATTGAATATTAAGTCATTGAATACGTAATTAAAATTAAACGTCATGTCATTAAAAGTCGATTAAAGTCCATTTATTGTAATTCTTCACATACTTCAGGTTATATCTCTAAGTATCAATTTGGTATAGACAAAATTAGAAATAAAATACAGATTAATCGGTATACAACAAAAAATCGGAAATGCACTTCGGAATATGATAGGCAATCAAAATTTAACTCCCATTAGAAATTATGTAAATTATATTGTCAATACAAATATTCAATGGGTCATGTTTATTGCCATCTTTGATTAAAGAATAATTTCGAATGAAACATATTATAATTCTTTGCAAATACAATAGACCTCATAAAAGTAAATAAACGCTTTACTGAGAGCTGTTAATACCTTATAAACGAAATTCGTACAATTATCTATTCCAACATGCAGAAATTATGCACAGCCTTAGGAAAAAAACATGGACATTATCACAAACAATTTTTACAGTCTCTGACGACTTGTTTTGCAGCACGTTTTTCCAAAACCAAATCAGTTGCATCATGTGTAAAGTAGAATATTTTTTCTCTCGTTAGTACTACTACTCGAGAAAGTTGAGAGGTTCCGCGCCTTAAGTTGCTACAAAAGAATTTCACTCCGACCTCTTCCCAAATGAGCCATTGTGACACATTACCGCTACATTTTCATTAACCGCCGCCAGGATCGCTCGTGACATCGAAATAAAGTCTGTTTCATTAAGGACAGGGCTGCGCCGGAAGGGATCTGGGCCATTATCCTTCGGGACATTTTGAGGGAAAGTGCGTCGCAGTTTTGATATTCACATGATTGTTATCTGAGGCAGTCGGAATAAAAGGTCACAGGTGTACGTAGATATTAAAAGGAGCGGTTGGAATATTTTTTTGAAATCTGGATCATTCTTTTTTTGTGGTGTTTTTAAATAGTCACGATATACGAGGGTGAGTCGGAAAGTAAGCTTCTCCTTTCGATTGTGGTTAGGATTGTGTGTGAAGTCAAAACATAGAATGAGACATTAAAGATAAGACATAACTTTATTTTTCCACATAAGTACCAAGTACATTGTGACATTTGTCATACCGTTTGATAAGCTTCAAAAACGAGTCCAGGAAAACTCAGGGCTTTGCATACGGAAGAGTTTAACGGCTTGTTTGACTTCAGCATTGCTTCCAAAGTGCCATCAGGCGAGATTCTTCTTCAAAGCCAGAAACAGATGAAAGTCACTTGGTGCGAGATCAGGACTGGCGGATGGTGTAGGCGCTCCCAACCAAGAGTTGCAATATGGTTTTTCAATGCCATCGAAGAGTGTGGTCTCTCATTCTCCTCCAACAATAGAACGCCAGATCTGAGAAACCCGGGCCGCTTTTTTCCGAATCACATCTTTCAATTTCGACCAGGGTGTCGCAATACCACGTAGGCACTGTGGCACTCTGCTTGCAACTCCCAAAAAGTCCATTCAAAAGTAAACGCTTCTTCCGTATTCAAAGCCCTGAGTTTTTCTGGAGAGTTTTTTGAAGCTTATCAAGTGGTATGACAAATATCTCAATGTACTTGGTACTTATGTGGAAAAATAAAGTTTTGTCTTATCTTTAATGTCTCATTCGATGTCTTGACTTTCCTGTACAATTCTGACCACAGTCAACAGGGGAAACTTACTTTCCGACTCACCCTCGTATATCTAGATAATCCGGGCTTTTTTTTAAAAGAAATATTATATTCGAATAATTGATTCGATATTTTATGTCTCCTTAATTTTATTACATCATATATATATATATATATATATATATATATATATATACATATATATATATACATATATATATATATATATATATATATATATATATATATATATATATATATATATATATATCACATGGGCTAATATAACATTTAAACACAGTATAAATTTTTTCCCATGAAAAACGTGTAAATCTTATTACATTTGTTTCAAATGCTACTAACGTTCAGGTCTACGAAGACTGGAACATCGAAAGCAGTTAAATTTATTTTGTATTAGGAGAAAAAAGTTGAGCAGTATAATTTAAAAAAAAAAACGTTTTTACACAATGACATGCTATACTATTAATACAAGAGCTGTAATAACACTTTGCACCGCATATTAAAGCTATAACTATACTTATATATTATGCATATTACAATACTGTTTTAATATTATTAAAAAAATTCCAAAGAAGTAACACAAAAAAATTAAGTCAATTCCTACTTAGATCAACAAAGAAAAATTTTATTTTAGCTACTTTTTATCAAAAAGTTACAATTAATATAAATATGTATATTCATATGACAGAATCACAACATTAAGTGGTAATTCATTTTTATTAATTATCATTAAAATATCGTATTGTCATCCAAAACAATTGTATCTGTAAGATTTCAGTTCAACTGAATGCTTTAAAACGTGAGAAAAAACCCTTTAAAGTTTTGACCCAAGTCGCTAAACATGAAACCAACGTAGCTGTGTTAGTAATTCTTTAAATAATTAGTTTCAGTCAATTAATTTTAATTAATTATAATTAAAATATCGTATTTTTACTCAAAATAATAGTGTATAGAAAATTTTTGCAGCTCAAACGAGCGCTTTAAAATGTGGGACAAAAACCTTTTCATGTTTTGACACAAGTTGCCAAAATGGTCGTTAAGTCGCCAATAATGATGCCAACGTGGCTGTAGTTGTAATTTTTTGAATAATTAGTTTTAATCAATTAATTTTTATTAATTATAATAAAAAATTACTGTGATGTCATCCAAAATAATCACGTATATAAAATTTAGCTCAATTGAGCGCTTTAAAATGTATTTTATTAACGATTGAAAATTCCACCATGATAAATAAATAAATATATAGAGAGTGTGAGCTAATAGTAGGAATTGAAAAAAATGTTTAAAAACACAGAATGTATGATGTAATAAAAACTTAATTGTACTTTCCATGACCATACATTTACAAAATTCCTGCCAAAAGTATAAAACTGCGTGAAATGTAAGCTAATAGCCAATAATAGAACAATCAACCTGTGGCCGCAGTAACCGAGTGGTCATGGCCACGGAATCGTGGCAGGCAAGTCCTAAGCTCGAGTTTTGGTGTTGGTGAATACCCACCGTGTAGAGGAGCTGATGCACGTGAAATCTGTCGTGGCCCAATTTCCTCTTATTGGCGAAGTATGGAAGTTTAAAGAGCAAGTGCCAAAGGAGTTGCCTTCGTCTCTCAACCGATGTTCAAAACTACGAGTTTCGCTGCCAGTACCCCTCGTGTTCTTTTAGAGTTGCGCGACGTTAATAAAAAAATCAAATCAAATCAGGACAATTAACATTTTAGTTTTAGAAATTCAAAACATTTGATATAATTTCGATAGAAAAAGCGCATTGCAAAGCGATGCCTCATAAGATTGAATTTTTTACGCGTACTCAATTTCTCCATGATATTCTAAATGCTGCGTATGAATTACATGTTCCATTCAATTTTTGTGCAGTAAAAAAAAAGATTAAATATATTTTATCAAAGGGAGATCAAGAAATCTGTTCCGAGAAAAAAAGTGAAAAGTAACTTAATTAAACTTGAGTCAACTCGCTCGAATATGTAAAATTAAACCGAAAAATTATCTTGCATCTATCAAAGCATAGAGCTATTTTATTGAATGTTAGAAATTGCAACTTTATATATATATATATATATATATATATATATATATATATATATATATATATATAATGATTATATCTCGTTATTCCTCATTATTCATATATATAGCCATCTCTTTATTTCCCCATCATTTATTTCTTAAAACTACGTTTCCAAACTTATACATAAAACACTATTTATTTTTTTAAACTAACTTTTATCATTATTCAGACGTTTATCTTTTTAATAAGCTTTGTTATGAATCATTTGTTTTCGAAATTTTTTAGCCCAATGATTTTTTATGAAAGTCGCATGCATGGTAAATTTATTTTTAATATATATCCGCAACGTAATATGCCTTTTTACTGAATTTGTCTCAAAATAAACAAACCTTCATTATAAAATCCAATTCCTTCAGAATAAAAATTAAAAAAGATAATTAATAAGTAGGGTTTTCTTTTCATTTACTTTTGGTTATTGGAATTTGAAATTTAGTTTCTGAAATTTATAGCTGATTATGAAGAAAACTTCCTGAAAATTTGGATGATTATTTTACTCGCCTATTTAATATTTATGTTCCCATTCATGCAAGGATCAGCTATATCAACAAAACTTCTAAAATTAATCATATCCCTATACATGTGATTTTTGTGTATTTTATAAAAATCAAGAGTTATATATACGAGTATATGTAGGAGAAATTTCAAATAATAAAAAAAGACAGCATTTTTTCGACACATTAAAATTTCTGTTGAATTCCATTTCCAAGCAGTACTTGCTACTTTTGTTTTGAATAGGCGTCAAGAAATGTGAGTGTGATCCAAAGAGGTTGTAAAGGAAAGGAAAAAATTTTAAGCCTCTCAATTGACCTCCACAGATGAATGAAATCTTTTATTGGGATACTTCAAAGTATGCACCAATATTGTAGAGAAAATGCCAGAATCATATCAGTAATGAAATGGAGCGCATAACGTCCAGTTTTCCGCTGATTGTCCGTACCTGCCTCGCGCTTTCAAAGAGAAAGTGAAAGTTTTTTCGAACTCACCTTTTTTTCAGTGAGTGGTCAATCTTTTTCTCTATCCTAAGACAGAAGGGTTGGAAGTTGTCAGTGGTTTTTTTTTGTATGCTAGTCGTTGAGCCATAGCTATCGACCATAGAACAGGATCTGGTTACCCGCATCACTCGTATTTGATACACGATTGCTTTTGAATTGGGTTGAATGGACCAAAAAGTTTTCTTCTGAGATTCCGTGAATTCCGTTAATCAGAACGAATAATTATTAAAAAAAAAAAAGGATCTATGTACTTGAAGAAAGATGTGCCAGTTATTATGAAATACAACAGAGAAAATTAATATTATTTTGATATTCAGGATCCATTATATATTCTAACATAATCGTAATCATCATCATAATCAATTATCTGGAACAATTATACACAAAATTTGTTATACTCCCTCCCTGTGGCACGATTTAATTTATTAAAATTTTTTATGGTAAACAAGAAATGATCTATTTTTTATTTAATTAGCAAAATAATAATAATAACATTTATAACATTAAATAAACACAAACGAAAAAATAACATTTTTATTTTTATAGAAAGACATTTAAAATTAATCGATCAACTGGTAATTAAAATTTTCTGCAAACATCGAAATTGTGCTAGAAATCAATAGGTAAATCATTAACTCGAGAACATATAAATAATATATTTATTATGCAAAATAATATTAATTGAAGAAATTCATTTTTGTACGTCAATATATTGTGTGCATTTGAATTTTTCAACGTAAGTTGAATGTCTGTAAAATATTTTTTTGAAATACAACTCTGATCCTTTCATGTGGCCGCAGTAACCTAGTGGTCAAAGTAACGGACTCGTGGCCGGCGTGTCATAAACTCGAGCCTAGTACCACTGAAGATCTACTGTGTAGAAGAGACCAGCGTGCTTTAAATCTGTCGATGCTCAAACGTCCTCGGTGGGGAAGCTAGGAGAGGAAAGTGGCATCTCAGGTGTCGTCCTCGTCTCTTGACCATGGTTCAAAATGACGAGGTCCGTCGTCAAAAGCCCTCAAGTAGCTGAATAATGCAACGTTAATATTCACTCACTAACTTACTGATCCTTTCACCATAAGTCAAGTTAAAATCTCTATCCGAAATTGGTCTATCGAGGCTCAATACCCTCCTGTTGATGAGGTAGTTGGAAAATGGGTGTGCTAGCTCAGGTGTCGTCCTCCTCATTTGACCAAGGCTCAAAATTACGAGATCCGTTGCCAATTGTTACACGCTAATATAACTCTCTCTCACCCCCTCTTGTCCGAAATAGGAGCATTAATTTAAGGAGTTACTAAAAAGATTTCTTATAAAATAAATCTATTTTATTAAAAAACAATACAAAATAAACATTTGAAAGTAACGATTTTAATCATATACTCACATTATGCATTAAATGTAACTTCTAGAGGAATTCCCAGTAATTTTAAAAGCAAAGTATCACTTTCAGAAAAATTACGTGGGGAATATATTTATGCTTTTAATTTATTTTAAAAACGCTATTGTTTATAGAGCCATAATAATCGTGAGAACTAAAACCTTTTACCATAAACAGTAAATCATATTCATCATTTACTATCACGTTTAAAAATATCACTGAAACAAAATAGAAAAAGCAGTTTATCTTTAAAACATATTTTAATCTACACCATTTATAGTTATTTAATTGTGGTCTGAAAACTATTTATTCACTAAAAGCTTAATTTTTTTAAAAAAACTTTCTTTTTGTCCCATTCATTAAAACATTTTTATCTCCGAATCATGTTCGCGAACATTGCTCCGTATAAAAAAGAAATGAAAGTAACGGCACATTCTTTAAAATGTAGTAATTACTTTTTATCATTATAATGAGATAATTAGTATTCTCGAGGGGATTGCACAGTATCAGAAGTAGACTCATCGGGATTCCGTACATTTTTTCCCTCCTCCTTGTAAATCTTTGGGACGTGTCTTCACGGCCTTCGAGACGCGGCGTAATTTTTTGAAGAAAAATAATAAATTTTTCGATGTGGGCAAGAAAAAGACACGTGATTGTGTCTAAAAGAGCACTTAAATTTCAAATTTAACGCAGTTTACATTCTTGCACTGGACACAATTAAAATTTTAATGTGTGAAACGTGTCCTGATAGTCTTTTCTCTGCTTGCAAATCGAAAATTTATACTGAATAAAGCTAATTTCTATATACAACAGATTGAGTGCAGATTCTGAAGTGATAACAGCTTACTTGTAGTTGTATTCTTATTTAATGTTACAGTTATTCATAACAAGCTATTACTATTTAATAATAATCAGTTAAGTACTCAGTCTGTCAAAAACATTTGAAAGCCGATTAAAGATGTATGATCTAAAACACTCATAAAAAATTATTTATTAATAAAGAACAAGCTAAAAGTTCATTGTGAAAAAATATATTTAACGTTATGTCGCGCATTGAAAAGATTTGGTTTCTTTGTCAATACATGAAAATCGTATTAGTCTAAATTACTAGCAATGATTCAAAAGTAAACTCTGAAGTTAATTATCTATTCCTATTTCAAATTTTTTTCCCAATAAAATGCACATGGGTGATGGCTATAATGTAGTACTTCAATTTAGGCTACTCCGACTTATGTGAACCCGGAGTTAACACGATTTTCAAATCTCGTCGATTCGTCTTTAGTTTGAAAAAGGGGAAAATGGCGAAATTTTAATGTTATTGAAGAAGTCGATCTTTCCAAACAAATAAATTTAGAAGTGAATAGTGATGACGGTCAAGAAGTACCGGATTCCCACAATCAGGAGCTGACAATGGATAAGCTCTTAGAAATGCAGAGCAAGAACTTGAGTCATAGTTTCAGTTCAATCAGAAGATCGAATGTGACAATTGGTAATTTAACAGAAGACATCAGTTTAATAAAAATAGGTTATAAATTTTAGAAAATATGGACTCCAACTACGGACATATTTTTTCAACAAAATAAGGAATAAAAAATTATTAGTCTGCTACAAGGAAATCTTGCAGGAGAAAAAAAAGTCTTTGAGCCGGCAGACTACTTTATTAGATTTTATGAAACCTTCTACATTAAAATAACTTCGGTTTTCGATTTTGTATTAGTGGTTTTTAAGATTTTTGTTCTAAACTATTGTTTTCTTTCGTCTCTGACTCAAACTAAAAATCATTTATATGTTTTTGTTTGCGAAATCATACCCTGACTTACGTGGTTATCACTCAGTACCACCTATTACTGTATATTGCGGCTATTACATAGTTTAGAGAAACTTAACTCATTTAATAGTCCTTTTGTAATCAAAATATCTTAACTATAGATATAAGCCTCCCATATCTTAAAGTACCATATTTTGGAAAACAGCATAATTTTAAGTCATAATCAGGTGGAAAGGAATATTTTGCAATGACTTAATTACGTGACTGACTTATCCTTATCTGATACGTTTGGAACACAATAGCTTATTATATGTGTCATAAAGAAAATAAAAGTGGCTAATTCAAAGCAAAGTAGCAAGACTTTTTAAGAAAAAACGGCGTGAGGTACCCTTTTGTACGATTTTTTCGCTTTTCCTGTTCAGTGGTGAGAACTTAGCATATATCCCTTTTCATGTTTTCTTTGTAGCTTGATCAAAAAGCAGCAGAAAAGAAAGAAGACTTTAAATAGAGGAATAAATTAGAGACGAGATGAGTTGAATTGAAGGTCACGTGTAGGAAATGATAGTCACGAAAAAGTTATAAATCGAGGGGTTTAGGTGGTTAGGGGTTGCGAGTGGACTTGGCATTTACTTAAAATTCCATATATAGTATATTAAATACACAGATATTTAAGACAATTTAATCTTTTCGCAATTTTTACAACACAGAGTCTGTGCTACGGTGTAAATATAATAATGCATTGGATGAAAAAAAGAGCAATTAAGTTCTAAGTCTGAATTCTTGTGGTCTCTGCTTGAAATTCGAAAGGTTTGAGAATTAATCGAGCGAGTTCAAGGAACTATACAACTCTACTCCACCCAACACATTACACTCTTTACGTTTATTCATTTTTGAAAAAAAAAAACATGTGTTCTGCTGGAATAGAGAACCTAAAAAGAATTTAGCATTTCAAAAAAATCTTTAGAAATTTAAAAACACTTAAAGTTTACTAAATAAGAAATTGAGTAACAGAAATTGAATTGAAATAAGAAATTAAGTAAGAATTGAGTGTGTAACTTTGTCTATTAAGAACCCATATTTATCAAAATGTTAAAAAGTATAATTTTTTTTCAAAAATTAAATTTTGATTGTTGGTTTATCACGCCAAATTTAAAAAATAATGACAAACTAAACTTATTTAGGAAATAATAAATAAAAACAGAAAATTGTTTAAATTATGATAAAATGTGAAATAAGCCTTAAAATATATCTTTATATAACAGCATGTGTGCTTACTATAAAACAAAAAAAAATATGAACTCCAGAGCATCAGTTAAATCTTATAATGCTGCTTCTGAAGTAAAATGTATAATACTGTGTAACAGCTATTTTTTTTCAATATTTAAAAAAGAAAAAAAAGAGAGAAAACACGTTTAAAAAGTGGAAGTTTTCAGTAGCGTACAGAAGTACACGAAGAGATTAAATATGCGTAAGGGAATGTATCCGTGCTGAAAAGAAGAAAAAACGAGGACACGCTCAACACTTTATTGCGAAGTAATATATTCAGCTCAGGACATTACATAAAAATGCAATTAAGTCTGTTTTCGCCCGCTATCTTGTGGCATATCCAAAACCCAGAATACAATTTGAGGCTGAAAAAAAATGTCCGAATATTAAAATCTGTGTTTCGCGATTCATCATGCACCACCTTACAAGTCTTGAAATACTTTATAAACGAACTTTTTGTTTTAACAAATAACGTTAAAAATCAATTTAGTATTACAATATAGAAGACGAAATGTAGAACATATTTTTTGTATAAAGTGGTGGTCGGATTTAAAACGAAGCTAAGAAATCCCCGACTACGTTCAGAATCGTATTTTGCAAAGGCTCAGAAATGGATAATGTTTATGATATTTAATGTCACTTAGATTAGAGAAAGTATATAAAATTGTTTTAAGAATATTATTACAATAAAAAATTATTTAAGTACAATATTTTGACAAAAAATTAACATACAAAGACCCATTTTCAAAACATTCTCCTTTTATGAAAAATGGTTCTATTATAATAATATTTTGCCTGTATATATTTCAGACCTCTGTACAGAAGCTGAACTAGAAATTTTAAAATATATAACTTAGAAGTGGATTAATCCATATTTTACAACAGAGGGGAGAAATTTTAAGAAAAAAAAACGCCGATAATTATTTCAATTGATGATAACTCTGAAAAACTCTCTGGAGAAGTCTTTACTTAATATAAGCAAAATAAAATAATATTATTATTGAAGCATTTTTTATAAAAGGAGAATGTTTTGAAAAAAGATTATTCTAAGTTAATTTTTTGCCAGAATATTACATTTAAATAATTTTTTTCGTCATAATGTCCTTACAATTATTTTATACATGTATTCTAATCTAAGTGACACTGAAATATCATGAAGATTATCCATTTAAGCGCTTTTTAAAATCACGGGTCCGAACGCGTAGTAGGATACCTTAATAGAACAGTAAAACATGTTGCTCTCGGTCGGTTAGTGAAGTTTTTATCCGACAAACAGAGCAAAATCTTTAACATAAGACAAAAAGACGACCGTTCGAATCCTCTGCGAGTATATGCTCTCCCGCGAAAAGAGAAAGTCAACCGGCAAACACGAATGGGCACAGAAAGAAAAGAGCAAAGTGACCAGTTCCAGTTGGTTTAGTAAAACGTTTTTGTCGAATATTCTGGGGATCCCCAGGAATATTCTGGAGACCGTGACACTAAGAAAGGAGTGAGAGTCGAAGGGGAGTCGATTCGGCGGAATCGGAGCAGTGGACCGTCGTATTGGTTTCAGGCTCACGAAGTGGGTCTGCGGGCCTGAGGGCACTGGCCCGGGGATTCCCGGAAGTGCAAGCCAAAGAAGGTCACGGGAGAAAGTGACCCGCCCGCCTCTCGAGCGCGGACAGAATGCAAAAACGCTCGTTCATTTATTCAATGAGTCAACCAGAAAACTCGTCCATCCTCGTATGCTTATCAATTCACTTCTCTCTGCGGTCTGTACGACCAATAAAGCACAGTTCTGGCTACATACGAAACATAGTTCGAAAGTTTTTTCGCCAATATTTGAGTACAAAGCAAATAAAAGAACCCTGTAAAACATTTTTAAAATAATCAATTCACTATAATAAAATTTATGGATGAGACGGTAGAAATAATTATAAAAACAAATCCCAAGAAATATTCCATTAGAGAGACATTTTTTTAAGATAAATTCAAAATTTATGATCATTACCTGTGTGTGAGTTCGTCTTTTCTTTCTCTTATGGGGTTTGTAGTTTTTGGTAGACGTGGTGGCGCGCCTCCATGGTATACCTTATTCTTTCTCTAGTTTGACCCTCTCCTCGTCATTCAATTCCCTCTTTTCACCCTTTTTTTGCATACATAGAGGTTTTACACTGATCACAGTGAAACTTTCCCTCTTAAGGCTGGGTTCGGTTAACGTTAAGGAATAGGACCCGAATTCGGAATATTTTTCTGATATAAAAGCACTTAAACATCAATATTATATTCCGGCTTCACTCTTCTGTAGAAAATCCCTTATTTTATCCCAATGCGCCTTTTTATCCGATTTGAGACATTTCTTTTCTTTTACAAAATGTTTCTACACTACCGTAATGCTAAATGAGCTATCCCTTTACAGGCTAAAAGAAAACACTAATTACGTATGGAATATTTTTGAAATTTTAAAAACGCTTTGCTATAAACAAATGTGTGAGTTGCAACGTTACAAATTTTCAAAATAATACAGGCATTTTTCTGTTCGAAAATGTGCTTCTCGTTTAGTTCAAACTCTCGAACATTTAGCGAAAACAGCAAATTAAATACGTGTTTGGTGCCGCTTGACCAAATATGGCCCTGGTACTCATTGGCAGTAAAAAGGCCTCCATCAACGCATGGAAATATTATCTTGAAAGTTATGCTATAAAAGATGTGATATGAATGAAAAGTATGACCATTACAAATTTTGACATTATGCACAAACGATCATTTTGATGCCTATGAATATATTTAATTATAATTTTAATCAATGATATATATTTAACATTTTGTGTTTTGTAAGAATTGCCTTTAATAATTTATGATTGTCTTATGAAAGCAGTATCTATAAAATATTTTTAAGTCCAAATTTTTAAATTTTACGAGTATAAAATTCAAATATATAATAAAACAGAACTGAAAATATAAATATTACTTCATTTAAGTTCAAAATCAGCAGTACTGGATGTCAAGCAGTTTAAAACAAAACTTTTAATGTATTTTATGCTCTCGTTGCCCTCTAAGTTTTTTTTTCAACTAAAGTTTCCAACTACCAAATTAACTAACCAAGAGTTTACTTTTAGGATAAATATTTTACATGGTATATAATATATTGAATATTACGTAATTCATATTATTTTTTTTCATATTCATAAAATTTTTATTCTTTTAAATTTCAGACTAATAATTAAAGCTTTCATCGTTTAAGAACGTAACTTTATAATACAGAATAATTTTTAGAAAATCATAATAAATTATATAACTTTTTAAATTTTCAAATGTCAAGAGCGTTCCACGTATTAAAACTTACCTTGTCCTCAATTGTCCAGATCAATGCGGAATTTTTCATTTTGTAATACGAATAACATTAAATCTGGGTTTATATTGATTGATTAAAATAAAAATCAGTTAAAACTGAAATTCACATGATGCAATAACGCATCATAATTACATGTGCAATAAATTCTGTACATTCATTCCATACTTAAATTGGGGGGGGACTTGCTTTAAGTATTTTTGTAATCTGTCAATATAATAGGAATAATGAACATTTTTAATACATTGTCATAAATAATGTGAATGTGGAGTGCCAGCTGTCAGGTGCTGACCTCGTCAAGTGACCATCGTACGAAACTACAAAAAAAAAAAGCACACTGTCACACTGATTTCGCAGTTGGCCAGAAATAAGCAGACAGAAAAGGTTCAATATAAATAAATAAAGCATTCATGCACATTTTAATAGCTCTTCTTTTAATACTTCTAGTGTGACCACGGTAGCCTAGTGTTTATGGTCACGAGTTTGTGGCCGACGTATCATGAGTTCGATCCCATTGCCCCTGCAGAGGAGGCAGATGCGCGTTCAATCTATCGAGGCGTAATGTCCTTCCGTTGGTGCGATGTGGTAGTTAAGAGAGGGAGGTGCCAGCTCAGGGGACCACTTGACCGGGGTTCAAAATGATGAGGCCCGTCATCAATAGCCCTCGCGTTGTTTTAAAATGCGACGTTAATACAACTCTCATTCACGTTAATGCTTCTAGTTTTTTATTAGATGAACATTCAATAAGATATCACGCGGTAGTGCCCCCTTTTTTGCACAGATTAGTTGTGAAATAAATTAAATTGTGAAATAGACTGAAAAGGGGAGTGTTTAGATGACTTAAGGGAAGCAATATGTAAAACGGTTATTATTTATTACATAGATAGAAATTATACTTAAGATCGTACTCGAAAATGCTAAACGTGTTGAAGTATAAAATATTACAGTTAACTTTAATTAAAATTTTTTTTATTTATTGTAAATAATTCGCGAAAATTTTAGCAATTACAATTCGATTATTATTATAGTTCGCTTCAATGCTCTTATTTTAAACAACAAGGAAATTTTAGATCAGTGATTCTCAACCTGCGGCCCGCGGGCCACAAGTGGCCCACCGAACCTTTCTGAAAGGCTCGGTCATGACCAGTTGCACTAATAAATTCAATTATTTAAGAATGTTACATTAAAAATTTGGCGAGAAATTATATCAAACTAACAATCAGTAATTTTGCTGTCGATGTCGTGCTGGTAAGAATTGCGATATGACTTTTTTTTTGGTAATTGTAATGGTTAGCGATAACAAATACGGGGGAAACTCTGAAAGAAGTTTTGAGATACGCGAGAACAAGAAGTTATAAAACAAAAGTAACAGTTTCGTATGAAAATGCAAAGTATTTTAGCATAGGAGACGGTTGGAGTTATCCATAAAAGGAAATCGAAATAACCCCATATCTGGGTAAAAATTGCATAAAACCTATTTTTTGTGAGTTGAATTTGATAGAGCTGGCCATTTGAAAACAATGGAATTTTCCGAAGGACGCAAGAGCTTTGACATGTGCACGAACTGTTCTTCTGAGGCCACGCCTGCTCACATCCTCGAGTACCTAGGGCTCACCAGGCAGGACTTAGCAGACGTTCCCTTGCTGGTGTTGGACTTTCTGAAAGTGTACGATGTCATGGACCTCATCTAGCACTGCTGACCAATGGGGGTGTGCAGCAACAACATAGTTTTAAAGGAAAATCCAAAATTATGAGTTTTAATATTGTGATGAATTTTCCGCATTTTAAATGTCCTTGTAAATATTGAGTCTCCCCCATTAATCCGCATGTTGCGGCCCGCGTGAGATAATTGTCATATGTATGTGGCCCGGCGTTAAAAAAAAAGGTTGAGTATCCCTGGTTCAGATGATACGAAAAATAATTGAAAAAAAAGTAAATTTGATTTTTCTTTTTTTTTTAAAAAATAAAATGTTTAGCTGAAACCAATAAATTACTTTCCAAAGTCAACGCACATTCTCAAGAAGAATCAGTATCAGAAGCAAAAAATTATTTTTTATCAAGATACAAGACCTTTTTTTAAAAAAATGCAGGTGAATTTTCAGTTACTCCTTACACTTCCTTTTGAAAAAATTAAATTTTTTTTTCATATTTCCCAAAATATATCTATTAGCTTATGATGATGTTTTGTTAGTAGCATTGTTTCCCAATAACTAAAATAAAGATATCCTTATAAGATTATTTTCTGTCATTTTTGGTAATGTGAACTTTTATCATTTTTCAAATTAAAATATTTGTTTAAATAGTTTTTTTGGTGAATTAGTGTTTTATTTTTCTATTAATCGTTAAATGGTTTTAATATATTAGGTTGGGGAAAAAGAAATCCATTATTTTTGCATAAAATTCAACACTTTTTAAAAATGTTCGGATTGTCCGATCTAAGTCAAATATGTACCGTTTTGTTGTATAATTTGTTGCCATTTTAAAACTTTTTAAATGTTACCTTTTAAATTCCTCTATTATAGAGGTTTTGGTCCTTATTGGCGAAAAACTCTAGTAATCGATTTGCACAATCCTCTCTTGAATCCAATTTCTTATCACCCAGGAAGTTTTGCAATGCAAGAAAAAGATGGTAAACGCTTGGTGTCAGGTCCGGACTATATAGTGGATGCATTAAAACTTCCCAAACAAGCTCCCAGAGTTTTTGGCGAGTCACTACTGACATGTGTGGCCTGGCGTTGTCCTGATGGAACACAACACTTCTTCTGTTGGTCAATTCTGGAAGTTTCTAGTCAATCGCTGGCTTCAAACGGTCCAGTTGTTGACAGTAGAGATCTGAATTTAGTGTTTGGTCTTACAAAAGCAACTCATAATAAATTATTCCTTTCCAGTCCCACCAAATGCACAGTAGAACCTTCCTGGCTGTTAGTCCTGGTATGGCCACCGTTTGAGCTACTTCACCGCGCTTTGACCACGATCATTTTCACACAATATTGTAGTATGTGACCTATTTCTTATCCCCAGTCACTATCCGTTTAAGAAATGGGCCAATTTCATTGCGTTTAGTCAAGGCTTCGCAGATGGAAATTCAATCCATTATGTTTTTTGGTGTTAATTAGTGTGGCACCCAAACATCGAGCTTCTTTTTGAATTCAACTTTGCGCAAATGGCTTAAAACTATTTTACGGCTGATATTTAGCTCTTAGGTGATGCTATTACTCTTAATATGCTGGTCAACTTCTATTATTTCTGTGATTTTATCGACATTTTCGACGACGAGCTTGCCTGTGTGATGTGCATCTTTAACATCAAAAATACCTGAACGGAATCGACGAAACCAAAATTGCACGTAATTAGCTGTTACAGTATCGGCACAACAAACACCATGCACAATTTCAGTCACCTGTCTTGCATTTTTGCCTTTATCAAAGAAAAACTGTAACATGTATCGAATTTTCTCTTTTTTGACTTCCATTTTTAACACCCTGTAACTCACAACTGAATGGACGAAACAAAAAAAGACAAAAGAATTTTTTAGTGTGAACTGTCACCTTGACAACAAGCATAAACTTGAAATTGTTTGATCGATACTTTAGAAGAAATGGACACTACAGCCATCTACCGAAAAAAATAATGGATTTCTTTTTCACCAACCTAATATTTGTTCTAATAAATAGTTTGCTATATTTGAGTCTAATAATTATTTCTGTAACTGATTATTCTACAAGTAATTATTACATAATTCAAGTTTTTTGCTATATTGTCGCGTCAGATATGTATCATGTTAAAATAATGCTTGTTAAAAGCTGAAAAATGCGCCTTAAGTGGCTAAAATTTTCTTTGCAACACATTGCATATCATAGTTCTTTTCCTAATCATTTTTATTTGATTGTGACTTAAAGCAAATCCTTGAACTAAGAGATTATATGCAAATTTTAAAACAGCCTATTACCCTTCTTTTCTTTTTTAGTTTTAACTTGATCATTCACAACTGTTTTCTAAATTGTCTGTTAAATATATATTATTGACCTTTTTTCATTTGCTTAGCCTGCAATTTATAACAATTACTCTGTGCTTACCAAATGTGCTTTGTGTCGACATCAGAAAAGATTGTTTTATTATTCAATATTTTCTTTAAATATGAACCCGTGAGACTAAACAACATAATCACTATACAGTTGAATATTACATTATAGTTATGGAAAACAACCATTACACTTATAGCATACGAACACAACAGATTGTTTACAAAGAATTATGAGACAAAATGCAGACATTATCGAAATCTTTAACTAAAGAAAAACGTGGCGCAATAAATATACAAATGCTTAATGCCGTGAAATACAAATGAAAACCAGACCTTTGTATCGTTACCTACACGTTGTATAAAAATTATGTGCTAAAAATTTACACATTAGGCAAGTTGCTCAGAGAAGAAAAATGAAAACTGAACAATCTAAATAAATCAAATAAGAATCAAAATTTTATTTCGAGTCAGAAACAGATTTTGAAATGTTACTCACTTAAAACGAATGCGTACCGAGTGCTTGTATCCATAAGGAAGTGAATTCTCTAAATATTATGCTCAGCACAAATCACTCATCCTCTAAAATATGAAAAGTAAGTGAAAGGTGGATCAAGACAAAAATTGAATAGGTAAAAAAAACCACAATATCTATTTTTCTTAATACATCCACCTGCTCCTTCTTTTAATACATAAGGATTTTACGATATCAAAGTACCCGAGTGATCTTTCCAGTCTCCCTTTAGATTTATTGTCTTTAAATTAACGAATTCTTGTCACAGCTTAGCCAAGAATAGACTTTGCGATACTGAAAGTAACCAACTTCTGCTTAGGAATTTGATTCAAAAGAAAATCTTAACGGTTTGCATAAATCGCTTAAATAAGCGTTTCTCTCTCTCAAACTGTAGGATTATCGCACCCCCTAGGGGGGGCGAGCATATCGAAACGTCAAAAATAAAATATTTAAAAAATTTACTATAAGGAATCAAAACAAAGATTATTCTAAGATAATAAAAAATACACACAATTATGATATAATATACTTATAAATGTATCAGTACTGCAGAATGTATTTGATAATTCATTCATCAATACTAAATTAAGAATAAGTTTAATAATTAATATTGACCTAATGGGCTGATACATACATAATTATATGCAAAATTTAGTACTTATCTTGATAACTTCAACCCTTTATAGTTAATGTCGTATTGTAGCTTTAGCGTCAAAGTACACTCATGTCCATAAATTAAGGATAATGAAGTTCAGGCAAAGAAAGAGACAGAAGCAAAACAAATTTGACTTATTTGTAAAGTCTATTTATTAAACTAAAGGTAAAGAGCAAAAAAAGATGCTATATGTTTGACATAATTAATAAAAATTGCGATTTTTACTCCCTGGAGAAAATTTCAAAAAAGAACCTATTTACAAAAACAGTATAACATGGTTAGTATGATGGTTAATACGGAGTATGTCTCCCGGACGATGCAATACAGGCCTTACAACGCCTAGGCATGCTGAGTATCAAATTATCAATCTGATATTGGGGAATATTACGTCACTCATCAAGCAATGCCCTCCGAAGTTCCGGTAGACAGGTGGGAGGGGGTTAACGGGCTGCAATTCGTCGTCCAAGCGTATCCCACACATGCTCTATTGGATTCAAGTCCGGTGAGTAAGCTGCCAATTCATAAAGGTGATATCTTCCGATTGAAGTTATTCGTCTACAATGTTTGCACTGTGAGGACGGGCGTTGTCATCCATAAACAGAAATTCAGCACCCATGGCGCCCCAAAGCAAACGTACATGTTGTTCCAGAATGACATCCCGATAGATGTGGCCTGTCATGGTTACACTCTGAATATGCAGGTCAGTTCTGGAACCAAGAATAATTCCTCCCCAAACGAGCCATCCTGCACCACCGTAACGGTGTCGTTCAATGGTGTTCTCTTGGTGGTAACGGGTACCTGGCGCTCTCCATATTAAAGTCCGGCGAGAATCAGACTGCAAACTAAACCGGACTCGTCGGAAAACATCACACAAGACCACTGTTGTGGTGATCACAATGCATGCTCTCTACTCCAGGTTAATCGCAAGCGACAGTGAGTTGCGGTAAGTGGAACACATCTGACAGGCCTATGAGCATGTACACCAATGTGTGGTACACGGTCTGCTTTGAAACTGTCGTACCGGTAGCTGAAGAGAGCTGACGAGACAGATCTGATGCTATGCTCCGTCTGTTTCTTTTGGCAGTAACTGCCAAAATATATATATATATATATATATATACCGATCCTCATTCAGCGTTGTAACTCGGGGGCAACCAGTTCTGTAACATCTACTCACATTACCATCATCTTGGAATCGTTGCCAAAAACTGGAGATGACACTCTGGGCGATTCCAAGTTCCTGGGATACTTCCAGCTGGGTACGTCCACATTCCAGTCGTCCAATAATTCTACCACATAAAAAATCATCCAAATGCTTCCTTTGTGCCATAACTATGCGGTTATTGCACTGAAAGGCTTTTAAAGCGCTTGTGAACAATTTTACATCTTTGCCACCATTCCTTATATACCCCTCTCTTACACTCTCGTCATTGTGATGTACTATCCATGCCATCTGGTGGTTTCCTGTAATTTTCATATTCTTCAAGATGTGTGTGATAATTCTACAGGTGAAATTTTTATTTTAGAGTTCAATTTCTGTGTGATCCTAAATTTATGGACATGAGTGTAGTATTCAATTCAGTACATTATTATTGTATGGAGGGGGCACCAAGAAATTTATAATTGAAAATTGGGTCGAAAACATTGAAAGTTTGAGAAGCACTGGTTTAAATACTTTATTAAGTTAAGAGTAGGGGTTGTACCGTGGGGATGTTTAAATCACCTGCATTAACAGTTTCCAAGTGAATCAATAGAAAATTCTACACATTCATGATCTCCAAAATATTTCGTGATCCCACTTAGTATCGCATGCAATTTTGGGAAATTTAGATCCACTCATGTATTACTCTTATCCCATTTGATAAGTTCAATTCATGAGAGTTACCAAAATTTCGCTCCAATATAAAGTAGTAACAATAATAATTACTAGTAATTATTATTATTACTACTATTTTTATTAATAATAATACGTAGTAATTTCGTAACTATAAACTAGTGTAACGCCAATTCAGTTTATTTTTTTTATAAAACTCATCACTTGAACTATACTGCAGTGTGTTTTGCTAAGTTAGGAAGCTTTCGCTATTTGGGTAGTACTAATTGAAAATACATTCATACGAATCAATCCACTTACATTACAAATTATCGTAGTTTCCAGTATTTCGTGGAACATAAAATTTGGGAAGAATGCCTGCTATTAGATAGTCGTAGGTTTTCAAAATCTTTTTTTGTTTTTTTTTAAGAATAATTTTGTTCTCTCTTCATTTATTTCTATTATAGTCGCATAAAAGTTATTGATTTCAAAAACCCAATCATTCAAACACTTAAGTGATTTAGAAATATATCTGTTTGTAATTATAGGATTATTGATTCCATTGCTGTCAGAAATGATAAAAATGGTCTACAAAAGAGAGACTCCGTTGTACATTCTGAAATGTAATTATGCGTTAGTCATTATAAATGCAAATTATATAATGTTTTGTGTTTATTTTCAGTTTCCAATTATGGCACTGAGTGGCATGTAGCCCAAGCCACCATCTCTAGTCCCTACAAGGCCTTCTCCAGAGAGAAGATCTTCGCAGACGTTGGGGTCAAGATTGGACTCAACAGCGTCAACATCACATTGCAAGGTAAAACACCTTCTCCACACACCCCACCCCCACTATGTTTTTTTATGTTTAAAAAAATTCCTTTTTCTTGTTCTCTGCTGAGGTAGCCATTTTGAATTGATAGGATTTTGGAAATATTAGTTATTTATTTTCATAATCTTTTCAATTCATATCTAAAAAAAATATTATATGGAATATTAATGTATTTATTCGAAAAAGAAATACCAGGTTCCAGAGAATACACTAGATCTGTAATGGTAAAATACCAATCTGTAGCCCTATCAGAAAAAAAAATTATTCAAATGCTTAAAATGCACCAAGAAAATTAAAATATAAGAAGTCTTAATATAATTGTTTTCCCCCTAAATTTTAGTAAGTTATGTTTTATTTCACAAATGCCACGTGCAGATTAACACTTAAGCCATTAGTGTGCACGAGCTCTCCAGAATTTGTCAACAATGCAATCAAAACCACTTTAGTACGCAGCACACGTATACATGTTTAGTTACTACAGGCTGACAAAAATTGCAAAAATAATAAAGATTACGTTTCCCTTGAATGAAATTCAAACTTTAGTTAGGAACTATAGACTATAAATTTTGAAACATTTATCTGTCAATTTGCGGGAAAAAAATAAATCCATAAAAGAAAATAAAGCACAATCTGGTTTTTTTAAAAAATTATATATTGAAACTCCATTTATATAATAACTTTTATATCAAAGCTCTTAAAGATATACTTTAATCTTATTGGATAAATATTCAATATACAGTAGAACGTCGTTTGTCCGAATCAATTGGGACCGAACACCGTTCGGATACGCGATTGTTCGGATAACCGAAACCGAATGCAATCCATGCAGTGCATGAAACCGGACTCTATATGAATATTGAAAATTATCACATGCGGGAAAAGTGCTTGAAGGAAGAGAAAAATAGGGGCAAAATGTCGCCAACCTTTATTGTGGAAACTAATCGCTTATATTTTTATATTTCACTGCACCATTGTACACCTTCGATTTTTCGCTGCAAGGCCTCTGATTCTCTTGGGAAGCAGTGGTTGAACAGGACAGCACTCTGATTATTATTCGTACCACTCCATGGCTGTCTCTAACGCAGAAAACGCGTCAGCATTTGATGCACCCTTGCTACGTTCGTTGTTGTCCTCGTTGCCATCCGTTTCATCGTCTACAGGGTCGGATTCTTATTGCACGGAAGTCACAATCTCGTCATCATTTAACATTTGAAATCCACCGTCTTCTGCATCGCATGCCATCCAGGTTTCTACATCTTCTTCATCGCATTATTGAAATCCTTGGATCGATTAGACAAAGTTGGTAATCTTCTCCCTGTAGTCGTCATTGATCATTTGATTACCAAATCACACAGCAGAATTTCCCCAAATATCCCTGACCTTAGGTTTTCCCGTCATTTTTCCGTCTCACGCGAAACAACTGTTGAGCATTGCAATTTTCGAAAACGTAATAATGTGCAGTACATGTAGTTAACAGAAAAAAAAAAACTTGTCCGGGTATTTGACGCTCCGGATCATAAACGTTCTGATAAACAACGTTCTACTGTAAATAGAAAATAAATAAGTAAGCACTAAATTATCATTGTTTTGTAAAAAGGGATTTGTGTATTTTTTATTTATCTTGAAGTATCGACTGAAAAAGAAATACCATTATTGAGAAGGAAAGACTATGTAGTTTCAAAAAAGTGAATCTACTATGGTAAATAATTAAAAAAATTATATATACTCAATGCCTTCGTAAAATAATGATTCACATTTTTGTCCAAATGCTTAGCGCAAATTTAAAAAAAAAAGTTAATTGCCATCATTTATCTTTAACCTAACGTGGCAAAACAACTGCAAACTGTACAATCAATTTTTTTTCGATCGTAAAATTTAAAAAATGCGAATGTGTGTCTCATTTTTAATAATTTAATTTGAAAATAAAAAATATGTAGTCAACATGAAACTGAATCTATGACAACTGAAATAAATTAAAAAAATTGTTACAATGTTTTACTATCTTTCTTCTTTTAAACAGTTTTTGAGGTTAAATCGTTAATGCTTGATATATTTTCGAGTGATATGCTTACCGATTTTGAATTTTCAGTAATCTTTGAAAATGCATCCGGTGCATCTGATTGTCTTCTAGTGTGTTTTAAATATCATATTTAAAATTTTGAGAGTGTCCTTTCTCCCCCCTCCCCTTGATTCGGACATATCAAAATTATCGAAAATTGGAGATTATTATTTATTATGTTTCAATTAGTAACTTAAAGAAAGGTTTTATTTTATATTACAACCTCTAATAGAAAAAGTTTTTCTTTCGGATAAAAAGTAGGACGTAATTCTAAAAAAATGTAATGCTTTAGAAAAAATTACTTCTATTTCTTAACAAATCTAGGCAAAACAGGGACGAATGTGACTGCAAAAATAAATTTAAATTAAATCATTAAAATTATGGGACTAGAGAAGATTCACTAAATTTGAGAGGATATTTTATTTATAATAACAATTTCTACCAAGGCCATTGCAGGATTAATTCTGTTCGTTTTTTCTTAAAATCATCAAAATTTTATGGAAGATATTTATTTATTTTCAATAAATGCTTCTCCATTCTTCCGTCCTTTAACTTTTTCTTAACCATTACAAAAATGATCCAATTGATAAAATGCATTATGATGTTTTTCTCATATCTGAAGCGTGCCATTCAATATAGTTTTGTATATATATATATATATATATATATATATATATATATATTATCGCAATAATACTCTGAAAGGTTGAACAATTTAAAAATCATCTCCGATTTTCTTTTTAAAAAAGCTACAGAAATTTGCAACGTATTATAAATATAAGAAAGCCACTAACCTTGTGTTTTAACATTAAAGTGATTCCAATTACCATAAAGTATTGTATTTATTCAATTATACCCCACAGAAAGAAAAAAATAAATAAAATTGAATATATTTATTTAAATGCACACAATATAAATGAAACAGAGATGACGTCTAGTATAAAGAAAGAAAAGAAAACTCTAGTCAGGAATGATTCATAGCACGTGCGCGGGCAAAGTAAATCCTTGAAAGAGCATTATTTACCGCAAATAAAACTCTAAATTGTGTCCCTATTGTTATTATAAACAAGCGACTCTCAGATTATTTGTATTGTCTGACGCATTCGTTTGTGTCCCTTCCAACTGGTAGTATCATAGGTTCTTCCTATCTTATTTTGTTGTTGCTGCGGTACCTTATTTAAATTTCCGCCGTTATGTCCTCGGCGAGAAAAAACATAAAATAAACAATACACAGAATTTTTTTCATTCATACGACATCTAATGTGGAGTAATGCAACAAAGACGAGAAGCTTTTACGAGAGCGATAGCTGCTACTACGAAAAATATCCAAAAAGAGTTCCATTGAATGGGTTATCACTGGAACAATCTCCGTTTCTGAAAGTCAATAAAAAGAATCTTGACCTCGAATTCTCTCTCTTCCTGGTGCTTTTTTAGTTGAAAAAGCAAAGAGGAAAGTGTTTAGCTAATTGAATGTAACAGAAGACGAAAAAGGCCTTCGCGTGATTTCCTTGTGTCTCTGATGAGAGCTAGCCTTGTGTGGGACCAGTCCAGAAAATAATCGTTTTTGTCCTTTCCCTGACTATATAAATATTCGAAATAACATAAATCAGCCTACTCTATATCGATAACAGGAATCGAGATCCATTGTTTCGAGCAAGGTGTTGATTTCTGGAAACATAGCATTTATTTCAGAATGAATGTGTCCTTCGAAGCAAATATTCATTTTATAATCCCAAAAGGCCTCCGGCTTATGCTGCTTTTCTTAATTACACTTTTTTTTATCTTTGTGTTATTCGGGACACGTATTCGTTACATGAGGCACTTCTAATGCGCAAACTTGAAGCCAGTTTCGGATTACATTGATTTATGGTTCGAACAGTGTCAACACTGTGACACCGAAATGAACAATGTGAATGAAGCCATTTATCTACTTCTGACGTCGCCTCCAGAGTCGAGTGGTCAGGGTGCTGCCTCAAAAGTCATAAGTTTCAATAAGGGCACCTAATAAACAGCAAATGTAATAAATTATGCCACCGCATGAATGAATATCGAAAAGATTTGTTTTTGAAATCCCATTCGTATTATTTTACATTACGATAATTATTAATGGATTATTGCATTAATAAATAAAAATGCACTTTGAGTTAATTATACAACAGGAATGTGTGAGAAAAACACGACAAAAATATTATACGTTGTAATTATATAATTATATCTAGATGATTAGTTCTCATACATACTTTAATTTTATTGACGTACGTTAACAACCTTGAATGTAAGAGAAAAATGTGTTGATGAAAATAAATTAGTTAATGTATTTCCTACTTTAATATTATTAAAGGGAATTACGAGTAAAAATTAGATTTCTATTCAGTGCAAAAATAGAAATATTAGCCTATTGGGAATTCATTATTATAAAATTCGTCATTAAAAATTTATAATAATTATACTCTAAATATAAATACATTCTATATAAAAAATCAATACACTAAACAATGTGTTTACGTATTTGTTTCATTATGCATTTATTATACATAATATGATAAGAATATGCTATAAATATAACTCAAACTCAGTGGCGCAACAGCCCATGAGGGCCAGGGCCTACTGTAATCCCAGTACACGTGACCATTGGGCACTGAGGTGCATGAGCAATTGTTCCAATCAGGTGGTCAGTCTGCAGCGAGACCCCCAGTGTTCAAGTTCCCAAGCGAGCTCTCTCTCTCTCTCGGTACTCGTTTATCGACCCACTGCAGTAGGGATGAAAGGCTGAAATGTAACACAAAATCAAAATAACATAAAAAAAGTAGAATTTTTTTTGTCATTTTTGTCGGTATTGTGACAGAAAAAATGTAATTTTTAACAAAAATGTGCTAAATCATTAAAATTGTTTTCAAGAAAAGAAATATATTTGTTGCAATGTCTCGCTTGTTTCTCGAACATTTTGATTGATTGATTGCTGCAGTTTCCCTCGAGAACCTTAAGGGACACGCGCCCATAAATGTCCCTCTGGGATACGTTAAAAAAAAGTGTGGCATATCCCCAAGGAAATATAAGCCATTACCCTATTAATTAGATATGTCACGCCGTGTATCATACCTAACTGAGATACAAACTAGTTATTTTCGAAATTAATTGAGTTGGAAACCTGTAAATTGGATTAATTTATTATTGTTTTAATTCACTTTCGAAACATTGAAAGAAAAAACAGTGATTATTACGTTAAAGGTGATATTAAAAATCAGTTCTGGTCATTAACTTTCTTTCAATATCAGAACTTTCATTTATCAAAAACGTAATTTCTTGTGTTCATTCAAATCAGCTCTGGGTGCTGTCTCTCGAATATTAAGTGCTTAATGGGAAAAGAATCCCACCTGTAGTGAGTCAATTACTCTAAACGGAGAAAAAGCAGTTACTTAATCTTTCACTGAAAGATGTTTCTGATGCATTTTCGTAAGTGTTTGCGATAATTGAACTTAAATTGGCAGAAAGAGACGAGAGAGAAAACCATCACTAGTAGTCAAGGCCTGGTTCCCTAAAGAGAGCCTCCTTGGACCAGTTTAATAATATAATTCATCAAGTTGTTGTTTACTTGTGCATTATCAAAAAATATCATCACGGCCATTTTGTTTACTAATACGCTGGTATTGTATTTTCCAAGTGTTGCTACAATCCCTTTGTTTGAATGTCGACAAACATTAAACGTTAAAAATCGTTTTTCATTGCAAATAAGATTTTTAAGGAAATATAAAACCTTTTTTTAAAATTAATATTTATTTGAACTCAAAGATGCTGCTCAATAATTTCGAAAGTAATTTTATTCTCTTAAGGTGAAGATTGTAAACTTAGTGCACACACTAGACCATAAATTTGGCACTTATCATATTTACAATCTGGTGGTGTTCTAGAATCTAGATCATATCGGTGTGAAAACCTTTTTCCTACATTTTCACTGGCAATCGAAGAAAACCATCTAGGAGTAATTTGAAAACGGATTCATGGATAAAACAAACGACCCTTAGGTATATATCTCTTAATAACCACAGCCATTTCCAGATCCACTATAAAATAGAGGCTCTTTCTGTGCCGTACAATTTGGATATGAAATACGTCTTACCCTTCAAAAGGGATTTCCAAAGTTTCTTGCACCAAATAAGTAAGTCCACTCTAGATAGCTAGTAGGCTTTAGCACAGGGATGGCAAACCTTTTTAAGAAGAGTGCCATTATCCGATAAAAAAAATTATGCGTGCCTCTTCAAACTATTCCAACAAACAAAAAAAAATATGAACAGGTAAAAAAATATCACTTATAAGCTTATCATGGGATTTTTACGCAAATAGCACACTTTTTAGTGAAAGTCTAAGTAGTTCGAGATTTAAAAATAATACAATAAATAAACAAAAACTCAAACTTAGGTTTTTATAGTTATAGTGTTTTTAAAGGTTCAATCAGTTAAGTTAGGTATAATATAAAAATGAGTAACTTGAAGTATTTTTTATTAATTATTAAACAGCATTTAATACGGTCTTTGAATTAGTAGCTTTTTTACAAAGTCATCTATATTAACGTTACCTCATGAAGATTCTGATAAAATTAGGTTGTTTTAGATGCATATCAGCGAGTTTTAAGCGATATTTTGATTTTATGTTCATAATAGAAAACATTTATTCACACACACACACACAAACGTATATTCATCCAAGTTTTGAGGGTTTTTTTTAAATCTGAGACAACTGATTTCAATAAAATAGCAAAAAAAGATTATTTATTATTACCTTTTCAAATTTTTTAATTTTTCAGTAAATCTTAACGTGCCTCATTTGCAAATCCGCCGTGCACTGTGGCACGCGGGCGGCCGCGGGTTGCTTAACACAATCATTCATCGATTATTCTACCCAATATGCAGTGGGACTGATGCATGGAACACTTTTTGAGAGGTTCAAGGTCTTCACATTGAGTGTGGAAATTTTGGAGACTAGAGTATAAAAACTAAGTTATCGATTTTACCTCTTGACCATTTTCAAAACTACGAAGTGTATCGTCACTAGCCATCACAGTGCTTTGAAATGCGATGTTAATTAACAATCAATCCATTTTCTCGTATGCCCTACTTAAAAAATGTTAATAATGTCAAGTTCGTAACAAAACAAGAATCATGCGATGTAAAAAAATGAAGTATCAGTATTCGAAAATTAGAAACATTAAATGCATATAAGAATTCCTGTTCAAAAGAACTACACTGATTTATTACTAATAAATTACTCAAATCACGAAATAAACATTAATATTAAATTAGAATTAAATCATCGTATTTTTATAAATTATAGATATAAATTTTTCTGACTAAATATTTGGTATATTTTTTTTGCAGCTACTGCTATCCATAAGCGCAGCGAAGACATCAACTACAACGAGAGGTTCCGATGGGTGGGAGGTAAGAATTTTTCTCTTTCCCTTCATTAATACCAAGAGAAAACAATTTGTGTTTTTAATACGTCACAATTTATTGTGAATGATGATGTTATAAATCCAATTGTTAATAACCTATTCAGAAACTTTCAAAATAAGATGAATAGCGATGATAGTTCTGATTACCACACGTTTAATTCCATTCCTTTTCTTTTACATGGGAAATATGAATATATTCCAAGTAAATTGATTTTTTGCATGATAATAGTCTAGAGTACTCTATAGAACCCACATACTTTATGTAAGATATTACACTTCTACTATAGAAAGTTATGTATTGTTATATTTATAGACGACTAGCTGGTATACCCGTTCTTTGCACGGGTGAACTGAAAAATTAAACAACACAGATTGAAGGATAAAGAAGTTTTTAATGAGTTAATTTTACGTGAATTGCAAATTAAACAAAAAAAGCTTTTGGCGTAACTCAGGTAACAAAAAAAAAAGAGAGAAATAAAACACCTTTGTTAAATTTTAAGTATGTTGGTCTAATAGCTGATAAAAAGGATTTTTTTATTTATAACTCCCCGTAACACTCTTGAGGGTTGATTTTTGAAAATACCTTCCTAAGCTGATCTCTGCTCAGCAAAAGTAACACATTGTTAAAAGTTTTGTGTAATGAACGCTTAAAATAGTGTAAATAATTTTTATCTGAAAGTATAATACATTAATATTACTTTCTGTAGTATTTATTTTATGTTAAAATTGTAATATTCGCAAGCAACGCCGTTTCTTAAATTATAATGACGATCCAATGAAAAACATAGCGAAATTTTAACGAAAGAGTCAAGTTGGCAAATGCCTAGCTACTTTCATAACTCGAGCTTTATTAGAGCTTTGTAAGACCCACCCTGTAGGGGAGCGATGCACGTTAATACTTTATCCACCGCATAATGATTCACTGCAGTTTTTTCATACAATATTTTTTGGATCACTACATTGAAAATTAAGGGATATACATAAACAAAATACTTCACTTTGGGAAATTTAATCCGTTAGAGCTAATAAATTAAATAAAGATATTCCACTGTAAAATTAATTATATATACCGTTCACTTAAAATATGTAGTCAAATCATTTTCTAAGGTCTTCATTAACATACAAAAACATAAGACACTTAAATTTTGACAAACTATTTTTTCCGCTAAAATACTCATCATGGAACCCGTGCTGCCATATATCTTGGAAGAGTGGATTTCAAAGAATATTCCTGCTAATTATTGGTAGAATATTCCTTCTAAGTTGGTGTGGTGTGGTAGTTAGGAGAAAGAGGTGCCAGCTCAGATGTCGTCCACGTTACTTGACTATAATTCAAAATTACGTGATCCGTTGCCAAAAGCCCTCGTGTAGCTGAACAGTGCAACATTAATATTCACTCACTCTCACACTCCAAGAAATACAGGTTAGTTAGGACACAAAAAGGATCCATTCTCTTTAATACTTCTGGATTTGAAACTTTTTAACCTTTCGGTTCCATGGAATGATTATGTCAGTTAGATAACAATGCCCTCGGCAAGAAAATAAAAAGAGAATTTTTCAATTTTTTTTGGAGGGGGGCTAATTGTATGCGACAAAAAGTTATAATAATATAGGATGAAACAAAAGTCTTGCCCTATTTATAAGAATTCATTTCAAAATAGTCTTTTGATATAAAAATTTAATTTTTTGTACGCCTTTTTTAGTAGTTTTTTTGCGTGCAATATATAATACAACGGAAGTGCTCCTTCAAGAATGAATTGGGGTAGAATTTGTTAGGAAGATATTACTTTCTGCCGAAACGGCATCGATTCAAGTGAGTGCTTTTGTTTCATTAATGGACTTCGGCCGTTAATGTTCAGCGTAAATGTTGACATTTTTTTGAACGTCCTTATGTATTGTTGTCTTGATGCAAAATAAATAAAGCGATGGTATGAAATAAAAGCATAGTAGAAACAGCATAATAGAAGGCACGTTTAATAGCACTTGGTGGGAACTAAAATACCTCCTAGACATTCTCTGAGCTACCAAGTGAGCACACGTTGTAATTTACTAAGGTTATAAAGGCCTCACCCTAGGGGACGCTTCCTCGTCATCTAATCGACCTAAATCTGTAGGAGGTAAAGATGGATGAAAAAGGCTAACCATGATCTGATTTATTATTACCAAAGATAATATTCCAAGACAAGCAAACTATAGAGGGAATCTTTGGAGTGATATAGTGAGAGCGCGCTCAAACCCTATGTGAATAAGCGTACAGAATCTGAATAGCTTAACTTTAATCAATGCTATCTTAATAATCCTAACTTTCCTAATTTATCCATCCTATAGTAACGCGGCGTAAATCTGGTTCTTACCGCGTATCATCACTGCTTTCATCGACTCCGCTCCCTTTCCCTTCTAATCCACGATTATTAAACTTTAACTATATATACATGAGCTAATCTGCATATCATGGTTTCTTCTTGAGATGGATGGCTGTGAAATAATGCGGTTGCTGGCTCAAAGATTCCCCGAGAGGATTATTAGTAGAAAGTCTCGTAAAACCCCGTCACAAGGTAAATGGTCTTGTAAAAAAATTCACAGCAGGACTTACAATACATCCATATAAAAATATGTCTAATTATAATAGTTTGATCACAGTAAATATTTATAATCATGGCTAGACTTTTTTGGTTCGCTCTATATATTGTGCTAAACCTTTTATTTTTAACATTAGAAATATATCTTTATTTGATCAAAAATTAAGTGTAAGGAATTGAAATGTCTTGACATATGTTCCTCCTGCACTCAGACATACCCAGATAAAATTAACCCAAATTAGTGTAAGCAATGTTTGAACAATATAACAAAGGAAAAGAAAAAAAAAGGTAAAAAATTTTAGACCCTAAATCATGCTTTTTACATTTCCGTAGGTGTTAACTAAAAAGAAACCACTAAATTAAGCAGTAAAAGAAAGTAAAGTTGCACAAATTTTAGTTCGCAAGTAAATCTGTTTGCTGTGACGAGCAAAACAATGCTATGGTTTCGGAGAAGAATATGTTTTTTATTTCTTGAATGAGAGAAATTTTTCCATGAGTAACGAAGTAAGAAGATGAGATATCTACGACTTTTTTGCTTTCTTGGCTGAAGTATTTGAAATGAGTATTTCCTGTTTTCTGGAAAACGAGCGAAACAATCACAGCATGAGAATCCGAAACATGTCAGATCGGGGAAGGTTTTTCACCTTCTTCGTACCTGAGCTTCCGCGAGAGATTCTTTCTGTGGTGTGCGCAAATTCATGTTAAAACACTCATAAGTTGCGGTAGAATGGGAAAGTGGATTGTCCGATTAACTAAATCTTCTAGTGGTTCCTATTCTAAATTGTTATTTAATCTAGTGATAAAAAAAGAACCTGGAAGATATTAGGCACACTTCTTCTCTTCGACTTTACACAGATTAAAACTAATTTGTATTTTTTGCCATAGTTATTTTCTCTTGTACCTTATTTACTACATTAACAATCTTTTCATACGTTTATCTCAATAATTTGAGTGGCCGCGGTAGACTAGTGGTTATGGTCAGGAAATCGGGGACTCGAGTCCTGATCCCACGGAAGATGTACCGTATAGAACAAGGGTGTCAAACTCAAAGGCTAACTTGTGCCAGACAAACAAGGTTTAACTTTAGGAGGGCCTTAAAAATATCCATATTCATAGAAATGTAAGTTTTTTCGAATAATACAATATAATGAATATAAATAAAAGAACAAGAAAAATTTAATGTTTACATCCTGACACTTGACATCTGCTACTATTTCTCCTATTTCCGCAGAAATTTCGATATTTTATTACATGTTGTTGTGTACAGACATACTGGCCGGGCAACAAAAATGTTCAATGTGGGCCGCGAGTTTGACCCCCTGAGGTAGAGGGAGCTGATGCACTCTTTAAATCTATCAAGACTGTCCCAATGGTGTGTTGGAGAGGGGGTGCCAGCTTAGGTGTCCCTTGACCGAGGTTCATAATTATGGGGTCCGTCGTCAATAGCCGTCGTGTTGCTTTAAAGTGCGACGATAATATAAGTCTCGCTCTCACTCACTTGATTGCAACAACCAGTGAATCACACAGTAAACTGTTGGCCACAAACTCGATGAATCTGAGTCGCAAATTTTGGGTATGGGGAAAAAATGTCCGAAGTCACACACACACCGGTGGAAACATATTCACTTTTTTTGTACCCGAAGGTCATTGGTTGGGACAATGCAAGGTTCTAACGTCCTTTAATCCATCACCGTCGGATAAATTCGAGAATATAAGGAAGAGAATCCTGGAACACACACACATTCGCCTTGACCGCTGCTGAATGCTCACCAGAAAAGCGGGACGATCCGTCTCCCCCTTTTTTTTCTCCCGTGACTAATCGTTCTCTGTCTTGGAGAGAAAGAAAGTGTCATAAATGTCAACTGCCGTTCTGTCTTCTTCCGCCAGCAGTTAATCAATTTCGTCTGTCTTCCTCCAGAGCTCCTTTGTGTTGCCAGAGTCCGGAAGGACGAATAGAGATGGTTTATATAACTTATGGCTGGTGAAAGCAGGATATCATTTTCCTGGACAAGGTTGATCGTTTTGTTCGGGAAGAAAAGTGAATGGGGTTGCATAAGCAAAACATTCTGTTTCTCTATTGTGTTAAGAATCAAGATTGTTATTGATATAAAGAAAAATCGAGTAAAGATAATGTTGATATAAGTTTTATTATTCAAATCGAAGTCCCGTTTGATTAATACAATAAAATTTAAAAATTCTGCCATTTTCCTTTTTTTTTACTGAAATCTCCTTCATTTTTATTGTACATTTTTTCCATATCTTAGTAAAAAATTGTTGATTAAGTAATATTAAATTAAAAATGCTTGCTTTTTATTATTCCGGACTTAAGCTTGTGCATAAAGTTTGCAGGAACACTGAATATATGGAGAAATAAAGTGTATTTTTCTGATAACTTACATCATTTTACATTACTTGCATCATTCTACACTACTTTTTTTCAATTATTGTGTATTACTTTTTCAAAATTATTGTAACGAGTAATATGAAAAAAAAATTAAGTCAATTCCTACTTCGGTCAACAAATATTTTTTTTTATTTTAGTTGCTTTTTATTAAATAGTTACAATTAATATAAATATGTATATACACATGACAGAACCTCAACATTAAATGACAAAATAGAAAGCGATTTTCCTAGCAATTTTCCATTTTATGTATGCTGTAGGAATTTTATTTTTGCTTGTTGCTATTTATTCATTTTTTAATTTAATTAAAAAATTTATATTTGAAAAATTGTATTAAAATCAAGTGTCTTCCACTACAAGTTTAAAAAATGTGTTTGATTTAAACAAGATATATATATATATATATGACAGGCCCCAGGCCAGCTCGTGAAATGAGGAGGGCATTATCTCTATAATAACGTTTTTATTTTGTTTCAATCACATAAAATCCAACGTGGCGGCCCTTTGGCGCGCAACAGAGTAGAGCAATTATCAACAGTTCGGCGAGGAGTCACCAGCTAAACCTTTTCGAGTATGCGTTTTTCTTCGTCAGTGGATGACAGTCTATTTTTGGGTACCTGGACTGATAAACAGTCCTCAATCCCATATCACAGTGCTTCTCAAACTTTCAATACTGGCGCCCCCCTTTCAATCACAATTTTTATCGCGCCCCCCTTAAACATTAATAATGTACTGAATGCAATAATAATGCACTTTGACGCTAAAGCTACAATACGCGATCTTAATTATAAACCATACAAATTAATAGTATAAGTATTAAATTTTGTATACGTTACTTTTTTAAGCAAAAAAAATTAAGTTATAGGATAATTATTATGTTATTTTTCCTTTCTCTAATTTTTAAATTGAACATATTGCAAAATGCGGTTGTTGCTTAGAAGACAAAATATAGACATCAGCTAAATATAGAAAAAGAACTTAGAGGGTCAATTTCTAATCATAAGCATTCCTTATAAAAACTTTGCTTTGCAAGACAAGCCCATGGAAGTCGTTAATATTTATTAAACTTATTCTTAATTTAGTATTAATTAATTAGTTATAAAATATTCTGTGCAGCACTGATACATTAAATGTATACCGGCTGAAGTGCCCGCTCTTTGCACGAGTTCATTTATAAGAAAATAAAACATTATTGAGATAATAGCTGAATTGTAAGGAGAGTAAAGCCAAGTGCGCTACAATGTTTACAAAAACGTAAAACGATTGCTCAAATTTTCATTAGTTTTAAGCGAATTGTAATTTTAAGCCTCACAGAATTAGCATTTATAATTGATATTAAAGAATGAACAATAATATATAATTCCGATGAAGAATAATTGTATTATTTTTAATATTTAAAGCGAAAAGACTTCAACATGTTTTAACCCGGGAGCAGGCGCGCACTCGATACGGTCGAGCGGAATTATTGAATCACCCCAATCCTCTTTTTCTTTATAATTATTTTATTGTACACGATACAAATCGTGATTCCAGCGAATAATTTAATTAAGAGAAAGTAAACTTACCTACTTTCAAGGATTTTTATATTTTTCTTCGGTAACAAATAAACAGTTTTGTCAGAATTAACGATATCGTGTTCTGTGTGTCCCACGCGACCACTTCCGGGTAAAAAGTGTATTCATTATGATCAGTGGCGAAACGGAGAACATTTGGCCCCCCTGCAAAGTCAGGTTTTGGGCCCCCACGTTGAATTTTACAAAGGGTAGGCACTTGCGTCAGTCATGCTTTGGGCCCCTGAGAACCCTGGGCCCCCCGCGATGCGGGGGTGTACGTTACGCCACTGATTATGATAATATGTATGTTGCTGCTAAAAACAATTGTGTAAAACCTTTTTCGTTATGCTTTATATGTTTGAGATATGTTTATATGTATCATAAAACTCCTTTGCATGGAAAAATGCGCAACAGAGAAAAATACATTACTTACAACAGTGTTTCTCAAAGTGTGGGGCGCGCCCCCCTGGGGGGGCGCGATGACCCTACAAGGGGGGCGCGAGCGTATCGAAAATTTAAAGATTTTTTTTTAAAAAAAAATAACCGGAAAGAGAAGTAAAACAAAATGCTTTCTTCCATAATAAAAAAAAATACACACAACAACACTGACATAATTTATGTTTATTATCTGGCTTTTTTCCGTCATCAAATAGCTATCTTTGATCCCAAAACGAAATTAAAGAGAAAAAAAACATTTTGTTTTATTTGCTGTATTTCCTCAATGAGAGATTTTTTTTTTATTACGTTTTAACATAAAATATTACACGTTAAAAGAAAAAACGAAACCCACAGACCCTGAGAAAAATTCTAAGAAGATAAACAATTCACCACTGTAATTATTATTGAAATACTGTACATTAGTTGTAGAAAAAGAAAAGGAAGTCATGATTCACACTTTTCAGCCAGGCTGCATAGTACGTTTGCTAATCATTTGATTGACCTTCAATCTTATGGTATGGTTATTATCAATATTAGAGAGTTCCCTCCCATCTTTTATGCGTTTGCTTTTCGCTTAGGGAAATTGTAGATAATTGAGTTTTGCGATATTTCGAAAAGAATTAATTGGTTTAACATTTCTGTAGGATAATTGAAAAATGTCTAATTTGCGTCCTTTATTATGGTCTCTTGTACTTTTGAATCATTTTAGTTCAGTTTCATTGGATTTTTCTCAAATCATCAAAGAATTGAATAGTCCTTGAAAGAAGGTAAGTATACTTTCTATAAATTAAAATATTCACTAGAATTCCGATTTGTATCGTGTACAGTAAAAATAATTCTAAACAAATGATTGGGGTGACTGAGTCCCCCCGCACTACCATTAATGTTAGTATCGAGTACGCGCCTGCTCCCGGGTTAAAACATTTTGAAGTCTCTCTCTCTCTCTCTTCTCGCTTTAAATGTTAAAAAGTAACACAAATATTCTTCATCGGTATTTTATATTCTTTTTCATAATTTAACATTAATTCTAAATGCTAATTGTGTGAGGTTTAAAATTACAGTTCTTTTAAACAGTTATTTACAATTATAGCATTTATCTAAAAAAAATCATTCTACATTTTTGTATACAATGTCGTGCACACAGTTTTACTCTCCTTACAGTTCAGCTATTATATCAAGAATAATGTTTTATTTTTAAAAAATGAACTCGTGCGAAGAATCGGTGTTTCAGCCAGTATACGTTTGATGTATCAGTACTGAAGAAGGTATTTTATAAATAATTTCTTATTACTGAATTTGGCCGCGGTGGCCGAGTGGTATAGGTATCGGATCGTGGCTTGCCTTGTCACGAGTTCGAGCCCAGTACCACTAAAGACCCGCCGTGTAGGGCAGCGATGCACGTTAAATCTGTTGAGAGTTGAAACGTTTTCCCGTTGGTGTGGTAGTTAGGAGAGAGGGGTGCCAGCTCAGGTGTCATCCACGTCACTTAACCATGGTTCAAAATTACGTGGTCCGTCGTCAAAAGCCCTCGTGCAGCTGAACAGTGTGACGTTAATATTCAATCAATCAATCTTATTACTAAATTAAGAACAAGTTTAATAATTATTAGGGACTTCCACGGGCTTGTCTTGTAGAGGGAAGTTTTTCAAAGGAAGGTTTAATATCAGAAATTGACACTTAAAGAGTTATTTTTCTATATTTAGCTGAGATCTATATTTTGTCTTCAAGGCATCCACTGCAGAAAATCCGGTTTGAAAAAGGTAGGATGTTGAAAATGGTAATAGTATACGAAGTGCTTTTGTTTTCAGTACAGATAATTCCTCATCCACCTCTACCCCAAATTCAAAGAGCGATTTATTACAAAATTGCCTTTTAATTTTTCACTGGATGTGAAATCTATGAAGATTTCTTCTTCGGAAGTTGAGAGCCCTTCTGGAGTATCTTGAAATAGATCCCTAATCCACTCGTAACTTGCTACCAAGCTGTCCTCATCCAGAAAATACTTTTAAAAATTCTTTGCCAACATAGCTAAATGATTTTACATGTTTTAAAAACAACTTTCACATGTTGTTCTACAGATTTGTAAGTTTTAACACATATCGAGCTGGGGCTTTTTTCCCATCATTTACTTCAGTAGTGGTAAATCCAAAATTTAAGTATTTTTGAGAAGATCGCCTTGATTTAATTTTCAGAACCATGCTCGTTCGTCTGTGTACTTGTTTTTATTATGGTAGAATGTTTGCTTACGACTTAAAAATGTATGTATGATATTGTTTTAATCTACTGCCGTAAATACTTAATTACCGTGAATTACAATTAACGTGGAAATTAAAAAAATGTACATCCAAACTAGATTCGGTAGCTATAGGAGTATCGAGTCGACCAAAACTGACTGGAATTGTACGAGGAAAAGCATTTTTACATGTTTTGCGCAGACGTCCGATAGGTTGCCCAGACTCACGCAAACGTACCCTAAAATGCCAGATGTAATGGATATGATAGAGAGCGACATTGACTAGACTATTTTTCTTATGACATTTGTACTTTGAGAAATGAATATGCTGAAGGAAATAAATCTTTAATTAAATACATCATTTTGCGATCTGTTCCAATTTAAAAATTAGAGAAAGAAAAATAACATAATTCTAAGTAATATATATATTTTAAGTAATTTTCTTAAAATATATATTACTTAAAAGTTACACATATACACAAAATTTAATATACTTATCGTATTAATTTGTACGGTTTATAATTAAGATCGTATTGTAACTTTAGCGTCTCTCTCTCAAAGTGCATTTTTATTGCAGTAAATACATTATTGTTGTACAGGGGGCGAGACAAAAATTGATTGAAAATTGGGTCGCCAGTATTGAAAGTTTGGGAAACACTGCTTTTAATGTATGAGTGGTGCACAGAGTATTTTATGACTAATTAATTAATACTAAATTAAGAACAAGTTTAATAATTATTAGCTACTTCCATGGGCTTGTCTTACAGAGCAAAATTTTGAAAGGAGCTTTAAGATAAGAAATTGACCCTCTGAGTTCATTTTCTATATTTAGCTGATATCTATATTTTGTCTTCTAAGCAACCACCGCATTTTGTAATATGTTCCAATTTAAAAATCAGAGAAAGGAAAAATAACTTAGTAATTATCCTATTACTTAATTTTTTGCTTAAAAGTAACATATACAAAATTTAATACTTATGTCATGAATTTGTACGGTTTATAATAAATATTGTTGCTTTATCGTAAAAGTGCATTATTATTGCATTCAGTAAATTATTATGTATAAGGGGGGGGGCGCGATAAAAATTGTGATTGAAAAGGGGGCGCCAGTATTGAAAGTTTGAGAAACACTGACTTACAACTTCCCTAAATGAGAAACAAACATAAGAGACGGGTCATAACTAACTGTACCAATAACTTAGGTCAAACAGATTATCAGCAAAAACAGATTACAGCTATAATGTGCAGTATTTCAAAAATAATCACAGTGATGAATTTTTTATGTTTCTAAATTTTTTCGATTCTGGGTCTGGGATTTGTTTTTTCTCTGAAAGAGCAGTATGTTAGGATTAAAAAGAAAACGTAATAAAAAATCTCTCATCACGGGATTACAGCAAATCAAATAAACGTTTTTTTTATTTGGTTATAGGATCAAAGAGAGCTAATTATGTATTGAAGACTTTTTTAATTTTGATGACTTAATATCACGCGCCTATAAATTATATCAGAGTAAAAGTGCATTTTTTATTATGTCTGAAAGTATTCTGATTTAATTCATTCCAGTAAATTAATTATTTTTTAAATCTTTTATTTTCGATATGCTCGCGTGCCCCACAGTTTGAGAAACACTGCCATATCATAATGTCTTTGATGCAGGACTTGACTTCGTTGTTTTTACACAGTCTGCGGAGTGGCATGCTGGCGATTGGCTGTGGCGATGAATCCGGGAGGAGGGGCTTAGAGATGACTTCTTGAGGTAAAAGTTTATACAGTACTGAGAACTTAGGAATGCTCTCTCAGTGAGTTGGAGGTGGAAGTGAATTTAGCCTCAGGCTGGCTGCCCACGGGGGTAAATAAAATTATAGAATAAAAGAGGGGGAAAGACGCTTGTCCAGTGGGGTATAAAAATTTATTAAAAATATAAGACTAAAAGAAAAAAGAATTTAAAAATTTACTAGGGTGCAATAATTAAAAAATTATTGCGATTCTTCTTCGTCAGCGCTAGCTCCGCCTTTAAATAGGCCTATTTACCCACAAATCCTTACGCAATGGTAAAGAGTTCGCTCTATTTTCATTTATTACTTACTTAGTTTTGAAGCTAAACTTTTTAAACCTGACACACATATATATATATATATATATATATATATATATATATATATATATATATATATATATATATAGGGAGAGAGTGAACTAATATTAGGAATTGAATAAAAGAATTAATGGGATGGAAATAAAATTTTAGTATCAAAATCTTTTCAATAATCTTCAAATGTGAGTTAAAAAGTGAAGATATTTTTAATGTGATTATAAAGTTTTTTTAATTAATATTTTTACATTAAAGGAAATAAATTTATAGGGCTGAATGATATTTATTCAGATAATCTAGTAAGAATTTGTTGTGCCACTGATGGGGCTGATGCACGTTAAATATTTCGAGCTCAAAGTCCTCCCATTGGTGGGGTGTGGAATTTAGGAGAGGGGATTTCTGCTCAGATGACATCCTCGTCACTTGACCATGGTTCAAAATTACGAGGTCCTTCGCCCATAGTCCTCTTGTTTGCCTTATAGTGCGACGTAAATAAAACATTCATTCATTCTTTCGTCTAATATAAATTCGAATCTGTATATAACTTCCTCAATATGATTAGAGTAGTATCAATAATCTAATTTAAAAATGCTTTAGCCCAAACATTTTAAGATGTTGGGCAAAAGTATAAGTCTTTTAAGGTATCCGACTACGTTCAGAACCGTCATTTTCAAAAGCGCATAAATGGATAATTTTCATGATATTTAGTGTCACTTAGATTAGAATACATGCATAAAACTGTTTTAAGGACATTTTGTCGAAAAAAATTTATTTAAATACAATATTTTGGCAAAAAATTAACTTAGAATAGTCTTTTTTCCAAATGTTCTCCTTTTGTGAAAAATGTTTCTATTAGAATAATATTTTACCTGTATGTAGCTCACACCTCTGTTCAGAGGCTCAACTAGAATTTTTGAAATATATAACTTAGAAGTGGGTTTATTCATATTTTACGACAACAGAGGGGAGCAATTTTAAGAAAAAAACGCGTATAATTATTTCAATTGATGGTAACTCTGAAAATAATGTGAATTTTTCCAAAATTCTGGTTGAGTCTCTGTCTAGAGGTCTGAGCTATATACAGGCGAAATATTATTATAATAGAACCATTTTTCACAAAAGGAGAACGTTTGGAAAAAAGATTATTCTAAGTTAAATTTTTGCGAAAATATTATATTTAAATAAATTTTTTTGTCAAAATGCCCTTAAAACAATTTTATGCATGTATTATAATCTTAGTGACACTAAACATCATGAAAATTATCCATTTATTTGCTTTTTTAAAATCACGGTTCCGAACGTAGTCGGATACCTTAAAGATCATTGCAAAGATGTTAATGCATTTGGAGTTAATTATTCTCAGCTTTAAATTAAATTATTAAAATAAGTTGAGATATTTTTTCCAATTCTATTTGGGTATTTATAATTATGAAAATCCCACACTGATCTAAAATCAGGACATACACATTTTAAGAAAGAAATATATTCCAAGAATAAGTTTATGAGAATGTTTATACTTACAAAAAAGAATCTCAAAAATATATAGTCTAAATATTTCATACATAAATTCTTTTGCTTAACAGTTGTAGTAACTACATATTTCCCTTTCGATTTTCATTTCCATTTCTGAATACCTGGCTTCTAAGATATTTACAATATATTTCTATAAAGATATTGCAGATATCAAAGATACTGTCTTTTGTTCCAGATTTCAAGACCAAACTTTTATAGCCACAAAGGCATCCAACAAACCGTTATAAAATATAGTATAAAAAAGAAACTGATCATCCAGCTGGCTCCAATTTTTTTCTCTACCGTTTTGCATACAGTCATTTCCCTTTCACGATCTTTTTTGTGTTTGTTTGTCCCTAGAACAACTTTATGGGAAAGATTCCTTTTTATGAAAACCGTGCAACCGCCCATGCGCGGAGAACGAGGTGAACCATTCCGTGAAAACTGTCTTCTTTCGCACCCTGCTTCCTTATTGTTCTCTCGGAACCATCTTCGTAAAAATGAGCGATTTTCAGGTTTATTGCGATACGTACAGTTTAATATAAAGTGTAAGTTTTTTTGAAGCGCTAAGAAGAAAATTTTATTAACAAATTCTTATGAAACCAACTATGTAATTTGGAAGTTGAAAGTGTCTACTTTATTTTATTGTAATACTTTTGTTTCATAGAATGAACTGAAGTGTATTGACCAATTAGTCGTTTTTGTTTCGGTGGTTAAGTGTGCGAAATATTGTGTAAATAATCATTTCGAAATAAACTAAACTTTTTAGTTAAACTAGAATGTAACCAACAAACAACACGCAAGAACATTAAAATTATCTTTACAATCTAAAACCTAATTCAATCAATCGGTATAAGCAACAGCTCTTTCTATTATGTATCGAAAACACATATCAAATAGGAATACTAACAGTCAACTGAACAATCCTCACATCGAGATTTATTACAAAACTGATTCCAACTTTAGCAACGAAACTTTAAATATCAAACGATTAATAATAAACAAAATAAACAGAATTATATAAAGTACTAGCAGGTATACCCGTTCTTCGCACGGGTGAAATGAAAAATTAAACAACACAGATTGAAGGGAAAAGAAGTTTTTAATGAATTAATTTTATGTGAATTGCAAATTAAACAAAAAAAGGTTTTTGCATATCTCAGCTAAACAAAAAAAAAAGAAAGAAAAATAAACCACCTTTGTTAAATTTTAAGTATGTAGATCTAATAGCTGATAAAAAGGATTTTTTTTTATTTATAATTCCTCGTAACACTCTTGATCTGAAAATATAATACATTAATATTAATTTCTGTTGTATTTATTTTATTTTAAAATTGTAATACTTGCAAGCAACGCCGTTTCTTAAATTATAATGGCGATTCAATGAAAAACATAGCGAAATGTTAACGATAGAGTCAAGTTGGCAAATGCCTAGCTACTTTCGTAGCTCGAGCTTTATTAGAGCTTTGTAAGACCCACCGTGTAGGGGTGAAATGCACTTTAATACTTTATCCAACCGCATTATGATTTACTGCAGTTTTTTTCATGCAATATTTTTTTTGGATCACTACATTTACAAATTAAGGGATATACATAAACAAAATACTTCACTTTGGAAAATTTAATCCGTTAGAGCTAATAAATTAATTAAAGATATTCCACTGTAAAATTAATTATATACACCGTTCACTTAAAATAAGTAGTCAAATCATTTTCCAAGGTCTTCCCTAACATACAAAAACATAAGACACTTAAATTTTGACATAAACTATTTTTTCGGGACAAAAATAATAATCTTTGCAATCCGCTGAAAACGCAATATCTGCTACAAAACTATTCGGCTTCCCCGCTAAAATACTCATCATAGAACCCGTGCTGCCATATATCTTGGAAGAGTGGATTTCAAAGAATATTCCTGCTAAGTATTGGTAGAATATTCCTTGTAAGTTGGTGTGGTGTGGTAGTTAGGAGAAGGGGTGCCAGCTCAGGTGTCGTCCACGTCACTTGACCATGGTTCAAAATTACGTGATACGTTGCCAAAAGCCCTCGTGTAGCTGAACAGCGCGATGTTAATATTCACTCACTCACACACTCCAAAATATACACTACAGTAGTTAAAATTATTTTTATACTTAAAAACGCAATATCTGCCTATTCAATTAAAATTATAGCGCTATAATTAACTACTAACCACAAACAAATTTTGAAAATTTTTCCAAATGATGCAGTGTGAAAGAGAAAAAGTTTATTTACTTTAAGTACCAGAACCGATAAAAGCATTTATTTTGAAAAAAGATCAAATTCTTACTACCAAATATGGATAATAAAATCATTAAAAAAACATTAAAATAAAGAGAGATTTATAACAACCTCTCCCTTCAAAACTTAGTTTGGTTCTGAAATAAAAAAATAGGCATTATTCTGATCACAGGAATTAATTAGAAGCGAGCCCCTTGCGTTGCCAAAACAAAAAGAGTTTTTCACAAACAAAAGATAGATATAAACTGGTGTGCAAAAATTAAGGACGAAGTCGAAAAATTAGCATATCAGCTGAACGAAGAGGCAGAGTGGACAGAAAGACCAATCAGGAGATTAAGTAAGGTGATGTACGGTAGCACATGCGCAGATATGCAGGTAGACGTAATGGGGGAGTGTCTGAGTAGTATAAAGCATGTTGTCGATGTAAGATCAGTATTTCTGGCAAAGAGATTGCACGCCGTATAGCAGTTAAAATCACACCGAGTTGCTGCCTCAGCGAGAAATGGCGAATAATCAATCTGTTAGACGACATCTGGATGCTTTTACCCGAGGTCGAATCATTGGGAAGTTGGAGGAAGGCCGCAGTGTGACAAGTGTGGCTGCAGAGTTCGAATTGCTCACAGCATCGTTTCACGACTTTGGAGACAACTTCAAACTACAGGAACAGCTATCCGGGGTTCAGTAGTGGTCGTCCACGAGGAACCACACCCGCAGATGACCGGTACATTGTCTTACAGGCCAGAAGAAACAGGCGGCAGACAGCGGGAGAAATCGCTAGACACACGACACAGGCGACTGGACGACCGATATCGCGTTTTACCGTGGCCAGAAGACTGCACGGTGGTGGTCTTTTTGCACGTACGTGTGTACCTTTAACGCCTGCCCATCGGAGAAGGCGTTCTCTGTGGTGCCGAGAACACCGGAATTGGAGAGACAATGAATGGGGACGAGTACTCTTTACAGATGTGAGCAGATTCAGTTTGAGTAGCGATTCTCATCGCATACTCATCTGGAGAGAGCGGGGAAGCCGCAATCATCCCTCGAACATCATTGAAAGGGACAGGTATGGAGGTCGCGGTGTTCTCGTTTGGGGAGGCATCATGCTTGGTAGTCTACAGACCTTCACATCTTCGACGCAGGTTCAGTCAACGGGACCCGTTATTGTAACGAGATTCTTCTTCCATATGTGCAACTTTTTAGAGGCGCTATGGGTCTGCAGTTCCTTTTCATGGACGACAATGCACCATGTCATCGCACAGTAGCTGCCGAACAGCTCTTAGAGAGTGAGGATATTGAACGTATGGATTGGCTGGCACGATCTCCGGATCTCAATCCCATCGAGCATGTATGGGATTTTTCTAGGCAGACGCTTGGCAGCACGTACCTTACCACCAGTAACGACTCGGGAGCTTCGATTGGCGCTGCAAGACGAATGAGCAGCAATGCCTCAACAGCTCATTGACACCCTCATTCTCAGCATGGGCAGACGCTGTGAAACCTGCCTAGCAGTCAGGGGAGATCATATCCCCTACTAAAGACCGGATGTTTCTTGCTGGACACCCATCACAGGGAAGTTTCGGCCTTCAGTCGCATTGCGCTCCATGCTACTTTTTCAATCAAGCTTCTTTTTATCCCTCTGATTTCTCTTTTAGTAAGTGTTGCTTACATATTACACATGTCCTTACGTATTGGGGATCTTACGGTATTAAATGTGTTGATTTGGAAAGGTTTTGTACAAAGTTATATTGAAAAAACCGTCTCGTCCTTAATTTTTGCACACCAGTGTATGTTGTGGTGAATTTTTTTTGCAGCGCAAGCCAGATTTGCTTGCAGATGCCAGAATTTTTCCCTACTTACTTGACAAATATCGTTATATTTTGGACACTTTTTGCAACTTTTTATAAATTATAGCCTATGCTATAAATTATAGCCTATGTGTTATTCTGATGTATAAGCTATATTACTGTAAAGTTTAATTAAAATCTATTTAGTTGTTTTTGCGTGAAAGACCCAGAAACATCCTCACAAACTTTCACATTTATAATATATATTAGATTAAATCAAAACAGGTTATAACGGTACGAAAAATAGAATAATGTTCAATGTTAAAAGATGTATTAATAATAATTTCTCAATGAATATGTATAACATTTACATGTGTTTCATATATTTTGATTCATATTCAATTCTGAATCAAGTGCGTAATTTTTTTTGAGTAGCAATTCTGCCTCGAGTTCAGGTGGCGGGAAAAGAACCATAGTAGATTGTAAAATAGAGCTAGTTGTCGCTGTATTTCCATTTACTTTTTCCACATGATTCTTTTGTTGATCAAAAATAAAAAGAACTCTCTCTAGATTAATTCCAATAACATTGATATAACCATGTAAAAAGGAATAACATTGTCTTTTTTTCATTTTGGATTGCATCATCCTAAAGTAACATTTTAGGATGCAAAGTTGGAATCCTTTTTTATACAGAAAAAAATGATCCCAACACGTAATTCATTTATTATGTTTTCTTTGAAAAATCGAACTATGTTATAAGTACACTAATTTGCTTATTTTATTAGATACAGTTAAAATTCCCCGTTATACAATATAAAAGACGAAGTATTGAATACATTTCATACAGGAAAAAATGAATTGAATCAAATATTAAAGAGTAGTATATTAGAATGATTAGAGCTCCTTTTTTCTTTTTGTATAGCAAAATCAAAATGTTATTTAGGTTAGACATGTTCGATTGCAAGAGAAATGAAAGAGATGCTATAAATGTATACGCGAAGCCCTAAGTCCTGGCGTGAGTGAATATTAACGTCGGCTACACGAGGGCTTTTGGCAACGAACCGCGTCATTTTGAACCTTGGTCAAGTGAAGAGGACGACATCACAGCCGACATCCCTCCCTCCTAACTATCACACCAACGGGAGGACGTTCGAGCTCTGGACAGATTGAAAGAACCTCTATACGGTGGGTCTTTTAGTGGTACTGGGCTCGATCTCATGATATGCCTGATATGATCCTATACCTTGCCCACTAGGCTACCACGGCCACTAAGTCCTAACATGAGCGTTTACATAGAATCTACAGCTCGATAAAAATAACTATTAGCTCGCTACTAATTTTTTTACCTCATTTAATGTCAAATTTTTGGGAAAAAACGCGACTCAATTCAGATTATAAATTATTCCAACATTAATATTAAATTCTGATAAGATATCGCTATTATATAAAAAAACAGAATGGTATTTTCAACGACACGCTGGATTCGCCATATCATTCAACGGTTCCAGATCTTATCAGGGGGCATTCTCGCGATTTTCGACTGGTCATCTGAGTTGCATGAATTTTGAAGATCACAAAAGAAGCTTCCCAATTTGCACGAAATGTGGCATCTCTCTCTCTCAGTCCTATTTCTCCTCAGCTCATTCTGAAATATCTGGGGTTTTCCTGTAAGGAGGCTGTTTCCCCCCTCCCTGCTGTTCTTAGATTTTGTAGAGATTTTTGGGCTCATGGATAGGGTCCAGTTTCACTAGACTAGATGGGGATTAGAGTTCCACCACCATAAAAAACAGAACTTTTTGGTAGTTTCAGATTTCGAATTCTATCACCAATAGCCCCCTGTTCCTTTTAATTCGACACTTTTTAGAGCCAACCAATCAAAATGCACTATATTTAATACTTGATCGAGATAATACACATACATACAAGATAAGCCCAAAATCTTGCCTGATTACAACAATTCATTATAGAATAGCCGTTTAATATAACGATGTAGCTTTTGTATCACTGGATAGATCAGTTTTAGGAATTATTTTAATGCGATAGTTCACACTGCAAAGTACTCCTTCAAAAGTGACTCAGAGTAGCATTTGTACGGAAGACATCATTTTTTGCCAAAATGGCGTCGATTCAAGAGAAAGCCCAATATGTACATTGATTTTGCGTGCGAAATTCACCCATTAATGTTCAGCGTCAATTTCGACATTGTTTTGGACGCAACCCTCCTGACGCAAAATCAGTAAAATGGATGGCATTAAATGTTATATAGAGAGAGAGACAGAGAGGCACCATAACAGAAGACACTTCAAATAACTCTTAGTGAGAGCTGGAATACCACCTCTAGATATTCTCTGAGCTTACCAAGGGGACACACGTTACAGTTTACTGAGGTATAACTGATCTTATAAAAAATAATTTATAACAGTACTTACAATATATCCGAATAAACATCTATTTAATTATAATAGTTTGAACGCAATAAATTTTTATATATAATCAGGGCAGGACCTTCGGTTCACCCTATACATAAATATTTCTACTTTAAGGATAATTGACAGTCACACTGAGCGATTGTTTTCTGTTTGGAAGCAACTCAAATTTTGTGGCCCTGGTAGTCTAGTGATTATCACCGGCGTGTCATGAGTTTGAGCCTAGTACCACTGAAGGCCCGCCGTGCAGAGAGGACGTTCAATCTGTCAAACGTCCTCCCGTCGGTGGGAAAATTAGGAGAAGGGGTGCCAGCTCAACCTCTTTGCTTGACCATGGTTGAAAATGACGAGGTCCATCGCCAAAAATCCTCGAGTAGCTGTGAATAATGCAACGTTAATATTCTCACTCAACTTAAATTTTATAAGAACAATAACTTATTAATCAGTAGCAAAGAGATGTTATATCATCTTGCAGAATCTTAAGAAATAAAAAATAGTTAGTTTTTTGATAGATAGTAATAATAATAAGTTATCCACATCTGAAGAACCGACCAATTGTAGTCTTTCTGCGTGGACGGAGAAAGTGTGCGGCAGAAATCAAGAGTGTTCATAATGGCCCATGAATAATCCCGATCTGGGCCATGCAGATGAGGTTCGTGATTTCTCGGACGGAAGAGAACGTCCGTTAAAAAGCCATTTGTATGGATTTGAACCTCCAGGAAAAGCAACCTTTTTCCCAGGCCGTCGCTTCCTCCCCGCAAAAGTGGAGCGAACAAAAAGCACCATAAAAATCCGACAAAACACTCGCCTTTTACCCAAATTCCAACGCGATACCTGAGAGCCGAAATGGACACGAAGCGCTTAGGTAAATCGTGGGCCCTTCCTTTTTTTTTATTTTGTTCGTGAACCGACTCGGAGGAAAAGTGAGCGCATTATGTGTATCTTACGGCGGTAAATCACGTTGGCGAAGATTCGAAATACGACTTCAGTATCATTTTGTGTTTGAAGGATGTTTAACAATTCTCGATATTGATTCCTTAAGGAAGAATGGTTTTGTTAAATGGCTCCTGTGGGTGTTGTTGAACTCATCTTCAGGTAGATGATGTTTCATTATTGGTAATAAACCCACTTCGGAATGACCTTCTGTTTTGTTTCATCTATTTCTTTCAATGTCCCCTTTGAATATTCAATGGCAGCATTATGTAGAAACTAATATTTATAAAAGCAACGTTTCTGTTCATTCTATTTATAACTATCATATCGGCGGATGATAAGATAATGTTCTGTGTAACGGGCGGCAAACCAGCTAAAAATTCTGAGATAACTGCCACCTAGGAAATATTACTTACATAAATATCATCTTAATATCAATAAAGATAACATGCGTTTTTGATCTGTAGAACAAACGTAGAGATCAATAGAGCAATCATTTTGAGCCACTTGAATTATATACACACATTGGCTATCTTCATATTTTGAAACTTTTGTAAGGAATTTAGTATTTTTACCTTTTGAAAACTATTTACCAAGGTGTTTGAGTGATGCTTCATCTCTTCCGTGGGGTTTGCTGTCGTTGTAAATACGAATGACTCCTCTCTCGAGATCTTTCTATGTTTCGATAGTCCCCTTTGCCATTCTGTTCAATATTTCTTATACCCTTCTATGCCAGGAGTACGAATCGGATGTTACTAAAAGCCTATCGTGTAGAGGGAGTTGATGTAGTTAAATCTGTTGAGGTTTGATTGATCGGTTCGTTATTTAACATTGTGCTCAGAAGTAGCAAGCGTGAGTGCTAATGGACTTCGTAATTATGAACCACACTCAATTAAGGGGGATGACCCTTGAACTGGCACTTCGCTCTCCAAACTATCACACCAGTGCAAAGTGAGGACTTAAAAGCTCGATTGATTTAACTCGTATCAGACCCACGATGCGATTGATCTATACTGGAAACATGACTCGAATCTACAACACGGTGCTGCCTATGAGTTCGTGTTTCCTACTCTAATATCGCAACCTTGTTGATATTCAAAATCCTCACATTGATGTGCTGTGGAAATTTTGAGATTGAGGTACAGCTCAAATGTCGTGTTCGTGACATGGTCGTGGTTCAGAATAACTAGGCCCAATATATATAGATAAACAGTCAATATTTTTTTTCACCATACAAATTGGTGTGGTATAGCAATTAGGAGAGAAGGGTGCCAGAGAGAAAGAGGGCTAGGGTGTCGTCCTCGGCCCTTGACCATGGTTTCAAAATGACGAGGTCCATCGCTAAAAGCCCTCAAGTAGCTGAATAATGTGACGTTAGTATTCACTCACACACTTGACCATACAAAGATTATTTGGATCACAGATACGTGCTTTTTTCTATAATTAACAAATGATTTGTGCTGTTTTAACAAATATGGTTTTTATTCCAATAACATTCATTATACTTTTCAAACAAAAAAATAACGATATTATTTTAAAATATCTCCTGATAATGTTTCTGATATAATGATAGAAAAAACATTACATTTAACTTTTTTTAATTTCAAAAAGAATTATGAATTTAAATATATTTAAAAATGAGACAAGAGATTATAGTTCAGGAAACTACTTGCTGAATCGGAAAAGTTTCACACACAGACAAAAATAAGTTCGAGTTTTTTACGTTGTTTAACTAAATTTTTAAACTTAAGATATTATGTAACATTGTACAACAATAATAAGAGACAGTCGTTAGAAATTTAAATTGATCTTTCTTAAATGCAGAGTTTAAAAAGAATGTCTTGCACACACACTCAATGTCGAGAGTGAGGTTCGCTTGGGGACGGCTCACTGAACCGAGTTCCCACGCTTGGCAAGCGAAGCATCGAGCTGGTGGCTAAGCTGGCAACTGAGTCGAGTGAAATGCATCGGAAAATTTAGTGTTTTCCAGCCCATTTCCTTCCACATCCTCTCAATTAGGCAGAAGATGACAATTAAAAGGGGTTCTTGTGACAACTGACCGATCACTCGCCATAAAGAGGACGGCATGGCTGGATATCAAATGGAATCTTTTTTTTCTTTTACTTAATTTGTATTTGAGTCCAAATACATCACTCTAGTCGTGTTTCGCAATCTACGTTAATTATTTTGTTTTTAATTTTAATATAAGTGACACAATTTTAATAGCATTTTAAAAATTATTTTAAGATTGAAGCATAAGATGGCTTGTTTATTTAATAGTAACAATGTCATGTCTAGGATTGGTGTCTTGGGTCTTTTTGATTCTTCTTTTTTTCTGGTAGGTCATGTACGAAATTTTTATATTTTTCTACCATAACTAAAATATTATCTTGTAGTAATAATTTAGAGAGATAAATATTTGTGAATACTAAATTTAGTTTTTAGTATAGACTGAAATATTAGAAATTTCAAAATGCTAACTGATAAAGTAGTAGTTATTTTTAATTTTGGCATTCTCTTTTTTTTTGGTGATGAATCTAAGGGTGGGCACGCACCGTACAATACGACAATTTCATAAATTCGAAGTATTTTATTTATTTTGTTCTCTGAATTTGGTATATTGAGGTTTTTTGGAAATTATATTCCAGAACTGGATTAATGAACACATGCATAAAATTGAATTCTAGTAAATTTTTTGTATTACAGTACATATGTGATTATACAATTGTTTATGTAAAAAGGTTTCCACCATACATTTTTCCTGCTTCAAGGCCAAGAGTAACAGCAAGCTCTTTAAGCATCACCCTTCTGAAAGTGACCCTCCAGAGGGCCGTGGTAGCCGAATGGACATGGTCATGAACTCGTGGCCGTCATTGTCGAATCTTGGGTTCAAAATCTTCTGAAGGTTTCCAGTGGGGAGGGACTGATGCACGTTGAATCTGTTGAGACTTAAAATCTTCGCGTTGGTGTGGTCTGGAAGTTTGGCGAAGTGAAGTTCTGGAAGTTTGCTCTTTAAGTGACAGCTCAGGTGTCATCTTCGTCACTTGGCTATGATTCAAAATTATGAGGTCCATTGCTAACAGCCTTCGTGTTGCTTTAGAATGCTTTCATTAGTTGAAATGAAATCAAATCTTCCTCCCTAGAGGTTTTCGTCGACTGGGGCTCAAAATTAAATGTAAAATTTGTAAATGGAGAAATATAACTAAATCTTTCTTTAACAATTAACAGTAAAATTTTTTCGTCTCATAAAATGTACTGCTTATTCTATGTCTCTTTGATTAGATATAATCTTTCTCTGGCAATACATTTAATAATTAGTTGTTTGTATATATAACTGAAGATACTTTAAAATCAACTTCAAAAGAAATATTTAGATCTCATCCCTTTTTAAATATACAGAATCCGATATGTCTCGATATTAATGAAAAAAAAATGCTCGATTTCAATACATTATAAGTACGTTAAAGAAATTTGTTTATTTTTCTTTTATTTTTCACAATCCTTCAAAACTCAAGCTGATTGAATTGTAACAGGAAAAAAAACCTTGATATGATTAATATAATGTAAGGCAATGGGCTCTTAAGCTTTTGATACCTAGTGTAACTTTATGTATTAGGCTGACATGGAAAACCCCGAAAATTTAGAACATTCAAGATTAAGAATTAATATTCTCGATTGAAATACATGTTCCACTAGAGTTTTTTCATTGAGAACAAGTAAGTAATCTAGTCTAGAATGCAACATCTTTCATTTTTCCCACGAGGCCTTACAGAGTCGGTAAAAGAGGGAAATTTTAACATTATATAAGATCTTCACGTACCCCCAGATAAAGGCGCTGGAGATCTTTAGGAGTCCCCAGAATAAGAGCTGTTATTATAAGGAACACTAATTTTATTTACATCGGTCCCTGTTGTAACCTTCGACCTTGTAATGGGCCTTACTTCAACCTCGTAAAATAAACGCGGTAGACAAGTGGTCAAGGTATCGAATCATGGCTGGCGTGTCAGGCGTTCGAGCACAGTACCACTAAAGACCCGCCGTGTAGGAAAGCAATGCACTTGAAAGCTGTGGAGAGCTCATATGTCCTTGCTTTCTGCCTTTCTTTCTCTTTTTTTTTTTCATTTGGTCTATTTGGTCTATTTGGTTCTTTTTTTTTTTTTTTGAAGTAAAACATTTTTGCACTCGGGAGTGAATGAGAAATTCGCCCAGTTTTGCGTAACAGTCGAAAAAGCGAACGGAAGTAGTCTTCTCCTCATCCCCCGAGTCATAGCTATAGTGACAGGATAGCGAGTGGGGAAGGGGGAGCGGGGACACCACGTGACTTACATCCTATCCGTGAATAAAGTTGTATGATTTCCCACCTCTCCGATTACTCAATTTGCCCACCTTCCAATTAGGGATCCTTTTCCCCCAGACCCGGGAACAGCTATGCATTACGATGTACACAAAATAGTTCTTGCAGTAAAAGCGTGTGCCTTTTTTAAAAATATTTCCTTAGATTTTTGGCTACATAGCTACGTGTCCGGCGGCTAATTTTTTTTTTTTTTAATTTTCATTTGCATTGAACTATTATTAGTTCTAGTCAGAATGCCTAAATCAAATGCACAAAGAGGAAAAGAGTTTCATGAAAGAAAAAAAGAAAAACTAGCAGCAAGTCCAGTCGAAAAAGTGACAAGAAAAAACAACAGAAAAATAGTGCAAATTCATCAAGTGCTACTGCCAAATCGCCATCAGAGTACATGATAGAATATCGAGCACGGAAAAAACACTGCAAAATACTCTTAATGCCCAGTTTACGGGATGGGAATGCTATTTATTGAGACTCTTCTAATGACAGCACAGATTAATACGGACTTTGTGAACCACATCCTGTGCCACACACACACACACAAGTCACATTAACTAAATAATAATAAAAATGTAAATCAATAATAAATTCTACCTTACGTTACAAAGACTGTGATTCCCATAAAAATTCTCACAAAGATTTTCAAAAGCGATTCATTGATAATCCTTTCGGTCATGGGCGTTCAATTTATGATAGATTATGGTTTAGAGATGATTTGAGAACGCCTGTTGCTGTGAGCACAAAAATATTTTATAATTTATTTTACCGGGAATTAATTTAGAAGACACATTAAAGCATGCTATAATTGCCAACAAAGTTCAAATAAGAAAAGTATTCCAAATTTATCAAAATATTATTGTTATACCCAGAAATCCCAGCATATCTTTCTACTTTGGATTTGGTATCAGAAACACTCATTTCGCTACGAATACCTTTCATGCAAATTAGGTGATTGAGTACGCGGTCAGTTTGGACTATTAGGGCAATAATCAATTTTCAAACGTCGCTAAAGATGTTTCACTTCTATCGCGTGGCGTTCCAACACGCCATTTTTTTGAATTTGTAAGAAAAAGTTGGAATATATGTATATTTTTTTTCCTTCACTTATACTTCTTATGTTATTATTTTTATTATATTTGCTTTGTATATATTTGTATTACGTTCACGCACATGTATGTGTATAGTGCAGTTTCCTTTAAATTTGTATTTTGTCATTTTACTGACTTTTAATGTTTATAAAATGTAAACTTTGTTTTTTTTTAATAAAGTCTGAACGTGGGAGTGGTTGTTTCCCGAAGGATCGGTTTGTAGCTCTAAGCCCTTCTCGGGTGAGTCCGGTTCTTTTGGGCATTCCTCCTCCTCCCGTCAGTGTGGTGTGGTAGTTAAAAGAGGGGGTGCCAGCTCAGGTGTCGTCCTTGTCACTTGACCATGATTCAAAATGACGAGGTCCGTCACCAAAAGCCCTCGTGTAGCTGAACAATATATGCGGTGGTACTATTTCACTCACTCACTGGATCTCGTATGGGCTATCTAAATAATCGTGTAAATATTTTTCAAAATATACTGTAAGGTATTTTTAATTCGACCTCAGAAATTTGAATACTTTTGTTACATTATTTAGTTGAGGTCTTTCAAATCAAAGATTATGATATATTTACTGGGAAGAGCACTGGGCCCGGAGAAGTTGAACTTCACCACATTTTCTGGTTATAAATTTCAATCCACCAGTGCCAAGATGGCCTGTTGATTTTCTGCGCCCAGGGCCTGAAATGAACTTAAATTGGAACTGATGATGAGAACTATAGAATTATAATACCTACTTTGTGTGTGAAAAGTTTTAAAAAATATATGTACCAGTAAATATATCCAAAGGAAATTGAACAGAGCTTTAAAAGAGTAAATTAAATGCATTAAACTTAAGAGATTTTTTAAAAACTGATAAATTTTATGTACGTAAATATGTATATAATTTAGATTATTATACGTAAATAATAATTTAAAATAAATGATGGTTTAAAGAGGATAAAAATATGCATCTTAATATGTGATTAGCAGATTAATTACATCTCGTCTTTTATTTACATATATAAATATGCTATTTTAAAGAGAGTAAAATTTTGACACAAACGCTCGTCAGATGCGAAGTTAAGATCATTTCACATTTACACAAAATGCGTTTGAATAAGCGAACATTTATTTTTCTGAAGCCCTCGGGGTAGTGCTGTAGGATCTCATTTTATGACGTTACTTACAGATACCGTCGGTGTGAGTGTGGAATAAACCACGTTCATTGCCTGACTTCGTGTCAGGGAATAATTATACGCTTTGTCGGAATAAATTAGTTGTGTTCTGCTAACACTGAAAGAGACTGCCACTAATGCAAATGAACTAATTATTAAATGTATAAAACATGTTTGCATCTATATATGTTGTCTAATCTCTTAGAACTAATGTCCAGAACACCCTTTGTTTTTTTTTTAGTCAAACCTACACAACTTTTCCTTTTCATGTCACAGAGATACTTCATGCTTGGTTAGTAGTTTCACAAAGTAAAAAAAGAAAAACATGCACATTGAGTGGGAAAGAGATACAATAAGGAAATAATCAAGGATGAATTTGAAATGCAGATTTTTTGTGAGCTCCCTGGTTTGCAAGTCAAATCAGTCCAATGATACAGCTATATTTAATTGAGTAAATCTCTAAACCAGAAAACATTTTGAAGTTCATTAAAGAGTAAAATGTTAATGAAATAAAAATACATCCATATATCGTTATTATACGCCCATTTTGAAAGAGTCTTGAGAATTGAAATTGTCACATGGGCAAAGATATTAAGCTCTATTTGAAACAAGCTAGAGACGCGATAATTATAGCTAAAACATTTTAAATAAAGAATATGATTGAAGTAATGTAATTGTCTTATTTGGTGGGTGAATGAGTTAAAGTGCCCAAACAGGCGTCTGAAGAATCACGCCCTGCACTCTTTTCTGGAGAAAGAACTAAATGCTCTAGGAACTGATGACTGAAACATTTATTGGAATGACTATAACAATGGAAATCACGCTAGCTTCTTCCTATGTACGGTTAAAATCGAATTATAAGAAAACTAGCTGTTATACCCGCGTTCTTCGTTCGGGTGAATTGAAAAATTAAGCAATACAGATTGAAGGATAAAGAAGTTTTTCATAAGTTAATTACACGTGAATTGCAAATTAAACAAAAAAAAGCTTTTTGCATATCTCAGCTGAATAAAAAAAACCTATTTGTTAAATTTTAAGTCTGTAGATCTAATAGCTGATAAAAAAGATTTTTTTTACCTACAACTCCCCGTAACTCTCTTGTGGGTCGATTTTTGAAAACACCTTCCTAAGCTGATCTCTACTCAGCAAAAGTAACACATTGTTACAAATTTTGTGTAATGAACGCTTAAAATAGTGCCAATAATTTATATCTGGAAGTGTAATACATTAATGTGGGAGACAACAAGGGGTCCAAGACTTTTGTCTTTCTTATGGTTTATTTAACATTAAACAAAAATTAATTAAAAAGGTAGATAAGTTTGACAATGATATGCGGAATACGCCTGCTCGCGCACCTCTCTCGTTCTTTTTCTTTTCTAATGTCCAAGAGTTTTTGTTTTCTCTTCCATCAAAAGTTTTGTTTTAGCTGCGCCTGCGCGCGAAGAACTATTGCTTTTGGCTGCATGCCATAAAATCCTGACTGTACGCTGTCCGCAGCGGTACGTACCTTTTTTCCTTTCCATGGATACCAGGGAAGAATCTGAAACATACAAAAAAAAGACGGAACAGACAAGGACTATACGACAAATACACAAAGGTTTAAAATATCATAATTCTGCTGAACTGAACAGTTTCTCCATCATGTGAAGGCACCTCTTCGACATCCGGAAGGTTCCACAGGAAAACATTGTGTTTCACAGGCATAAGAACGTCTTTTTTAACAAGTTGATCTTTGGTTGAACGCATCGATATTTTCCTCTCTAGAGTTCTGGACGTCTGTTCAAAACGATTTCTCTTTTTCCTCCGTTTCCACTGCCAAGGTTGAAAGATTCGTCGGAGCAAAACAAACCGTCGATATTTACTCTTCATAGGTGAAGGGGTTGGAGATCGGGAGATAAATTCCACGGAACTCGTTTTCATGGCGCCATTGGCTTTCTTACACAATACTATAGGTAAACAATAATCAAAAACACTCTCTTTTATAATACCTTGTCGTAACCAATCATCAATTTGATTGTTTACCTGTAATTTCTCAGAACAAGATAAACGTCTGGCTCTCTGACACACAGGAATATCATTTTTCAATTTAATATTCATTTTTAACTTAGTACTCTTAATTTTATTACATTTATAATCCTTAATTAGAGAACTCAAATCATTTCTAGTATTAAAGTTTTTAAGCAAATCATAACTAGAGTTTTCTATCACATTTGAAACAGAAACATTTGAATTAAAATGAACATAAGCATGAGCACCTAAAGAAGATTCACTTTCATTCAATAAAACATCGCTCTTTGCGTGGCCTAGTTTTTATTTCAGAATATACACTGGGATGTATAATAAATTCTTCGGTCAAGGTCGGTGATATCGCCGTCGAACACTTAAGCTGGGAGAGTGTTGATTAAGGGAAAGATTTATGGGTTTAACTTCTACCATACGCTGTTCGCCAAAACATGAACTTAATGTTATGATCTCTTCGCAAAAGGTTTGTGCACTCTAATTAGTGAGGAATTTAAAATTGGGATCTGGCAACCTGAATCGATCAAGGCTGTTACGGGCTGATTTTACACAAAAATGTTTACGTATTGAAGATTTGCAAATTCATCGCTATTTTGTTTTTCGCTCTCGATTTTCAAAGTATTCACGTTTATTCTATTATGGATGTGGTCGTTAGATTCTTTAGGTTTAAAACGCTTCTCACAGTCTCTTGCGCAATGAGATGAATCACTGCATATAAAGCAATTTTTATTTTCTCTTTCAAGATATTGGGGATAGTTCTCTTTAATCTTTGGTTTAAAAAGTTTTGTGATCTATTTTTAAATATATCCATAAGTAATAGGAATTTCTTTATTGATCCGCTTCTAGATGAAATATAAATATCGCACTCTTTAGCTAAATCAATAGGCCTAAACCAATCTTCTGCTTCTCGAATGCCAATGTGAGTTGCAGTTTCCTTATTTAAAGTTTCAAATAATTTATCAGAAATTATTAGATCACATAGAGATTCAAAGGAATTAACTTTTCTTAACGAACAATAATATATTGGAAGTTTGCCGTCAATCTTGCAGCAAATTGGATGTATGTCTCGCCTGATGATTTTACAGCATTTTTAAATGAGTTTAAACACTCGCGAGGGGTTAATTGGAATTCTCTGAGTAATATAGATTTTAGTTTTCATAGTCATTTAATTCCTCTTCTTTAATATACAATAAGACGTTATGAGCTCTTTCGCCCAGAAGATTTATTAAAATTTCAGATTTATATTCGTCATTTATTTTCTTGGTTAAAAATGCGCGTTCTAATGATTGGAAGAACAGATTAAAAGTTTTCAGATCTGGTGGGAACAGGAAGAGATAAATTTCTGATACTTTTTATCATATTTTTCTAGGTTAGTTTCGAACTGTTTATCTTCGACTTTAGCTGCAGGATTTAAACTTAATGCTTTATTTTTAGCCGTTTGAAGTTCGACTTCTTTTTCTAATTTTGCTAACTGAAGTTTCGCGAGCTCAATTTTCTGTTTTTCTAAAGCTACCTCTCTTTCGTTTCGCGATACTCTCTCATCTATACAGTTTTGAATTAGTTTTAACGAAATCTGGATCACTTTCAAATGTACTACTGTTCTTAATTTTAGTCTTTAGTTTAACTATAGTGTCCGTACTCTCCACAGTACCGTCTAGATCCTCAACAACTCTTATGAGATCCTCTTTAAGAGCGTTTTTATACATTTTAGAAAAATATGGAAAGATCCTACCTTTTTTTTTTTTTTCTGGCTCCTTGTTGCTCGCACGTACGATGTATCCAATAATTGAAGAAAAATTTCGATTCCACTGATTTCACCTCTTCGCAGGTAATATAGTTGAAATTGTTCGAATTGACACCTCTTCGCAGGTGTTTGTGAAAAGTGTAGTTCCGGCCTCTACACAGGCGGAATTTTCGACGATGGGTTCCAACCTCTACACAGGCGGAACGAAGTTTTCGAAAAATAACGGCGCGTCCCTCCACGGACGGCTTTTGTTCACGTTCCAAATTTTGATCAAAATCGAAATCTTTTTCAATCCCGGCCTCTACACAGGCGGGTATTCATGCTGAGTTCAAACCTCTACACAGGTTGAACGAAGTTTCCAAAAAATGGCGGAGCGTCTCCTTCACCGACGCCTTTGTTCATTGTCCAGACTTTGGTTCAAAATCGAAATTTTATCGATCGCGGCCGAGCCCCCATAATTTGTTGGAGACAACAAGGGGTCCAAGACTTTTGTCTTTCTTATGGTTTATTTAACATTAAACAAAAATTAATTAAAAAGGTAGATAAGTTTGACAATGATATGCGGAAGGTAACGCCTGCTCGCGCACCTCTCTCGTTCTTTCTTTTCTAATGTCCAAGAGTTTTTGTTTCTCTTCCACTAGTTCAAAAGTTTCAGTTCGTGTTTTAGCTGCGCCTGCGCGCGAAGACTGCCTTGCTTTTGGCTGCATGCCATATTAATATTACTTTTTGTTGTATTTTTTTGTGTTAAAACCTTGCGAACACCTCTCCCTTTGAAATCTAGTTTTATTATGAAATAAAAAATAGTGATTTGATCAACGGAATAAATTAAAAGCGAGCGTGCACCGAGGCATGGCGTAGACAAAACAAAAGGGAAAGCTTTGCTTCATACAAAAAGAGATAATATATACTGTCACGGGCTTTTTTTGCAGATGGCCGAATTTTTTCCTACTTCCCTGACACTTATCGTTATATTTTGGACACTTCACACAATATCTTTATAAATTATAGCCTATGTGTTATTCTGATGTATAAGCTATATTATTGTGAAGTTTCATTAGAATCCATTCAGTTGTTTTTCGTGAAAGAGTACCAAACATCCACACAAACTTTCACGTTTATAATATTAGCAAGGATAACTGCCAAAGATCTACTGACATTTTATATTATGCTTAAGGTATATATCCGAATACTTTCGAAATTGTTATTTTGCAAAAGCGCATGAATGGATGATTTTTTATGATATTTAGCGTCACTTGGATTAGAATATATGTATAAAATTGTTTTAAGAATATTATTACAGTAAAGAATTATTTAAATGCTATATTTTGACATAAAAGGAAATATAATTATCTATTTTCCATGCATTCTCCTTTAATGGGAAATGCTTCTGTAATAATATTATTTTGTCTATATATAGCTCAGACTTCCGTACAAAGCCTAAAGTAGGATTTTTGAATTATATATAACTTAGAAGTTAATTTTTCCATATTTTAACACAACAGAGTGGAGAAGTTTTAAGAAAAAAAACACTGAAAATTATTTCAATTGGTAATAACTCTGAAAATAATGTGAATTTTTAAACTCCTTGTTCAGGCCCTGTGGGGAGAAATCTTAGCTTTATATAAGCAAAATATTATGATAGAAGCATTTTTCATAAAAGGAGAACGTTTTGAAAATTGGTACTTATAAGTTTATTTTTTGTCCAAATATTGCAATTGAATTTTTTTATTCTAATACTATTCTTAAAACAATTTTATACATGTATTCTAATCTAAGTGACACTAAATATCGTAAAAATTATCCGTTTATACGCTTTTTTTAAATCACGGTTCCGAACGTAGTCGTCAAACAGATTTACGATTAAAAGTACTCTCCGCTGTCCTTGTGGTGGAGAATCCCTGACTACACCTTTGATTGTTCATGTATCGTGAAATTTCACCTGACAAAAACTAAGAATAATGAGGAACATTTAATTGAAAAATTAAAAGAGTAATAAAAATTCTTTTCACAGATTCCCGAATTTCTCAAATTCTGAATTTTAGCTGCAGCACTCGACATAAAATTATTCGAAAGAACTCGATCAAAATTTTGCAAAAAGAATATCATATGGGATTCTATGAATTGAACTCATAATATTTGAACCCGTGAGAGTTGCATGAATATTGATTTAGTACAGCCTCATAACTTTTAACAGAGAAATTTCACATCTTTCTCATATCATAAATACCCTCTTTCGGGCTATTTTCGGCAAAAGTACGAGAGCCTGAACTAAACGCGGAGCACATTTGCAGACAGAAAAATGCTTCAATATTTTCATGAACATTTGTAACATTATAACTTATACATCTGTTAACAATATAGCGCTTCTAAAAAATATCAAAATATTCCTTGAAAATATTACTTTTTTTTCATTTTAACTCGTGAAAGGACAGCTCATTATTTAGCATTATGGTATAGGGAAAAAAAACGCGAAACACACATTTTACGCCAGAAAAAATGGCTCAGCTCGTTCAAAAAAGTGAAGAATGATAAAATTATGTTGTTCTCTGACTGATAGTGAAGCCAGAATACAATGTTAATTATTCATTTTTTTATATCTGAAAAAATGTACCTAATTCGGGTCCTATTCTTTAACATTAACCGAAGACGGCCTTAGAGGTAGAAGTAAGGAGTGTTAGCATTTTGTGAACATGAAAAGAGGAAAGAGAAACTTAGAAATAGTTGGCATTTTTTAGAAACATTATGTTTTAATCAGCATATCATTAATACATTAGAAAATGAACAACTTAAATAACACTTTATCTTTCTCTCTTTCTGAACAGCCACCGAAATGAAGCAAGAGTATCGTCACGCGCTGGTGAAGGGTCTTCCCTTTCCCTTGCTCACCATCGCAGAGTACTTCACGCAGGAACTCGAAGGATTCTGCTGGGGAAGAAGGTACAGGTTGGCAGGATACTACTCCTACATCCTACTCTGGTGAGTACATATTAATCCCTAAACAATCTCAATTCTGAAATTTCTCCACTGTATATCTCACTTAAGAAGGTCGAGTGGTAGTGAATCGGGCTTCCACACCACAGGTCCGAGGTTCTATCCTCGGGCTGCGCAAGGTCAACTCAGCCTTTCCTCCTTTCCGTGGGTCAATAAATGAGTACCAAGCTTTCTTTGGTACTAAACACTGGGTATTTCAGGTCAGACTGACCCATTGATCGGAGCATCTGGTCATGCACCTCAGTGCCCAATGATCACGTATAATGAGATGGGCACAGTAAGCCTTGGCCCTCATGGGCTGTTGCGTCACTGAGTTTAGCATATCTCAATAAATGCAAATGAAATGGGTTTATTTGCTTTAAGATTCAAGGATATAGCTGTAAAATGTCCTTCGTGAAATTTAATTAAATATAGTTCTTGTACTTTTTTTCTGGAACGATTTGTGGAAAATAAACTCTGGAAAGAGGAAATACCTACCTAAAAATTTTAAATAGAAAAGTATTTATTAGAAAATGTTATTAGTCCGGTTTTTTATACCAAATTGTACAGCATGCCATACAAGTGCAATATTTTATGCGTTTCAAGAAAATATCACCTCTCATTAAATTATTGTGAATGTTATTTTTTTTCATGTTAGCCAACTAATGAAGCAAAAAAAAAAATCTTCAATTAAAATAACATTATTAGATTAATTACAATAAGGTATGTTGGTTATTTATCAGTATTATCTTATCTTACATACGTATACATATTTGCATTTTTACTTTAAATGGTCATTAATTAACTAATTAATCGTAAGATTTGCCTTGAACAATAATTACTTAAGATTTTTAAATGCTTGCACGCGTACCTATTCAACAAAAACCGGATTAAAAGGTTAACCATTTGTTTGTCAAAACAACTTTGACAGCAAAAAAAATCAATTGATTCAAACTATTATTTTGCATTGAATACTGTCAAAAGGTATCCATCGCTAATGGATCACTTCGATTAATTAAATCTCATTGTTGTTTGAATCTAGTACTCCATTTATGCTTGTATTTAGTCGGTGAAGATATTTTGATCTTGGGGAAAATGCATAAAATTTAAATTCAACTTGGGCTGCCTTTTGCAGCTAATCCTTTGTGGTCATGGCAAGTCCCCAAATTTGAGAGTCATTTCATTGAGGTTCCAATTTTGTAGCAGTTCCAGCTACCAAATTTTTTCGCTTGAATTTATTCAATTCAAGCTCTCGTATGATGCTAAATATTGCCTTCATTTTATTTTGCTGAGAGTACCAGAGCCAAATTGATACTCAAGGGATCTTTTACATGCCACATAATCATATGACATGCGTGTCTACTATTTTCGCATCCAGAAAATTCATCGGCTCCAGCCGGGATTGTACCTGCAGCCTTCGACTTACGAGGTGGACACGCTACCTCTAATCTAACTAGTTCGACTTTGAATTTTTTAAAAATGTATACATTTAAAGGCAATTGAAAGAAAAAATGTATTTATTCGGAGAGGTATTTAGTGATTAGTGCCGTCCTTCAGAAATTTCCTTGGACGATTTTTCTATCTAGAGTGAGGGACAAAATAATACGGAATCTACCGATTGTGTAAGGTGTCTAGTTTTTTTTAACTTTACAAAGAATATAGTCTCAGAAAATTCAAAAGAATTTCATAGAATTATTTAGTTTTTAAGACATTAGATAAATTGATTAGTCTAAAAATCTTTACTCTCTTGAGAAGAATTTCAGTCTTATGCTTTTAGATTATATGATGTTCATTTTAAGGCTGTTTTCCGTTAATGTTAAAGAATAGGATTCGAGTTTGGAGCATTTTTTCAGATATAAAAGAAAGGAAAAATTAATATGATTTTCTAGCTTCACTATCCGTTAGAGAAGCAATTTTTATCATACTTCCTATTTTTAACCAAGTTGATTCATTTTTTCTGGTATAAAAAATGTGTTTCGCATTTTTTATCCTATACCGTAATGTTCAATGGGCTTTGCCTTCACGTATTAAAAAAAAAAAAGAAAAAAAAAGAAATTGTTCGCGGAATATCTTGAAGTTTTTAAAAACACTATATTGTTAACAGAGGTACGCGTGTTACAATATTGCAAATTTCCATGGAAATTGGGTCATTTTTCTGTCTGAAAATGTGCTTCACGTTTCGTTAGAGCTCTCGTACCTTTACCGAAGACGAAGACAGACTTAAGATAATCCTAGTTTACAATGCAAGTGATCTTCGTTTCTTATACTTCATACAATAGAGCTTTAAATTATTTTTGAAAAAGAATTATTCCGATGATCATTTGAGTATTTCAATATTGAAACTTATTCCGATGTTTCTAAATGGGAAAATGGCACGTGTCACTTATAAGCAACAAATTCCACAATGCATAATCCTCTGGTGTCCCGATTTCGCTTTAAACGCGCTAATTTGAATTTCTAATTCTTTGTTAGACTGACAGAATCATTAAAATGGCGATGAATTAACAAGATAGGCTTCTTTTAATAATATGCATGTTCGTAAAGATTTTTTTAAAAGCATTGAGAAATTCCAAGTGACAGCAATCAAATGTTAACACAGCCAACACCCCCTGCGCTTGGTACGTTCCTGCACGAGTGCGGAGCAGAAGAAACCCCACAAAATCTCATAACATCTTATTCCGAATGTCAGCTCATTATTAAAATTCATTTATGCATTTAAAGACAACAAAATGTGCATAGGTCACTCACTGCGTGATTATTTTGGAGTGACTGTTTCTAAGCTTTAACTCTTTGTTAAATAGTCTGATCAACCGAGTAATAGATGGTTTGTCAGGCGAAATTGTTTTTCGAGAGTTTTACGTTGATTCTGCTGAGTTGTTTCAATCCAGTGCGTGCATGTTCTGTATAATTCGATTTAACCCTTATTTTGGAGTCATGCTAAGAGTGTAGCAACGTGATAATTGGTTAGGGCAAATAAAAGGAATAAATATAACTCAGTGTATGCAATATTGATAGCGATCTGACATCGATTAATCGAAGAATCGATTTCTCGCGCCAAAAAAAAAAACGATTTTTAATCGATATGTAGCACTGAATCGATTCAGTGAATCGATATTTCATCCTAGAAAATCGACATTCGATTTTTTCTGTTTTGGTAAAAACCATAAAATTATTTACAATTAGCTGAATGCACTGGAAAGTCACGGCTTAAACGAAGAATTTAAACACTATTTATCGCAGGCAGGTGTGCACCTGAAGTATGATCCTATACTTTACTGCAAGGACAGATAAACTCTATCATCCCGTTCATTCAATAGCCATGATGCATATGAGTATCGTGGTATCTTATAAAGACGTGAGCGTCTTTTTTCGATAGCCTTCAACATCGCAAGTCATTAGCGGAACCGCTTGTATCCCAGTAGACTTTACAGAATGTTTTTTTTAAAAAGCTTAGATATTAAACATTGGGAATAGAAGCTATATGATATATTTCCTAAATTTTTAATGTAACAAAATACATTTAGAAAATAAATATCTTCTTTTGTACCTTATACTTTTATACGGTAATAAAAATAATTATAACTGTCAAATTCCCTGAACCAAAAAATTCCCAGATTTTACTGATAAGAGATCGTTTATTATGGTATCTTTTTCTTGTTTTTTATAAAATCGATTTATATTTACATTGGACATGCAGACTTGAAAAATAGATTTTTATATCTCTATTTTTTGCGAATCAATTCATCAATCGATAGAATCGATATTAAAAATCGATCTTTTTAAAAAAGAATCACCATCCCTAGTATGCAACAAGTTTTCATTGCAGCTCAAAAGAAAAATTAAATAGAAGAGTGAAAAGAATTGACTTATCTTCACCACAGAATGTGTAAAATATTTCTAAATTACACATTTTATGTATAAAAAATCGTCTCTATACCCTTTATAAATCGGTAAAATGTGATTTAGATTTTGATTTGAAACTATATAGCTTCTTAGCGGAGATCTGTAGACAGTTTGAATAGAAAAATCATAGAATGTAAGATTCTTTTATGGATGTGACTGTTTCCATTAACCTTGTATTGATCTAGTCTTTGAATTTTTGTGTGATATTAAGAAAAAAATTGCAAAACAATATCTAACTTTCAGCTTCTGTAACGATTTCATCGAGCAGAATCTTACAACTATATATATTAACCAACTGTTATTCGCCAACTAAAATACTTTAACCCATCAAAGCTTCTATTTCAATGTTTACCATCGGTTACCATTAAAAATCTGTTTAATTACCATGAACATTATTCTATTATATCTATTATACGATTGGATGTATACTAATTGACTTACTTTGTTGCTCAACAAACAAGAGCTACAGAATTTTGAAATAAGTTTATGATGCATTTTCTGAAAATATATAGACTATTAAACAAGCAAAATGTAATAGAAGTTTTTAATGCAAACTTTTGACACTTCTGAAGAGTTACCTAGTAGAGGGACTGATGCACGTGGATCAATGTCCTCAAATTGGTGTGGTGTGGAAGTTTGGAGAGTGGTGTACCAGTTAAGAAGTCATCCTCTTCACTTGACTGAGGGTTCAATATTAAGAGATCTGTCACAAATTGCCCTCGCATTGCTTTGAATGCGACTTTTTCAATTAACCTTCCCTCAATTTAACCTTTTTAACTGATGCTCAAGACAATGCTGCCTTCTTGGATGCAAAATAACCTACAGAGTCCTTCCAACTTAAAATCCTACTCCTGATCAAGCTATTTTCTTTCAATAATCTCAGCATCAATCCGTGCTATTTTTAGGGGGGAAGGGAAACATTATATCTCTAATTCAAGGGCATTAGTCTTTATTTCAACAAAATCGTAAAAACGGCCGTTGCTGTTTATCAAAAGAATTAGCAATTGCGTACTTTTTTCTTCACTAAGTTGTTGACATCTTTTTCAGACAGCAGTAGTGTTTCGAATCCCTCAAAATCAGATCAATTTAGACAAATATTTACAGAATTTTGAATCATAAATCCTCGCTATTTTCAAAATTATACAAGCTCCAAAATATCAGTTGCATTTAGTTTCAATCCTCTTGAGAGAGGGAAAGCTTGAGATTGATTCATAAGTTTTCGCAATATTTTTTCGCGAGTGGGATAAAATTATGCTAAATATATACACAATTTTGGAAATAAATTTTGAAAATTCTTATTCATATCAAGGAAGATAAATTTTTATATTCATTGTATCGTTCGCTTTAAAGTCGGCCATTTATGACCTTTCATCAACGGTGTTAGAAGGCATTTTCTTTGTTAATGCTTGTTTCAGCTTAAAAATAATTTGAAGGCCATACATAGAGATAGGAAATAGAACACCTGCAAATGTATTCTAAAGCTTATTGAAATAAAAACAAGAAATAGTGAACAAACGAAACATGCATCATTTAATTAAATTATACTTAAACTTTCATCAATGAAACCATGAATTACGAAATAAAAATAATTTATTCATTATCACGTTTCTTAACACATTCTAAAATAATATATAATTACTTTTAAATTTAGTAACACATCTGAGAAAATTTTATTTAACTTTTTCTATCCGGATAGTGGAAACTATTAACCCTAAAGAGAGTTAATAAGCTATTCAATTATAGAAACCGAATTGTGGATGGCAATAATTTCTAAATCTTTCAATTTCATTTGTGTGTGTTTTTTAATATTGAGAAATTTGTACTTGTCTTAATTCTTTTACGTTTAAATAAATAAATTTTCACATTTTTTTTTACTTGATGAAAATTGTTTTGAATATTTTTAAATATCCATGCTTTGAAAATTCTTTGTAAAACCAAATATTATTCTTAAAAATTTGAAGTAATTGGATATCTGCATAATGCAATTAAATCTAAGTAAAGAAAAATAATTTGAACTTATATTTTAGTATAATGACGTACAATCAACCATTCTTTAGTTTTTCAAAAGCTCAGAAAATTTAGTGACATTTTAATTTTAATCCAACATAGTAATTCGAAAATGTGTTTGAAAAAAAATTCAAAACCAATTGCAAACAACAGCAGTAAACAGCGATATTTTATACATAAATTTATCAAACTGTTTTAGAGATATTATTACTTATAATAGCAAAAACACTGGTAAAATCGAAAATGTAATAGCTTTAAATTAATTCTGTTTAAATTTATCAGTTCCTCAATTAATAGTTCTTCGAAATGATAAGGTACAGATGAGAAGAAATTTGCATGACCAAATATAGTACTTAATAAGTTTGTTCAGTTTTTAAAACTTTTGCAGCTTGACCAAAAAAACCTATATCATGCAAGTGAAGAATTTTAAAAAATATAAAAATGTATAGAAATATATGTTTCATAGTGTTCTTCGATGGCAACGATTTAGCTGGGGGAAAAAACCACAAAGATGAAATTGATTGCCATTCATTTCTTTATAATGAAACATTTCAAAATTAATTTTAAGCACAAGATTTCTATGAAAATTACAGAATACTTTAAATTATCGGATATTTACTCCTATATATATATATATATATATATATATATATACTGAATAACTCCTACTTCATGAATATGACAACAAAACTGACGAGATTCTAGGTAGCTAGCTGTGTGACTAAAACGTTGAAACTTTCAATGACGGCTTTAGTTTGGACAGTTTTAAGCAATAAGAAAAATCCATTCAATATTTTCTTGTGTTAAAATTATAATTGATCATTTTCAGTGAATCTGGTGCAAAATACAAGTTTTATAAGCTAAATTACAAAAATAAAGTTAACAGAATAATCTCAAATTACAAATCTGTCTATCTGTAAAATCTGAACACTTTTCAAATATTATTATTATTATTTTATATTTCATATGCTTTAAATAAAAAACATAATTATAAGGGAAGATTACAATAAATATTGTTACGAAATCTTAAAGCGGATTACTATCTGTTTAATATTTAAACATGATGGATGTTGGTTTTAAACTCCTCCGATCAGTTTGTAAGAAATCAAGGAAATAATCAAATTAGGTCGGTGATAGTTGAATCGTTTAAAATTAAAATAATTGAGTTTAAAACAAATTTGTCAAATGCATCGAAAAAAGTCTTTCATCATTAGTAGAGATCTTGCTTTAAATTTCATCATAAGTATTATTTATTCATCAAAATACCGTTTATTTTCTATTTACCTACATCTCGTTTCTCTTCTTACTCTTAACCAAAAACAATTGTTCCGATTTTAATGCAACAACAATAATGATCCTGACTCCTTTGTTGTATGAAAAGTGTTTCGTAATTATATTTTATATTAGAATTATTTCATTGATTTATTTTAATTGAATTTTAATTTACATTTTTAATTAAGTTTGATTGTTATTTCTCTAATTCCTATAGTTGATTTAAAGAAAAATGGAACGCTAGAATAACATTGTGCGTGTGTGCCAATTGTATTCTAGAAAGGCATCACCTATTACTAAAATGCATCATGATATTTTTTCTTGTCTAGTATGCAAATAAGCAATATTACATAACATTTATTTCTTCACTTCTCAGAATGGGTTTTATAACAATATTAAAATAAAAATAATAAATCGTGTTTTGTTTATTGTTTTAAATATTTTTTCAACTAAATTATTTTCAAAATTTTTAAACTAAAATTATTTATTCTTCTACATGAAGTAAAATAGCACACTTCAAAAAAATCTTAAGTATCAATATGATACTATGGTTGCGCAAAGTTAAATTTTATTTTTAATTTTACAGTTTTTGGAACTTCATAACGATTTCATCGCATTTTAAGCAAACACACACAAAAAAAAATACCTTTCTTATCATTGAAACCGCGATTAATGTTTCTTTTTTAATAATTGTACAAGATTTTTTCATATTCATTGTTGGATTGTTTTTATAATAGTTGTAAAAGCAGACCTTACAAAACACTACTATGTCAAAAAGAAAATATACAAAGTAACAAGAACTGAAAAAAATATTCTATAAAAAGGTAATATAAATTTACTTAAAAATATAAAAAAAATTTTAAGTAGAAGTCAAGTTTGATTTTTTACTTCAATAATAGTTGCTGTTCAGGCAAGCGCTTAAAGTTCGTTCTCCATAATTTAAATTTCACAATTCTTAATCTTTCTTCTGTGACATTGAAAAAATATATCACGAAATCCATTTAGGATTTCGTATTTTTATTACAGTATTTTATTTAATACAATGTAGATAGTAGGAATCACATTGTATTTGTTTCTTCCCATAACTAAAGAAAACGACCCAATTTGCTGAAAAGTGAAAGAGTTTTTGTAATAAAAACTTTAAATAGTGACCTGCTCTTAAAAGACACAAAAAAGGCAATTTCAAACTTTAAAGTCATATGGTTTGAAAAAATATTAAAATTCTAAATGACTTTTGAGAGAGACAAAAAACGGATAAAATGTAATGCTTTTTTTAAATATTAAATGTATTATATTCTTATTTATATTGGAATAATATGTTAGACTTAAGATTTATATGATATATCATTTGAAATTAACTAGGTCATGAATAACATTACGAATTGTGGTCATTAGCATTACATTACATAACGAATGTTGAAAAATCTGATCTAAATTTTCATTATTTCTTTATTATAAAGAGTTTCTTTGGGGAAAAAAACCCAGTAATTCTGTTCTAAGAAAGAGAAACATAATACTTTTCTTATTTATTTAAGATCATTATCAAAGGTTCTTATGAAATTTAAAAACTGTATTTTATAGAAAGGAATATGGTAATACAATACAAGTAATGCTTATAGAAAGGCACTTATACGTTAGCACACACAACACAAAGAAATTTACTTTCACAAGACCGGAAGTGTAAAATAATATCCCAATGGATTCATTCATATTTCACAATTCAAACAAAATAATGTTTCACATTTCATCTAAAGCACACATAAAAGTTTTTAAAAAGGGGCATTTTATGATTATCCAACGTAAGAAAACAAAAGATCATGTGCGATTGTGTAATTTTTCATGTCTAAAGAAGATTAAGTATTGGAAATGTTTCTATGGTTTTTTCCCTCTAACTGAGAGTGATATAAATATTTAAAACGCTCCAGTTGCATTTCAATCGAAGAACGTTAACCATTTTGTTCTCTTAAAGTGATAAATTCCCAAAATGTATATATTTTATAATCAGGAAATATTATCTCATAGAAAAGAAAACTCTTCATGTATGTTTTACTGAAGATAAAAAACTTATGAGAATTCTCTCATAAATTTTTGTCGTTTTGTTTTCTGGATTTTGGGAGTGATACATCATCTCTAGACTAATTTATTGAGATTTTTTTTGAAGTTTTATTAATAAATGTACATTCCAAGACGCAGGTTTTAGAAAAAAATATCTATATAAGAACGTTTTTCAACTCAGATATGATTGCAATTAACATCATATTATCTATGAGAATTCTGAGGAGAACGAAAAGTATAGTTACTCTTTAAGTAGAATTATGAAATTAGTGCTCCAGAAAATCGAAATACGCATCGTTGTCGAAAAATAAAATCACTAATATTTTGTTATTTTTCTCAAGATGATATTTCTCATTAATATCTTCGTATACTAAACAGGAATTTATCATGTTGGTTATTTCGCCAAATCATAGTGACTTGTCCTATGAATCAAATTACGTGGTCCGTCGCCAAAAAGCCCTCGTGTAGCTGAACACTGCGACGTTAATATTCAATCCATCAATCAATCAATCTGCCTGTGAATCACTTTTTCAGTCACTAATATTTGATGTATTCTTTTTTGTTGAAAATTGCGTTTGTTGTTGGCGATGATTATACAATGTACCACATTTTTCCGATTCGGCACACATTTCATTGTCATTATTTACTCATTTTATACCCGCATGTAGACAAAACGTATCTTTTTGGGTCTCATAAATGTATCATCCGTCTTTATTTATAGAATAGATGTTGTATCAAATGTCGTAGCCTTCAAACGACAAAAATAAACACCCGCATCACTTCTTTTCATTTTAACCGAAATGCATTCGAATTTACCTTGATAATCGTCATCGAAATAAAAAGAAAGAGAAGGGATCTTTCGACAAGTCCTTCGATTTCGACAAGCAATTAAAAATGGTTCTCAGAATACTGACCTTTCTCTTTTATTAAAACGTCACGATCATCTTTTAAAGGCAACCCTTACAAGTCACCGAATACATTAGAATATATCGTCTTTGTCTTCGTTTGGTTACTGCTCACTTTCGAAGAGCTTCGTTTCGAATCCTACTAATGAAGAGCGTTGACTCGTATTCGATATTTTTGGAGTCCACGATTTGCTTAAGGATATCCTGGTAAACGCAGGAGTACTTCTTGGAAAGTTCTCGGTCAGGTCTCTAACTTGTTTCTCACTTAAAGTTACAGCCCCCAAAAAAAAATACACGAAGTAGAGCTTCCACAGCATAAATCTAAGGTATAACATCATCTGAAAAACCTTTAAAGCTGCATATATTACCAATAATAAGAAAGTGAAAATGTAAAAAATGTTGATAACTAAAATAGAAACATTTTTGTTCAAGAAAAATACATTTGAAAGAACACATATCCAAATCCGAATTGATTTTTCTAAACTGATTCATAGAATCGATGTTTTAAATAAACTGAAAAGCATGTTAAATATTTCGTCTCCGGAAGAAAAATTTATTACGAATATATTGTTACAAAATATTAAAGTAGAACTTAAAACAGTTAACAAAGACAGATATGTTATGAAATACTTAAAAATACTATTGATTCTAATATTTTGAAATAATGCAGAAGTAAAAAATTCACGGCTTCAAATGATAGCCGCACAAAATGTAGCTTTGGTTCAAATGAGAATTAAATATTTATTTTGGACTTTCTTTCAGCATATCAAAAAAGACATCCAATGCTCTTTTGCTTTCTTTCTATTTTTTTATAAAAGTAATACTTTACAGCTTGCTGAACTGGTTCGTTAAATGCTTATGCCAAGTTTCGTTTTTTTCATGCAACGCAATATATATTTGATTTCCAAATCTTTGCGGAATTTGGTTTTACTACGCTGAAACAGAGATTTTTTAACGTATGTTTTCGAAAGTTTTACAAACGTAAAACATCCGAAATGATAATAAACACATTATTTTGAATTCTTTTTACGAGGTTTATAGAATTATCCTTTTAAATATAAACAGCAGACGCAATTCATTAATCTTGAATGAACTCATTATCTTCTTTCGCAGGGGAATCATGCAAGCTTACACAATTCCACGAGATTTCTTTATGCACGAGTCCGATTCATTTCACTGAATCAGAATTCAAGCAGAAACATTCGATGACTAGGGATAACTTCGCAAGAAGTTGTATATTTTTTTAAGATAAAATCAAACACAATTCCGTAAACAGTGTTTGTTTATGTACCCTCTCTCTCATGAACTTTTCTTCTTTGTTGATGCTTGATGAAATATTCCATTACTCATTTTTCGTGTCAACTCCTTTTAGTGAAACGTTCAATTTTATTCAGAAAAAAAGTATCAAACCATTGTCAAATAATAAGTAATAACAAAAACATTTTATTTTTCAAAAACCAGAAACCAATTACTGAGCCACTCGCAAATAACGCGCGTTTGCACATGCGAAACGGCAGTATAGTTTTTTGCTACGATTTAAATTGATCTTATAAAATGAATTCTTGTTTTATGGTGCAATACAAACTCGCCTCGAGATTTCTTTTCTAAATTCAAACTGTGGTTTAAGTGAATTAATTATCCTCCGGAAATAATACTAGATAAAATTTTACAAACTAATCAGAGGTTTCTAAACTTTTTGTCTCATAGACCCCTTGCCATGTTTTTCGGTTTGAGGTAGATCCTGCTTATCTAATATTGAATTTTTGTAAATTTATGCACTGTTTGAATTGTCTTTTTGACAGCTGGTATAGAACTACTTATATTAAAAGATTTAAATTTCTAACTATAGTGATTAAGTATTTAAAACTTAAAGAAACACATGTTAGTTAAATTAAAATTTAATTAACACATAAAATAGCTGATCAGCAAATAAATCTTTATTATAGTAAAGCGGAACCTGGTGCTTCAACAGCAAATTTTCGTCATCGCATCAATCTATTCAGGTTTAACCCTAAATTATTTTCAGTTAGTATTGTCCAGTCTTTTTTTCTCTTCTTTTTTAGATTGGCAACCGCACTGAAACTCCTTCTCACTAGGGAAAGCAATTAAAAACTTTCTCACAATACTCCATAATTCCGGATAAATAACAGATACGTCTTTTTAAAGCCAAAAGTTCTGATATCCGTTTCTAAACTTTATTTTGAGATCACCGTTACTGCCCATTCCGATCTGTTTCTCTTGTAACACGAAATTTTTTTTCAATGTGACCATATGAATTCAATATACCTCTACTGTGTTAATTACCACAGTCAAATCATTCTCAATCCTAATTTTAAAATCTAAGTAAAGGGCATTTAAATGTTGAACGTAATTTAAAATGTCATTTTCCTGGCAGATTGCCTGTGGCCAATTGAGAAACTGGGAAAATTCGTGACGTCCAATATTGCACCCTTTTAGCTTAATTCTGGTAAGAAACGTTGAAATGATGGTTCTTATTTTAATAAAATTTACGCTGTCACGTTATAATTGCAAATTAACTTCATTAAATTTATTAAATAAATATGTTGAATAGGAAAAATTTGATTGCCCACTTGATTAAATTTTCTTTTAAAATGACAGTCATGATCTGGTTTAAGGAGATCTACTATCGTGGAACACACCGTTTACGCATTTTGGACCCCCAAATTATTTTTTCTCTAACGTGGGCCCCTTTCAGGTCGTCATAGACCCCTGAGGGTTGATATAGACCACTTCGGAAATCACTCCATCAAATATACCTTACGATTCTAAACAATCTGTGGTACCTAAATTGATGAAATAATGGATTTATACCAGGAAGGATGGTGAATATTGAATCTGTCGTTCAGCATCTTCACGCAGGCGTGGTGGGAAATATGAGGTTTCAAGTAAATTGTCGCCAATCGATCCGTTGGCAATATTTTTTGTGTTGCTTCTAGTGATGTTCAAAAAGGGATAAAAAATTACCGAAAGTTAACTATTTCTTGATACTCTGAAAATAACAAGATCAGACACCCTTTATGTGAGACTATCAGTGTTCCGTATACGTGTTCTTATTACTCTCTACGTATTTGTGGTTTTAATCCCTTCAAATCACCTGAGTAATATTGTACCAAAGGAAAGTTCACTGGAAATTTTGATTTGATATCACATTAGAGCGAAATGCTCAAACCATTGTCAAATGACGAGTGCGAAACCTGAATTGATATATGTGGGAGACAACAAGGGGTCCAAAACGTTGGTCTTTCTTCTATTTTATTTTAACATTAAACAAAAATTAATTAAAAGGTAGATAAGTTTGACAATGATATGCAGAAGGTAACGCCTGCTCGCGCACCTCTCTCGTTCTTTTTTTTCTCTCTAATTCCCCAGAGTTTTGTTTTGATTTGCTGCGCCTGCGCGCGAAGACTGCCTTGCTTTTGGCTGCATGCCATAAGGCTATCCTGACTGTACGCTGTCCGCAGCGGTACGTATTCCTTTTTTTTTCCTTTCCATGGAGACCAGAGGAGAATCTGAAACATACAAAAAAAAAAAAACGGAACAGACAAGGACTATACGACAAATATACAAAGATTAAACATATCATAATTCTGCTGAACTAGACAGTTCCTCCCCACATCTTCATGTCAAACTGCTGTGGATGTAGTATTGGGTCCTTCATGCAGTCAATTTGTCTAACATCATATCGATCTTTAGGTTTTACTTTTACGACTTCATAGGGACCAAAGAACTTAGGCCTCAGTTTCAAGCCAGTTCCAAACTGTGTCCGTTGGATGGCGACGATATCTCCGATCTCATACTGGTATGCCTTTTCCGTTTCTTATTAAAATTTCGACAGTTTTCTTGCATCTTCAGAATGTTTCGCTTGGCTTCTTCCCGAATTTTTTACGATTTTCGGTGAATGTCTCCACGATTCCTCTTCCAATAGTTTTAGAATTTCTAGATCTTGTTTGGTCCTCATCTTTACTCGGTCAAGAGTTGAAACGGCGTCATCTGAGTGCTTCGTGAAATCGTTGTATTGAATGTTCTCTGTACGGCTGGAACAAACTTGTACCATTTTGATGCGTCGTCAATGGATAGCTTGGACAAGATTGGGATCAGAGAACTATGGATCCGTTCAATTTGTCCGCGGGTATTCCAGTTGTTATGCTTAGATGTTGGATGTTCTCATTCTCACAAGTACTCTTGAAATTCTTTTGAGGTAAATGCAGTACCTTTATCTGTTATGATACGGTGAGGATTGCCAAATGTAATCTCTTGCTGCTTAAGTATCTCTAGAGCATCACGGGAAGAAGTGGACTTTACGGGATATAACCATACGAATTTAGTGAATGCATCCCTAAAAAGTCAATATGGTAAGTGCTAAGAGGGATATTTTCCTTAGGAATAGGATTTAACAACCCTTCACCTTTCCCTCGTTTTTTGTTTACAAGAATGCATTCAATACAATTATTAATAACATTTTCAACACATTTTCTAACATTAGGAAAATAAAAACTTTGTTTTACCATGCTTTCAGTTTTATTAATACCAAGATGTCCTTTATAGAATGAATATTTTTAACAATTTCTGTTTGCATCTGTTGAGGTACTACCAAAACATCATTATCATTTTCAATTTTATATAGGGCATCATTTTTTACAACAAAATCATTAATTTGCTTATTTTCTAAAAGGGTTTTCAATGAATTAATGTACTCGTCAATTCGCAAGTTTAGTGGTTATTTCATCATATGTTATGGTCATTACAGGATAACGGCTTAAACAATCTACATGCCCCATTTGTTTGCCTGGACGATGAATAATTTCATAATTAAAGTCTTCTAAAAATAAGGCCCATCTAGCAATTTTAGGAGTTAATTGTCATAGTTTTTTTGGAATGCCGAGCAATCAGTTACAATTTAAATTTGTTGCCAACGAGATAGTTTCTAAATTTCAGGCAGCCAAAACTTCAAGGTGGGGAGTGGTTTTCTTGCTAAAATAGTGTACGGGGTGAAGTTTATTGTCGTCTGATTGTTGTAACAGAATCGCACCATAACCAAATTTACTAGCATCAGTATGCAATTCAAGTTTTGCACCAATATTTTCAGAAAGTTTTTTGCCGTAAAGTTTGAAATGCTAATTGCTGTTCGGGTCCGAAATGAAACACAGCATTATCCCGTAGTAAATCACTGAGAGGTTTGGCTATTATGGAATAATTTTGGATAAACTTCGAGTAAAAACTTTGGACCTGTTTCACGTTTTTACCTGAACTGCTTTGGTTTTGTCCAAAGAAGGTTTAATTGTACCCCTTTCAATTATGTGTCCTAAAAATTCAATCTTTGACTTGAGGAAGTTACATTTCTTTAAATTTAAAAATCCATATTCCGATGCAGTTTTTAACACCCTGGTTAAACGGTTTAACCGTCAAGTTCATCCGAAGAAGGGATAATAATATCATCCATGTAGATTATGACAATTCCTCTTTAAGAAGGTCTCTGAAAACGTGATTGATAAATCTTTGAAAAACACTCGGACTATTACAAAGACCAAATGGAACTTTGTTAAACTCATACTGCCCATTATGTGTGACGAATGAAGTAAATTTTTTTGCTGTTTTCTTCCATCTCAACGTGAAAGAATCCGTTTTTAAGTCAATAGTTGAGAAGAAATTTCCCGACTGCAACTGATCTAGAACTTCTTCTATTAAGGGTAAAGGATACCGATCTTTCTCAGTTTTAGAATTAATTTTGCGGTAATCAATACATAGCCTTAAATTACCATCCTTTTTCTTACACAACACTATAGGTGAACAATAATCGGAAACGCTCTCTTTTATAATACCTTGTTGTAACCAATCATCAATTTGATCGTCTACCTGTAATTTCTCAGAACAAGATAAACGTCTGGCCCTCTGACACACAGGAATATCATCTTTTAATATAATACACATTTTTAACTTAGTACTCTTACTTTTATTAGGTTTATAATTCTTAATTAGAACTCAAATCATTTCTAATATCAAAGTTTTAACATGTGTCAAATCATAACTACAGTTTTCTATCACATTTGCAACATAAAAAATAGAATTAGAATAAGCAAATTAGCGCCCAAAGAGGATCCACTTTCATTCAATAAAACACGTGGCCTAGTTTCTTTATTTCAGAATATACACTGGGATGTATAATAAATTCTTCGGTCAAGGTCGGTGATATTGCCGTTCTCACACTTAGGCTGGGGAGTGTTGATTAAGAGAAATATTTATGGGTTTAACTTCTACCATTCGCTGTTCGCCAAAACATGAACTTAAATTTCTCCGGAAGGTTTGTGCACTCTAATTAGTGAGGAATTTAGAACTGGGATCTGACAACCTGAATCGATCAAGGCTGTTACGGGCTGATTTTCTACAAAAATGCTTACGTATTGAAGATTTGCGATCTCACCGCTATTTTTGTTTTTCGCTCGACTTTCAAAGTATTCACGTTTATTTTATTACGGATGTAGCTGTTAGATTCTTTAGGTTTAAAACGCTTCTTACAGTCTCTTGCGTAATGAGATGAATCACCATATATAGCAATTTTTTTTTTGTCTTTCAAGATATTGGGGATAGTTCTCTTTAACCTTTGGTTTATAAAGTTTCGTGGTCTATTTTTAAAAGGGGTCTTGGGTATACCCATAAGTAATAGGAGTTTCCTTACGTGATCCGCCTCTAGATGAAATATAAATATCGCACTCTTTAGCTAAATCAATAGGCCTAAACCAATCTTCTGCTTCTCGAATGCCAATATGAAGTTTCCTTATTTAAAGTTTCAAATAATTTATCAGAAATTATAAGATCACATAGAGATTCAAAGGAATTAACTTTTCTTAACGAACAATAATATTGGAAGTTTGCCGTCAATCTTGCAGCAAATGGATGTATGTCTCGCCTGATGATTTTACAGCATTTTTAAATGAGTTTAAACACTCGCGAGGTTAATTGGAATTCTCTGAGTACTATAGATTTTAGTTTTCATAGTCATTTAATTCCTCTTCTTTAATATACAGTAAGACGTTATGAGCTCTTTCGCCCAGAAGATTTATTAAAATTTCAGATTTATATTCATCATTTATTTTCTTGGTTAAAAATGCGCGTTCTAATGATTGGAAGAACAGATTAAAATTTTCAGATCTGGTGGGAACAGGAAGAGATAAAGTCCTAATACTGTTTATCATATTTTCTATGTTAGTTTCGAACTGTTTATCTTCGACTTTAGCTGCAGGATTTAAACTTAATGCTTTATTTTTAGCCGTTTGAAGTTCGACTTCTTTTTCTAACTGTGTTAACTGTAGTTTTGCGAGCTCAATTTTCTGTTTTTCTAAAGTTACCTCTCTTTCGTTTTGCGATACTCTCTCATCTATACAGTTTTGAATTAAAGTTTTAACGAAATCTGGATCACTTTCAAATGTACTACTGTTCTCAATTTTAGTCTTTAGTTTAGATATGGTGTCAGTACTCTCCACAGTACCGTCTAGATTCTCAACAACTCTTATGAAATCCTCTTTAAGAGCGTTTTTATACATTTTATTAAAAATTTGGAAAGATCCTACCTTTTTTTCTGGCTCCCTTGTTGCTCGCATGAAGGAGATGAAGAGATATCCAATGAAGAAAACGTTGTGAATCCACTGATTTCACGTCTTCGCAGGTAATATAGTTGAAATTGTTCTAATTGACACCTCTTCGCAGGTGTTTGTGAAGTTGTAGTTCCGGCCTCTACACAGGCGGAAAATGGGTTTCTACACAGGCGGAATATTTATGCTGAGTTCAAACCTCTACACAGGTTGAACGAAGTTTTCGAAAAATGGCGGCGCGTCTCCTCCACGGACGGCTTTTGTTCACGTTCCAAACTTTGATCAAAATCGAAATTTTTTTCAATCCCGGCCTCTACACAGGCGGAATGCTGAGTTCAAAACCTCTACACAGGTTGAACGAAGTTTCCGAAAAATGGCGGAGCGTCTCCTTCACGGACGATGTTGTTCATTGTCCAGACTTTTGGTTCAAATCGAAATTTTATCGATCCCGGCCGAGCCCCCATAATTTGTGGGAGACAACAAGGGGTCCAAGACGTTGGTCTTTCTTCTATTTTATTTTAACATTAAACAAAAATTAATTAAAAAGGTAGATAAGTTTGACAATGATATGCAGAAGGTAACGCCTGCTCGCGCACCTCTCTCGTTCTTTTTTCTCTCTAATTCCCAAGTTTTTGTTTTGATTTGCTGCGCCTGAAGACTGCCTTGCTTTTTGGCTGCATGCCATATATATATCGATTAATTTCTTTTACACAGTACATCTAGACTTAAGAGATTCAATTTTATTTAACATGCAGTAGTTTCTTTCATTTTTTACCACATGTCTTTTGTAGCATCAAAATTCACAAACCTTCAGCTCAACTTGAACATCATTGGTCTCCAATTAGCAATCATGTCCTCGCCCGCTACCCCTCTCTATAAATGGGCAAGATGTTTTCTAACACTGGCATTACTTACAGGAGACATAGAGAAGTAAAAAAATTGAGCTTTACAATAGGGCTTATAAACTTTTAAACAATAACAGGCTGTTAATTCAACCAAGTTTTTTACCTGCTTTTCAATATCCAAAAGCAAATGTAACATAATATTATAAAAACTCCCCCCTCATTCCATACCTTTCATTGGGAGAATTTAGAAGCCCAACATTTAAAGATGGTTTTTTTACGTACTAAAAAAAGGGATAAAATATAAATTATTAAGATTATAATTTATATAAATTAGGATTTGAATCTTATACAGCACTTTCGAATCGCACTCAACGCCCATCGATGACATTCTAGATCAACCGTTTTTATTCCATTCTTGCACTATTACCATTTAATAGTCACCGATGCCCCGAGGGACAATTAAACGTTACTAGGGCCACCCCTCTAACACCTAAGGCAACGGTCTGCCAGACGACCGGCCCTCCCGGGTTCGGACACCACCCTTCGCCTCATTCCCATTCCGCACGGCGATGCGGAAGTGCTCACCAAGGACGCCCCAAATCGAACACTATCGGAGAGGTCAAGCGGTCACCCTAAATGTCCGTCGAGGATGAGTCTTTTGTTTCGCTCGACAAATCTAGATCGGTGGGACGATAAGCTTCATTGATCTCGCGATTTGAAGTGTGAATCTTGCTTAAATAAAATAGCTGATTCCTTTCGTACAATTAGACTCCTAATCTTTGTAAGCGTGCAACAGTAGTGTTCCTCCTTTCTCATTGTAACAGTTTTTTTGCCAATTTATGATTTTATCTCAGATGATATTTTTATTAAATTCTTTATTGTTTAAACACAGAATGCGTATGAACGATGAATCAAAGAATTAAAAGAAAAGCAGGAAAAACCGTCCTATGTGTGTCATGGTACAGAGTTAAAATTGTCGAAATGGAGGTGAGATGGAAAGACGGATTATTCAAAACACGTTTTGAAAAAGTTTTCAGTCACGTGTCTATCTCGCACTTTATGCTGTCATAGTAATGTAGTAAGAAACATTAAATATATAAAGGCTAGTAAAGCTCGTGGTTTAAAAATGTAAACCTTATTATTTTTATAAAAAAATGTTTCGTGATAAAAACTACTGGAATTCGACTGAAACGTCTGCTTTTTAAGGAAATCGTAAGGATAATATTGTATATGCATTAAAGTTTGTATTTACTTGTTAATAATGCATGTGTAATTTACATTACATGCTTACATGTAATTAATGTACGAATTACATGTACATTCGATGTTTTCTTAAAATTAAATTTTAGTTTGATGAAGTGTAATTATAGAGATATATAACGGATTATATTGTTGTTTTAATTTTAAATCTTGTCTTATTTTATATTAATTATTAATGAAATATTTTTCAATTTTAAAAATGCTATACTATAAATAGATGAATGAATTACGAAGTTGCTAACTTTCGTGAAAGTTGAGACATTTTTCTGTCTGAAAATGTGTTTCACATTTAGTTCAGGCTCTCATATATTTAGCGAAGACAGCTTTAAGAAAAGCTTCAGAACTACTGCATCAATGTACCCACAGTGAAAGTTTTCCATTTTTTAAAATCCTTTTTTCGAATCTTACTTTCCCGATACTTTCCAATAAGTTTACTTTGTGGAATCTTGCAATATATTTTAGAGTTCTCTGTGATGAATCTATAATTTTTGTGGATATAAATCTCAGTTTCTTCCAAATTGTATTTTTGTTATAAAAATTCTAATAACTTCAAAAAAATTTCTTGAATACCTCGGAATGTGATGACGTTCATTTACTTTCTAATTCGATTTTAAAGAAATTATTTTATAAGCTAAAAAGGCTTCGAGAAAAATTAGTTTGATGCCTCACAGAGGTTAAATAGTATTATCCTCTTATGTAAGAACTTTTATTACAAATTGATATGATTTTCACAAAGAATTTCCAATCGTTAAAGTATAGCTTTCTCAATTTATTTTTGTAAAACAGAATCTAATCCTAATTAAGTAAATTAGTGTAACTATGTGAAAATTGTTTCGGTTTTCACAATTATTCCATTGTCACTCCGATAGTTGCATAATGTATCGAAAAAACAATACGTGAATAGAATTCTCTCAAATGCCTCATAATCACTATCATATGGTACTTAAGAATAACATTCCTTAAAAAAATCATTACCTTGCAAAACTTTCAAGGATCTTTCGAGTACATTCTAAACTGCACGTAGATGATATGCAATTATTTATATTTGTTCTGAAGTAGGTTGAGATAGAGTTTCTGCATTCTAATTACAGTCATCCCGCTTACTTCTCCTACATATTCGAACATTTTTTCCTTAATAAGAAATCCAAATGTTCAGCAAACGTAATGATGGTTATTACTTTGGTTGTGTTGTACAGTTTGTAGCTTCAGGAAAAGACATTTAAAGAAATTTAACATTCTTCATTGAAATGCTATTTTTAGATTTCAGTGGCATGAGCAATGACATGCAAAATTTGACGAATGACTATGATAGAGTTCTTTGAATATATGCATTAAATGCGAGTTAGTATTGGAAATATTAATAGAAAATTAATATTTGTTTAGGGCTTTACACTAAAAAGAAGTGGCAAGTCTAATTCTAAATATTAGAATTGCTAAAGAAGGAATTGCACTTTTTTTAAAAAAAAATGCATGTTATCTGCAAAAATATGCCACGAGAATGAATAGAAAATTTTAAAGCGATTATGATAAGTGGACGTATAGCTGATACGACTTAAGATTCTCACACGCATCTTAAGAATGAAGCCCACACGTATGGCTGAGTTGTAGTGTATCGCGCTTCCACGCCACAGGTCAGGGATTCAAATCCCGGGCTGGACAAGGCTAACTTTAGCCTTTCCTCTCTTCAGTGGGTCAATAAATGAGTACTAAACTTGCTTGAGAGCTGAACACTGGGGGTTTCACGTCAGACTGCCCATTTGGCCGAAACATCTGCACATGCACCCCAGCGCCTAAGATTACGTAAACTGAAATAGGCCCAGTACAGTTTCTCTTAAGAATTAATAAGACATTTTATTTAAAAATATTTAAATTATTTAAGAAATTATATTTCCAAAACTAACTCTAAATGTTAGAATAATTGCAAAATATTCTAATATTTTCTAACCAGTCAGAGTTGTTGATATTTTTATCTGCCCCCCCCCTTTAAAGCTAATACGCGTATGAAGTCGGCTTTAGTTCGTTGGGAATCAAACAGGGTCCCACGAAAGACATACAGGGCTCTACTAATACTAAATCTAAAAATGAAAGACTAAGTCAACAGGCAACTGCTGAAAAAAATAGTGGCTCTCAAGGAACTGTAAGTAAAATTTTAAGAGATTTATGCTCACACAAAATCAAAATTTAAAAAATTTGAATAGTGGTCGTAAGAGAATACTCATACTTGACAGATCATAGTTCTGAAACGTCTCATGAGAACATACCGCATCAGGATCCTGAAATTCATAAATAGAAAGTAATGAAAGCAAGGATTAGTTGTCTCGACACCTACCACACTGAGAGACGACTCCACCAGTTACACGTACACAAGCTATTTACTTGCAAACAAAGAAAAAAAAGTTTGAGGTTATGCAAAAATAGATTGCAACGGAGGATTCAGGGCTGTAATAACAAACTTTTTGGAAATAAAAAGGTGCTTTGCTTTTCTCACAGTCTTCAGGGTATAAGTATTTGATGTGGAAAGTTAAATGTGTTTTTACTCTGGATTGCTTGAGATCTTCAATAAAGTTTCTGTCATAATTTGAGTAGTATGAGTTTTGGAAGAAATTGTTTATTTTCATAGGGTAAATAAATCTCCCGAAGGAGGTGTTTGAACTTTTTATAATTCCATCATCAGAAGAGCTACTTTAGAGCGACTATCTTCCATCAAGGCTCTGTATCTTGCTACACACCTATATGGCTTAAAATAATAAAATCAAAATACATTAGGACGCCTATTTAACGAATTCATCGGGACCAAACATTTTGTTTGTTATTTCAAGATATTATTCATTACATCGGGGTCCAAACAAAATACAATTTTTTTTGGAAATTTCGTAAGCAACTACATAAAAACAAGTAATATGAAAAACATTGAGTCAATTCCTACTTAGATCAGCAGAGAAAAATTTTATTTTAGCTACTTTTTATTAAATAGTTACAATTAATATAAATATGTATACACGTATGACTAAATCACTGCATTAAGTGGTAATTCATTTTTATTCATTATCATTAAAGTATCGTATTTTGTCATCCAAAACAATCGTGTCTATAAAATTTCAGTTCAACTGAATGCTTTAAAACGTGAGAAAAAAATCTTTTAACGTTTTGACCCAAGTCACGAAAAGTGATGCCAACGTGGCTGTATTTGTAATTCTTTCAATAATTAGTTTTAATAATTAATTTTCATTAACTGTAATTAAATTACTGTATTGTCATCCAAAATAAGTATTTATATAAAATTTCAGCTCAATTGAGTGCTTTAAAATGCATTTTATTAACGATTGAAAATTCTACCAAAACAAATAAATATATAGAGAGTGTGAGCTAATAGTAGGAATTGAAAAACATCCTTAGTTAGAAAACACACACTTTTTATTCAACGGCTAAAAATACTATTTGTGAATTATCACGCTACTATTAATTGGAATTTTTAAAATACTGACTAATGGATTATATAAAAATCCTTTTGATTTCTGACTCGAAAGCGTTCCGTTTCAACTTCATGCAGAGAAGGAAATATTGTATTTGTTACCTAAAAGAGAGTTATGTAAATTGTGAGAGCTTTAAATCAGTGTAAAGAGCTTTACAAATCCATATGATTTTTTTATGTTGATCTCATCTACAAAATGTGTAAAAGGTGATAGTACACTTTCAAATAATCAAGCAATCATTTCGACTGAAATAAAGGCGCACCACTTTTGTTGTTCTGTATTCTTCGCTATTCCAATAATAAGACAAATGAAGTAATGGAATGTTTAGGTAACATTTTTTGAAACAACCCATGGAAATTCAGGATGGCATCAATTTTTGAATATTCCAAATACTTCCTCGTATTTTTAGATCCTTTATCATGTTTCATTATCAAGTTAAAACAGAGGATATTTAGCAAAAATATGTTCGAGCTCTACCTTTCACAATACCTCAAATGTTTGAATTTTGGGGTATATATATGCCCTGAATATAATCATACTAAGTTACCAACGAATTGGCAGCGAAAATATGGGATTACCTTTAAGTAAAAGAATATAAATACATGCGCGTCCACTTTTTAAGAAAATGTTACAAAGATAAAATAAGTTCATTTTAAGGAATTTGTCACATACTAGTACTCTCCAAAATGTAATTTAAATTAAATTTTCTTTCAATTAATTAAATTTGGGAAAGGAGCCTCATTATTTTTATTTCCTATAGTGTTCATTTCCTATGATATTATAAAAGTAAATAATGACCCATATACCCAATTGAAAGGCATTAAACAGTAATGAAAATTTTAGAGGGGTGGGGGTGTTATGTATTCTATAGGTTCTGCTTTACAAATAATCCAAATTTATATTATAGCTAATTATATACATCACTTTGATGCTTTAATAGTGCATGAACAGTGAAACGCGTAGTTTTCCTGATTATATTCTACAGGGTGCTTGAAAATTATAGCTGCATTTACAGAAATTAATTTTCAAAAAAAAAGTAAGGATATTCAGTTACGGGTTTTATATTGTATAAAACAAATACAAGCTTTTTGTACAATATTTTTTGCAAGATTTCAACATGCGCACTAATATTTTTGCGCAGTACATCGAGTCTATACGAGATTTCTAGAGGTAACGGACTCGTGGCCGTCGTGTCATGAATTTCAGCCTAGTACCACTAGGCTGAAATTCATGACACGAATGACGTGTGGTGGTGGGGTGATGCACGTTAAATCTGTCGAAGTTCAAACGTCCTTCCGTTGGTGTGGAATTTCTGAAAAGGGGGGTGCTATTTCAGGTGTCGTCTTCGTCACTTGACTATGCTTCAAAATGACGGAATTCATCGGGAAAAACCCAAAAGCCATCAAGTAGCTGAATAGTGCGTGACGTTAGTATTCACTCACGAGATTTCTAGCCATGTTTACTGCAGCATTAACATTCTCAATGGCCACTGTATAATTAGACCTTTTAATTCAAAACTGTTATGAATGGGACATTTGTAAACAATGTTTTCAATTATCGAAACAAAAGTCCAAAGGTGTTATGTCAAGGGATCTATTTGGGCACGGTATCTTCCCATCCATCGCGCGTAAAACTTTTCTCGCTTCCAAACTCCATTGTAGTAGGGACCCATTTCCGTTGCTCATGTGTTACAGAATTAAACTCAATTAACCATTTTACAAGGCTCTCATTCTTGAGGTGAAGCCATTTTGATACGATAATGTTGCAAAACGGGGAGGTTGTGCGATATGGTTTGCATTTTATTAAACAAAAAATTTAATCTTTTATTTGTGAACATAAAAAAAAACGCAAGTGAAAAAAACCCTTGTTTATTTTCATACATTCTTAAAATCGCCCATGCTTTTCGGGCACCTTATATTGTATTGCAAACATACGCAAAGCAATTTCAAAATCTTAAAACAAGTTTTTAAAATTTTAATTGGCCTTTTAAAACTTAAATTTCAATGACATACTTTTTCACACAATTCCTACTCTATTAACACACTCATACTTTCTATTTATCTTGGTGGAATTTTCAGTCATTCATTCACACAATACATTTTAAAGTGCTCCATTGAGCTGAAATTTAATATACATGATTATTTTGGATGGCAATACAATAATTTAATTATAATTAATAAAAATTAATTTATTAAAACTAATTATTTAAAAAATTACAAATACAGCCACGTTGGCATCACTTTTCGCGACTTGGGTCAAAACGTTAAAAGATTTTTTTCTCACGTTTTAAAGCATTCAGTTGAACTGAAATTTTATACACACGGTTGTTTTGGATGACAATACGATACTTTAATGATAATGAATAAAAATTAATTATCACTTAATGTTGTGATTCTGTACTATGTATATACATATTTATATTAATTGCAACTATTTAACAAGAAGTAGCTAAAATAAAAATTATCTTTGTTGATCTAAGTAGGAATTGACTTTAAAAAAAAATTTCTTACATTATACTTGTTTAAGATAAAAGGGTATAGGATTCAACCTTAAAAATATTTCAATGTATCTGATGATGATTTCAAGTCATAAGGTTTTTAACAAGTCAATCATTTACGAGTACATTTTGTCACAAATGGCGTTCCTTCTTAGATTAATATCACGAGTCACAATTTGTACACAGATTATTTTGTCTAACTTCCGATTTTAACTCTTCGCAACAATCGTAAGGTGGCTTCATTTCTTGCTTTCAACTGATTCGAATCGCATTCGGTACGTCGTCCCCCATTGTGTCCATAAACCAGTTAAGCTGACCATCAATTAGCGCGCAACAACAAGTGCCAATGACGCGTCCTCTTTCGAGAGCTCGTTTAATTACCCTCTTCGAACGTTTATTTGGGATGGTCAGCGAGACTGTCAAAGATGCGTAACTGATGAGATGTCGAAACCGTGACGAAACGGCGTATCGGTGCTGGGTCCAGCCATGTCTCTCTTTCAATTGTTCAGGATCGTGGTCGTCGGAAATCCTGTTTAAAATAATTACCGTCGCTTTTCGGACGGCTGAAAAACGAGCGTGAAAAAAAATATCGATATTTTTATTGCCTTTATTTGAAGGAGATGGCTAAAAATTACTTTTTTGTACTTGGACGGATAAAGTTAACACAAGTTATAATTCATTGAATTTCAGACTTTTTTTTTCAATGCATCTCTTGAATATAACGTTGAGTTTGATGCGTCATTTTATCTTTATTTAACCCTTAAATGCATTACTTTTTGCTTTGAATTAACAAAAAAAAATTTTTTTTTACAGGAATGCAGTTTTGGGTTGCATAAAAAAAATAATCCAGGAAATAATATAGAGTACTTATTTCGAAAAAAGCTGTTTGGCTCCATGCAGAATTCCCAAAAATCCGGAGCATATCCAATATAATTTTCAAATGCAACATCGGTCATTGATAGCTTACATGAAAACAAATGGGAAGTGATTTTTTTCAATTAGATAAATCATTCCTTTATAAAAAAAACTCGAAAATAGAAAATATATTTTCTATTTGTGGAGAGGGTATAATCTTTATACCCTTCACATTCGAATGTCAAAAAAAAAATGTAACTTACACGTCAAAAGTAATATCTTTTTTCTTTCACGTATGGTTTGTTGTCTATGGTTAACATCGTGCATTCGGAAACGCACACATTCAGGTTTTTGAATAAAATAACTGGAACCGGAATGTACACAGTTGGCAACAATATGTACATTTAAGAGTTAAAAAAGAATATTCATATCGAAATACGTTTTCTAAATAATGTTTCTCAATTATTTCAGAGGCTTGGGTAGAACTCAGAAGCTTATACTACAGATTTTATTAATGATATTAATAGAATATGCCAGAATCTGTAATCATACTGAATTGGCTGTTGATAGAAATCCTTTGCAATGAAATCTAATCCCATTACTGATTCCTAATCTTCCTCTAAATCACAAATACTTTCTCTTTTATTTCGGTAAAACGTATTTTCTGGGGTTATTTTCAAAATTATAAAAAATATTTAAACCTGGTTAATAACTAAAAATATAGGAAAGGACTTCGGAAAATTGGGTCCTCATTTTACATATTTATGCCCCATAAAACATAACTATTTTATGATTTTCCAGTCCTCTCTCTATATATAATAGTAGGGGATTTCAATAATATCTCTAAATATTAAAGTGAAGAAAAAGAAAAAAAATGATAAAAAGTCTCTTACAAGTATTTCTTTGGAATTTATGGGCTATTGTAAATGACTGTCGTGATTTCTACGACCGTCCACACTGAAATCGAGTCTTGATTCCACCGTAAGCCGTCGTGCAGAAACAAGATTCATTCGAATCATTACATAATATGATTATTGCCATTTTTCATAATTCTTTTGTGAATAAAGTGTTTATCACTAGAAATCTGTTTTAAAAACAGTTATCAACTGTTTATTATAAAGCGCCATCTGTCGGTAAAGAATTCAATCGAGAGAGAACTTGCGTAACTTTTCTTCTTTCCAAATCTATTAATAGTGTTAGGAAAAAACATTTACAGAGCTCTCAAACACACTATTCTATTTTTGTATTTCTAGCAATACAAATAACATTTTCTTTTTGATTCTAGCTTTCAGTGTGTTACATTTAATACAGCAATAATTAGTTTATAAGCAAACGCTGTATTTCGATCTTATGCAAAATATCTATAATTTTGCTCAGAAATCTGTTCATTGTATTTTTGTTTCGGTTGCTCAAAATTAACAATGGGGATATTCTAAAAACAGCAGTTCCTATTTTTCTTTCATTAATTATAATTTTTTTTTGCTCTTTAATTTTAAATATTGTACACACAATATATTAAATAAAACATTATAATCCTTTACATGTATATAAATTTATAAATTTATTTGATTAAAATATCCGAATACAAAGATTACAGTTAAACTGCATAACTTTCATTTTTTCTTTCATCTAATTGAAACTTAGAATATCGCTATACATTTAATGTTCAATAATATTTCATTATCCACAGAAAACATCTTATTGGTAGTATCCTTTTTATTGTACAATATATTTGAATTTCTTTGTATTAATTCAACGTTTAAATTTTAACAAAAGAAAAGTGTATATTAAAACGAAACTAATGAGTATTTTTTATGTATTTATTTCTTTTAATGAAATTTTCTTTTCTCAAAATAAATATCGTATTTTAAAGCTCTTGGACACATTTTGAAAGAAAAAATAAAAAGGAAAACAACATTTTTTTATATTGAAAAAAATTGATTTAAAAAATAATAAATACTAATGAATATTGAATGATGAAGACGGACTTTTTTTTTCAAAATCTAAAGATTCGTAAAAAAATTAAAACAAAACTGAGAGGAATATTTCGAAGTACTATTTATTGTATAATCACTTCATATTTGAATATCCAAAACATAAAGTTTCATTGTTTGTATTAACTTCAAAAAATGCCTGATTTTTCTAAACTCCTTCTCTGAACTTCAGAAAAACAGTAGCAAGTGTGTGTTTTTTTTTAATTTATAATTTCACTCTATAACTTTTTTTTCTTTAATTTTATTTAGAGAGAGAGAGAGAGAGAATCCTTCTATCGAATTATTTTAAATGAAGTTAATATTTTGAATTAAGAAGAGAGAAATTTTAATGCTTTTGTTGAAATTTATTTATTTAGTACAAATGTTTCTTATTAAAATAACCCCACCATTTATTTTATTTTTAAATAATAAAAAGAAAAGATTGTAGGGGCAAAAAATTTAATTTCAGAAAATATATTTACTGGTATTTCATTTTCAAATACTATAGATGTTAAAATGATTTCTCAGAATAGTATTTACTTGATTGAACTTTTAAATGAAATATGAATGTTTTTATCAATTTGTGTAATTGATTAATCATATGCATCATGAGACAAAATAAAACTTTACCTAAATTTATTGACCTAAATTTTTTCTGTCATTTAGAGCAACTATTAAGCGTTAATACCTGAAGATTAGAAAAATATTCTTTTTCTAGAATTAAATTTACTATTTATAATTAAATACTACATTTTTACTTATTAAAATATCCTATTACAAAGAATAATATAGTTGCTTACCTTAGGCATTACATTTTGTTTGTTTAACGTTGTCGGTAGTCAATATTTAAATTCATTTAAGCAAAATATAAAGAATAAATTTATAAGTAGTTTTGCACAGATATCTCATTAACTGGTCTGAAGTATTGTAATAAGAGTAAAGTAATGCCTTGGAAAATATAAAAAAAATGTTTAACTATTAAAATAAAGTGAAAAATTCTGAAGACAAAATTTTATAAATAACTTTTTTGACCCCTTCAATTCATTTCAATTAATTTTAATTAACACCGTGTTTTAAATTAAATTAATTAATAAAACCTGTAACATTTTTAAACCTAAAAATATTAAAAATAAAACATATATAGAAAATAATGACTTTAATATCAAATATTTGGGGTTTTGCTATCATTATTCTAGTTACTAACAAAAACTCAAGAGATCGGATCAAGAGAAACAAAAATAGGTCTCACATCCGCGAATTTTTATCTTAAGTCAAACTGACACGAACGTTCAAAAGAAAAAAAAATCGAAGGTAAAAAAAAATAATGATTTTCGCTTTTTAAATCAAACTGGAGAGAGAAAACTCGCAAGGTTATCTTTACAACACTGACCAATTCCCCTCAAGGTCGCCTGTTTATTTAGACTGCCCGTCTTGCGCGGGAATTACCGAGGCGGCACCGAGTTTTGGACCTGAGATTCCACAGAAATATCTCAAGGACGATGTGACGTTTCTTTAAGAAGGAGTATTGAACATTCAGAAAAAGAAAAAAAAAAGAAAACTGGAAGGTGACCTCATCCGACATAGGAATGAAAGACCAGCAAGAAAAAAATATATACAAAACAGAAAAAGAAATAATCTTGCCATCTCTTTGCGAAAGAAACTAATTTATTTGGTCTATAGTTATCTTTCTCAGTTTAGGTAGAAAATGTTTTGATTTAAAAAGAAGGGGAAAGAAAGGTATTCGCATTTTCTCTCACATTCGGGGGAGGGGGATGTGAAAAAGAAAAATTATTTCACTTGAAGTAGAATTCTCGTTGAATTCCTTCTTTTATTATTATTTTTTTACGGTTCTAAAAATAATAGTAGTTGTTCTTTAGATAAAGACCTCCAATTTTCTCAAAGCATAGAAAAATCTTATAACTTTGCTAGAAGAACTGCGATTATACATTTGCTCTTCATCCCTTTGTTATTTTAAATATCTTTAAAATGTTTATTTTCTTGGATATAAAATAATAAGCTCTTATATTAAATTGATTACTTATATTTAAATATTTATAGAATATACTTAATGTGGGAAAGAAACGTATTGTATAAATTCGTCATTAAATCAGGTCTTATATAATATATATATATTTTTTTAATTCAGTCTTCAAGGCATTTATTGTGAATCTTATATTTATTCAGAATACGTTATTCCTCTTTTGTCATTTCCTCAAAGTCAGTTGCACCAGAAAAAAGTACTTGCCTTGTAATGGACGTTTTATTGGAATAAATTATATCTGTACAAAGTATATACCTGTGGAGCATGCGCTATCAATTTATTCAAGAAATTAAAACGTGTGTAGAGTGTAAGATTTGTTGCTTTAAGTAACAGGAAAGGGATAAAATATTCAGTATTCAAAACATTTAATTGAAAAAGGCAAAAAATAATAATAAAGCTCCTAAGTAATCATTGTCAAGTAGTAATCTCACCGGCAGACATTTTCAAATTGTTCAACGAAAATATTTTCGACATAGCGATGCTAACTATTTTAATTATTTTCTTTCCTGTTATTTTTACATCACAACAGTAGCTTTAACCATATATATTTAATCCCTTATTTTTCTAGATTCTTTTAAAAACACACAAATGCATATTTCTTTTCCATTGCAATTATCAGCATCACTATTTCTACATCAAAACATTGTCATGTAATTAATTATAAATCCACTCGTTAGCACCCTCAGGCGAAAATAGTCAAGTCGGCTGTTAGAATTATCAAGTCACTCAAAAGTGGCTAAGTGCTACGAAAAGTGATAATGAAACCTTGACATCGGAGTGATGTAACCCGTTTTAAAAAACAAGCGAATCAACTCTTGTTCCAATTCATCCCACGGACGCGGGGAGAGGCTGTTAAAATCAATTATCCCCTTCCCTAATGAAACGCCCGACCCCAGACACATAAATTTCGAACGAGTTGCCGCAATTAAACGAATGCCTCCCGCTTCCGTCAACCTTTACTTTTGTTTCTGAGGGCGACCTTCAGAGAAGAAAGAAAATGAAACATTCCTTTTTATCCCATTCTAACACGTGAATCGCCGATTCGTGCACGGTGGGGTGGAGAGGAATAAAAAAAAAAAAAAGAAACTGATCACCACTCACCATTTGCATGAAGCACGATCAAATCAGTAGTTAGCTCATTTTGGCTAACTTCCATGGCGTTTTTTAGTCATGTTCAAAACCGTGGACACGTGCAATGCGAGTTGCATCTAATTTGATGATCACTACTAATTTGAGATCAAAGATTTAATCCGGTAAGATCAGGGGTCGGCAAACTACGGCTGGCGAGCCACATGTGGTTCTTTGTATAGACGGTTGCGGCTCCTTAAACTTCTAACTATATAAATTATTATAAAACTAATTATATCAATTAAAAATTATTTTTCCCTACATAATTATCTATTGAAAAAATTTACCTTTTTGCGTTTAAAATTAAACATTTGACTGTATTAAGATTTACGCATTAAATTGTTCTTCATTGACAAAGGGTATTGAGAATCAAAGAAAATATTCAAATTAGTTCTAAAGATATAAAAGCCTAATTTATTGGTGGAAATTCTGCCATCTAAGTGATTTTCAAGAACGTTTCTTTATTTGCTTTACATGAGTAAGGGAGCAAGCACACTCTGAATATGAGCAAGTGATATACATAGGAGTAAACTTTCAAGAGAAGTGACAAAAACACATTTCATATTTTAAGAAATGTTTAAGAGTTAATAAAAAGTGAGAGTTGAAATGACTTTTATGTGTTTTTCATTAATGTTTCACATCCCAAAATTAATTTAGCCTCTCCGATCTCATCACTCAACACCCACATGGAATGTTTCTGTTTATTTGAAGAACCTACTTTTAATTTGCATTTTCCAATACTTGATATCGGATAGTAACAATAGTTACAAGTAGGGGAAGGCATTGCATAATTCGATCAGTTCAAGTGTCTTTACTATATGTTAGTTTTTTACCTTGAAATTTGTTTTAAAAAAGTTTTAATTTATAGCTCTTTTTTTAAAACTTTTTTATTCTTATATCGTAGTTATACACAACTAGTGCATAGACGAAAAAACGCGAAAATCTTACTTTAAATATGTATTTTAACAATGGCTTTACTTACATTTTAATTTTAAAAATTTAAGTTAAACATTTTTTTAAATCAACAAAGTATTCCTTTGATTCTTTGTGTAGATGAAATGTAGTCATGTTTCTTTTAACTCTACGCTTAACGTTTGAAAGAGATTAATGTAAATAAAAATCCTTCAAACTTTTCTTTACCCATGAAAGCTTTAAAACGATTACAAGTTTACTATTAGAAAAATTAAAATTAGAGGACATTCTATGAATTCTTTTATATTACTATTCCGCTTGAGTTTTATGCTTATTCTTTGAAAACTATTCGCATACTATAGTACAATTCACAAATTTTCTTGCCAACATGTGTGTGTGTGTGTGAAAAGAATTTCAGACGTAATTCGAAAAGGATTAAAATTTTAAGAATTGCAATAGGTTTATATAAAATAAGTCTATAAATATAAAATTATTTAACCAACTAAATACTTCACATAAGCTTTGTTTATAACGCGCATAAAATAATCGTAAAAATCTTGATATACTTCATGGTGATGTTTCTTTTCTTTGAAATGGTAATAGCATGATTCTGAAGGGGTTTCGAATCTAATATTATTTAATCTATTGTATATTTGACATTTCAGGAAGTGGATTCATTCCAATCAAGAGGAAACAATATTCGAATGTTTAAAAAATTATAACTCAATTATTTTTCGATTTAGAGATATGTATAGTTACTAAACTAGTTCATCAAATTCATTTTCGGAATTTAACTTAAAATTTTGCTGATAGAAAATTTTAAAAATTTTTTAATATATTTTAAAACAATTGATTAAGTTGACTGATATGACTGATTTCTCAACCGGGATTTTGAATAAGTATCGAAAAAATAATTTTTTGATATTTAGCATCACTTGAATTAGAATATACATATTAAATTGTTATAAGAATATTAATACTAGAAAAAATTTAATTGCAATTATCCAGCAAAAGATGAAAAAAGAATACCATATTTTCAAGAAATTCGTCTTTTATCCAAAAATGATTCTATAATAATAATATTTTGCCTATTTATATGTAAGATTTCTACATCGGAATCGCGAACTAAAAGTTTTGAAAAAATCAACATTATTTTTAGATTTACGATCAATTGAAATTGTAATGCGTGTTTTTTGTTAAAATTTCTTCGTTGTGATGTTATAAAATATAAATAAATCCACTTCTAAATTATATATTCAGCTGACACTAAATATCAAAAAACTTATCCATTTGTACGCCTTTCCATATTCATGGTTTCGAATGCAGTCAGTCACTTTAAAAAAAATATGATAAGTTTTTATATTGGTCACAAAACTTGTCAATTGATATTTGTATTTGTTTTGATTATGCCTTAATAGTTGAATTTCCATTGAGAAAGAATGCGACATAAATCACAGGTTTAGCCAACATGTTCCACCCACATTCTCCAACTTATCAAGTGGAGCTTGTCAAAATGAAACATTGAGTCAAGTTACATAATTATATTCAATATTTCTTTCTGTGTTTTATTTACAAAAACTGTCGCTGTCTCAAACCCCATTTGCCGGAGTAGAAACATGACCGATCTAGATTCCCATCCAACGCACAAGGAAAGCTCGAGATCCCACGTGCACACGCTCAACAATGACGAAGAAAACGAAACCCATAAAAATGCATTCGCGACCCCCCTCCCCAGATGTCATGTGGGTTCGAACGACGTTGGTGGACACAACAACAAACTCGGTTGTTGAGAGAACAACTTGTCAATTTCATAACTTGTCTCCTCTATTCTATTAGCGAAACCCGTCCTTCTTTTTTTTCCTTCTTATTTTTCAAAAGAAACTAACTCGTTGTTTGCTTTCATTGACATCATACAATGGAGATTCGTAACTCAAAAGAGATTTCTGTTTTTGTACACCGGATAAAACGTGTCTCGATGTTTACAACGAGCGATTGTGCTTGAAGCAATTAACAGCGGTTCATAGGATTACCTAACGAAAAAAAGGTACACTAGTTGTTCGATAATGATTGCAATTTCGTGGTGTTAGGCAGAAATGAAAGGCAAAAGTAATTTTAAAAAGATAAACGCTTAAAATAGATGTGACTAATAGAGAATTCCTGAGAGTTAGAGCTAAGACAGAGGCTTTTTTATACTTTGAATGAAGCTTTTTGGAAGGATTCGAATTTTGTAGAAACATATTTTACATTCGTATTAATATATTTTGAAAACATTTTTATTTCGCTGCAAAACTGTTTGATTTATTTTCGTAAAAAGCAAACACTACACTATAATTTACTATAGCAAAAATGTTTCTGGCTATGATTAACTTCAAATTTAAATATCCGTTCTGATGTTGCCTAAAAATACTCCTTGCGTATGGTAATAGCTTAAAATATGGAATAATTTACAAACTTTGCAAATACCGTTGTCATTTAAGGATATTACAATGAAAAATTTCTCAAATAAACATGTATAATAAATTGACTTAACTAAAATAATACATAATTTTTGAAAACGATAGTTGGAAATTTTTTAACTGTGACTAAAAAAAGAAAAAAGTATTAGTGCAACCTAATCAAAGTTGTTTACTATTAACACGTTCTTTTTAGCTTGTACTTTCAGTACATCTTTTTGTTCTAGGATAAACTGATTTATTGAAAGTATAATTGATTTTTTGTTATACCGAGAAATCGGTAAACGTGTTAAGAGACAAAAACATTGACTATACTAGACGCGGAATAAGAACTGCGCGTCAATTTACACGTGTCTTGTATTAAAAATGAGATACAAGACAGAAAACACTTCTGATTAGAAAAACGCTCATATATTCTGAGTACAAAATTCCAATGTTTATATTATGCAACTAAATTCCAGTATTTTTTAACATGTGCACAGAAACACAAGAAAAGAAATATAGCATACAGGTGAATTTTTCTTTGAATTTATCCATTCTTACTATTTATATACAGTACTTCATAATTATCTTCTATATATTACTGCAAAAACCCCTTTTGGATTTTAGTGGAAAAAAATCCTATTTATTAAATGTTTCCGAATTTTAAGGAACTTTAATATTACTATAGGCAAGTATGCGTTTTACGACAACAGGAATATACATAAATGTTTAAAAAAATTTCTACTTCGAAGAAAAGTTTGATTAACATCAGATCCGTAACTGCCGAAGAACTGACAATGAGTATTGTTTTAGAGTATTATTATTTTAAAAGCAATTCTAAACAGTATATTTTTTCTACTTCCTAAACAACACTTCGTCAAGAATTTTAAATATTAGTAAAAGTTTAAGTCTATTAGTTTTCCACGTCATTTTTTACTAGAATCTATCTTAGAATTTACACATTAATATTCTCTAATTCTTCACCGTAATGTTTTTCTCAACCAGGTTACCGTTTCCCTTTTCTTTCTTCTGAAGCCTTGAGTCAATATTTATAATCTCATAACCCATAAAACTGACGTTCAACAAAAAGAACTATTTATTTTCCCCCAAAGGAATTTGAACTCGAAGTAAAAAAAACCACAATACTTTTTTTTCCATATCTTGATAAAGTTTTAATTATCGGGCAGCGAGAACTAAATATCTACCTAAAGCGCATTATTGCCCTGAGAACACATTCAAGCTCAGTTTACTGGCAAATCCGTAACGAAAAAATCTGAATAAACGCCAATATCATGATGTCATTTACTTTAATTCGGCACACACTTCTATACTAAGGACCCCAATGACATCACCGTCCCGAAAGGGCCTCTCAAAGCGGGCCATACCATTCTGAATATAAACGAGTCTGCGGCGGCTGGAGGGCACCTTTCAGAAGTCTTTGTCCGAAGTGGACCAGATTACGCAACGAAGGGGTTGTCGCAATGCAGGAAGAATCTTCCGGCCCGTCGATTTTTCAATTTACTGCCTCAACGACCCCAACTCTTGCGTGGGTGGAGGTCCGTGTCGGATCGCAAGGTGATCCATTCCAGAAAATTATTTTTTGTGAAGGTTTTCGCTAATGATACACATTGACCAGAAGCTATCATCACAGACAGTTATAGCAACATCTTATTATTATTTTGAATGATTTTTTTATAACCTTGTCCCTAGCAGAATTTGTTCGACCTTTCCTGGATGGGAGATAGGTTGCTATGGGTGAACTGACATTTTTCTGGAGGGCACAATGATTTAGATTAAAATGTTAAAGCTATATTCAGAATAAAATTCAATGTATAAGAAACATATATATTATCATTTCTTTTTCATTTTTAAAGAGGTGCCAATTTTTGTCGTAACTTTGTAACCATTTGTATCAGTCTTTATTTTCCGAGTTCATTATATTACGTCAGTCCAAGCAGAACAGACAGAAAAAAGTGTGCTTTAAAAAGCATAATATTCATATTTATAATGCAGTCTTAGCTCTAGTTGTATGATAAGGAGCTTCGATATGTTATGGTCAATATTTAATTTTCTCTCAAAATAATGTTTCATACACACTGAAAGGAAGCATAACGAGAGCGATCCTATCCGATGCCTCAGTTTTTTTTAATCTCGTGTTACAGTAATTATTTTTCCTTAATTTTCACATATTTCTTGATGTTTCGAGAAATCCAGTGCAATGGATGGAAACATTATGCGGTGTAATATATATATATATAATCGTAACTCTTTTATTTATTATAAAAACATCTTAATATTAAATACCTAAATATTAAATGCATAAATGCAACACATATACATTAAAATTTCTACAGGATTTTTAATTATTTTTTTAATTTTTTTTATTACATCTTAAACGGTTTTAAAATGAAATGGAAAACATTTCCTTTTTTGCGATACAAATTTGGTTTTTTTTTGTGTGGTTTCGTGGGGAATATATGTATTATGTAAACAAAATAATATAGAGATTTAATTTTTCAACACATATCATTATTTAAACGTATCGCTTAGTATACAACTTCTTTGTCTAAGTTATAAGAAAACCCATACTAATACTACAAAGAATCAAAATCATTGATCTTTTCAAGGGTTAAACATGTGAATCACTTCCTCTCTGAAGTATTCCTCAATATTATTTTCATTGTTTTCTATAAAACCGATATACTTGATAAGAATTAAATTTTCGGCTTCGGAGATGTGATTGTGAGACAAGCATTTATTAAAAGGAGTTTGATTCTCATACTAATCAGAGACGACAAAATTAAAATCAAACCGTACTCTAAGTAACTTATAGTAGAAAAACCGTAAACAAAAATCAAGTCATTTTTATTTACCTCTCTCAAGTTGAGAGTTTGCAATTAGTTTGTTCAAATGAAAAACTACTTCGATTTTATTAGTCTGCCTGATGTATACTTTGGTATTTCAAATCCGTTACACTTGATAATTTTCGATGTATAACATTTATCAATCCCTATACATCCCATATGTATTAAAATTGAATTCAAATTATACGAATCTGTGTGTTCTGGTCCATCATAACTAATGGCCATCGTGGAAATTCAATATAGAAATATTTTTGTGCTTTCAGGGCCGCTTTCTCTTTATGGTTGCTGATGAACATCCTGCTGTGCACCGTACCGCGCTACGGGGCTTACACAATGCAGCTGACCGGCCTGGTGATGCTTCTGACCAACGCCATTTACACCTACCTCCTGCCCAGAAAACCACTGGTCATACCCTTCGAGGGAGGCGCCCTCCATTTCAAATACGGATGGTGCTTTTGGATAGTGCTGGCGGCAGGTGAGTCAAGAAATTTTACAACAATTTCTTATTTTAACTGTGGCAACGGTAGTAGAGAATTTCATGGTTAACTAACTCTTCAAATTGAACTGCTGTTTGAAGTATTGGTTAACAATGCGAGAGAAGTGCTGAACCTCAAAATGACGTGGAAGCTAGCACCCTGAAATATACCCCGCCAGTTATCCTTCTCGTCACTTCACTTCAATTCAAACTAGCAAACTCCGTTGGCAGAGGAATAATTTTAATTCAAAAACAAAGAAATTTATTTCAGTTTAGCGTAAATATATCTATGTTTAACATATACTTCCTCTCCTTCCCCTTTTTAATGGATAAAGTGTCCCGTTGTGAGAGGAGAATACCGGAGGTCAGCCTTTTTTTAAAAAAAGGAGATTGCATTTATTAGTTAAATCTGCATTTCAGCCAAGGTATAAGTTATATCATAAAAATCGATAAATATAGGGATAAATGAAATAGTTTTTAGTTTTATTTACAGTGATAATTTTTCATATCATCTATAGCTGCAAGCACATTCAATTTTAGAGTCTGCTTAATAAGGCAAATGTACCGAAACGCGCTTTTTTGCAATTTTTTAAAATCAGAAGTGAGAAGGATTGTTGAAATTCTCATCACTGTGTGCCCGCTAGTCGATGCCATCCCACTTGCATCTATACTTACTCTTGTTGATCTGCATGCAGGAAAAGTTTTGCCTACAAGTACATGTGTTGTTCCAAATATAAAGAACATTTTCTCAGAAACAAAACCTGTTTTCTGACTGTCTTGGAGAGGGCCGCAGAAATACTCTTTGCGGACCGCTATTTTTCCATCCCTGTATAAAATAAATCGGTAATGTTGCGTGAAATATTTTCATGCATCTTTCGATTTCAAAAAATATGTAAAAGGAAAACTTTCAAAAAATTTCCTGCAAACAACTTACTATCATTTTTCGTGAGTTAAATTTATTTTTTTTCTTTGAATACGGATAGATTATACAGTTAATCTCTGAAGATCTGATCGAAAAGAATACGATATCTAGATAAGAATAAGAACACTTATATACTTAACGTATCCGACTACATTCGGAACCGTGATTTTGCAAAAGAGCATAAATGGATAGTATTTATGATATTTAGTGTCACTTAAATTAGAAAATGTATATAAAATTTTTTTAAGAATAGTATTACAGTAAAAAATTATTTAAGTTCACCATTTGGACAAAAAATGAACATGGAATGACCCTTTTTCAAAATATTCTCCTTTTGTAAAAAAGGCTTCCATTATAATAATATTTTGCCTGCATATAGCTCAGAACTCTCTACAGAGGCTCAACTAGAATTTTTGAAATACATAACTTAGAAGCGGGTTTATCCATATTTTACGAAAGCAGAGGGGAGCACAATTTTAAGAAAAAAACGCCGATAATGGTTTCAATGGGGGGTAACTCTGAAAATAATGTGAATTTTTCAAAAATCCTAGTTCAGACTCTCTGGAGAAGATTTGACTTAATATAAGCGAAATATTATTATTTTAGAAGCATTTTTTATAAAAGGAGAACATTTTGAAAAAAGATTATTGTAAGTTAATTTTTTGCCAAAATATTGTATTTAAATAATTTTTTTGTCAAAATGTCCTTAAAACAATTTTATACATGCATTCTAATTTAAGTCACACTAAATATCATAAAAATTATCCATTTATGCGCTTTTTTAAAATCACGGATCCGAACGTAGTCGTATACCTTAAGTACTGAAAGGAGGAGGGAGAATACTAAAACGCTTTGTCTTGACAGATGTTTTGTAAATTAATCTCGATGAAAGCTATCTTTAAGACGGAAAATTACAAGGAAGCAATCATCTGAAAATCACAATAATTTGCAAGCTGTTTCGGAAGGATAATTTTAAATTTACCCTTAGGTTAACAAATTTTAAGAATTGCCAAATGTGCTTCTGTATTTAAAATTAGTTTTTAGTTAAAATGTTTCAAAAATGCTATCTGTAATAAAGATTTCTCATTATTGAGAGATAATAAATTTTTTATGCTTTTTAGAAGTTACATTTTCTCAAAATGTAGAAAACTATTAAATATGAATCGTGTCTTTATACAATTACCTAAAATAGTTTCAGAAAACATACTTGCTTTGCATTTATTATTTTTATTCAATGCGTTAATGTATCAGAAACGCCCGATAATTTGCAGGCACATTCTTTTAAATTCAAAATTTAGAAGTACAATCGGACCCCGATTCAACGAATTTATTGGGATTGAACTTTTAGTTCGTTAATTCGGGGTTATTCGTTATATTGTGGTCCAAAAAATGCATTGATCTTTTGTCAATTCTATAAGCAACTATACTAAAAATATCCATTGCTAGAAATTACTTACTTTTTGTTCAACAGTTAAAAATACTATAAGGGAATTACCATATACCAGCTAAGTGGATATTTTAAAAAATACAGCTTAATAGATATTTGAAAATGTTTTTGATTTCTGACTCGAAAAAGTTCTTTTTTGATTTCATGCAGAGAAGAAAGTATTGCATAATTTACATCCTGCTACACAAGAGAGAGGTATGTTTCCATAATTTCCAAACAATGAAAACATTACAAAATGTGACAGTTTATATAGGAGTTTCATTATCAATTTCTGCATTAGAATCGCTATTCATTGGCTTCAACAAATCAATAATTTCCAGAACTTCAGTTAAACAGACAGGCAGTCCGTCATCAAATGTATCGTAATCGTTAAAAACTTAAAATATTTCCTGTTTGGTAGGTTGAGATTCCCTGTCCTACTCAAGACTTTCACGACAGGTTATACTCATAACTCATCTACACTTGTTAAGTCTAATAATAGTCTTCACCCTTTCCCGTTAAAATCTTCTGCACACAGGAAAAGTTGTTTTCTGTTCCGGACAAAAACGATATGTCATTTGAAAAAAAATTAGTTTTTCTCATACAAACTAATAAAAAAATTCCAGCAGCTGAAATAATTCGTTAATTCGGGGCTTATTATTTTATTAAGGTTTTTAAAGTGAAACTTTTTTGCGCTCGAGAGTGAATGAAAAAATTGCCCAGTTTTGCGTAAGAGTGAAAAAGCGAACGGAAGTAGTCTTCTCCCATACTCCGAATCGTCGCCATGCTAAGAAGAGAGACAGGGGAGGAAAAGGGGGGAGTGGGGACACAGCATGACTTGTGTCATATCGGAGAAAAAGTTGGATAATTGTCCACGTCTCCAACTGGTGAATTTGCCCACCTTCCAATTAGACCCGGGAACATTATTAGCGGTTGCATCAGTTGCAGTGTGAATATTACGGTGTAGACAAAATAGCTCTCGCAGCAAAAGCGTGCTTTTTTGAAATTTACTTTAGATTGTTGGCTACATGGCGATGTATTCGGTGGCTAATTTATTTCTTTAATTTTCATTTGCGTTAAATTATTATTAATTCTAGTCAGAATGCCGAAACCAAATGCACAAAGAGGAAAAGAGTTTCGTGAAGGAAAGCAAAAAGAAAAACTAGCAGCAAGTCCAGTCGAAAAAGAGACAAAAAAACAGAAAAATAGTGCAAATTCATCAAGTGCTACTGCTAAATCTCGATCAGAGTACATCATAGAGTATCAAGCACGAAAAAACAACATTGCAAAATACTCTCTTAATGCCGAGTTTAATGACAAACAGAAAAATAGTGCAAATTCATCAAGTGCTACTGCCAAATCTCCATCAGAATACACATGAGAATGGAAAAAAACATTGCAAAATACTCTCTTAATGCCGAATTTAAGGGATGGGAATGCTATTGACAGCACAGATTAATACGGACTTTGTGAACCATCCTGTGCCGCAAACTACAGAACCCTGAACAAGTCTAAAGCGTGTTGGTCGATAATAAATTCTATCTTACTTTACAAAGACTATGATTTCCATAAAAATGCGTGGCCACGGTAGCCTAGTGATCAAAGCTGGCGTGTCATGAGTTCGAGCCGAGTACCACTTAGGACCCGAAATGTAGGGGAGCGATGCACGTTAAATCTGTTGAGAGCTCAAACGTCCTTCCGTTGGTGTGGTGTGATAGTTAGGAGAAGGGAGAGTGCCAGCTCAGGTGACGTCCTCGTCACTTGTCCATGGCTCAAAATTACGAAGTCCGTCGTCAAAAGCCCTCGTGTAGCTGAACAGTGCCCCGTTAATATTCACTCACCCATAAAAATACAAAGATTTTCAAAAGCTATTCGTTGATAATCCTTTCGGTCAAGGGTGTTCGATTTGTGATAGATTATGTTTTAGAGATGATTTGAAAACGCCTGTTGCTGAGCAGAAAAATATTTTACTGGAAATTAATTCAAAAGACATTAAAGAATGGTACAGTTGCTGACAAAGTTTAAGTAGGAAAAGTATACCAAATTTATTAAAATATAATAGATTTGTATACCCAGAAATTCCAGCATATCTTCCTTCTTAGGGTTTGGTATCAGAAAGACTCAATTCGACACGAATACTTTTCATGCAAATTAGGCGATTGAGACATGTACATGGTCAGTTTGGGATATTAGAGCAAATAATCAATGTTCCAACGTCGCCAAAGAAGTTTCACTTCTATCGCGTGGCGTTCCAAGCACCATTTTTTGTCTTTTTTTTTAATTGGGAAAAGTGAAAATTCTTTAAATAGGCATTCACACACATAAAATTGAGGATTATTATTAATCTGTATTATTAATTGAAATAAAATTTAGAAAAATATAAATATTTTCTTAAGGTGTATTCTTTTGAATTTGATAACGGATTCACAGAAATGTATTTGCTTACAATGCAAATCGACTAAAAAACGAGGACGAAAAAAGAAAAAGTAAACGGCTCTAAAGATGACCTTTTTTTTAAAATACTAATAGGGAAACAGACCTCGAGTCTTTCACGAATATGTCTCGCGTATTTCCGGTCTGCATCGTTAAGACTTGCATAAAAATGTGCATTTAATGTAATTAGAATACTGCAATGCACGTTTCATGGGAAACATAAATTTGAATTTCGGAAACACAAATATATTGTTTTTAAACATAATAGTGTTGATGCACTGAGCGAATACAAAAACATATAGCTTAGAATAAAAATAGAAATGCATACTCTCTTTTAATCACGATTGTTATTACTAAAAAGAAAGACTGCACTGTCCCTTAGAAATAATTATTTTAGTCGACATGTCAGAATTACTAAAGGCGACTGTGTAAATTGTACTTTCGAAACAAATTTAAAGCTTCGGCTAGACAAAGAGAAGCTGCATTTACATTAAGAAAGATATCTAAAGGATAATATTTATTTTTATGAAACCAGCAGAAAATATGAATCTTGTGTTTAAACATTATAACAGCTGTGTTTCAAAGAAAATCTTCCCAAATATGGTTAGGTCTTAAATATGGCTGTTTTCCTTAAGCCGATATGCATATTGAATTTATCAAGGATTGTTATCACATTTTTCAAATTACAAAATCCCTAAAACACTTAATTTTTGTTGCACTAAAAAGTACATTTTTATGTTATACGTTTGCATGCAAATAAACATGCTTTTTTTGCCTATAGAAATAAATGTGGATCAAAATTTTGTATTCTCAAAATTCAAACTGGTTATAGTGTTCTGAAAGACATTTTTTATTTGATATTAAATTGAAATAAAAACAAATTATTTGAGTCTGAGACTTTATAAGGATAGTACATATCACTAATTTCTTATTTCAATGTGAAAATTCATGCCTACCTTATTTTCAATCCTCATTCTCAAATGACTAAATTGATTATTTAAAAAATATTTGCTAATATTAGATTTCGTAAGAAAAGAGCAATCACTTGGATCAGAAATGTTCATTAAAAAGCAATTCTATTTATATATAAATAAGGTGTTCAGAGTGTTCCCTTTCAAGTTACTACTAGATTTCAAAACAGATAAAGAGGAAAAAGCTAAAAAAGAAAGAAAACACGTTAAAAGGATTTCACGAGTAATAAAGATAAATAAAATATAATTATAAAATAGATATATAACTGTCAGTATCACAGTGACCTTCACGTTATCTATTGCTATAAACAAAAATGAGGGCTTTTAAAATTCTTTGTTTTTCATGTTTGAGGTAAAATATATTTTGCCAATTTCTCAGACGCTTCTAGAATCTAATGAAGTGTTCACTTTTTTTAACATCTCGAAAATTAGTATTAGAAACGAATGTCAAAAGTAAATCTCATTCAAAAGAATGTTCTGCCCATGTACTTTTGAAAGAACAAGTCACGATTTTTCTCTCAGCTCCTTGTCGAACATTTTTCGATTGATCCGTCAATGATGAGCCAATTTATCAACGTCATCCTTTAGAAGATATATGTTCGAATTGAAGAATGCTTTCATCGCGAAGAGATCGATGGATCGACTTTGAGAGTGATCTCTTCATTTAAAGGAACTTTCCTTTCAAATGTCCTCCTGTAAAGAAAAATCTGATCAATTAAAATTTAATTACTTCAATTTCTTAAGGCTGTTTTCGGCTAATGTTAAAGAATAGGACTCAAATGATTAATATTTTTTCTAAAATAAAAGTACTCAGACATTAATTCTATATTCTGGCAATCACTTATTTTATCATACTACTCATTTTTATACGAATTGACACATTTTTTCTTTTATAAAATGTGTTTCGCAATTTTTCTCCTATACTATAATTCTAAATGAGCTATCACTTTACATGTTAAATGGAAAAACTAATTATTTATGAAATATTCTGAAATTTTAAAAACACTATACTAAAAAAAAGGGAAGAGTTAAATTGTCACAAATTTTTATAAAAATTGAAGCATTTTTTCTGTCCAAAAATGTGCTCCGCGCTAAGGTCACGCTCTTGCACATATGGCGACAACAGCCCTAAAGTGTTATACCCATTTTATAAATTAATCAAGATTTTGATGCTTCTATGAATGTTCCCCATGAGCTCATGCGTAAATAAAATATTTTATGGAATCCCCTCCCACTACCCTCTAGAATATAATTTCTGAATATTTTGATATTGTTGTGTAAGTATCTGGTATTTTTTTACTAGTAGGTGATATGGAACATAGATGCGGGGATATTTTTAAATATTCTTTAGATTTAAGAATATTTAAAATTTGAAGATCAAAATTTGAAAATCTCCGATGGTGCATCTTTGGATTCCCCACAAGCTAACAGATTTTATACGGAAACTGAATATGTTTTACTAAAATGAAATATTTGTATTGTCATAAAATTTAATTAGAATGAAAAATTTTAGTAGATGAAAAAAATATATTTTGTTTTTAAATTTATTTGATCCTTTCAAATTTTCTACTGTTTGTCGTGTTTTTCATCATTCATTTACGGTCAGTCATAATTTCAAAGACTTTACTTTAATTTTCTTTTAACTGAAGTTGAATACAATTCACACACACACATTCACCAAAAAGAATTCTATGATATGTGTGTCTCAATAAATAGAATTAGTATAATATGTGACCTCGGAAATGGGTCAAATGTGTGCAAATTCGACCAAAATTGCAGATAATTAATTAGTAACTCGTCTACTTTATTAACTCCTTCATATCTATCAAAATGTTTGATTTCACAATTAAATTTAAAGAAACTACTTAAAATGTGAAAACTTTTATGTTATTATCATTTAATGTTTAGTATGGCATTTTAACACTCTTCATTTATTCCTCGAGAATTGCAGGAACGTTTTGGAACCATTTGGAATCAGTGGCTTGAATTTTAAAAGCTTAACAAAAATTGGTGACTTGTCCATTTACTACTAAAAATTTTAGTTTCTTAAGTCTAGAAAGGCGATTGAAATACCTGGCAGCCTAAAGTTGAACTAGAGACTGGTAAAATCCTGTATTTTCTAAATAAATGTTCTAAATGATTCAAGAATCCAAATAAAGATCAGTTACTTAAGCATTGTGTTCATCCGACAAAAGTCCACGACCTGAAATCGTTTCAGGGGCGTCATATGATCTAGATCAAAAGGACGCCTCTTCCCATCTCATTAATCGATCTTATCAACGACCCCAGAACGTTCTAAAGCAGCGAGATTCTCCGGCTGCGTAGGAGAACTCTCTCTTGTAGAGACAGTTCGCGAAAGAAAACTCGTTAATGTGTGTCTAAGGAATACCAAAGTTTCATGACATACAAAAACACAGTCGAGAGAAACGGATACGGCTCTCTCTCTCTCTGTGTGTGTGGGGGTCGAATAAATGCGTAATGGATGCAGATTTCGAGGAAAACCCAACGGCCGTCGGAAATGCAAAAAAAAAAGGAAAAACAATAACAACAAAAAACCACCCGGAGATATTAAATGCCAAGGGTAAAGACTCCTCGTTTGTGGTCGGAGGTATGGATTTCAAACACTTTTCGATTTCCAAAAGTAGGCGATCGGAGAACGCTTGACCGTTGGTTGTCGCGTGGGTGGTGTAACGAAGGTCATGAGGGCGAAACTCTCTTCCAGAGCGTATTCATCCGAGGAGGATGTTCTGGTGCTGGAAGAACAGAAACAGATACAACGCCCGCTCTCCAGGCCTACACTCGACAGAAGGGACTTGAAAGCACAATGTGTCCAATTTGTTATGCATCGCACTTTTTCCTTGTATAATGCCAATGCCACCACTGAAAAGATGATGCGGAAGTTGTGACCCCGCAATTAACATCTATCCATCAAGAGGGAAGGATAGGCTGGTTACGTACATGATCTACGTATGCATCAGGCGTTTAATAACGGTGTTTACGAATACCGCTAGAGGAAAACATTTAGTGTTGTAATAGTTCAACAAAATACCAGAAAGATTTCATTGGCGAAAATTTGTAAACTTGACAATTCTGAAGCCAAGTACTCTGGATTGCTTTGGCAAATTGTAAGTGTTGTAGACTCGCTTTGGCACACCCAAGTTCAATCAATCCTGTGCTAATGTAAAAAGTCAATAGATCAATAGGTGTTATTTTTTTAATTAATGTGTTTTTACATACTAGGAATCATGGAAATATAGAGATTTGGTATGTTATCCAAATTATTAAATTATTTTTTGCTTCAAAATATTTTATAATTCTATTTTATTCAAACGATATCAAAATGTTGTAAATATTTGAATTATTTCTTCAGTTATAAGAGCAAAAAATGTAAATTCAATTTCTGAAAAATTGTGCTTTTGCGAAGTGTCAAACAGTGACTACGAGATTCGTCGCCCAAAGCTTTTCCACTGCACGACTTTAATTAAAATCAAATCAAATCAAATTTGATATCTTCAGCATCAAATATATCCTAAAATTACACACCAGTTTGAAGGGAGTTAAATAAACATTTCAATAAAATTTAGTTATTTCCTAACTGTTATTTTATTTAGCTGTGCTTAAATGTTCAGCTAATTCCGACGCCCTTTTATAGATTACATAAAATGCAATGTAATCATAGCAACCCTTAAAACCTTGAACGATTATCAACTGTTAGAATAAGGGAGAAATCAATGAAAGGGGTGTTATGTCCAAAGCATTTGCAATGTTAAAGTAACCTTGATAAAAAAAAAAGACCCCTTTGCACATTTTACGGTTCGTACTGATTCCCATACAGTGTATTGGTTGTTTTTATTGCCTATATTTAGATTACTCACTCACTGATTTCCTCCATAAACCCCAGGGGTTGGGCCTTTAAGAGTATCATCCTTATCTACGAGTAAACACAGCGGTATACACCTCAGGAAGTAAGGTTTATACTCGTTTTTCAGTGGCACCGGAGAACTATTTCCAGCCTCACGCGATGTTATTATGGATTCTGGCATTCTCTTATTACTTCCTATAACAACATCATTTGGTGCAGAATATGAACTTAAGATAATGTATACTCAGTGATGATGCGTAGTATTCCGATAATGTATATTAAAGTTTGCATCGAAAGGCATTTTACAGAATTCCTCGCTTCTTTGTATTAATATTGTATTAAATCTACACACAGATCTCCAAAACGTTGGAAACAAGGGAATTTTTGCAATTCATTTTTCAACATGACGTTAACATGACGATATATACAATAGTTCACAAAAACTCATTTTTTAGCAAAGTTATCAAGTATTTTATGAAAACAACACCCAAAATACGTGTTGTACTTTAATTTTTGGAAGCCTATACATATAAATAGGAAAATGGGTGAAGCTAAATTGCTGACAGCAATCCCACAAGAATGATCTTTTGTTTGCTAACTAAACTCTTTCGGGCTGCCCAGTTCAGCCGGATTCATAGATCGGCCAATACGCTATATATTTTTAAACTACGATCAAAAGAAGTCAGAATTTGAGTCGGTACTCCACTTTCCACAACCACGTGATAGAGAAAGAGTTATATTAATATACACTATAAAGTAACACGCGAAGGCGATTGGCGACGGACTCGTCATTTTCAACCACAGGGAAGGACGACACCTTACTTAGCTCTTCCCTCTTCGAACTACCACGCTATCAGGAGTACGTTTGAGCCTCGATAGGTTTAACGTTCATCTGCTCTCCCTACACAGCGGATCTTCAGTGATATCAGGACTCGCGAATCCGCGACACACCGGCCTCGAGTTCGTGACCACAACCACTAGGCTATCGCAGCCGTCTAAATCTCTCGAAGGATAAATTTTCTTGTTTGATAAATGTCTTGCTACGGATTTTACCAAATGGGGCAATTTCAATGAATCGAAATCGGTAAAAATCCATCGAAGGCCAATATTCCAGACCCCAATTATCTGGTTTCTAAGTGTTTATAAAACAACAACAACAACAATAATAATACATAGCATATCTTAAAAACCAGGTTCTTCACTGAGTATCTTTTCATGTCTCTATTGTGTTATACAATGCGTTCTCTTAAAAAGTTATAATTTATTTTATTACGTATTTTGCTTTATAAATATACAAAAGCACTGATCATAGCGAATTAGTGAGAACATAGTGATGATGTAACTCTATTGTGTAATTATATGTTTTGATATTATGTCAACACTTCACTTTTTTCCCTGAACAGAACAGGATGTAACAGCTGAAACAGATCCATTTACAAACAACTCCTCCTATTACCACGGGGATTTTCACTTTCTCTGGTAGGTGAATATCCTGCTAATGATAGATGTATTGAAAAAAAATTAAAACATTCGTCCTCGTTTCTTCTGAGTTGTTAATTAACGCTGTTTGGATTAGATAACGTTTAATAATGATTTGCTGTTTAGTTTAATTAGATCATCAAAAATTAGGTAGCGGATATTTTTCCGCTTTTATTTCAATATTTTTAGCATCTCTCCGAAACATTGCTTAACACAAAACTCGGCTTTTCGCTTGATTAATATGTATGTTAATATAGATTATTTACAAGTTTAACTTATAAAATAAACAGTGTACATTATTTTAATATATTTGCAACTGTACAGATTCTGTATAAACTCCAATTAGCATTAACTATATGGTATCATTTGCTCAAAAATTGGGTTTAAAAATATATATCCCAAATATTTTAATTTATCACGTGATAAAAAATTAGTCTTTCACAATTATTTTAAAAATCTGCTTCGCTTTCATCCTATTTTCGACCAATTATTGGTGACCGTGATAGCCTAGGGGTTATAGTCTCGAACTCGTGGTCAGTTAGTCACCAATCGAGTTCTGGTGCCACTGAAGACCCATCGTGTAGAGAGGGTCAATGCACGCAAAACCTGTAGAAGCTCAATGTTCTCCCGTAGATGGGAGAAGGGTGTGTCAACTCAGGTATCGTCCTCGTCACTTGACCGAAATTCAAAATTACGTGATCGTCGTCCCTAGTCCTCGTGTTGGTTTGTGACGTTAATATAACCTTCACTCACTCGATCAGTTTTTGCGGAATTCTTGTTCTTTTATATAAATTGACATAATATTCTTTTAAGCACTTAAGAAAACATTTCGTTTTTATATGAATTATGCAATCAGATCTCTATATAACGAAGTGACTATATCCCGAAAAAAGTTCGTGTTATATGGGAAATTCATTATATAGAGGACCATCTTTTAATATACTTTATAAACCACCTAAAACACTATATGCTAAATTCATAAGCACAATATGTTAAAAAAAGCAATTGTTCACACCTTTTTTAAAATTAATATATATGTTTATTTTTTATATCTTACCCATCAAAAAGAAAGAAAAACTACAAGGAAAAAGAATATCGAAGGATTCACTGTATTTTCAATATTAAGAAAATAATTTTATACTAAAATTAATGAATTTTAAGGACATCTTATATAATTTAAAGCGTACAAGTAATATTTAACATACGTTATTTATAATTAGAACACGGGGACATGGGACAACTCCACTGAGGGTGAGAGAGGATATCAAAGATGTTTCTAGTGAACTGGGCAATGGGAGTTAAAGGTTGCACTTCTTGGATGAAATGTCCAGAATTTTATTGCTCTCGGCCAGTTAGGATCTAATAAAACCAGTTCAAGATTTATGACCACCACAAAATGTGTTAGAGAGAGAACAACCTGAAATTATTTCAGAAATACTTTAAAAAAAGGGAGAACAAAAATTGAATCACAAAGAAAAAGTTCATTATATAGAAAATGCACTTCGCTATAGAGAGGTTATCTTGCGAAGAAAATCGTGAAATGTTCAAGGTTCCAGGAAAAAATTCGCTGTCTAGAAAAATTTGCAATATAGAGGCTCGTTAGATAGAGGTTCGACTGTATTTTTCATTCTAGTATTTTATCACGAACATTTTTATTTTTAATTTAGACTTCATACGTAATCTTAAGAATCCCCAAAATAGGAAATATTATTTTCGCAGGACCTTGTAACATTGAAATAGGGCTCCAGATTTATTTAACGGGCTACAAAATTCTGAATTCCGCTTGACGCAAACGTAGGGAGAATCAGAACTCGAACCCATTGACGATGAGAAAGCCGCAACTCATAAAGTTCGCGACTTCGATTACTAGACTGCCGTGCCCCAAGTCACCCTTTGGAGAGACAGCGTGTTTTACCAGCAAAATAATTTAAAATTTGTTTAATCAATCAACAGTTGAAGTTTGTCGTGCTAGAATTTAAATAGAACTTTTTTTTTAAAAAAAAAAATTTCCGCCTGATAACAACACATAATGTATGATTTAATTCTAACCCATCAACAGAAAATTGGCAAACTCCAGATAAATCGATAAAGCAATGATTTCAGCAATAATCAGCAATCGTCATCTGTCATTCCTGTATGATTGATAGCTGTAAACACGGTAAAAATCCCCTCCCTACCTTCTCCAGAAGCCATATGTCCTGGAGACAGGCCATTCACTCGCCACTGCGCTCCTGAAAATTCGCTTTTGACCTCGCTGCTTTCATTTACCATAGGTTTGGGAGACCGATAAAAAATGAATTACCGTTCCATTTCTAATGTAGAACGCCACACCTACGACTCTCCGCGTCTAAAATGAAACGTGGATAAATAAATTTAAAAAATAAAAAAAACTCAGGTCGTCCTTTTCTTCCGCCTCAACATATACCTTGCTTTTCTCTAAATATAATCGTGATGAAATTAATAGCTACTGAATAAATCTAATCGGAAAATTGGTCTATTAACAAAGATAAAGTACTTTTTCATCCCTAGATTGAAACAAGTAATATAAAAAAAATTAAGTCAATTCCTACTTCGAAAGAAAATTTTTTAGAACAAAGAAAATTTTTATTTTAGCTACTTTTTATTAAATAGTTACAATTATTATAAATAAGTGTATACATAGGACAGAATCACAACATTAAGTGTGGTAATTGATTTTTATTCATTATCATTAAAGGATCGTATTGTTATCTAAAACAATCGTGTCTATAACATTTTAGTTCAACTGAATGCTTTAACGCGAAAGAAAAAAAACTTTTAAAGTTTTAACCCAAGTCACTAAAAATAAAACCAACGTCGCTGTATATGTAATTCTTTAAATAATTAGTTTGTCAGTAAATTTAAATTAATTATAATTAAATTATCGTATTCTCACTTAAAACAATCGTGTATAGAAAATTTCAGCTCAAATGAGCGCTTTAAATGTGAGGGAAAAAAAACCTTTTCAAGTTTTGACGCAAGTCGCCAAAAAGGATGCCAACGTGGCTGTATTTGTAATTCTTTAAATAATTAGTTTTAATCAATTAATTTTTATGAATTGTAATTAAACTACTGTATCGTCATCCAAAATAATCGTGTATATAAAAGTTCAGCTCAATGGAGCGCTTTAAAATGTATTTTATTAACGATTGAAAATTCCACCAAAATAAATAAATAAATAAATATATAGAGAGAGTGTGAGCTAATAGTAAAAATTGAAATAGGCGTAAAAATGATGAATATCATCTGAATATTTAGTAAGCGACCGACCTTTAATCCATTTGCATTACCAACTACGAGATATCTCGTAGTGTGTGCTGTAATTCTATATTGATTACATACCTCCATTTGAGTTAGGAATTATTAGAAATTCTGAATGAATAATTTATACAATACAAAAAACATATAAATTATAAACTCTTATTATTAATAATATAACTTAGCAAATTAGATTATAACATAATAATTATATATACAAAAATCAGAGGCGTGCCTACCGCCGTATCAGCCGTATTACTGATACGCCGCCCCCCAAGCTACAGGGGTCCCAACATGCGTAACTACGGTACTACTAATAAAGCTTCCATATGTAAAAAAGGGCCCCGAAGAAATTTTGATACAGGGCCCCATCAAAGCTAGCTACGCCAGTGATAAAAATGTATTCCAAAATTTTAAAAATATATTTCTTTTTTGTTGTATCTGTGTATAATGAGCTTGAAAGCAGGTATCAATGCAAAATGCTGAATTGTAGGAACACACTGGACAAAAAGACCAGTAGTCCCCTTAAGTTTTTTTGTTGTTGTTCTGTACACATTTAACATGACTTTGCAGTCATTCTTTTTTTCGTGGGAGGAAGATGCTCTACGTGATTAAAATGAGCCGTATTTGTACTGGGGCGTATTGACAAAAAAAATTCCCGTTCTCGCACTACTAGGACTATAATATTAAAATTTTGTTTGCATGTTTCTTTTTTTGAATTCAAATCCACTAGGAACGATTCTTTTGACAATCGATTCTCAACGGGGTTACGAGGTGTATTGATAGAAAAAATTCCGTTTCTACTCCATTAGATTTAGACTTGAAATTTGGCCCGCATGTTTATTTTATGGAATGGGTTTGTGGAAATCTTTTTAATTATTGAGTTACGAGAGCGCAAAAAATCCTTCTACTTAAATTTTAGAGAATATTAGAAATTATTATTTTTAAGTTCTGTCCTTTTTATATCAATAGGCGAGAGTTACAGATATAAGAATATTTTTCAATGCAATCGAATTCTTAATGCCAGGACTTAGATACCAATAATTTATATATATATGTATGTATGTATATATATATATATATATATATATATATATAAACACTGCAAATTTATACAACATTAAATACCCTGTAAAGCGTGCGGGTAACAGCTGGTATATATATAAAGACAATGTTTAGATATATTTTTAAAAAAGTCATATTTTAATCTACATCATTTTATTAAATTTTCAAAAACATTGCCCTAATATTAGAATAGGTGTTACAGACAGTTCAGACATGATATCTAAAAATCCACACTAATCCACTTAAACTTTCATTATTTCTGTCACGAGATCTAGTTTTATCTTGCCAATTGCGAAGTTATTTTCATAATACAAAAAAACAACAACAAAGCAAAAAATGATGAAGAAACGGTTCGATGAATCGAATGTTTTTAATATCGAATCGAATGAACTATGTTTGTAATACAATTGTTTTATTTAAAAGTGACTTTATAAAAGAACATAAAAATGCTAACTATGTCTATTTTGTTTTCTAAATATGTAGTCTAGAAGTTATTTTTGCCCTTTCTCTTTTAATTTGTAAAATACATCTCCAATAAAAATTAGAAACTCAATATTTTACGTAAAACTCTTCCAAAAGTATCATAACTTGTTCCATTAAGCGAAACCAAGAAAATGAAGAAAGAAAACCTCGTGTAACCAAACATAATTTATGTAACTTAAAATTGCGTGACTCTACATATCTTTTTGATTCATTACTTGTAACGAGTAAGCTACCAAAAAGCAATTCAGGCAGAAAAAATAATTTCAAAAAATAATTCGAACTCATTAAAAACGTGTCTATTTAAATATCAAAGACCCTGAGCATTATTAAAGAATATATTTCACAATCAAATGAATAACCATTGAAGCTTGCATATAATTTCAATAATGCCGTTTTTTTACGCTTCTCTGTAGGATATATTAAACAGGTATTTATATCGAAAACACATAAACAATGATTTACAAAACCTCAAAACAAAGCGCAGTCTAACGATTCCCTAAGAGATAAACGCACAAAACCAGGCTATTTCGCAAAGAATTATTCCCATATTGGGGCATGAAATGCTAATTTAATTCATTAGCCCCAAGCGCACATCGAAGATAAAGACTCAGAATTTTTTTTTGTTTGTTCTTTCTCTGTATACTTCTGAACGAGGATCTAAAAGAGACATCATGGCTCGCGGTCACCTGCGAGTTCTATATTCCTTTTTTCAAACAGGCAAGTTATTTTAAAACGCGAAGATAGTTCTTGGCATTCTTTGACCATTCGAATGATTTTCAAGGAGTGGTTTGGTTCTACGGGAATATTTACTCTCTCATTAATACGTTCGAGTAAATAAAAGGAAGTGGCAGTTTGGTCTGAAATATTTTTGGTAGACTAAAAATAACATTTAAAGTTGAATGAATATGTGTTAATTTCGCAACTTTCGTTTAGCACTTATTTTTTAATGGGATTTGCTCGTATTTGACCCACTTAAGAAATGATGCAACTCTAGTTAGGAACGGAGACTGTGCATGTCATTAGGTAGTACAAACAGAGGAAGCTAGATGTAGGATAACGAGAAGGCATTTATATTTCTCTTTTCCCCTTAATTAAAAGGCTCTTAAATACCCTCAGTCTTTCACCATAAATTGAGATACATTTTCCAAGCTAATTTTCAACCCTCAAACGCTACATGGATAAGATTTAATTAATTGTTAAAAACTTTTGATTCCGCAACGTAAGAATTGTTTTGTTTTCATTGTAAAAAATGAACTTGATTCCGACACATCTAATAATGAATATGAATGTGTGTTATGTTATATTAGCAATCGTAATAAAAATTCTCGTGTCAAAATGCTCTCTGGCTTTATCACAACTGACGAAATCGACAAAGCATTTTTATGTTTTGTTACAAGGTCGGATTTTTTTTGTTTTAAATCTTTTTAAGACGTTTCGTATGCTAAAACTTCCAGCCTGCTTATAAGACATCTTTCCCGTGGCATGTTTTGTCAATCTGCTCGCGGTAAGCAGAAGATAACGCGTAATTATTTCTATTAAATTTTATTTTTTATTTAACTCAAAATTTGAACGCTTGTAATATGTTTTTAAATATAAAACTTTAGTGAAAGGTTAATAGCAGAAATAGTGGGGAATAATTATAAAAATTTTAATATTGGAAAAAGAAATTACATTTTGGCTATTATAAAAACCAAAGTTTTGCCAAATATTCTATTGGGCATCTGAATATAAAAAGTTTATATAATAATGCGATCTTTTTAAACAAATACTAACACATAGAAAGCGAAAAAAATAACAATCCATTATTTCCAAAGTCCTTTTTCAAACATTCTGAAGAAATTACAAACTTTTAAACAAACAATTTTATTTGTTACAAATATAAAAAAGTGTTCACTAGCTTCGATTATGGAAAAATCTTCAAGCGTAAATAAAAATTCTGTTTTCATGCTAGTTATTTCCTTACATAAAAAAATTGGTACAATAAATTTTGTATTTATGATATATTTAACATTAGAAAGACTGAAATTTATGTATATAGTATATACCTATATTGTGCCCAAGAGCAGTCAGAATGACTACCGTGTAGTAATAAATATTGTGTAGTAAATAAATTTATATATATATATATATATATATATATTTTTAATATTTTTTATATTATTTACAGTCATATAACAAGTTACTAGTAACTATTAACAAGAAAAAAAAATTGCTTCACTTGGGAAAAAATGTATTCTAAAATAGTCTGACAAATTGTGTCATTATATGCCTAATTGTTTTTCTAACTGGAATTAAAGAGCAGTCAAAATGACTTCCTTGGGCAATCTAGTGTTAATTTATTGATTACTCATGCATTAGAGAAATAGTAGAGTTGTAAGGTTGCAAGGAATTTAGATGCAGGGGTTGTACAATAAAAACTGATGTTTGTTAAAAGGGGATTTAATATAGGTAGTGTGAAATCAGCAATCGAGTCGTTTAACCTCTAGCCGAAGCATCAATTTTTTGCCACATTGAGGAACATTCATCTGATAAATGGAATTTTATTACCTTAAGGACTGTTTCAGATGTCCTTATAACTCATGAAATTGAGTATGGTTCAAATAGGATGTGAGGGGTTAAATCAAGCACAACAAAATACTTTTATCACACTAGAATTTTTATAAAAACTGATTAAAAATGATTTATATTCATGTAAAAGTAATTAAAAATAATAATACCAAACACGAAAAAACTAAAGGAATATCCGTATGATAGACGATGATAGATAAGAGAAATCGCACATATCGTGAGTTGAAAAAAATCGCCAAGTATCACCACGTGATCTTCTCACTGGGTAGAGTCCATCTAAAAATGTGAAGGCAGCTCCCTCCCCCCAAACAAATCATACCACAGCGTTATCTACAGGCATCAAAGCAAATCATCCCCGTCTGAGAGACAGATGCTCCGCTCAGAGGGTTAAAACAAATTCTATTTTTTAATGAGAGAGCTACTGGAGAAAATATTTAACTTTGAAATTATCAAGAAAAAAGAATCACATGGTACTGAATTTGATTCAAAAATCTGTCATCAAAATTAAATAATGTTCTAAATTTTACATAGAAAATATCGATCAAGCCTTAAGAAGAAATACTGACTTTAAAAGTACATGAAGTTATAAAAACAAGCAAATCAAAGGTATTTCTGAGTTTTCTAAAATCGGATTCAGTGAACATCGAAATTCAATCAGGTGGTCAAAATTACGTGAACAAAAACAATTGAAGAAAACAACGTTTAGCTTTCAGCTGAAAATGATAATAGTTCTCATCCGAAAATAATGAAACTTTTTTGACAGCGCGCAAGGCCAAGTATCCGGAAAATTGTCTCACATGAGATAAATATCTTGTAAGTAAAGGGGAAAAAATTTAGAGGTTATCTAAAACAAGTGAAAGCATTTTGAAAATTAGTTTTCCGATAGTGTTTCTTTTTCCAACGAAAACAAATTTAATGCCCTTTACTTCAAATAATGAGCAGGACTTGAAGAAAATTCCTTAATCGATCAAGGATTTTCTGTTAGTGATACGAGAGGCGATTGTAGAATCGGGGAAAAAAGCAAAGAAGTTATGAAGTGAATAGATTACAACTATAAAATCATAGAATTATTTAATTTTAAAAATTAATTTGAAATAATATTTTTAAAGCAGAAACATTTAAACTGTGTAGAAATCGTAGTTGAACTCATGTAAATACATATACAGATGAAACGACAATTGTGGCATAGTAGTTACCCAAATCTTTTTTAATCAAACTTCAGAATTCCAATTAATGAAAATCATTTTTTGTCCCTCCTTTTTTCCTATTCTTGCATTTATAGAGTTTTGTACAAATTAAAGGTTAACGTGTTCTTCATATATTATCAATAAAATTATTTAGGTAAAAATGGCACTTGTGTGTCAATAAAATTAGCTAACTTGCTAGCTTTTATTGTGCGTAAAAGGTTTTCAGATTATACTATTTAAAAAAATTAGAAAGTAACAAAAAAGAAGCATATAATCACAAACACACTGAAAAATGATGAAAAAATAAAAATTTCAAACAATAATTGAATGGTTATGTCGCTAAAATCAAAAATAGCATTTACTATAGGATTTAAATGGTTTTTAAGAGAATTATTATATTGGTATTTGGAAGTTCAAGAAGAAAACAATTAACAACAAAATTATATCATTTAATTGTTGAGTAATCTTACAAGTTTTCAATGCCATGTCAAACTTTTTTCTGCTTCGAAAAAAGATAACTTTTATTCAATTCCTACTATTAGTTCACTCTCTCCCTATATATATTTATACATATCTTGTGCAAGTTTTCAATCTTTAATTAAATATTTTTTTATATTCATCCATTCAAGTTCAAATACATTTTTTAAATTTGTAGTAGATGACACTTGATGTTCATACAGTTTTTTCACAAATATTAATTCATTCATTAAATTAAATAGTAACAAACACAAAAATAATAGTCCAACAGCATATATATAAAGAAAAATAGTTCGTTGTGTCCTTGTAGAGCAATGGATAGTGCGTTGGACTTCCCATTGAAAGGTCGGGGGTTCGATTTCCACCTGGGATGGCCTAAATTCTGAGAATGGGATTTCTTTTTTACTGTACTATCTTTTTAGCATAATCAAATTTAATTAAGAAATAAATAGTAACAAACAAAAATAATAGTCAACACCCTATGTAGAAAAAATGGAAAATCACTTTCGATATTGTCACTTAATATTGTGATTCTGTCATATGTATATGCATATTTATATTAATTGTAACTATTTAATAAAAAGTAACTAAAATAAATATTTTCTTTGTTAACCTAAGTAGGAATTGACTTAAAAATTGTTTTTGTATTATTTATTCATATTATTTTGAAAAACATTTTTTACAGAATTCAACATTTTACTTTCCTGATGCCCTTAGATCTCTTTATCTGAAAGCTTGACATGCACAAGTTCTTTTTGCACATAAAATAGTCCATCTTCTTCAAGGGCATTAATAAAAGTTCGAGATCTTCTTTCAAATTGTTTAAATCATGTTTGATTGTATCCAGAGCTCTACCTAAAACATGAAGTACAACAATTCTTTTAAACGTCAGTCAATGGAACGTTAATGTCTTCTCCCTCCAGTACTTATTAATAGAAACTCAACATAAGATAAACCCTTGCAAAACAAAGAAAAGTTCGATATTTATAACTTCCGAACCGGATTCGCGCTTAATTCCGTATTCCGCTCATCCAAAGAGTTGGTTCGTTGTTTCGGGTTAAACCCAGGAACGATAAGCAAGAGGATATACGAGGCGCTAACCATTCCGTTAACAAGCTTATTCGTTCAATTTATGCATCTCGTTTAAAAGACGATTTATTATTGATTCATTCTATTTTTTCCGTCGGTGTGCTTTGGTGTTACTTCAAATGCATGACTAATCAATCAGCGTATATCTGCGGCAATTTTAAAACAGAATTCGCTTTTAAAGTTCTTTGAACTCCGGTGAATCGAAACTGAGATATTTAAGTCACAAAAACTAGAAGAGGTATATTATTTAAAATAATTTTATTTTAAAGTCAAGCGTGCCATAAATTAAATAATATCCGAGACCTTATGTCATTAATAAAAATGGCGACTTTCCGCATTAAGAGGAATTACTTTTTCGATTAATCGCATCATAAAGCCGTTTAACTTTTGAAAGCTTCATTAGCGGAGATCTAGAGCAAAGGTTCTTCAGCGCAAGTCTATGGAAAGAGTTAAATAGGGATCCAGGAAATTATAGAAAAAAATTAATTCGTTACATTTATTTTCACTGGTTATAAATCAATCGAATCTATCATTTCCTTTTCTCGTAACTCTGTGAGGCTTGCGATTTATTTATTCATGTTTTCAATTTATTATCGTCATTCAGTATATGATTCTTGTTTCATCCATTCTGTTTCAGAGAGTCTACAGTCCTTTTTAAAAGTTGCGAATGCAAATATGTTAAAAACATGAATGAAGTCTCTCCTACTTCTCGGATGCAGTTGTTTGGATTGTTTAGCATTTATGGAGGAGTGGGACATATTGCCACACGCATAATTTGCTACAAGTCCCGATAGCCGAGTTGGCAGAGCGTTGGACTGAACTTCCTCAGGTCTCGGGTTCGAATCCCGGCCCCGGCAGATTTATCCAAAGACTGGAATTTTGTTTCCGTTTTTAATGTATTGTTTCTCTAGGTTCTAGATGAATCCAGATCATTCTTTAGAGTGCATACTGGTTATTTCTCGAATATTCCGAAGTGTATAAAAGCAGAGTTCATCGCCAGTTGGGCATGTTCTCAATCCAGTGTTGTATCGAGCTCCAAGCGTTAGAATAAATCTAATTGTTTGTTTAATTGAACTGTGTACTTCTTTCGAACTCCGTGACAAGTTTGGTGGAAGCGCGGGGTACAATTACGTCAAACGTGGATAATAGTGACAACCTTCGCAGGAGCTCCGGTTAAGAGGATTATCCCCCGAATTCGGACTGTTAAAAGAAATTAGTAGGAAGAGGACAAAAATGCCGACCGAGCAAGAAGCCAAGCCCGCTGTAGTAACACCTTCGTTACAGCAATGGAGGAGCCCATCGACCTTCCGAGGAGCGCCTGGGGAAGACCCTCTCAAATGGCTTAAAGAGTACGATCGAGTAGCCAACTTTAACAATTGGGATGACATGATGTGCCTGGCTAACGTTTATTTCTTTCTTGACGGAACTGCGAGACAGTGGTATGTCAACAACGAAGACGCCTTAGATTCCTGGGAAGCGTTTAAAAATGGACTAAGTGGACTTTTCGGTGACCGTCAAAAATATACCAGAAGGGCAGAAGAACAACTAAAATGCCGAGCCCAGCGTTCAGGCGAGAGTACACAGTCCTACATACAAAGTGTATTAGGACTTTGCCAAGAGGTAAATCCTCTGATGAAAGAAGACGAAAAAGTGTCACACCTAATGAAAGGTGTTGCTGAGGATATTTATCAGGCCCTGTTGACGAGAGAAATCAACGACACAGCAAGTTTTATCAAATGGTGCAACTATATCGAAGATATGAAGCAGAAGAGAGTTGGTCGACCGAGATTTGAAAGGCTTCCAAACGTCGTACCGGTTGCATCCCCTGACGGATGAGACTGATTTGGTCTCTCTTATTCGCACAATCGTACGAGAAGAAGTCCATCGACTAGTTAACCAGACGCAAGAATCTTGACTCCGATCCCCAATCCTTAGAAGAGATCGTTCAAGACGAAGTTGAAAGGGTTTTGGCCCCAGTGTCAACAAAACCTTAGACCACGACCAACATACGCCGCTGTAACCAGGAAATACAGAGCTCCTGTTCAGAAATTCCCACCTGAACCAAGAAAACAGATGTGTGGAGAACGGCTGACAACAGACCTGTTTGTTTCCACTGCGGACGTCCTGGACATGTAATGCGCTACTGCCGAGAGAGAAGGCTGTCTTTGACAACTCTCGAAACCGCCGACGGAACTTCGACGACGTTGGCACTTACGCCGACCAAACTCTTCTCGCCGTTTTACGCCAAGTCCCACGAGAGGCCGATCCCCAATACGTCGTTACAGATCCCCGTCGCCATATCGCCGATCCAGTCAGTCGCCAGGCCGTAGGAGCGAGGAAAACTAAGGAGAGCGACCTTCCAAGGAGGTGAGGCCGCGTGTACTGGAAATCCTCCGTCGACCGCCAAGATGACTGGTAACCAACTAGACGTAATAATATATAAGAAGCCGATACGTGCTCTAGTAGATTCTGGGGCATCGTTTTCTGTCATATCCGATAAGTATCGCCGATTTTTAAAGAAAGTTCTGTTTGTTGATGCCAAGAGCGTTATGCTGAAAGTTGCGGATGGAAATTTTGTTCGGCCGATAGGGAAATGTGTTTTACGTGTCCGTATAAACAATCGAGAACTGCCTTTTGAATTTATTGTTTTATCACATTGTAGCCATGACGTCATCCTAGGATGGGACTTTTTTGGCGTCTCAAGCCGTTATAGACTGTGGACAAAATGAACTTGTTCTAGAAGACATCTGTCGAGACTCCACAGCGCCTGACGCCTGGAATTTGTATGCCACCAGAGACTATACACTTAAGCCGCATTCTTTAACTAGAATAACAGTATCAGGATATCAAACCCGAGGAGACATAAATGTAGTTTATACGGCAGGAAACATTTGCTCTTCGAGAAAAATATTGCTACACCGTCCATGGTATCCACATATCGTAACGGAAAAAGTGATGTCTGGGTTACCAACCTGCAGTTCCGAAACCAAATCATCCCTAGAGGAATGTGCATAGGCCAAGCTGAACCACTAAATGAAGGGCATCTATGTGTTATTTCCGACACATCGGGTTGCTTGGATGACCAGCAAGAAATTTCGGAGTCACAGATGAATTGTTCGTTAATGATGTCACCCGAGTTAAGTGACGAACAGAGAAACAAGCTATCCGAACTACTCCGGAAATTTTCTGGGCTTTTCACGAAGACCGACAAGTCGACAGCCGTGAAGACGAATGTGAAACACAGGATTTTTACTGGTGATCATGCTCCAATCAACCAACGAGCCTACAGAGTCTCGCCGACTGAAAGACGCATCATTCATGAAGAGGTTCAGAAAATGCTTGATGAAGGTATCGTCCAACCCTCTGAAAGTCCTTGGTCATCACCCATTGTGCTCGTAAGAAAAAAGACGGTAGTTGGCGTTTTTGCGTCGATTATCGCAAGCTGAATAGCGTCACGAAAAAGACGTTTATCCTCTGCCTCGTATTGACGATACGCTCGACTGTCTGAAAGGTGCCAAGTTCTTTTCTTCCATGGATCTCCGATCTGGTTATTGGCAAATAGAAATAGACGAAGCGGATCGTGAAAAGACGGCATTTATTACCCCCGAAGGCTTATACGAGTTTAAAGTCATGCCGTTTGGTCCCTGTAATGCACCTGCGACCTTCGAGAGAATGATGGACAATTTGCTACGCCATTTTAAAACTATGTGTCTTTGTTACCTAGATGACATAATAGTGTTCTCAGAAACTTTTGAAGACCATCTTATACGATTAAGACTTGTTCTAAAATGTCTTCAGGAAGCTGGTCTTAAATTAAATTAATGTCTTTTTGCTTAAAGATTCTGGGCCATCTTGTATCTAGTAATGGCGTTCGTCCCGATCCGACAAAATAAAAGCCGTAAGAAATTTTACTCCCAAAATATACATGACATACGAAGTTTTCTTGGCCTTTGTTCATACTTTAGAAGATTTATTAAAGGTTTCGTTATCTCGCCGAACCTTTGCAGTCGTTGCTGAAAAAGTGGCGTGGAGTTTCATTGGGGTCCTGAAGAGGTGGAAGCATTTAACAGTCTTAAGAAAGCACTTTCGGATCCAGTATTGGGGATGTACGACGAAAGAGCTTCTACAGAAATTGCAAGCGGGTACGGTATCGGAGCTGTCCTAGTACAAATTCAGAATAATGTCGAGAAAGTTATAGCATACGCTTCTAGAACTCTGACAAAAGCCGAAAGAATTATTCCACCACAGAAAGGGAATGTCTTGCCATCGTATGGGCTACCAACAAATTTCGGCCGTACATATTCGGAAAACACTTTACTGTTGTAACTGACCATCATTCCTTGTGCTGGCTCATGAATTTAAAGGATCCTTCAGGAAGGCTTGCCAGATGGGCCCTCCGACTTCAAGAATGATTTTGACGTAAAATATAAAACCGGTAAGAAGCATAGTGACGTCGACGCTCTTTCGAGAAATCCAGTGGAAGAGGAAACGGAAACATCAGACAAATTTTTAGCAACGACGAGTATGAACCTTGCGATGGAACAGAAAAAGGATCAAGACCTTGCGAAATTAAAACTTTTGAGAAACTCATCCAAAAACGAAGAATTCAGATTTATCGACGGTATCCTTTGCAGGAAGAATTTTGATCCAGATGGAAAGTTGTGGTTGCCAGTCATTCCTAAACATCTACGAGCAGACTAAGGCACTTTCATGACACCCACCGCAGGACACCTTGGTTTCGCGAAAACTTATGACAGGATACGCAAGAGATTTTACTGGCCGGGAATGTACCGAAATGTCGTTCGGTATGTCATGCATTGTCGGGAGTGCCAAAGGAGAAAGTCCGTTCCTCAACGACCACCTGGACGTTTAGTTCCCATCCCTCCAGCTATAGCTCCTTTCCATCGCATTGGAATTGATCTCCTTAGGAGATTTCAAAGTCTGCTCATGGAAACAAATGGATAATAGTCTGCACGGATTACTCAACACGATATGCAATAACAAAAAGCCTTGCCGACAGCCGAAGTCGACGAAATAGCGAAGTTCTTACTTGAAGAAATTGTCCTCAGGCATGGAGAGTATCACAGATCGTGGAGCCGTCTTTCGATCCAGACTTGTTTCCTCTCTCGTCGACTTGTGTAACATTGATCATCGTTTCACAACGGCGTATCATCCCCAAACAAATGGACTGACGGAGCGCTTTTGGCCGACATGTTGTCAATGTATGTGGATGTATTGGGATGAAATTCTACCATTTGTAACCTTCGCTTATAATACCGCTCACAGGTTTTACGCCGTTCTATTTACTTCATGAAGCGGAAACGACACTAGATACAATGCTACCATTCTGTCCTAACGATTTTGATGACAATAACATCACCAAGATAGCAGCCAGAGCCTAAGAATCACGACAGCTAGCCCGAGTGCACATCTGAGAGCTCAAGACAAAGATCGTCGACGTTACGATTCCAAACACCAAATGGTATTACGCTCCCGGAGATCTCGTATGGGTTTATACTCCAGTGAGAAAGTCGGTCTGAAAAACTCTTAAGAAGGTATTTTCGGACGTATCGACAGTGCTACGCCGTTTATCAGCCGTGACTTACGAAGTACAAGATTTTGCTCCTGCTTCACGAAAAAGAAAACTAAGAGAAGTTGTCCATGTACTGCGTATGAAACCGTACCATGATCCCGCCGAGCAAATCGAAACCGAGGATATTTCCCAAAGAATCATACAAAGGACCCATCACTCGTTCCAGAATAAAGACCCCTTGAACAAAATGACAGCGGGCGCTGTCTTCTTTTTCGAGGGGAGCAATGCCACATGCATAATTTGCTACAAGTCCCGATAGCCGAGTTGGCAGAGCGTTGGACTGAACTTCCTCAGGTCTCGGGTTCGAATCCGGCCCCGGCAGATTTATCCAAAGACTGGAATTTTGTTTCCGTTTTTAATGTATTGTTTCTCTAGGTTCTAGATGAATCCAGATCATTCTTTAGAGTGCATACTGGTTATTTCTCGAATATTCCGAAGTGTATAAAAGCAGAGTTCATCGCCAGTTGGGCATGTTCTCAATCCAGTGTTGTATCGAGCTCCAAGCGTTAGAATAAATCTAATTGTTTGTTTAATTGAACTGTGTACTTCTTTCGAACTCCGTGACACGCTTCATCTTATAAATCAGCATTTCTCAAACTGTGGGCCGTGAATACCTAGGGGGTGCGATAATTCTACCAGAGGGGCACGAGAGTATCGAAAAGTCGAAAATAAAACATTCTAAAAGATCATTAATTTATTGATGTATATAAAAGATTATTCACATTTACGATTATGTATTCTACTTTTTATATTGATGTATTAACAATGTTATAATATACTTATAAATGTATCAGTACTGCACAATGTATTTTATACTTTAACAATACTAAATTAAGAACGAGTTTAATAAATACTACTGACCCCACATGGACTTATACAAAATTATATGCAAAATTTAATACTCATCTTGACAATTTATACTGTTTATAATTAAAGTCGTATTGTAGCGTCGTAAGTACGTTATTATTAAATTCAATACATTGTAATTGTATGGAGGGGGTGCCATGAAAATTATGATTGGGTCGCAAACGTTGAAAGTTTGAGAAGCACTGTTATAAGTAGATGGAAGTGGATTTCACTTACCGTACAATCCGGCGTATAACGCGCACTTTTTAACACAAAAAATTAAATCGAAATTCGTGGATGCGCATTATACGACGGGTATAAAAATAAGAGCTTCAAAAATAAAAAAAGAGATGTGCATAAAAAAACTTAGACTTCTACAAAGATCGGAATGAGAGAGAGAATGAGTGAGAGTGAACATTAACGTCGCACTGTTCAGCTACACGAGGGCTTTTGGCGACGGACCTCGTCATTTTGAACCATGGTCAAGTGAGAGGACGACACCTGAGCTGGAATCCCCCTCTCCTAATTACCACACCACACCAACGGGAGGACGTTTGAGCTCTCGACAGATTTAACGTGCATCGCTCCCCTACACGGTGGGTCTTTAATGGTACTGGGCTCAAACTCATGACATGCCTGCCATGATCCGATACCTTGATCACTGGGCTGCCGCAGCCCCACAAAGATCGGAATACTCTTTATTTAAAAGAAATAGGATACCTTACGAATTTAAAGGGTTGTTTTTCCAGAAATATACTATTTTTTCAAAATCCTGGGATAACACCTTGAATAAAGGGCTTTAAAACATAACAGCATTGCTAACATACATTGCAGATTATTTCGTAAAAAAGGGGGTGCGCTTAATACGGCGGATATAACTTAAAATTAAAAAATGCAGCTTAAAAGTATAGGTGCACGTTATACTCCTGTGTGCGTTATACGCCGGATTTTACGGTATTTACCCGCACAGTTAATTGGATTTGGGATATTACTAGTCTCCGAAAAAGTTAGAAAAGGCCTACGAACAATTGTATAAAACCTTTCTGCATTACGCGATGACTAGTTATGAGCACGGGATCTTAACGGATGTCCTTTGTGAACTTTGATTTTATGCATATGGTTTCCTTTTCTTATAAAATGTTCTCAATACACTATTCCGATTGTTAATGGTGGATTTTATGAAATAAAAATTCATGGCATAGGGACATTCAAAAACACAGAACCTTCAAAAGCACTACAAACAGAAAAACAACGCATTTTATTTTAAATAAGATAAAGAAAGCCATCCAAGGTTTCTTAAACATTTGGATTTAAATGTTAACTGTAACTACTTCTCGAGCTCAAAATTTGGAAATGTTGTTACTTCTAATGCCATCTGATAGGCAAAGGCCAGAACGAGGCCCATGAAATTCATAATGGCAAAGGGTTAAGCTGTACGCCTGTCGTTAGCCGTAGCTTTGGGCACCATACAGGTGACAGTACGTTTTGGTTCGGTCCCACCTCAATTTCGAGAGTGGACACCCTGGGGTAGTAAGGGGCCTCTCAATTCCCTTCCCCTTCCACCAACCTCAGGAGAGGACTTGCGTCTCTACGGCTACTTAGAGTACCGCCATGCCGCAAAGGCGCTATTCATTGACAAACATCCATGCCTTCTGCAGGATTCGAACCCAGGCCCTACGGATCTGCAGTCAGCGTCACTAACCATTATACCAGATGGGTGGTAAATTTGTAAATAGGTCATTTATTAAAACAATTACTGTCTTGTCTTAACATATACTTACTAGAGTACATATAAGCTATGAGGGGAAAGCATTGTATTGCTGAGGTTCATGAAGTGAACTAAAAAGTTCGTGATAAAATACCATAGTGCAAAAGTTTAATAATAATGAAATAATCCAGTAATTCGCATCATTTGGAACCTCTTTTATTCAACGGGGTGGAAAATCTTTGTCATTTTATAAGAATACATATTTATTAATAAACAAGTATTTTTTATTGTATATAAATCTTTTGATTACTTAAAACACAAAAGGTCCTTTCTTAGTCTATAATTTTCCTTGAACTCTTTCACAGTTCCATGCAAAATGTCGAAAGTTAATTACAATTTGCAGTTTTTGACAAGAACATTGAATATGAATGAGCTATGGTTTTTAAATTGTGTTCATATTTTATTCAACAAGATGAGATACACCATTAGAGTCTATAATTATTTGTGTGTGTGTTTACACATATTATATAACTAACACTAAAAAAAATTTGTGTATTTCCTTCAATTTTTTTGTTAATTTCCAATACATTAACTAAACATTTATTTTCAAAATCTCCGAAGAATTTTCCTCGTATTCATTTTATTTTTTAAGTAAAGCAAACCCACATTTTAAATTGATTTAAATAGATATGAAAATTTTTTTTATGTATTTCACATTTTTTTTCGACAACTTTTTAAATACTTATATAAATGCTAGATTCAATCTCTTGAAATTATTATTAATAAACTTCAGAATCAGGTTTTAAATTAAATAAAACTTCGTAAATATTAAACTGATGTAGTAACAATCATGATTAAAATTGCTGAGTTAAGAAATCGTCATCAATTTTTTGGTTATAAAATAGCAATTTTCATATTAGATTCTCTTACTGTAAAACTTGTTTTGCCGACAATAAATGGGCTAAGACAAAATTTCTAAGAATCTGACAGTAAATAAAAGTAAAGTTAGGATTTCCAAATTACTCAGAAGATTGAATTCCATGAAATTATTTAGAATCTGTAAATAATATTGCGCAAAAATATATTTTAGAGGCACGAATTTTTTCTCTTAAAGCAAACATGCATTCCTTCAATGATTCTCAATTGACCGTAAAATAATACATTTTTCTTTTGATTTTGACATTATGATGTAGGAGTTGAAAAATATGTCTATTATCGACATACCTTCGCTTTCTCGGAATCTTTTTTTTGTATATTTTTAGTTACCAGGAAATTGTTAAGTTCACAACTTGTTTTTTACTAAAAATAAATAAATAAGTGGGCATAGAAATCTTGTTTTGATACATGATTTAAATTCCCCGAAATTTCACTTCTTTACTCGATATTTAATTTATAAATTTTCTTTCTGTAAGAGTAATTAAAGTTTAAGCTTAAGTACCTATGCTTAAAGTAATTTTACTTTAAAGAAATCTCTTCTTAGGAAATATTTATACGGTTAAATGCTGTTTTAGTTTTGTTTTTTCTCATAAACTTTAAAACTTAACATTTTGAAACAAATTACTAATTAATTATGATTATTATTTTCCTCGTAGAGAAAAACTTATACTATTTTTGAAATCAAAATAACTTTTTTCCTCTAAAATGGACAAATGTTACTATAAAACATAAAAAGAGACTGTGTTCAATTACATTTTTATGCTAAATTAACTAATATTTTTATACAAATATACACATCGTGTGTGTGTTTGTGTGTGTGGGAGAGAGAGAAAGAGAGTTTAAAAAAGTTTTACATCAGATCAAGAGAGTGTTTCTTAGTCAAAAAGTTTGCTAAATCAAGATGGTAACTGCTGAAAGTCGTGTATGGAAATTACAATTGGAAAATCAAATTCTTAAAATTTAGGAAGGCAAAGTTTAATATATGGAAGACTTTTTTTATACAGAAACACACACTTTTTATAAATGATAAAAAAAGGAATTCTTACACACACATATAGAGAGAGAGAGATCTACAAAGTAAAGCTTATTTCACTACTAAGTCATTTTGGAAAATACCAACAAGAACAAAATTGAACGATATTTGTAAATTATTAAAAGAAAATAAAAACAGAACGAGTGCATTTTATTTTTAGTATATAAGAAAATGTCCGTGCAAATTGAGTTTTAAGAAATTAGGGAACAGTTTTTACAGCTCTAATTCGAGCTCTCTTTTAAGCAATAATTCAAAATAAGAAAAGAACTAAAGATGCTCTTTGAAGAAAGCTAATAATAGTATTTTGCAAAACAAAATCTTTATTTAACAAAAATGTCCCGCAATAATAATTTGTAATATTTTAAGTCAAATATGCTTTTAATAAAGGTATTTTGTCGACTGTAATACAAAGATGTTATGCCATATTTTCAAGTTTTAGAAAGTTTTGTACAGTAATTTTTTGTTGTTGTGAGGCATTCTCACAACCTAATAAATCTTATCCGGTATACATTTTATATTAAATCAATCAAAACTTTTTTTCTAAAGAAAATAATACATTTTAAATTAATTATTTATACTCTTTACCAAACGCTATACTTTTTATCTTTATTTAGGATCTTTTTCCTGCCTAAATAAAAAATAACGTTTTACTTTTAAATGTGACGTTAAAAATCAATCAGTCCTAATGCGGTCCCTTCATAAATGTGCCTGAACCTTGAAGAAAACATATTGTGTATAGGGTAGGGTTCTTAAGGGCATTATGCTACTATCTTCTCTATCGACGAAAGTCTATCTGACAGAGTACCTGCGGATCTGTCATATATGAGTGTTGTACAAATAACTGCATTTCCGACGCACCATTGTTTTTATGCTTGTGTATCTTGAAAATGATCCAGTGCACATCTAATGAGTTTTCTCTTCCCCAGGTATCATGTCGGTCATCGTGGGGGGAGCCGTCGCCATTGTAGACCTTCTCTTTCCTAACAAGTTCACCACCATCTTAGAAGTGGACTACGACATGCCCTACAGGTAACTAATAGAATTCATACATGAGAAAGGTATTTGTATCGCGCTTCTTGGATTCACAGAAGGTCCTTTATTTTCGAGAAAAGCCAAAGCTATCTCAAGTGCAATGAAAGACAACAAAAAAGCACTTGATATATGAAATTTTAAATATACATACATCACTTAGAAATAGAACAGTAAGCTTTAAAGATATAGAGATTCCTCATATTAAATTTGATATATGGGAATACTAACAAGAAGAAAGCTTAAAAGACTGAGATTTTGATAATTATTTGGGCACCTTGTATCGTTGAGAGCTAGTCGTCATTGTGTGGATCTTACCTTGCGATATTAGGCTTAGATAACTGTAAATATTTTGGATATATTATGAACCGTACATTTTAAGGGTATTTAATACTTTTGTTCTTATTTGTGCTACTTATACCACCCGACCGACAATAGCATTAGATCGAGGCCCACTAAATTCATCGTCACAAGGGGGGGGGAAATGCAGGATTACATCTGTCATTTAGCTGCAGCTCAGATGTTGTTGTTGTCGTGTGTTTATTACTGGGATACATATGAAAGACGTGAGATAGATGAACAGAAACATATAACACAGCCACGGAAGAATACAGATTTTTATTACAAACGATGATCCCAGCATATAACAGGATGAGGTGCGCTGCTTTTCCTTTCAAGATGGGAATCCATTTCAGGCGAAAGACCGACTTCTTTCCCGAAGAAGATACAACCAAGTCTTACTCGGGATTCGAACCCGAACCCACTCGGTTACAAACCGAGGGTCATAGCCACCATACTGGCTGGGCGACTGCAGCTCAGATGGCAGTACGATTTAGCTCCATTCCACTCCAATTTTGAAGAAGGGCACCCTGGGGTTTTACCAACCCTCTTCCCCTATCACCAGCCTCTCAGGAAGACTTTCGGCTTTTAATGTTTAAAATGTCCCTGGTACTGTACATTTATAAACATCCAGGTCTGTTCAGAGATACGAACCCTGTCCCATCGGCACAGCAATCAGTATATTTGAATTGGAATACAACATTTTTTCACCTAACAAGCAACCTGTGACTAAATTGTACTCAGCAATCAAATATCAAGTTTGGTATCTCCTTTATGCGCATGTCTATGGGGGACGCAACATAAATATCCATCATCAAACTAGATTTTCTTCTAACACTCGCACAGAATGCACAAAACTTGTAACATTGACACATAGTTTAGCTCCATTTTTGTGTGAAATGACGCCACATAGTTTTTTGGTAACTGATTTCATTTAGAACCATTCTAAAGTTAACTAAAGAAACATTTAAATAATCCCTTTACAGTCTGAACCTTATTAATTGGCGATTTAAGTTCAAGTACAACTATAAAATCGTTCTATTAAAAGTATTAGCATACAGTGGCGTAATGCCGCCCCCCGCAACCTCAGCATCGTGCTAGGGCCCAGGATTCCAGGGGCCCCTAAGTTTATGTTATGTTAAAGTTTTTCAATCATTTGAAAGATCCGGCGCTTGGTTCCCCAAACCTGACTTTGCAGGGAGGACCCTAATATTCTTCGTTACGCCATTGTTAGCGTATGATATATACTTTTAAGAACTGCCATTGCTTTTGTCACTTTTTTATCTATTACTTTTAAACTTTGTGTGTGTGTGTGTGACAGGTACCTGGTGTCTCAACCCGATAACTCGGTTCAGAAGCAGCGCTGCTCGCAGTCGAACAGCTCGACGTCGGTGCAGACCTCGTCCACCAACTCGTCGAACGAGTCGAAGGGGTTCGAGAACGGGGCGTACGAGGGAGAGGACGAGGAGGACTACAGCACCATCGTGAATGGCAAGAGGGCCGTCAGCCTCAGGAACTTCGGCAAGTTCGCCCAGAAGGAGGGGCTCAGGAAGAACCCGCTCGCGTCTTTTGTGCAGCAGAACAAGTAAGAATCACCGAGGCAGCTGTCTCAAAAATTGATTTACCCCTTCGATGTCTTAATATTGTAAACCATGTATGACAATGTTACAGAAGCTACATGAGCTTATTAAGGCTGTTTTCGGTTAGTGTTAAAGAATAGGGCCCGGATTTGGAACATTTTTTCAGAAATAAAAGAAATGAAAAATCAATACGATATTCTGGCGTCACTATCCTTTACAGAGTAGCATTTTTTATCATACTTCCCATTTTTAACAGAGTTGATTCATTTTTTCTGGTATAATATGTGTTTCGCATTTTTTATCCTATACCGTAATCTTAAATGGGCTATGTCTTCACGCATTAAAACAAAAAAAGAAAGTATTCACGGAATATTTTGAAATTTTTAAAAACACTTCATTGTTAACAGAGGTACGAGTTATAATATTGCAAATTTTCATGGAAATTGGTTCATTTTTCTCTCTGCAAATGTGCTTCGCGTTTAGTTAGAGCTCTCGTAATTTTACCGAAAACAGACTTAAAAGGAAACTTTAGTTAGTCACAGTATTGATAAATTAAATTTAAATAGTTAGATTCTATCTAAATTGATGAAAATTTCTTTACACCATGTCGTAATGCAATGAACTATTGGTAGCAAATTGAGTTGATGTGGGGATAGTATTTGAAAAAGCATTTAATTTTTCAGATATTAACACCATGGTTACTTAAAGTAATATATATTTTTATAAGTGTTAATCATCGTTATATTCTGTAAAGCAGTCTTAAGCTAATCGAAATCTCAAGTATGAAACTTTCTACACACAAATGTAACTAGCTATGACTTTTCACTACATATAGCATTGGTATCGAAATCTCGAAAACTAAAAGAAATTCTATAAAGTTAATTTACAACCATACCCCTTAGTGGCTAGCTTTCTTTGGGTCTATATGGGAGCTGCTTCCTAAATGGCCATTTTTTTCTCCCATGAAATTTACTATCATTAAAAAACGGATAACGCGTTTCCAGAATACCCTCGTAGTTTTTATCAATTTTTGATCATTTTTCTTTTCCTTTCCTACACCTTACTTTCTGCAATTAAATGTTTTGTGCTGATCACAGGTACACGCTTCTTCTTAAATTAACAATTGTTTGATGCATACTGACCAAATACGGTCTTAGTGCAAATAAAATAAGCCAATTATTCACAGAATCAATGAGCAGAGGACACAAATAGAAAACTACCAGCCGATGCATTTACAAAAACATAGAAGACTTATACAGCATTGGCGAGATCAGATATTGCCGAGTTTTCGCGCGGTCCCAACATTTACAAGCTCTTCGTTGATCTAGTTACAAAAAAAGGCTAGAATTCTCAACAAATTGTATATTTTTTATTTGAAGATTCGTAAATTTTTTTAAAAAAATTTTTTACTTATATAAAGCATTATTTAAATGTTCCGCAGTTGCACACATGTTTGATATTTTCTTCAGATAATCATACTCCTTTTAGCTTTGAATTAAGTGCTTTTATTTTATTTTCCACCAGGAACTATTGTGCTTTGGCTTCTTATGCCTTATATTCCTAATACTTCTCGTGCTATTAGGAATATAACGCATAAGAAATCATCGTCTGACTTCCTGTAAAAACACATAATTAAACATCCCCTGTCGAAAATAACATACCATTAATCATTAGGAAGAACTTGGTTGAATACAGTATTACTTGCTCTTAAGTGTTCCGATTTTTGTTTCTCAATCTAAAACATGCACATTGTTTTGCGTGTGATTCAGTTTACAGTTTCATAGAGTCGCGGTAACATAGTGGTTGTGGTCACGAACTCGAGGCCGTAGCTTTGCGGGTTCTGAGTTTCCTTGATGACCCACCTTGTAAAACGGGCAAAGCACATTAAATCTGTCGATGTTCAATGTTCTCCTGTTGGTGTGGTGTGGTTTTTTAAGGAGGAGGGTGCCTGCTCAGGTGTCGTCGTTATCACGTGACGATGGTTCAAAATGACAAGGTCCTTCACCAATATACCTTGTACATCTTTACAGTGCGTTACTCACTCCCTCACTAGCATAATTCCGTTTAAATAGTTTTATATCGATTAGTAGTTTGTTGGTTGACGCCAGCCGTACTTGAAAGAATCTCAAGGCGTAATTGCAGCAAAACTCAACCACCGTCAAGTGACAAAGTTGAAACCTCAGTTGGCATTCCACTTTCTTAACATACACAATATGTCAACGAGAATCTTGGTATATTTAATGTGCGTCAGCCCCTCTACACTAAAGATCTTTCTTAGAATCAAAATCAAACTCATGATGCCACTGCAATAACGCTGGGAACGAGCTTTTGACCATAATCTTTCTGCTACAGCCACCTCTTCCAACAGATATATTAGTCAAATAATAAAGTTCATGATTAACAGCTTGTACCGAGCTATACTCTCACAAATAATTAACAACAAATAGATTTAAAGTGTGAAATGTAATGAAACTCCACACTTGCATCACCAGTACGATGCACCACTCTCAGATAAGGTTGTTCGCATTGTTCATCCATAACGGAAGGATAATTCAATCAATAAGTCACGCCAACGAAAACACGAGAGCAAACATAACCCTGACACGCGAATATCCCCTCCCCCTCATCAACCGAGACAATCGCGCACAAAAAGGAAAAGCGAAAAATGTTTTTGGCACCTTCAGCCTTCGCCACAACACTCTCGCAACAGTGTCCCATTTGAGTCGAACATGCAAATGAAACAGTTTTGCCGTTTTCTTAAAAGATTTTGAGGCTCTTTAATGTTTATGTCTTCCATGTTGGACCTTGGACGGTCCCATTGTTTCGCGTTTCCCTCTCGAATCGGTGGACCGTTATCGGGGTCAAGGGATTCCCTCGGACACCGGCGACCTTTGCAAGGGATCGATTGTTAGTAAACTTTGGTGGCTTTTTAATCTCCAAGGTAAAAACGCTTTTATCAGCCCAATGAAAGGCGCGATTGGCCTCCACGAGGGTGACGCTTTTCATTTTGCTTCTTCTCTTCGTGAAATCGTTTTCCTTGAGTGAGCTTACCGGAAAGAACATGTGTGGTCCAGTTAGGCCGACGGTGGGAGGAAAAAACAATGACGGGGGTCGTTTCTTATCACGGTTTAATTCATTAAACAATGAACTCATTTTTAAGATTAAGTCAATTTATCCTTTTTTTATCATAAACTTAGAAAAGATAATGAAAGAGAATCCTTGGTGGATAGTAAAGATCATAGAAATAATATACTTCTCGCGTAAGCTACTTGTTCAGTGAATGAAGGCTTACTTCGTGAAATATAGGATTACTATCCGTAAAAAATATTACAAACTGTGTTTTTAGAAAGTTGTATATTAACTCTCACAACTAACCATTTAAAGTTTATGTAAATTAAGCGAAGAATATATATTTCGTTTCATTCAATTATGTTCTACTATTTTTATTTCTTTTCCTTGAATTTTTTATTTTTTTTAGTTCAAAATTCAGAATTTAAATTCAAAAAACAAGATTTATTTGACGTAATTAAAATCATGTTGACATTTCAGAAATTTTTTTTAGAATGTTCTGATCAATTTTTAGTTCAATTTCCTGAATCAACTGGCAAGATATATTTTTACCATATTTAATATTCTGAGCGAGAGAGCTATTTCCTATATACTTAGATTAATATAATGGTACATTATAATAGCTTTCAAATTCTAAACACCGCATTGTCAAGAATTTCGAAAAGTATTCGAATATTTTTCAAACCGATTATAAAAGGTTTTGGCCACTTTTAAAACACCAAGCTTTCCACAACTAACTCTCTCTCTCTGATATGCTGATAAATTTTTACACATATTAAATGAACTATTTCTTTTAAAGATAAGAATGTATTTTTATCTAATATTCCGAAATAATAGCACCTTTAAATTTGTCTTCGTGATTTTTTCATTCTCAGCCAGCTAAATCAATTTTTCTCGGCAACAATCTTATTTTGCAGAATAATAAGATTCTCTGAAGATTAATCTTTTTAATCTTCTTCGTAAAATATGTAAAAATTTCGTCTCAATCTTTCGAAAAATTTAATATTCTTTAAATTAATTAGGAAGGTATACAATAGAGTGCAAATATTGAATAAATTTTGGCATAAAAATGGTTTTAAAAAAAACTTTAATAACAAAATAAATAATCAAAATGATTATGAATAACAGAGTTTATTGCTGAATCATAAACATTTTCATAAAATATTTGTGCTTTTCTTGTATCAGAGGTCATCAGCCTTTTAGAGAAGATGGTATAGAAAATATTTGTTTTTTAAAAGACGTTTGATATGTTTCAATAAATCTGTGATTTTAAATTGTGTGAAAACTTAAGCATTGAAGTAATATAATTAATTACAAGGCATGCGTGTAAATATATCAATCGCACGGGATTGTGATAATACTTAGTAGTTACTTGTGGATCTCTCTACTGTTTATAAACCTCTTTTAGCATTAACTAAACTTTACATTATTTTTCCATGGCTTAAGCCATTTTGATCCTCAAAAAATTACATCATACATTGAAAGATCCATTAAATGAATTTTAATGATGTTTATATACATACAACAAAACATAAATATCCCTAAGCAAAATTGTATGTCTTGTACTACAACTGAAATTTAAAAATGAAGAGAAGGTTTCTGCTTTTTAAAGAATTTCTTTTGAGAGACATTCGCATATTTTAATGCAAATTAGTGAGAAAATAATAATCAAAAATAATTTATTTGAGCAAAAAAGGTAAAACCCGTTCTTTTTTATTATTATTATTTTTAATTTTGAAAAATACGTTTCAAATTATTTTCCTTGCTTATTTTAGGGAGGTTGCTCCACTCATATAACGTAAACGTTTACACAAATTTTGGTATAACCTACTCTTACCAAAATATTTTTTATAAACAATTCACTCGAATAGAAAAAAAAATATTGCTTAAAAATTTTAAACTACAAAAGCTCTTTTAGTTTGCCCTGCATTTTCAATAAAGATTCTCAACCTATTTTCAACTTCCAAGCACAGGCAAGATCCTAAACATTGGAACACTTTCTTGTGATTCAAATGTTATCTTCTTGCATCTTAGGGACAGCGGCAGCGTAGTGGTTAGTGTCACAAACTCGTGGTCAGAGTGTCATGGGTTCGAGTCCTGGTGCCACTGAATATCCACTCTAAATTGGGGGTGGATTCATGTTAAATCTGTCGAGGCTCAATGTCCTACCATTGGGGTATGGTGTGGAAGTTTGGAGAGGTGAATAAGCTTAAATGTCGTTCTCGTCTCTTGACCGAGGTTGAAAATGACGAGGTTTGTCGTCCATAGCCCTCGTGTGATAGTATTATAACTCTCACTCATTCGCGCTTGAATCTTAATTATTTTACCCATATCCTCTCATTTCTATTTTTTCAGACGGATCCACAACTTTACAATCAACTCTTACAGGCAGCCATCGACGTCGAAGGACGTGAATATTGACATCTCTGCCGCTGCCCTGTGGTGAAGCTCCCTTCCGTTAAGTTCCTCATCTAAAGGTGACGCGCGGATCCCCCCATTGGAACAGCAATGGACATTTCCAAGAAAGGGATCTGACTCACCCCTGTAGTCAAGACACCAAAGCGGGCGGCCTCTCTGTGTTTCTGTTGGTTCAGAGACTTTGTTAGTTGCCAAATCTCTCCTTTTCCAGTTCATCAGCAATCCCATTGGCTTGCAACACTGTTTCAGAAGCATGCTTAATAGTAGAGAAAATTGAAAACTCAAAAATGAAAATTCAGTGATTATTAATCGGCCAATAGTTATAATTTATGAAAAAGGAAGCTTTCAGCCGGATTCTTTTCAATGTGTATTTTGTTAATCGTTTTTCAGATTTTGGCTGATCATCCAGTTCGAAAAAACATTTAAAAATATTTTCTTGGTTGATAAGGGCTAAAAGGTAGCATTCTATATGAAAACCTCTTTATATATTACAGGAATCCTTCTTTGATTCATGCGGTTACATGGATGACAAATACATTCGCATACATTAAAACTCATTCATTAAGAAAAGGAATTCACACACCATAAAAAATAAAAGGCTTCAGATGAATATTATAATGGTATAATATTCCTAATAAAAATAATCCTGTTTAAGTGAATAAATTTGGCCAGTTATTTATTAAAAGCAATTAAACGAACTGATTCATGATAAAGCTATAAATACCAGCATTGTTAGCTAAACATCTTCCATTGGAAATCATTTTCGTACATATTTGGCCTTTGCTGAGTCTTCACACAATTCTTCTTAATAAAATTAAAATAATTATTTATTTGAAAAGTTTGGAATATAGGAGAGAATATCAAAAATCATACTGAGAACAAAAACCCGAAGCTGAAATCACCAAAACGTCAAGGTGTTGATGAACTTGTTCTACCAAAAAAAAAGGGAACAAAACTTTGGATCGCTTTTCCAGAGCTAATATCTCCGAAACTCCTCAGAGCTTTTTGCCGATCCTGGAGTGTGTGTGATATCTTCGGCCATAACTTCAACTCCTTCTTATTCGCAAGAAGCCATATTTCCAAAGTCGCCATTCTCTCGGAAGATCGGAGTCAAAAAGTGTCCTCTTGCAGGAACTGTCTGCGCATAACAAAATGACTCTTGTGTACTTTCAGTGATATATATATTTACATAAAATAGTGTGTGTACATATTTATTTAAGGTGTTGAAGAAAAGGACAACAGTTGTAAAGTGCAATGTTTCGTTTATATAAAGGACCAAAATGCTTTGTAAGTGCTGATAATAAAGTATTTTAAACCGTTCTTCTCTTGTGTATTTAAATTACCTACATGCGCATGCCATAACGTTATTGTAGTTTGAAATTTTTTTCTGTGTATTATCATTGAACTTAATAATTATTAAGCAAAACGCAAAGTGAAATTAAGCTGAAATTTCATTTGACATTCCCTTGCACTTTAACACTAAAATACATGACTTTTTGTTTTGAGTTTTAAGAAATAGTTTTTAGGGTAATGCAGTTATAGGTTACGTAAAAAATAAATAAATAAATACAGGTAATAATATTTGGCATTTGTTTCGACAAAAGTTGTATGTAGACATTTCACAACATACAGAATTCCCAAAAATCTTGCATATATCCAAATAAATTTTCAAATGCAACATCAAACATTGATAGCTTACCTAACAACAGATGTGAAGTAATTTTTTCAATTAGAAGAATCACTCCTTATTAAAAAACTCGAAAATAAATATCTTTTCAAGTTACACACTGAACTTCATACCCTCCATCCACATTTAAGTTTCAAAAAAATGTAACTTGCATGCCAAAAATAATGTCTTTTTTTCTTTCACGCATTTGTTGTCTATAGGTATCAACGGGCATTCGGAAACGCGCACATTCAAGATTTCGAATAAAATTAACTGGAACCGGAAAGTACACAACTGGCAACAATATGGGTTAAGATTATGGAACTCATATTTCCATAACATGTCTCCAGTTTAGTTTTAGAATTTCATTAATTGCGTTGCAAAGGGAATTAAATGACACGAACCTATGTGCATCACACTAAGGTAAAAAAAAAAATAACATGTTAGTAAAATAAACGTTACAATTTATAAAGGGAGAAATAGTAGTCCGTCTCTTACAATTGATATTCGATGCCTGTTACATATTTTATTAATTAGAATACCCGTTTTTCTCACGTCTCGGAGAGGCTGTGGTAGCCTAGTGGTCAAGGTAACGGATTCGTGGGTGGCGTGTCATGAGTTCGAGCCCAGTACCTTCGAAGACCTGCCATGTAAGGGAGCGATGCACTTTAAATCTGTCGAGAGCTCAAACGTCCTCCAGTTGGTGTGGAGATAGTTAGAGAGAGGGTTGACAGCTCAGGTGTCGTCCTCGTCCCTTGACCATGGCCCAAATTTGCGAGGTCGGTCACCAAAAGCCATAGTGTAGCTGAACAGTGCAATGTTAATATTCATTCACCCAGTCACAGCTCCGATTTTTAAGAATACAGCTTAATAATTCAGCCAAAACGCATAACATTTTTAATGAGTACCAAATCAGGTACAACACAAAATACATAAAAAAATTTTAATAGTTTGTAATGAGGGCCCACTTCTTAATCTCTCAAATGATATTCAACGGATTGTAGTTTGACCTCCAAACGGAAAAAAAGATTTTGCGGAAATTTTACTGTTTCAACTGAAATAAAACATGAACATGCCGAAGAGATAAACAAATGAATTGATTAAAATAAAATATAAATACAAATTATATATATAACAGAAAAGCGATTACATAAATAAAATTTGAACAGTAACTGTGATACACAACGTTAGATGTGTTTTCATCTGTAACAAAATGGCGCATATTTTCCGCCCTGCCGACTTTGGAACAATTGACCTGAAGTAGATAAATCAAACAAACTTATAGCTTAGGAATCCATTCCTTTAAAATAGTTGCTAAACATTTCAGAATAATATCGGAGAGCTTAAAGCTTCGGGAATTGATTGATTGATTGAATATTAACGTCGCAAGCTACACGAGGGCTTTTGGCGACGGAACATGAACCATGGTCAGTGACGTGGATAATGGCACCCCCTCTCTAACTACCACACCACACCAACGGAAGGACGTTTCAGCTCTCGACAGATGTAACGTGCATCGCTAAAGCTTCGGGAAAAAATTGCGTTAAAATTAACTATATAAAGTCAGAAAACTAACACACACACAAATGCTATATTGTGTGGAATTTAGTTTTACTACAAGTAACAAACAAATGTACAAAAATAACGATAAATAAACATAATGTGGCTAAGAAAATATGTAATAATCTCTAAAAGATAAATTATTAACAAGACAAAACTAATATCGTATCACCAGAGCTTTTAAACTCGCTTAAAAGTTATTGAAAATTTTAAGGGGACATGATACAATTTAAATAAAAATGTGTGATTTAAGGGTTTTTACAAATTTTTTGTTGCAACATATATATATGTTATACAAACAGAATTTGGACTCAAAATAAAATATATAGCTAGTAATCGCATTTTATTTTTGTAAGGAAAACTTAAAAAATTCATGAAGTGATTTTAAAACGCTTCTCTTATAATTAGCATGCACGCATGAATTTGATTTGCGTGAACTGGGTACACAGCAAAGGTTGATATGGGGGTTTTCACAAAAAATAATTATTTAGTAATGTTTTTTAGAAATTCCTCTTATAAACTTTGGATTAATTCTATAAATTAAACTATTTTTTTATAAAAATCAAGTATTTCTTTGATACAAAAATTGCATATTAACTTTGTTACATTTATCATTACCGATAGTTTAAAAGCATGTATCAAAACATTTGGCATAATAGAAAAAAAAAGCATTTTAAATTAAAAGAAAACCAGTTATAGTTATTTTTCGGTTCTGAGATCAGTTTAAAGTTTTTATTTGCTATCCGGATGCGAATATAAATGTCCATATACGCTATATAACTCTGAATTTATTTCTCAAATTTTGTTAGATAATAGAAAAAATATTAAGAATAATTTTGGTTAGAACAAATGTTTTATGTCTGATTCTTATCAAATAAATTGCATTGCGTCCCATTAAAGCTAATTTCACACAAGTAATATAAAAAAAATAAGTCAGCTCCTATTTAGGTCAACAAAGAAAATTTTTATTTTAGTTAATTAAATTTAATTAATGAATTAATATTGAAAAAATATATCATTATTAAGTGCCATCCACTTCAAGTTTAAAAAAATGTATATGAACTTGAGTATGAACAGAAAGTATTTTATTAACAACTGAAAATTTGAACAAGATATATATATATATATATATATATATATATATATATATATATACATTAATATATATAGGGAGAGAGTGAACTAATAGTAGGAATGAAAGAAAACTAATAGTACCATATTTATATTAATTGTAACTATTTAATAAAAAGTAATTAAAATAATAAAAAAAATTGTTGACCCAAGTAGGAATTGACTTAATTTTTTTTATATTACTTGTTTCTAAACAAAAGTTACTCTGGCAACATGTAAATAATAATGTTCTCCAAAAATTTTTCCAATCTTAATACGTCACGCTTTTTTTATAAACATGTTACTCTTCGATTCATTGTAACACAAAAATGGAAAAAAGAAATCTCTCGTGCAGAATATTGAACGAGATATATGTACTTCAATTGTGTCTATTAACAAAAAGCTGTTAGAAGAAAATGACACAAATTGTGTTGGCGAGTGCGAGAGCGTGAAATCGTTTTTCAAGGACAAGGCGCGGGTTCGTGTGTTGAAAGAACCCCGCTTCCGTGAGAAATCCGATTTTTGGATCAGGTTTCCAAACTCGTTCCGCGCGCACATTTTGCAAGCGATCATGTCTGTGGAGTCCCTTTCATATATATCCCACACGCTACCATCCGACTCTTTTTCGTGTTTTCAATCATCGTGTCGAAATTTTTCACTGACTTGTGGGGTTTGCTTCGTCGAAAACTAAAACTTTTTGAAAGAAAAAAAATACACAATCTAAAAAGAAATCGATGATGTAGTTGAATCGACGTTCTCTCTAGCGAAATTTGAGTGTCTTGAAAGCGATACTTTCATTAGTTTTGTTGCACGAAAATGTTTGGTACAGAGCTGCTGTTAAAATTCGTTTCATCAGCGAAAAAAAAGCAACATAATGTATTATGTGTATTACAATCAGTAAAATTCTACCATAATACTTGTGCACTTTTTATATGAGAGGCTCCCAAACTTTTTGTGTCATAGACCCCATGTCATATTTTTCTGCTTTGGGTGGACCCCTGATTACCTAATATTGCATTTCTGCAAATTTATCAACTTTAAGTCAATGTCTCAAGTTTACCAATGTCTATTTAACAGCTCGGTGGGGTTTTACTACTTAATTTAAAAGATTTAAATGTCTAACTCAAGAGTGTTTAAAACTTAAGAAAAAAATGTTAATTAAATTAAAACGTAATTAATCCGTAAAATAACTATAAAATAAAATATCTGAGCAACAAACAAATGTTTTTAGTGTGGGGGGATGAATCCGGTGCGTCCATAACAAATTTCAACATTTGGTATCAATCTTGCCAGGTTTAATCCTAAGTCTGGATTAGTAGTGTCCAGTCCATTTTTTCCCCTTATTTTTTTCTACTGTGGTATAACCATACTCAAAGCATTCTCAAACATAGTTTCAAAATCTGAATAAAGGCCATTTAAATGTTCAAAGTAGGTTAAAACGTCAATATTATACCCTTTTAGCTTAGTTTTCGAAAGAAACGCTGGAATGACGGTTCTGATTTTAATAAAACGTATGCTCTCTTCTTGTAATTGCAAATAAACCTCAATAAGTTTTGTAAATAAATCTGTTAAATAGGTGAAGTCTGGTTTCAACTTGATTAAATTTTCTTTTAAAATTATAATCATGATCTGGTTTAATGAAAGAGATTATTGTAGAATTCATTTTAAGACTCATGGACCCCAAAATTATTTTTTCATGGGCGTAGACCCCTTGCAGGTCGTCATAGACCCTTGGGGATCGATATAGACCACTTTGGGAATCACTATTTTATACACACATGAGGGGAGGGAGTCAGTATGTCTAGAAAAAATCAAGTTGACCAAATTTATTTCACAAATAGGATTATTGGATAAAAAAACGAATAGAAAGAGCTATATTAACGTGTCACACTGTATAGCAACACGAGGTCCATTGGTGACGGACCTCGCGTTTTTTTATACCTTGTTCGGGTGAGGAGAACTGCACCTGAGCTGACACTCCACTCTCCTAACTACCACATCACACCATCGGGAGGACATTGAGCCTCGACAGATTTAACGTATGTAAGCCACCTCTACACGGTGGGTCTTCAATGCCAACAAGAGTTGAACCCATGACATTCCGGCCATGGAATAGTGACGATAACCTTAAAAAACGAAAACTACAGGACTTTACAATGATTCACAGACTTCGCACTGGCATTGCAAAAGAGATACAACCGCCTTCGTACAGGTCAAGAGTTGGTGCTGCAGTGCACACATTCTCTGTTAGAAGGATATATGGGAATTTTTTCTTCAGATTTTATAGTGATTTTATGAACTTTTCAAAAGTATAAATATACTGTAGAAGAAATTGATTGCAGTTTTAGTAGTCAATAAGACAATTTTTACAATTGAGCAAGAAATGAGCAGTTCTGAAAACAAGAACTTAAAAGAAAATGAATAAATTAATAGTTTGAATATACAAGTAATTACTTTCTCTCTAGAAAAGAAAAAATTCATCTTGATTGTATTGCTCGTATTTGAGATATTGTGTCGTTTGAGTGTTGGAAAGAAACAAAAGTTTTTTCTTGAAAGTTATTATGATTTCCACTTGGTAGCAATATGCATAAATACGTTCACACACAATCAATCTCCATATATAAACATTCAAAAAACATACTTTTATGGTCTATGTTGTTTATGTATGTTTTTCGAATGTTTATACAGGTAAATTGAAAGACATTGAATTTCGTGAAAACTGTGAAAGAAGTACATTTCCAGTTGCAAAATTTCGTAACGATTTAGTACACTGCTGGACAATTGCTAAGGACGGATCACAAATTGCTATGTAGCATAACATTAAGAGAGACATGAGGCCTAGTAGGATAAAATATAGTTGCCACACTGTTCAGACATTAGAATAAAGAATATTTATTGTTCTGGAAAGTACAAAAGCTGTGAAACATCTGAAAGAAAAAAAATGTTCATTTGATCTGCGTACGGAGAAATGGAACAATGCATCTAAAAGTCAGCAGGCACCTTAAAGAAAGGTATCAGTACGGGATATGTCCACCGTGGAGTGTGATGCAACATTCCACACGTCGTACCATACTTTGCACAACATTATCCAGCAGCTCCTTTGAGGCAATTTATCCCATTCCTCTGTGAGTGCACGGATGAGGGTGTTCTTGTTTGTCGGAGGATAGTTTCGACCAGCAACTTGCCTCCCAAAGCATCCCACACATTTTCAATGGGGTTTAGATATGGAGAACGCGCTGGCCATACGAGACGTTGAATACCCTCGCTGTCTAGACAATCCTGAACAGCGAGTGTTCGATGACATGTTGCGTTGTCGTCCATAAAAACAAATTTATCACCGACAGCACCACGGAAAAAGACGAACATGAGGAAGTAGAACTTCATCAATGTATCGTTGGCCCGACATAGTCCCATTCGCAACCACATGTAGGCGTGTGCGGCCATTGATCATGATGCCGGCCCACACCATGATACTGCATGTCGGATATCGGTCCTTTTCCTGGACATTTTCTGGACGATAAGCAGTACCACTCTCGCGCCAGATCAGTTGGCGTCTACAATCCGATGACAGACTGAACCTACTCTCATCTGAGAATAGTACGCATGCCCAGTTCTGTTCAGTCCAATTGTGATGCTCACGACACCATTGCAAACGGGCAGTACGGTGCTGTCTGGTCAATGGGACACACACAACAGGTCTGCGTGCGTATAGTCCTCCTCCCCTCAAACGTCTGGCAACAGTTTTTCGGGAGATCTGCTTTCCTGAGGCAGCAAGAAACTGATTTGCCACCTGCTGAGCTGTGGTGCGCCTGTTCCTTTTTGCTGATAGGACGATATATCTGTCTTTTGCAGGCGTCGTACTTCTAACACGACCTCCCCCGTGCCGTCTACTACACATTCCAGAAGTTTTAAAAGACTTCCACAGCCGTGAAACAACGCTGTGAGCGATGTCGAACTCCCTGGCAACATCTGTTATTGTTATTTTTCGCCCTTCTTCGATCTTTCCAATAATTCGGCCACGCATAAAATCATCTATGTGATGTCGGGAAGACATGCCAAAAATTTTAAGTTCGTCTATTAAATCTTTCCTGTAAAACTTTAACTTGAAACAACAACTGTCCACACGCGTCAAAACCTTTAAAGCTCTTATGAAAGCCATCACGTGATGAACAGACGTGGGAAAAAAATTTGCATACTCATACTTCTTCTTACTAATATCCCGCACTTATTCTAATTTTCCACATTTTGCTTCCTTTCATTTTGTGGTTGCTATGGATGATAGTGTTATCCGTCCTTAGCAATTGTCCAGCAGTGTATTACAACAAGTGTAACTCGACTTCCGTGAATAAGATAGCCATACTACCCAAACAGATTCTTAAAGGTCAAAGAATGAATTACAATATGAAACCCGAAAAGTTTAAGAGAAATCCATATTTTCACCGGAAATGATGAACTGACACCTTAGGAGGACCCTTTTGTTCGAATTATAACGTTATTCAAAATCAGCGAAATAATAAGTGTTGCTGAACATTAAGGGGTGTTGAAAACCTAAACTCTTCTTAATATGACGATTTTGAGATTTTTACATTTTGAAATTGTAAAGGTTTTAACTTTTCTAAAAATACCTTACTTTAACCTCTAGGGTAATTCGAAGCCCTTAAAACCTTTTTTAAATAATCATTGAAACTGGGCAACAAGCATTTAAATGGCGAAAAATGTAAATAAAGTATTTTGTTTTTGCTTAAAAGTTGAATGAATGATGGAAATCAAAACTTTTAATACAGAATTGCCAAAAATGTGTTTACATGGAGGTACACAAAATCCTAACGAAAGTGTAAACAACGTAATAGGGTCTCACGTACCGAAGAAAATATTTGTACAAATAGTATTATCATTATGTACATATAATGCAATTTCATCCTTTAACATGGGAAATATATCAAAACCAAATATTTTGAGAAAACTGAATATTGAGCCTGGTGATTACACAGTACACGCAATGGAGCACCTGGACAAACAGAGGCTGTTAAAGACTAAATACTCATGTTTACAAAAAACAAAGAAAGGTTAGGAAAGAAAAAGGACTTAAAAGGAAGAGAGAGGATGATGATATTCAAAAAAATGTAGACCATTTGGATTATGGTGAGGAATATTTTAATAAAAAAGTAATTAGACATATTAAAATTCATTTTTCTTAAAATGTAAATTTTCAATGTTCGATGTACCTTTTCTGGGAAAATAATGTTCACAGGTAAGTTTTTTATGACATATTTTTAATAATGCTTAATATATACTGAAATGATCCTTTTGCAAAAAACTCAAAGATTTATTTTTTACAAATTTTTTTATGCGAAAAATGGATCAAATTTCGCAATGTTTTGTAAAATATTTTATAAATTATTAAAAATTCAAAAATAGCTAAAAGTTCATTTCAGTATAATGAGAAAAGGTATACTTTAATTGTATGAAAATTTTCAAGCATATATGCATAACAGATTTTGGGAAAAGGTACATCGAAAACAGCAAATTAACGGTGTAGAGGTTGCCGACTCCTCTTAAGCCCATAATCACTCGACTTCAAAATTCGGTGGGGGTGAAAGTTAAAAACATAAAGAGTTCGAAGTTCAGATGTCCTCGTCATCCGGAAGATATACTGAATGATAAATCAATTGCTCTTATGCAAGTTTAATATAAAGTAATTGCAAAAGCATTATGAATTCAAAGGCAATAGACTAAGGAACATTACTATAAATACTGGTTATTGAAAGAAGTCCTTACTCCATTTAGGGATAGCAAGAGATTTAAAAAATACAGGGAAAATTAGTTAACACGAAACTGGGGGGAGGGGACTGAAATATTTTTTCTTGTTCAAAGAATTTCGTGTTAAAGGATATTGCAAAAAAAGCATATATTAAACAAAATTAAGTTTATTAGAGTACATTTTATCTACAAAGATATGGATATATGCATGCATTTCATAAAAATCAATGAAACTAAAACATTCACCAGAACTTAATGAAATTTAGTACAAAATTTTCAAGTTTTTTGAAAAATAAAACACTTATTGAGTTTTTGGAAATTAATCCGATATTTTCTTTACATTGTCTTCTTTAGCATCAAACTTCCAACAAACTGATCAATGTCGTCTACTTAGTTATTCATTTCTTCATTGGAATAGGCGTCTAAATATAACTGCGCATACTTTTCTTGATGTTCCTTATTTAAAATAACGGGGTACAGGAACTGCATTATTCATTTCGTTTCTGTCGTCAAAATCTGCATCAATGATATTTTTTAGCATTGAACAAACACCAAAATGTCTTTGACATAATTGGCGAAGTACACACATTATCATCATCTACTGCAATAAGTCCTTCCGATGATAAACCTGAGTGGCTGCTGTTTTCGGTATTTTGTTCAGAAGGGAAATCTTTTCATTTCGTATTAAGAGAGGAAAAAATGCATGAAAATACGTAGTAGTTTATTGGGACTATTGTTTTTTTTCTTTTTTGGTGTTACCGATATTTCATCTTAAAAGTTTTCGCGTTAAACGTATTTCAGTGTAATTTTAACCTTATTCGGATAATAATTTTCAGAAAGTTGGTGAAAACTTTGAGCCCAGAATTTTGAAACACATTTTTCTGCAGCAATTAAAATTTTCCTCAGATAAACTATCGGGAAACGTTATTTAAAGTTAACACTATCTCATGGCAATTCGCTTACATCAAGATTTCAAAGAACTGCGTCCATGAGCCACTTAATAAGAATCAATGATGATAAGAATTCAAACTATACGCTGAATCGTCTCTCACTATTTAACGTGTAACGGAAAGAGCATTATTCTGAGCGAGCTTTTATTGAAGCGTTTCCTCTCTTTCATTTCTTTTTCTTTCTGCCCCAAGGATCTTCCTAGTCCGAAGAAGAAGACCCTTGGCCCATTTGGTCAGTGTAGCGCGCCCACCGTTTGACGGATCTCTAAGGCATCACGCTTCTTGTGAATTTGTTATAGCCACAAAAAAGAAGTGATTAGAAGATTGTTTGAGCAGGAAAACCTTTCACATATTAAGTGTCATCATTTAAATATTCGGAGTCAAAAAAAGATTTCCTTTTCCGAAGGATACTTGATAATGACTCACAGTTTCTGAAAGCTTTCAAGAGAATGAAACAATACGTGTTTCTGTATTCAGCCCTTGAGTGAATTGATTCAGAGAATGAATGATTTTACAGGATGTAGGTAAACTATAGTTTATCTATGCTTATATCAATCAAAAGAGTACACTTCGTTTATATACATATACATTAATTATATACCAAATTACTATAAATCTATCTTAAAACTAAAAGTTAAATGGATACTTAACAAGACAATATACGTAGGTCCAAGTCAATTGGCCACAACAAAACATTAGTAAACTTTTAGTCTTATGAGCGAAGATTGTAAGGTTAAATAGTTAAACATAATTTTAGTGCTAGCCAATTTTCACCTAAATCTGGCTACTTCACTGAGGTAAACGAAAGAGTAAATAATGTATGAAGAAATTAATTAGTATCTAAATATGCCAAACCTAAATACTATAATAATAACACCATAAATCTACATACAAAAATTAATACAAAAAATTGTAAAGAGAAAAAAATGAAATATACTTTCTTTCTCTCTCCATTATATGTATAGAGGCTACGGTATCCCAGTGGTCAAGATATCGGATCATGGCGGGCATGTAGCCAGTACCATTAAAGACCCGCCGTGTAGGGCAGCGATGCACGTTAAATCTGTCGAGAGCTGAAACGTCCTCCCGTTGGTGTGGTAGTTCGGAGATGGGGTGCCAGCTCAGGTGTCGTCCACGTCAACTTGACCATGGTTCAAAATTACTTTGTCCGTCACCAAAAGCCCTCGTGTAGCTGAACAGTGCGACGTTAATATTCACTCACTCATTCACCCAATATATGTATATATCTTAATATATACATATATTAAAAAAAAGATATATACATGTGTGTGCGCGATTGTATCGGAATCTGTAATGTTTTATTTACTGATCTTTTATTTTAATTTATATACAATCTTCATACTTTTAGTCTCGACAAATTTTTATCGACTCTTTGAGGATGAATCTTTAATATAATCCTGGATTAGAACATATAATTACACATGGAACACATGGATTAATTAAAACATAATTCAGCTCGATGCCAAAACCATTGATTTCACTACAGGCCAGCTGTACAGAACGACTGATGTACATAACACTTATTAGACTTTAAAGTCCTAACGTGAAGGGATGTAAAGAGAGGAGTGCACCTCACGTGTGCGTTAAAAATTGCAAATGGCTAGGCTATGGTTAGAAGGATTTTCTAATGGCAGAAATAGAACAACTAGAACAGGTTCAATGAACTAGTGATTAATTTGATCGTTTTTATCTACGCCGCACTTCGATATTAATATATAGCCCTATATTTCTATGTGTGTGTGTGCATGTGTACTAGAGTATCTCGTAACAAAATCTTCCCTTTCACATTCCACTTTTTCATTCACCCGATGTAATATTTTAACTGTATAACTCTTTTCCAGCAAGGCAGGGAAATCCACATTAAACTTGTTGTTATTTACTCTTTGACTGCTCCAGGCGCAAACAACGAACTCGCATGAACTCATGAAAGTGATAACCTTAACCTTTCTGCAACCGAAATCCTAGAGGAGTTAGGGTTTTTCCCGATGTTTGATAAGCGTCCGAGAGATTCCCTTTTCGGTAAGAATGTCAAAATATTTGTCGGTGCGGAAAGAATTTTCTTCCACCCCTTTACGTGAGAAATGGTTGTGCTGTCAAATGATAGGGCGGAATGTTTTTTATGCCATCCTACAAGAAGAAGCATCCGAAAAATGTCCGTGTTTAATAATCTGGAAGTACGGTCAACTTTGACATTTCGCCAGATGCTGTGGAGCCGAAGGGCCCATTGCGCGAAGAGCATCTTGGGAATTTTCCGGTAGACTATCTGTCGAAAGGGTTTTTTCTTTTCAGACTTATCTGCACGAAAATAAATCTAATGTTATTTAGAATCTAGTTCTACTTTACTCTTTAGAAGTTAAATTCATTTATAAATCCCGCAAAAAAGTTCGTTATGTCGAAAATTCGTTAGAGATTCATCGTTCAATATACTTTATAAACCACTAAAGCAAATTTTAAATTCATAAACACTGTATATTAAAAAAAGTAATGATTCACACCTTTTTGGAAACTGCGATGTATACTTATTTTATATATCTTACCTATAAAAAATAATAATAGGAAGAAAAACTGCAAGGAAAAAAAGGCAAAAGAATGTCAAAGGATATACTGTATTTTCAACATTAAGAAAATAATTTTATACTGAAATTAATGAATTTTATGGACATTTTCTAATTTAAAGCATACAAATAATTTTAAACACATACAAAATTATATATTCATATACATATATACATATATATATATATATATATATATATATATATATATATATATATATATATATATAACTAGTACTTCTAAACACATACATTATCAACTGCGTCCTTAAATTTAATTACTCATGAAACTTGTTAATTTTTTTATTTGAGTTCTGTGTTTGATAAACTACAGCAATTTTTTTGTTCTAGGTGAGTCAGGCCCTAGTAAAACCAGTTCAAGATTTATGATCACCATAAAATATGTTAAAAGAGAGAATAACTTGAAATGTCCAGAAATACTTTAAAAATAGGGAGAAGGAAAAAGTTCGTTATAGAGAAAACGCACCTCGCTGTTGAGAGGTTATTTTACGAAGAAAATCGTGAAATGTTCTTGGTTCCACGAAAAAGTTCGCAATACAGAGGTTCTACTGTATTTTTTTAAATGCATACTTTAAAAAAAATCGTACGCAAAATACTTTTAAGAAATGCAAGAACAGTGTAAATCATAACAAAGCCCATTTAACAATGATAATTGAAAACTCTCTCTCAATCTTTGAATTTCAAAATTAAAAAAAACACTTATATACGCGTAAACACTTTATACGTAGTAAAAATTTTATTTCAACTCACATTATTTCTTCTACAGTTATTAAAACTTAAACATTCAATGTTTTTAAATCATCACAGTAACACAAAACTCTATCCTCTCTTTTTCAAAGAGAGAAAAATATTTATGTCGGTTTTCTGATTAATGGTTTAGTAGCAGCTTACTGCTTAGGAAAATTATTAGTGTTGTGTGGAAATTTGGAGAGGGGGTGTTAGATGAGAAATTCGTCGCCAATCGTGTTGCCATAGGGTGAAACGTTAATAAAAATCAAGCAATATAAAAAAATTTAAGTCAATTCCTACTTAGGTGAACAAAGAAAATTTTTATATTTTAGCTACTTTTTATTAAATAATTACAATTAATATAAATATGTATATACATATGACAGAATAACAATATTAAGTGACAAAATAGAAAGCGATTTTCCTTTCTATATATGATGTTGGGCTATTATTTTTGTTTTTGTTAATATTTATTCATTCATTACATTTAATTATTCCAATAAAATAGTATACTAAAATGAAATCACATTCTCAGAAATTAGGCCATCCTAGGTGGGATTCGAACCCAAGATCTTTGGATGAGAAGCCCAACGCGCTATCCAATGCATTACTTCTTTGTTACTATTTATTCACTAATTAAAAAATTAATGAATTAAGATTAAAAAAATCTGTATTAACATCAAGTGCCATTCACTAAAAGTTTAAAAAACGTGTTTGAACTTGAATAAAAAGAATTTTATTAATGTTTGAAATTTTGATATATATATACTATATACACACTCATGTTCAAAAAACTTAGCGCACCAAGAAATAATTGCGGGATCGTAACGAAACTTGGCATGAAGATACATGTCGGGGAGATATGTAAATGATTAGAAATACAGCGTGATTGCGCATTACGTATAGCCGGTTGAGAGCGTTTAACGTTGTTCTCCGTAGAGTATAAAACAGGTGACCAAAGCTTGTTTGAGTGTGCTGAATCGTTTACAAAGGAAGAGCTGAGGTAGAGATGCCATTACGCTGTTTTTGAAGACAATATGAGCAGCTGTTGCAGTTTGAGAGGGGGAGAATCATCGGAATGATGGATGCTGGGTGGTCAGCTAGGCGAGTAGCTCATCAATTAGGCCGCTCTGATTGTGTTGTGAGGAGGTGTTGGGAGCAGTGGATCCGAGAGATGTCATTTACATGAAGACCAGGCTCAGGACGCCCTCGACAGTCAGGTCGTCGAGAAGACCACCACATCGTAAGAAATGCACGCGTACAGGCAATTGCTTCATCGGTCGCCATCCAGGCACAGGCAGCACCTTCACTAGGGGCCCTGGAAGGGACCTGGTTGAAGGACATTTGGGATCGGGCCGCCCTTTACGTGTGCTGCCCTTGACGCCCACTCATCAACGCCTTCGTTTGGAGTGGTGCCGTGCACGAGGAAACTGAACTGCAGTGGAATGGAACCAGGTTGTCTTTAGCGACGAATACTTATTCAATCTCAGCAGTGATGACTATAGTGTTCGTGTGTGGCGACCCCGTGGTGAACTCCTGAATCCTGCTTTTGATTTACAGCGACACACCGCTCCCACAGCTGGTGTGATGGTATGAGGTGCCATTGCTTACAATACATGGTCACCCCTAGTATTGATCAGTGGCACCATGACCGCCCAGTGGTATGTCCATGACATCCTGCAACCACATGTGTTGCCACTCATGCAATGGCTCCCAGGAGCCGTTTTTAAACAAGGCAATGCTCGGCCTTACACGGCAAGGTTGTCACAAGAGTATCTCCACACTGTTACTGCCCTTCCTTGGCCTGCCCGACCCCCAGATTTGTCTTTAATCAAGCATATCTGGGATCATTTGGGAAGGCGAGTTGCGCATCCCACGAGTTTGAGCGAACTAGAGGCACGGTTACAGCAAATATGGAACGAAATGTCTCAAGACATCATACAGAATTTGTATGCCTCAATGCCCGATCGTATCGCATCGTGCATTTGCGCTAGGGGGGAGGGGTCACCGAGGTATTAAATCTTCTGTTCTTTTGCCTTTTAATCTGAGAGAAAGAGAGAGAGAAATAAATGATAATTTTTCTTTGATTTTCTGATCATTTACTTGTATCAAAGTAGTCATTTCGTATGTAAAATTTCGTTTCATTTTGACGACTCCTTCTTGGTGCGCTAATTTTTTTTGTCCATGAGTGTATATAGGGAGAGTTTGCACTAATAGTAGAGGAATTGAATAAAAAATGGAAGCTTTTTCGTTTTTCTTTATACTGTTGTATTTTGGAAGTCAAGCAGTTTGTGAGTATATGTATATAAGGTATAATCTAAGAATAAGTTTTTGTAACAGAGAATTTGCACATAATATATGAACTTCCCTAATATACGTGATGGGGGAATAATACTATTTGCTTGTTATCAGTGTAAAATTTTTGTCCGGGTTGATGTTAAAACGGGTGTCGTGTTTCACAATATAACATGTAAAAATATTATTTCCCGTTTGAAATGTTGCTTTTTTATGCTAAAAATCGTACAATTATTTTCATTCTAATAATTTTCTGTCTTTTTGTTCCTTTAAAGACGTACTAAGGCAACAGCTACAAATTACTTAATTATCGAATAAGGCTGTCTACTAAACTCGAAAATTAAAACTGTTGAAATAATCATCAGATAACGAATTTCTTATTATTGGAAAAAGAATTGGTGTCATTATTGTCTTTAAACTACGTAATTGTTGAGAGATTGATTGATTGATTGAATATTAACGTCGCACTGTTCAGCTACACGAGGGCTTTTGGCGACGGACCACGTAATTTTGAACCATGGTCAAGTGACGTGGACGACACCTGAGCTGGCACCCCCTCTCCGAACTACCACACCACACCAACGGGAGGACGTTTCAGCTCTCGACAGATTTAACGTGCATCGCTGCCCTACACGGCGGGTCTTTTAGTGGTACTGGGCTCGAACCCGTGACAAAGCAAGCCACAGTCCGATACCTATACCACTCGGCTACCGCGGCCTAATTGTTGAGAGAAAGAAGCGCACAAAACCAATATTTTTACCTCCCAGTATTTTCTGTGATTAATCGGTCTGATGAAATACCCCAAAATAACTTTGTCTTTGAGAAAGCCTTTTATTTTTCTGTTTATCCCGTTTTCATTTTTAAGTTTAACTAGATAACATTGAGTTAAAAACACAGAATAGATATGTTTAGTTTATAAGAGGTTTTAGGAATATTGCTACAAATTTGCATGGGTGAAAAACGGCTGACGCCTCCAATTAATTGAATTTATCAATGGACAAGCATGAACAAATGACTACACGAAAACAGTCCAAAAACGACTTCCTGGAACAGTTCCACTAGCAGGAACTCAGGCACATAAAGTCTCTCTGTCTTAACGCAGACAACGCACAAGCAGATTCTGAACTCAGAGGTCTACGGAAATTTCTAGAAGAATTGATTTCCCAGAGTACTCTTTGGTTCCTTGGCGATATAATTTTTCGTCAAATTTGTCGCCAGTCTGGCAACCTACTCACATCTTCGGTTGCCATAATCTTAGTCTACTATTGTTATTGTTATTGTTGTTACTAATTACCAGATCGAGACCCACGAAATTCATCATAGCAAAGGACTAAGTGACGCCTGTCGTTAGAAGTAGCTTTGAGCACCATACAGGTGACAGTACGTTTTCACTCGGTTTCACCCCAATTTTGAGGGAGAACACTCTGGAAGTGGTCGGAGGCCTCCCATCTCTCTTTCCCTTCCATCAACCTCACGAGAGGACTTGCGGCTCGACTGCTATTTAGAGTATCCCCATGCCGTGAAGGCACTATATATATTTATAAACATCCATGTCTTCTACCGGATGGGCGACAATATCAGTCTAGTTAATGCTGGAAAGAGTAAATTCCCTGTATAGCTCTTTTTCCAACAAATAGTATATCATTGCAGCGAAAACAACATACTAGGTGTTTTTCAATTTTTACATATAAGCATGAAGTGAACAAAAAAAAAACGCATTCTTGGGTAATGCAGTCATTGAATAGTTCCTTGTTTTATAAAACATTATTAAAATAGAATTACATGCACAAGAATGAGGAAAAAACATATTTTGTTATTCTTTTATAGGAGTTCTTATTTGAAACCTACCCTTCTTCAAGTTAACTTTTACTATTACGATTATTCAGCAAAACCTACCCAGATGATTGCTATTGAATGTCGGATCTTATCCATTGTCCACAGATAAAATCCTTTAATTCACTGATCTTTAAAATAGGTAAAATAGATGGGTTTTTAAAAATATTAATTATCTCTCTTTTTAAAAAAATATGTGCTGTTATTCAAAGTAGGATGAAAAATTTTCATATAACTGGTTGACACGAAAATATTGTTCATCTAAATAGAGCAATGTAAAACCAAAAAAAAATTATTCCGATAGTTCGATATTATATCATAACCATCGAGAGTAAAAGTTAAGAAATGCGCCAAATTATGATAAAATGGAGCTATTGTTCCGTAGCTACCTCGTACCTCGAAAATTGGATTGCGCATTTTCTCATTTACGTTTAGTTTCTGTTTAAATAAAAAAAATTCTTTCTTCGTAATCTACATTGTAAAAATAAAGTTGTTTAATTTGTCAATATAACAGAAGAAAACGCAATAGAATTGCTTCAAAAGAACAGGCGGCCTTTCAAAATGACAGTATATAACAGTTTGTGTGAACTCATACAAACAGAAATCCATAACACAAATAAATGTGCATGACTCACAATCTCACAAGCCTAGGCACATATCGACTCGATCGACTGCCGCCTTTCGCCAAAATCAGGGGTTACCAAACCTCGGCTCTTGACGCGGTTACTGCTCTTTTTTATGTACTAACAATTTCCTTTCTCTTTTTCCTTTGTAATTATCTACAAAGAAGATTTACCTGATTTGTGTCTACAGTTAAACATTTGGCTGGCTTAATTTTTTTATCCATTGGCAGAGTATATTGAGAGTCAGGGAAAATATTAACATTAGTTCTAAAGCAGTAAAAGTAATTTATTGGTAGAAATGGCTCCCCCCATGAGAAGTGATAAAAAGACAGTCTGTGTGTGTGTAATTTGTGGCATACTTAAGGGTGTAACGGCGTCGCACATAGGAGGCTTGACACATAGCACACGATAGACTAGAAAGAGGGCGCTGCTGTGAACTGTTCTGGCTTTTGAGCGGGAAGGAGAGAAGAAGAGAGTCTCAAACGAAAAAATGGAGGAAGTTGCCTGTAGTTACCGATGCGATTTTTAATTGTAAATGAAATTTTAATATAGTGATGCGTTTTGAAGGAAATAATAAAAACGGTAAATCCGGTTAATTAAAGGTGATTAATTCAACTACAAGACGATGTTACAAGGGTCTATAAAAAGAGAGTCGAAATGATTTTTATTTTCAGGGACAATCAAAGTTAATTTTAATTTTTAATGTTAACATGAGATGCCTCCATATGTCAAGATTGAGATATGGAGAGTCAGTTAGCCTCCTGCGACATTGTGTGTCTATAATAGCGCAGGTGACTCGCTTTATGTGCCAGAGGCATAACACATCTTTGATGTCATTAACCTTTTATTGGCTTCATGACTTTCGACACCAGTGTGTCCGAAAACAGAATGAACAAGACATAATCCGTTTGCGTGTCCATTGAAGGAGCCTGTCTGACTTAGGAGACTGGCGCCTTGGAGGGCGGCAGAAGGAGACTTCAAAAGAAAACTAGTGTTGAGGTGAATTATAGTTTAGATGTTGGACAAGCCTTTGTCGCGTGACAGTTCGAGAGGGACCAGGGCCATTGTTCGACCAGCACCAGTAGGATAATGAGTCCGAGGTGCTTCGTGAAAAACTTGGGGCCTGCCAATGAGAGATGGCGAGGGGCGTGTAGTTAACCCATCCTGGAGCTTAAAAGGGTCGATTCGGGGGAAAGAAAGAGGAGGTATACGTACAACTCACGTTACTTGATTTTGAGAGAGAGAAGAGAAAAAAGAAAAATGCTGGCGGTTCCCGTGTTCTAATCTTGTGAGACTTAAGAAAATTGTGGAGCGAGTGCCCTCCGGTCAAAGAGTCAGATGTGTTGGAGCAGAAAGGCAGACGAATAAAACGGATAACATTTAACGGCGTCATGGCTTGGCAGACTCAGACTGACTCTTAAATTTGACTTTATTTAATATTACGATGTCTTATGCTGGATAATAATAGTTTAATCCAGAAAATAAAGTTTTGTTTTACTTTAAAATTAAGCTGTGTGTTCGTATGCACTACCAAGTCACGACTCCACAATGGGAACACTTTTTCATGACGCTTGAAAGTTCAGTACCCAACATTATGATACTTTGACAGGTATTGTATTGAGCCACAAAAATAAAAATATCTTCGATAGTTCTTAGGTTTGGAAGGAATGGAAAATGCTACTTTTTTTGTGTGTAGTTGCCTTGACAGAACGACGAACATGACACAATAGTGCAGTCTTGCCTCATAATTCTGGTCAGACTCTAGGGTGATTATAATTAAAGTTCCACCTTTAAAATGTTCTGAATTGCTTAGAATGAATTCGATTCTATTTCTGTCATTGCTTAGAATGAATTCAAATTTGAACTGAATTTACTTGAAGAACGGGGGGACGTTTTGACATAAGAAAAGTGCATTGCCATTTTCGGTTTTGCTTTTTATGCGGTTTTTGGCACAAAGACAATTAAAAACCGATTTTTCCCATCTAATGTGATACGACCTTGCCGTGGTGGAGGGACCTTCCACTAACAGTGCAACAACTCTAGAATGGGAAATCATTCTTTTCCGTCAAAAATGCGAAAATCCTGCACATTGAACAGTTGGTTTAATGAGGAACTCATGCCGTAGCCATTATAATTCGATTAAAAGTACCTCTTGAAGCCGAATCCACTTTCGTTATTCTGCTCACAGTGCTATTCATTCATACACTTTGGAACTTTTCTCACACATGCCATATCGTTTCCCTCCTTTTTTATATTCAATTCAAATTTGATATGCCACTCTGACCAATAATTTTTTTTACAGTATTTTGATAGTGGAACTTTAATTGTAATTACCTAGTACCTCGAAAGTTCCAGGTTTTTGGATATGACGTGGAATAATACCGGTTGATTCAAAAATAACGTGACCATTTTCAGAGAAACAAAACTTTTATTGAATAAAGTTATTTACATGAAATTTTCAATGTGGCTTCCTCTAGCATAGTGCATTTTACGTAAACATTTAGCCAAGCCAAAAGAGCTTTCTCGAACATTTTTTTTTTTGATGGAATTATTTTTTCCTCTTTTATTGTTTTTTGAAGCCCTTGAAGTGTTCTTACTTTATATCTATTTAGTTGTTTTTTATGCATTCCCATAAACAAACATTCCCTTTGGGCACTGTCGTGGTGATGGTAGCTATTTCTCATAAGGAAGAAAATTGTGTGTGTTTGTGTGTTTAAGGCATTTTATAACTGATTTTGCAGTATGATATGTTGCAGAATCTTGGTGATAAAAAAACTATCCTCGAAGGTAAAGGCCTTTACTTTCTTTGATGATGTGCTTCAAAACTTTTTGCTGATAATATGTAGCACCAATTTTAGCCATTGGTTCAACAAAAAATGATTTTGTTAAGACTTGAGAGAAGATTCTCATTCATACCATAACACCTAACTTGCCTTTTCCAAAACAGTGTTCTTGTGATGTTTTTTGCTTGAAATAATATTGAATCTTCGTTTTGCCAGTTGTGAATAACAGATGAAATAGTGCTTCATCAGAAGTTATCCATGCTTTGTATCTACCTTTGAGTAACATTAAGTACAGAGGCCAAGAACGTTTTCTTAACTTTTCAACGGTCTTAACAGACATTTGAGATGGCAGACTGGAAAATTTACTTTCTTATAGCCAACTGTCTTTATCTGACGACAAATTGTCGATTGCGATACCTGTAGCTTCTTTGCCAAAGCTCCTTGAGGCAGAGGATTTTCTATAGCGATAATTCTCTCTTTTCAGCTTTTTTTACTTCTTCATTAAGGACTTCTTTTCATTCACGTTTTTTTCCTGGAGCTTTTAATTGCGAGACAAATTTTATTTCTTTTCGTTTTGATATTAATACGTTAGAAAAATGTCGTTTTTGATTTTTAAATGATTTATTTATAACAGAATTTGATCAACCATCCTTCAAAAGCCTTAAAATTTCGTTCCGGGTTTGAGAATCCAATTTCGGTACTATAATTTACTCCTACAAATAAAAATAATTAGATTAATATTTTCAATGTTTCATTTTTAAAATAAAAACCAGTAGTAAAACGATAGAAAATCCCCATAAAATAGTTTTATGCTTTTAAAATTGGTGACACTAATTTTGAATCAACCGGTATTTGACAATAAAAATTATTTGTATCATGATCTTATTGAGGCTGAGTACAGAACGCGAGACGACCCTATCCCCCTTTCCGAGGTTGAGGCCCTTGGCTCATGCACAATTAACCCATGCCTTAAAACGTTCCTCGTTACATTTGGAATAAGACAAAGGAAAATGACGCAGTCGCCCACCTTTTACTACAATTGCAAGATTAATATGAGGTACTTTAAAAGTTTTTAAACTTATTGAATTGAAATTTCTATCTGAAAATGAGTCATAAAACTTTTTTTAACCCTGTGACCAGAACATCCGTCTCTCAGTCAATGATGATTTGCTTTGATGCCTGTAGATAACGCTTTGGTGTGTTTTTGGAGGCTGGCAGCCTCGACATCTTCAGCTGGACTCTACCCAGTGCGATGATCACTTGGCGTTTTCCTTACAACTCACGATATATGCGGTTTTTCTTATCTATCACCATCTATTAGTATCTATATTACTATAGTGTTTTCGTTTTCGGCATTATTATTTTTAATTATTTTTACATGAATATAAATAATTTCTAATCAGTTTTTATAAAAATACTAGTCACAATTCTAGTGATACAAATATATTAATATAGTGTGCCTCATTAAGAATGAAATATTAAAAATTGTATTTCCGTTTATATGAGTTTCCTGTTTTTAGTTTAATTGTCTAACGTACATACCTTGAAAAAAGTTGTGCTTGCTTTAACCCCATGCATCTTCTTATTTGAGACATACTCAATTTAATGTGCGATGAGGACATTTAAGACAATCCTTAAGGTAATAAAATTCAAAAATATTTGCGTACCGTCTGTCAGACGGATGTTCCTCAGAACGGCAAAAAAATTTATGTTCCGGTCAGAGGGTTAAGGATATACAATTTTCAAGAAATAGATTTAAAAAATAGTTAAAACTCAAACTATAATTGAACAAGCAAGAATGCGTGCATGCAAAAGAAACTCCGTATATTGTAAGTAAATTGTCGTTTTTGCTCTCCAACAACAACAAAAAAGTTCGTAAAAAGACGCAAAAATTCACCAGCGAGGTTGCAAAAATGCATTAGTACCATTATGCTTCACAGATTTTTTTTTTTAAAAAATACTCTTTGGCTTTCGAAATTCATAAAAGCTGCATATTTGGGCCCTTTTAATCCTCTGATAAAAAAAAAAAGGAAACTGCTGTGGAGAAATGGTACGAACTTCCGAAAGGGCCCTGAACCACATTTCAGATAGGAACTTAACTCCGTTTCTCAACTACTTCGTGAAAAGTATTGGGTGGTCAATAAACAACACACACACACACAAAACCCGCATTAATGTAGGTCTAAGTGAAAACTAAAAGCGTCATTTAGATAAGGAGTCTCGTTTCTTTTTTATTATCAGTGTTCCTCGGAAGTAGGAATGGCGTTACTTATTACCCCATAATGATGAAAAATGGTTCCGTTTATGGCTCGCCTTGCTCCGTTTCTCGAGGTTCGGGGTGTAGTAATTTTAGGTGTTTTCGTGGTGTGCTTTATTGTTGCTTCCATTGTGGATTAAATTTTACCGTTGCATTCATTCGAATTTATCTATCAATTTTCACACAACTTTACATTCAATTTATTAGATTTAAATCGAAGGCTGGCCGAAGGGCCATACAAAAATGCAGTTAACAAAGATTTGCCCGCATCTTGGCCCACTATCTTGCATGGTCCAACTTTTGTGAAATTTTAAAATCAACCCCTTAACACACATTTATTTTGAAAAAAAAGGGAAAAAAACGGCACAAAAAATAAATTTTTGTATTGAAAAAAACACTTTTTACAATCTTGTTTTGGCAAAAAAAGTAAGAAAATTACAAAATCAATTAAAATTATAATTTTGGATTTTGAACCACAATGCAGATAAGAGTAGAATATTGCAATCTTGTACGTACATCGACTTTTTTTTTTTTGAAAATGCTGTTTCGAAAAAAACATTTTCCTCAGTAAAAATATTTAAACTTTTCAACGGAAATATTAATAATAATCGCATTTATTTAAAAAAATAAGTCCAAATTTACTTTTGTCGCATATATTTGGAAGCAATGTACAGCACATAGCCCGAAATTTCAGTTTGCACTCATGCAACGACTGCTTTTTCTTTTCTTTTTTAATTTGCTACCCCTTTCAGCACAGCACACAGCGCAGTTATCTCGTGGAAGCTTCTTTTTTTATGTTGGTGGAACAAAACTGGGAAAATGATGTTCCGTTAGTCGTAGAATTCCAGAAGATTTCAGCCGATTTCTTTTTTCATATTTGTATCTCGCTATATAATAATTTTGTATTAGTATTTTTGCTAATTTTCTTCTTGAATCTAAATTTTTTCTATGTCTCCATTTTTTATACAAAACATATGCGTCCCAATGTTGATGTCTAACAAATAAAAGAAAACTTTTTATAATATTTATCTAGATTTGCTCTATCTATATTTATGAAATCCCGACGACGGATTGCAGTCAGCCTCATAAGTGCAGACGGTGATTTCTTATAGCAGCATAAAATACAATTCCGCTCGAATTATTTGGCCGCAATTTGACCAGTTTTTATGCGATTGAATTCATTCGAGCACACAGATAAAACACAGAAAGTCCTTTGCCCATGAAAGGTAAGACAGTTGCTAAAACTTTTCTTCATTTTGTTCTCATTTTACAAAGATGTACGGGCCAAAGATTCCCCCTCCCGTAATAACGCCAAGACCTTGAATCTTCATAGAATTCGCTCTTGTACGTTACAATTGCACTTGTCAAATCTTGTACCCTCCAATGGATCCCTGCCCATGTTGACATCAAAGGTAACTAGATGGCCGACTCCCTTGCCAAAGAAGCCAGAACACTTGAGCCTGTAACTTCATCTACTATGGTCTTTGATGCCAAAGCAGTCGCAAAACAAAAGCTCTACTCAAACACAAGAAAAAAAAAAATTCTCGCTGCCAGAATTAAAATATAGCCAAGAAATTACGACAGCAATAACTAGACTAAGAACAAAGCATTTTAAGGGCATGAAGATTCTGCCCGTTGGTTTCATATCACATGTGGAATACAGGCACTGCCCAGTCACGTAACTGAATTATAAACTCCTTTTTAGCTGTCCTTCCATCGTTGGTGCCCTTTTTAAAGTAGACAATGACTGCAGCATGGACATTCTATACTCGGATTACTGCCACGGCAGTAATTCAAGCCTTTGGCAATATTTGACTACATCTTTTGTGATGTGGCCTTACGGAATTTTCTATTAATCCTCTTGGGGAATCTTTGGGGCCAACAATTGAGTTATTTCACAGCCATGCCTCTCAAGAAGAAACCTTGATACTAGTATTTATATATATATAGTGGAAGTTTAGTAAGCGAGAAGAAGGAAAAGAAGCAGAGTTGCTGAGCGCAGTGCTGTTACGGTAAGGATCGGAATTTAGACGCGTGATTATACGACGGGCTTTAGTTATTAAAATTAATCAAGGAAATTAGAATTCTTAAGATAACTTTGAGTAAAGTTAAGTGATTAGGATTTCATGCGCTTATTCAAATAAGATTTTGAGCTACGTTATATCACTCTGGATTTTCCCTCTGTAGTTGGTTTATCTTTTGATTATTATATTTGGTAATAATAAATTGGATTTCTCATGGCTAGCTTGGATCATCAATCCTTACCCCCTACAGATTTAGGTCGATTAGATGAAGAGATGGCTTCCCTAGGCGAGAGGCCATCACACTTTATGTTTTGTTATTACCACCTTTGCCCTTTGTCATACACGGCAACAACATATTGTACATTGATAATGAAACCAAATAAAAGTATAATTAACTGGTAAAAATAGCCAATGATACACATAAAAAAACATAAAAGCTACAAAAGAGTAGAAAAAAGGAAAGTGTTGGGTCGAGTTCCGTTAGCTGTTCTAAATGAATGGTGCAGAGGTCAAATTCGTCATGGAACAGTTGAAGGTTTTTGTGTCTGGAAGATGGCATCAGGTGATGTCTGCCAAGGAAGAGATTTTCCACGTTTACGTAACCTTTCCGAACATATTGCGGAGCGAACGCCTAATGGAGATGGCAATTACTACCTGTTGGTCGACAATTTTTGCTTCGCGTTATCATTAATATCCAGCGATGATTTACAACAACTTTTGTGCAATGGACAAGCGAGATTGTTGGCTGGTTACCCGATGAATAACGACTTGTCTCAAGGCTCATCGCTGAGTGGGAAGATGACTCTCTTTTTTTTGGTGATTTAATGTGCTTGAATAACCCTTCGCGGGGAGGAGACCCTTGATAGACATCTCTCGCTTGCTTGAACTGAAGCAACTGGGGGTTATGTAAAACAAAGAGAAAAAGAAATGGCGATCTTCCAATCAGTCACGTTCCTAAGTAACACCAAGGACATCAGCGGAATGATTTGTTTCGGACGAGTTGAGATGATTAAGAGGTGTTACAGAAATAAAATTTTAATAAAAGGGCTGAGGGAATCGAAATAGCAAAGGGCAAAACCTTGCTCCCTAGAGGAACAAAAAGATGGTAGACGTAATAAGAATTCTTGGAAGATACAGAGTGATCCCCTGCACAGCAGTTTTGAAGTGAAGGATTTGGAAAAAGCTTTTTTTTTTTGTAAAATATAACACCGAAGGGAGAGTTAGAGCAATACGCGTTAACCTTTTCTTTAAATGAAATACATATTTAGCTCTGGAAATATAATTTTTGCAAGAAGCTGAAGCACATATATATATATATATATATATATATATATATATATATATATATATATATATATATATATATATTCTAGAACAAAGGAAAAACCATCTGCAGTGAAAATCGTTTAACACGAAACTGAAGGGACTGAAATATTTTTTCGTATTAAACGATATTGCAATAATAACTGAATAAATATTTAAACAAAATTAAGTTTATTAAAATATTTTTTATTTACATATATTTGTTTCTTTGTATGGTTTTAATAAAAATCATTGAGACAAAAACAGTTACAAAACCTTAATGAAATTTAGTACAAAAAATGTTCAAGTTTTCTGGAGAAAAAAATTGCTTAAATATTTGGAAAAAAAATCCGATATTTTTATTTGCATTATTTTTTTAAGATCAAATTATCAACAAATCGCTCGATGTCGTCCATTTTGTTATTCAATTCACCATTGGAATGTATGTCTAAATCAGTGCTTCTCAAACTTTTAATATTTGCTACCCAATTTTCAGTCATAATTTTCTTCAAAGCTACAGTATGAATTTAATTATAAACCGTGCAAATTATTAAGAAAAGTATTAATTTTTTTATATAATTTTATATACTTCAAGCTGATGGGGTCATGGTAATTGTTAAACTTGGTATTGTTAAATTAATTTTAGTATACATCGTGCAGTTCTGATGCATTTATAGATCTATTATATCAGTGTAAATGCATATTTTATTTTTATTATGTCAGAATATATTTTGTTTTGCTTCCTTTCAGTAAATTAATAATATTTTAATGTAATTTTTCATTTTCGACATATTCGCGATCTCCTCGTTGGGTTATCACGCCCCTCTAGGGGGACGGGCCCCACAGTTTGAGAAACGCTGGTCTAAATAGCTGAATATACTTTTCGTTATGTTACACTTTTCGAATAACGTGGGAATAGGAGCTGCATCATTCATTTCATTTTTGCTGTTGAAATCTGTATCAATGATATTTTTTGCGCTTTGAACAAACTCCAAAATGTTTTTGTCTGCCATAATTGAGGCTGTACACGCATTATTATCATGTACTGAAACGGGTTCTTCCGATGATACAGTATGAGGGTCCATTCCGGCTTGTGTATTCCGTATTTTGTTCATTTCCAGAAGGAAAATCTTTTCGTGTAAAGTGATTTTTGTTTCGTGTTAAAAGAAAAAAATGCATGAATACATAGTAGTTTCTCGGAACCGTTGTATTTATCCGTGTGTTAACCGATATTTCGTATTAAGACTGTTTTTGCCATATACACAGGAGCGTTAAACGTATTTCACTGTAATTGGAAAAACTGATTAAATAGTTTCACGTTTTGAATTACTGGTTCTGTAATAACCACTAAAGAGAGATATTTCTGGGGGTTCTGAATTTGGGGTGGTAAACCTGCTTGAAAATCAAAATTTAAAAAAAAACATTTCTCTCAAAATTAACTCAAACCAGATTGTGTCGAAAGGATTTGTTGACAGAATAAAAGCTTTAAGACCTCAGTTTGTGTCGAATATTGTCGTCAGAGTTTATAGGATATGAATTCAGTCTTCACATTTCATTTGAGCTTATAAATATATCAAAAAGGATAAAATGTCATTATCGCTACATGATCTTCATTTAATATTATACGGCTGTTGATCTTGAGCAACATAATCATGAAATATTTTAGTCAAATTAGACAATTAATAAAAGTTGAAATAAGTGTCAATGTTTCAAATGTCTGTTCTATTTATTTTTAATTTTTGAGCAATCAAGTACTTTTCATTCCATTAGTTTTTTTTTGTTTAGAACGTCTGGAAAAACTATAATTAAACAATGGTGTATTAATAAATCCCCTTTGAACAAAATTAAACTTAATTTATAAAGAGACATCATTGATTTTTCTAAATAATTATTTTACGTTCAAATTTATTTTCCTGAGATGTGATGTCTTCTATAAAATCAGGTAAATGGTTCTTGAATTATAAATACTGGAGGAACTGATGAAATATTTCCTGGTTCATATGATGACATTAAAACCTTACAAAAAGTACAAGACTGTCATGAATTGGAATTAGACATGTCGCTTTAAGAAAAATTGTAAGTATGAGAAGTTAATTTTTTGAATTACGTCTCAGACACTTGAAATAATAAATGACATACCCGATCAAGCCTTGATTATTTACACAGATGGTAGTCGTTCGGATACGCGTAGAGCAGGGAGTGGTATTTTTAGTAACACGCCTGGGAAAGATGCTAAAATCAGCATCAGGAATTCTGACGATTGATCTGTCTTTAGATCGGAACTCATTGCTATTAGTGGTGCTCTCTCGATCATGCTCTCAACTCTTATAAGAACAATATCTGGATCCTGACATACAGCAGAAGCTCCCTCCAATATTTGAAGAATTGGCCAAAAATTATGGACAGTACTGGTCTAGATATTTTATCCAAATTGGCTAGGCTTGGTCAGAGGAAAAAGTATGTCTCCAGTGGATACCATCGCATGTGGGTGTGTCTGAGAACGAAGCAGCTGAACTAGCAGCTCTAACCATAGTTCCTCTGTCTTAAGCCATTCGGAAATTCATTCCCTCCACCGAACTAAAATGAATTTGACTTGGTGAAACCCTCCTGCTCACCACTGGTACACAGCTAAGAATCCTGGTCTATCTCTACAATACAGGAGTTCCAGGGCTCATCAGAAGGCCTTGGCGCGCTTTAGAAGCGGTCACCTGCATGATATGACTTTTGTGCAGGGGTTAAAGTCTTTCTTTACCTCTCCCTGCTTCTCTTGCTCATCTTCTGGACTGCCGAGGCACTTCCCTGCGACAGTTGTTTGACGATCAAGACCTGGCGTGTGACATTATTATGTGGAAAGATCAAATGGACTTGGTGTAGGCTTTCCTGTCCCAAGGGGATTGGAAACAACAACACAACAACACGTCGAACTAGAGACTACAAACAGATTATTGATGATTGATCTTTTCATAGTGAACATTTATTTTTAGAGAGTGTTTTTTCTTCCCTTTCTGACTTTCACACCACTCTACGGGTAGATTTTAAAAAACCGTGCCTCATTTAAGGTTCTGCAATCTACATTGTCCTATTCCAGGGATGGCACGCGACACAATATTTTGGGCATGCCAGTGATCAAAACGGTTCGTATTTAATTTCAAAATAACCAAGTTTACTATGGAGCATTACAAACAAATGCGAGTGATCGATCGCGGGGTGGCCGGGAGCACACTCGTTTGTTATTACTTTGCTTTAGTTACGCCGTGCACTACAATTGTTTATGATGCAAAATTTGTCTACGCATAGCATAGTCAATTTTGTTGACGCGCGCGCGCGCAATTGTTTTTTAAAGTTTGTATAATATTTATGATTTTTACCTGTTATTTAACATGGCTAGTTCTGCAAAAGAATAAAAAGTGCAAGATAGTAAGTGTAACAGAGAATTTTAAACTTGTTTAATATGCAAATGTAGCATGATTAGCAAAGATGACAAAGCGATGAATGTTTTATGTTCTGGAACAGTGGTATGCAGAACATCTTCCGGAAAACGGCATTTTGTAACAAATCACAAATTTTCGAGTCAAAAAAGTGAACCACAGCCAAACTAATTAATGGCTTAGAAACTTTCTGGCAGATGACTGCAATTCGGCATGCATTCTACTAAAAGTAACATCTTACCCTCCTAATACAACTTATTTGTCATCTATATAATCAACAAAAGAAGTTCACTAGTGTTACTAGGGATTGCAATATCGGACCAAAAGTTCAATACCGGTATTCTGTATTTTTAGAGCTTAATACCGGGATACCGGTAGTAGAACTTTTAGGAAAAGAAAGAAAATACAGATGTTTTTTTTCTTTGTTTTATTTGCCAGTTTTATTTGAAAGTGTAAATATATTACAAAAAACAATTTGTTACTTATAAATTATAACATATAAAGAATCACCAAAAAGTAAAGAGACATCTTATTTATTTAAAATCACAAAAATTTGTAACTATCCCTTCAGTCTTAGGTACTATTACAAATTCTTGAAATGTGATCTTAAAAAACACAATGCATTATACTGCCACTAAACCTGGAACGTAATTACGTATGTGCAAAAATTACCAGCTGTCGAAAACGCTCTCTTTCGGCATCTACGCTAGTTGGTGGTATTGTTAGCAATACGCGATATACTTTTTCCAAGTATTTACTTCTAAATATCTTATCTTCAAATAAATCGATTTCTTGTCGGATGGGTTTGAATATATCTGATTTCCGAATTGTATTTTGGTTTGTTGATTGTTTTTTTTTAATTATCGCTAATTTTCATTTTTGTTCAAGAGACAATTCCTTTTCACTATCGACATTAGTGTCGTAATCATCTTCGATAACTGTACCGAATTCTTTTGAATGTTGACAGTATTTGTGAGTAAACAAAATTTTAAGAAAATTTACTATAAACTTGATCAAATTTGAATTGGATTTAGTCTTTTTTCTTCTTTTTCATTTTCATTTATAAAATTATGATGATATGTAAATAAAAGTATGATATGCAAATACAATGTAAATAACAAACTCCCAATTAAAAAATATCGAAACTATTACGCACTTTCTTCAAAACTACAACCTTGTTTTCACAGATACGAATATCAGACTACGAAACCTGCGCATGTGCAGTATCGCTCCGAGCTGGAACAGAATAGTTATGGCCCGCCTCCTTGGATAATGCACATATTTTATCACTTCTCTTGATTGTGCGATACAACTTTATATTCACAGTCTAATTCATTTCTCCCTTTAGGGAAACATAAAAACAAAAACGTGTACTATTTTGCTAGTTTGGTGATCCCTGAACATATAGTGAAAACAATTTTAATAAATTTCTAGTTAATACCGAAAAACCGGTATTTAAGCTTGTGAATACCGGTATTACAAAATTGTAAAAATGGTTCAAAATACCGGAATTCGGTATCCCGCTATACCGGTATTACAATACAGTGCATAAGGTATTAACATAACTATACAGTGCAAAAGGTATTTTTTCGCAGTAAATAAAGAGTTTTGAGTTGTTAGTATTTAGTTTATTATTTTCCCAATAATCACATGTCAAAAAATTATTTGATGGCACGTCCATACCTCATTAAATACTTCTTTAGAAAAAAAATGGCACGTTGATCCAGAAAGGTTCGCCACTGCTGTCCTATATACAGTGGTCTATAGTTAAAGCCATTAGACACTAAATCCACAGACCCTCGACTAGAAAGTGTCTGATCTGGAAACTTGCAACACTGATCCTGTGCCTATCACTGTTTCATAGAATATTGACGAGATTTGGTTGTTAAGGTATCCGACTACGTTCGGAACCGTGATTTTAAAAAAGCGCAGAAATGGATAATTTTCAAGATATTCAGCGTCACTTAGATTAGAATACATGTATAAAATTGTTTTAAGGACATTATGACAAACAAAATTATTTGAATACAGTATTTTGGCAAAAAAAATAAGTTAGAATAATCTTTTTTTCAAAATTTTCTCCTTTTATAAAAAATGATTCTATAACAATAATATTTCGCTTATATAAAGTAAAGACTTCTCCAGAGAGTCTGAACTACGATTTTTGAAAAATTCACCTTATTTTCAGAGTTACTACCAAAAGACCCGGGATAGAAATGGAGAATGGAAAAATTTAAGATTAGGGATCCTGCACTAGAGTTCTGTTGCCACCAAAGTATTGTGTGGATTAATGAACACGTTACTTATTAACTTAGCTGCAAATAGAAATTCTAATTCGGCTCAGTATGATCAAAAACAGAAATCATCTGTGTAGGGACGTCTGAAGGCATTGGCCAACTGGCTCGGGCCTCCGTCAAAGTAGGGGCCTCGTTCTCGATTCAGCCTTAGTAAGATCATGATTCTCATAATTTCTGCGGTCAGATGTTATTTTCGGTTGTGTTCTCCGAAAATCTGGAAATTTTGAAGGATATGTCAACTGGCTACATGTGATGACCGTCGTCCATGTCACCTTGGCCTATCACCATACACTATCATTGCTCATTCAGTCAAAAGGCGAAAGTCAATCGAGCCGGTTTGTGCAATAGTAAATCATACACATTTTTTTTTGTTTCGGGTTATTGTTTGTACGGGTATTTGACAACGTATGATATGTACTGTCCACTTTTAAGAGTCTTAGGTGGAGCCTACATTTGTGTAGGGGACCAGGGCTTACTTTTGTGAAGGGCCCCAGGGCCTCGATAAGTCTTAAGACATCCCTGCGTGTTGAAAATATGTATGATGACTTAAGGTTCTCACGCTGCCACGGATTTGGAAAGTTGGGTCCTCAAATTACGATATAGTCATCCGACCGTGATTACCTACGAGTGGCTGTATTTAGCTCAGCGTTTCTCAAACTGTGGGGCGCACCCTCTTGGGGGTCGTGACAACTTACGAGGGGTGCGAGCATATTAAAAAGCTGAAAATAAAATAATTAAAAAAATTTTAATTTACTGAAAGAAAACAAACAAAACACATTCCGACATAAGAAAAAATAAAATGCTCATTTACACTATCACATGTATAATGTACCAGTGCAACACAATGTATTCGATAATTAATTTAACAAAATTAAAATAAGAACAAGTTTAATAACTACCAGTGACTCCCATGGGATTGACATATATAAAATTATATACAAATTTAACAATTATCTTGATAATTTTTATGGTTTATAATTAATCCCTTAAGTTCCGATTAAAAGTTTTGCAATTCGCTTCCCAATGCCAACCATTTTCCACGTATGTGATGCATTGGGGAGGGAGGGAGAGAAAAGAAATAAATAAGTTAATCCTCCGAAATAAGTAAATCCTTTGCAAACACTGTCAAGACCTTTTTGTTGCATTCCAAAATCTTTGGAATAATTTATGAGTGGCCATGCACAGAAAAGATCGTATTTCAGAAAGACGTATATATACGTCCGAGGAAATTAACGATTTGACTGAGAGAGACGTTTATATACGCTAGTGGCATTTTAGAGGTTAAAATCGTATAGATATATGTATCGTAGTTTTAGCGTCTATTGAATTATAAACATTGTTATTGTAGGGGGGTGCGCGATGAAAATGATGATTAACTATTGGGTCGCGAATATTGAAACTTTGAGAAGCACTGATTTAGCTGATCTTTCAAACGCGGGCAGCTGGAAAATATTCAATAAACATAGTATCGAAATGAGAGAAAACAGAAATACTAACTTACTTATCTCCCTCGTCATTCAAACAAGGTCAAAAAAATAATGAAGTACGACCTTAATAACTCTCTTGTCAATCTATAATGAACCCAACAAATGATTTCTTAGCAATTTTTTTGCCTCAAATTGCTCCCTTCTATAGAAAACAACACCTAGTCTTGATTCCTGTAGTTACAACACATTTCGTCCTACAAACTTGTGACATGAAAATACTCACCACGTGGTTTTTGTATATATGACAATCATATATATCGCTAAGCTCAATTGAAGGTTATACTTCACAAGTGCTTCTAGCAACTTTCAGATATTAGATAAGAAAACATATTGGGCATTAATTTAAAAAATATTTTAACGAACGAAGCAATTGAAAGGATTATATATATATAAGTACATGTGTCTTTTATTCTCTACTGCCATAAAATTTCAATTTTTGTGGATTAGACAAAGTGAAAGAGTGCATTTTCTAAACCAAGGTTACAAAAACAACTTTCATCGATTGAATTGAGAGATAGCATCGTACAATTTAGTTGCGATTAATTTTTTTCATAAATTGTGTTTTGAAAATAGCTCAATAACTTAAGACTTTATTTTTAAAAAAAACCTTCAATATATTCAATAGTTCTAAAAATTGATTTGTCAAAAACTCTAATATGATAAATTCAAATTATGACCTTCAATACAATAAAATAAACATATTGAACTTAGACTGTATTTTAAATAAAAACTAAAACTAGAGAGTTGAATTTTAATAAATGGCATGGAATTTTTCACAATAGAAGATTCGAAACAAATAACGAAAATTTAATACATTATCCCCTTAATGGAACCCCCCCAAGTTTTCTGTGTTTTGGTCTAATGCGAAACATGATGTCATCTGCGGGATCTTTCTTTAGTCTGGGAGAATGGACGTACTCCATACTAATGTTTGTGATCGCGCAGGATTACTAAGTCACCCCAATCTTTTTTTATAATTATTTTTATTGTACACAATAAAAATAGTAATTCTAGTGAATAATTTAAATAAGAGGAAGTCTACTTTCCTACTTTTAAGGACTTTTCAATGTTTCTTTGATAATTTGAGAAACAATCCAATCAAACTGAACTAAAACGTTTCAAATATGCGTGACTTTAATAAAGGACACAAATCCCAGACACTTTTCACTAACATTACAGGAATCATATTTGCAAGCAAAACTGTCCTATTTAGTTCAAGTTATCGTAGTTTTATTGATCTTTGATGATCGACAAATGGCATGTCTTGCTTGTGGCTTTTTTACAGGGCGTAGTGTGTCTTGTGGTACGCTTGTGTCTTTATATTTTTCTTGATGGAGTTTGTTAGGTAGCATTTGAAAATTTTCCTTTCAACTCAAATTTTTCATGCTCATCACTTTTCTCCAATTTGCTTTCGGTTATAGTTAATATTTATTATTTCCTCAGCTTCTTACCTTGTTTGATCAATTTTAAATTCATCCAATAGAATCACGCACACAGATGCCTATTTCTTTCTTTATATTTAGTTCATTTACATTATAAACCCTAATAAGTCGTACAACACATGAATCAAAACCACTAAGTCGTTCACAGAGGAAAAATGTAGGCTGTTCATAGAAAATATTTTGGAGCAAAATTGGTCGCGTGTGGAAGTCAGTCAAAACAAGTACCTTAAGATTGCAAGAAAACGTTTGCAGCTCCCAAAAAAGAGGAAGATATGTCACAAATACATTTTAGTTCCCTTGAAAATTGTCATATAGGAGGATACTGACAAGGTCATTGGTAAAAAATAAACAGTTCTCCTAGAATTAAAGATTTCGTGAGCCTGGCGTGACTGTTGTCCCGCGTGCCCACTATTAAATGCATAATACATTATAAAAATCATATTTTCTTTATTTTTTAAAGATTAAAAATATGCGGCCCCCAAATTATAATAAAAAAACCATGTGGCCCGCAATATTGTATGAGTTTGACATGCCTGATATAAGGGATAACCAACACACACAACTTAATAACAAGACCATTCCTATAGGGAACACATCGGAGAATATTTTTGCTGACATTCATGCAAGGATGATACTTGTAAGCATTAGAATATCTGCTTTGCATTCCTTATTCTTAAACGTCAACAAACCCAAGAGACACATGCGCTATAAAAATATTTAGATTCTGCAATTTTTAGGATCAGTCATATTTTTAACGAGGTTACAATTATATTTTTATATTTTTGAATAGAATTACGGCACAATATTTCACAAAAATAAGAAAAATAATTCACTTGTTTCGTCTGTGATACACAAAGAAAAATCAAGGATCATAATTAAATGAAAAATTACGGATTCGATTTAGTGATATTCCTTTTAGATACAAAGCTACTTCGAGAATCATTGACTTGACTTCAATAAGAATGAAGCTCTTACTGGGATTTTCTGTTACGGGCTGAAGTATAGAAACTTCTGACATTTTTCTCTTTATCAAGAGTTCTCTTTAATCTTTGGTTTAAAGTTTTGTGATCTATTTTTAAGGGGTCTTGGGTAAATTATTTCCTCTAAATGAAATATGAACTCTTTTACTTTTAAACCAAGAAGTATAGAAACTTCTGACATATCAAGACCCTTAAAAGAAAGATAGAAATTATTCTATGCACACAGAATTTTTTGGTGATTGTAAACAACTTTTATATATATAGTCATTAGTGAGGATGTCCGATATAATCTCGTAATAAGATATCCAACTACCCTAAAATTGTGAATTTTGCGAAAAATTGAGAAATTTTTCGTATGACTTTATTTTATAGGCCATCTTATTAGCTTTATAAAAATATCAAGTTTATTATTTTCCATTTACCAGAACAAAAACTACGAGTGTTTTACTAAAAGTAAATGCCACTACTTTAAGCAATGTATGTTCTGTATAATTGTAGAAGTGTTTTAATCTTCAGAATTTTCAAACACTGCTTTATTACCAAATTTACAGTCTATTATGTGAATATAATCGCTGTTTTTTTAAAAGCAGTTTCATATATTAACTAAGATAAAGTGCTCTAGTTTTTGTAAAAATTAAAATATCTCTTATCCTAAAAGTCAATCAAAACTGAAAGCAAAGCAATACATTAAAATTGAAAATTTATTCATAAACTTTTTGTACAGAGTGGACCCCGTTTATGCAATGTTTCGCAAATTTTTACCAATTTTTCCCATTTTAGTAATAATGATTTATTTTTCTCTCTCTTCTTAGTTTTAGCATATTTTTCTTAAATTGTACGAAATAAATCTTAAAACCACAAAAAAATTCCCATTTCTTCATTTTTTTTAAAAAAAAAGTTGTCGCAAGTAGTCGGATACCTTAAGGCTGTTTTCGGCTAATGTTAAAGGATAGGAATCAAGTTCAGAATATTTTTTCAGATATAAAAGTACTCAAACACACACACACATTAATATTATATATTCTGGCTTCACTATCCTGCAGAGAATAACTTATTTTATCATACTACTCATTTTTATTTGAGTTAACAGATTTTTCTTTTTAAAATGTGTTTCGCATTTTTTTCTCCTGTACCGTAATGCTAAATGAGCTATCTATTTGCATATTAAAAGGAAAAAGTAATTATTTATAAAATATTTTGAAATTTTAAAAACACTATATTATAAACAAATGCATGAGTTACAAAGTTACAAATTTTTGTAAAAATTGAAGCATTTTTTTCTGTCCGAAAATGTGCTCCGCGTTAAGTTCACACTCGTGTGCATGTGCCGAAAACAGACTTAATGAGTATATTCGTAGAATCCAGTCTTTAAATAAACCTCCAAGAGGTCTGGTGACAAGTAACCGGATTCTGGAAAAACAGTATTGTTATGTAAATGAACTATAATATAATCTCTCGAATTGAGAATAATGGCAAAAGAAAACCTCTACTTCTGAAAATGAAATAACACTAACAAAAGGGGGAAGGAGGGGATAAATTCTAACTGCAACTGAAATAGATCCTCGGTTCAGTGATAGTATATAAATCTAGACTCACACACAGCGTATATATCTCAAATTAAATTCAGATTAGCTGCATAATATCTTCTCTTCTCTGCCATGGCATGCCGTGTAGGGAAGCTATGCACGTTAAATCTGTCGAGAGCTGGAGCGTCCTCCCGTTGGTGTGGTGTGGTAGTTATTAGAGGGGATGCCAGCTCAGATGTCGTCCACGTCACTTGACCATGGTTCAAAATTACGTGGTCCGTCACCAAAAGTCCTCATGTAGTTGAACAGTGCAACGTTAATATTCACTCACTGCCACGCAAACACCGGGTTCTCTTTTAATCTCTCTTTTCAACTGCCTCTGAGAAGAACCTTACATGCAAAAAATAGCAATTAACAATTCTTAATCTACTTCCATAAACTAATTTCGGTAAATGAATAGGAGCTTGCCGAAAGAATTAGAATCAATAGAATAGAATGAAATTAAACTAACAATAAGTAAAACATGAAAATAAAGGGTGTTTTTTTAGAGGTATAGAACTTTAAATTGCAATAAAACAACGATGTATTATTCGATTGACATGAATTTTTTTTTATTCGGAAGATAATCTTGTGGCATTACATTTTAAATATGATCAAGCAACGCGTAGATTCGTCGAATGGGCCCAAAACGAGATTGCCGTTGTTCCCGATTTTCATAAGCGAATTTTGTTTAGCGATGAAGCGCACTTCTGGTTGAATGGCTACGTCAACAAACAAAACTGCCGCATTTAGAGTGAAGCTAATCCACAAGTGTATGTCGAAACACCGTTACATCCAGAAAAACTGACTGTTTGGTGCGCTTTATGGGCTGGTGTAATCCTTCTTCAAAAACGATGAAGGCCACAACGTTACAGTCAATGGTGATCGGTATAGAGCCATGATTACTAACTTTTTCATTCCTGAATTGAACAATCATGATGTCCAGGAGCGGTGGTTCCAACAAGACGGCGCAACATGTCACACAGCTCGTGCCACAATCGATTTATTGAAAGACACGTTTGGTGACCGCCTAATTTCACGTTTTGGACCTGTGAATTGGCCTCCAAGATCTTGTGATTTAACACCGCTAGACTATTTTCTGTGGGGCTATGTAAAGTCATTGGTCTATGCGGATAAGCCACAACCGCTTGACCATTTGGAAGACAACATTCGCCGTGTTATTGCCGATATACGGCCACAAATGTTGGAAAAAGTCATCGAAAATTGGACGTCCAGATTGGACTACATCCGAGCCAGCCGTGGCAGTCATATGCCAGAAATCATATTTAAAATGTAATGCCACAAGAGTATCTTTCGAATAAAAAATTCATGTCAATCGAATAATACATCGTTGTTTTATTGCAATTTAAAGTTCTATACCTCTAAAAAAACACCCTTTATGTCAGAAATAAACCTTCAACCTGCTTTTACCTCTACTTTCTACCTTACCTGGAATTTTCGCAAAGTTAAGTATAAGAAGATGGTGATGCTATTTAACCATACCGCTATCGAACATGCCGCATCTAATTTGCATAAAGCTTTGTATAAAGTTCTTTTCAAGTTATTTTCCTCCATATATCAATGCACGTGATCTTATTTATTCGAGAGATTGGAGGATTATTATCATGATTGTTTTCTTAGGCTGTTTGCATGACTGAATGTTGAGAATTTAACTGCTGGTTTTAATGTTAATGAATTTAATGTTACAAAGTTTTTCAGAATTTGATTTAATGGTTCTTGAGTCTCACTGCATAAATTATCGTAGATTAATTTCATTATAATTGGCATAAAAATAAAAATGAGCTTCCTAAATCGAAGGGAAAAATTAAGGATCATTGATTTGAATTAATGCCATTAAAAAATATTCGAAACTCCCCTTGTTAATGTGCTGGGATTGTTTTACTAAAACAAATGTCATTCTTTTTTCACCAAGTATTGAGATACCAAGTTTTTACTCTGCATCATTCTGATATTGATTTAAAAAAGACTTATAAAAATTTCATCAAACCTTTGCAGGGAATTATTAATCGTATTTAGTTATATAAATTAAGATTTGCAATATCTCTACCTCCCACCGAATAACATTATAACATTGAACTTCGAAGCAATTATGCAAATGCCTGGTGACTCGAAAAAATTAACATAAAGCCTATTTATGGAGTATGCTACTCGATAAAATGCATAATAAACGATGCCAAATTTATGGGTGAGGGTGGGAGGACTTTTTGCTTTTAAAATTGAATTTTTCTTCAAGTTTTGAATGATCTAGCACTATGTCGCATCACCCAAATAGTAATTTTGTAATAATAGTCACTCAAGGCACACATTACTCGATATTTTTTTCGATTGTGCATTAAACTAAAACACTCGCTTAAGGTATCCGACTACGTTCAGAACCGCGATTTTGCAAAATCATGTAAATGGATATGATATTTACCTTAGATTAGAAAATGTATATAAAATTTTTTAAAATATTCAATAAAAAATTATTTAAGTACAACATTTTTTGTGAATAATATTTTATATAATATGAATAATATTTTATAATAATATTTTCCCTGTATATAGCTCAGACCTCTATATAGTGACTCAAGTAGAATTTTTGAAACATATAACTTAGAAGTAAGTTTATCAGTGTTTTACGACAACAGAGGGGAGAAATTTTAAGAAAAAAACACCGATATTTATTTTAAATGGTTGAAACTGAAAAATAATGTGAAGTTTTCAAAAATCATAGTTGAGCCTCTGTACAAAGGAATGAGTTATATACAGGAAAAATATTGTTATAATAGAAGCATTTTTCACAAAAGGAGAACATTTTGAAAAAAGGTTATTCTAAGTTAATTTTTAGCCGAAATATTATATTTAAATAATTTTTTTTGTGAAAATATCTTTAAAACAATTTTATACATGTATTCTAGTCTAAGTGACACTAAATATCATGAAAATTATCCATTTATGCGCCTTTTTAAAATCACGGTTCTGAACGTAGTCGGATACCTTAAGAAAACATCTCAATAATCTTTCCCGTGGATATGCCCTATTCTTCTATTAATTAATTAATTATAAGGACTAAATTATATTCAATAGAGGACACTTCATGACAATAGACTAACTTTTTTAAAGCGTCCATTTTTATTCGTTACAACAAATGAAATAGTCCAATATTGAAGGAGAATCTTCCATTGAATAGCTATTATTGAATACCTATTTTGTAAGGATATAGAAGCGATTAGGGATGAAAAAGTAATAAAAACATTTTTTAATAAAAGATCCAACTGCATCATCCTGATAATAGATTGATTCTTGATGAACTATTACACTGATATAATCCCAACATGTTGCCAAAAAAAATCCATTAATGCTCCGCTACTGATTATAATTACATCGTAAAAAATTACAAAAATTCATTTCAAATAGAATATCAAGATTGTATAAATTCAATTAAATAATACATGAAACTTTTCATTTTAATATAAATAAATAAAAGAGTAAAGTTTTAGAATACTTGAGATTAAGGAGTTACGGTTGGAGGAGCATCACAAAGGAAAATGACGGTGCTGCCATCTAGGAAATAAAAGTCGCATTTACTTTTGAATCTGAACAAGCAGTAACAGGAGTTTTCTCATTTATACACTGTAATACTCAGACTTGCGTGAATTCGTAGATAGCGGTTTCTTGCTATGAATGTCCTCTCCAGGATGAAAATACCCAGAGGAAGTTTATATTTTTATGAGATACTTTCCATCAATCGGTACAAGACAATATACCGTTCTACACCGTTTCTGTGTTCCCTTTCAGTTGGATTGAGAGAAAAATATATCTCTTTACCCCTTAGTGGAGAAATCTTTCGTATTAATATACTCCGGATAAATTAAATCTTTCATAAAAGTTAAATCAAACAATTTAAATCTAAATTAAACCAAAGAATCGTAAAATGTTTTTGCCTTTGCGGCATTTCTCTACATATATGGCACGATTTGAAGAATTCTTGTTTGTGAGTGAGTGACAGCGATTTTTTCTCTTCAATGAGAACCTTTTTTTTTTTAGCCATTCTTTTAAAAAATATTTCTTCTGCTTTGTTTGGTAACCAATCTAAATTTCCATTAGTCATACCATGGCTGCAGTAGTTAAACAGTAGACCGTCATTATAACAAGGGCATAACAACCGCAGTATCAACCCCATCAATGTTACGGGGCTCTAAACCACAAAGGCACCAAAGTGTTTAAGCAAAAAATCATAAAATGTGGAGTGAGTGAGTGAATATTAACGTCAAACTGTTCAACTACTCGACGGACTACGTCATTTTGAACCATGGTCAAGTGACGTGGATGACACCTGAGCTGGCACCCCCGCTCCTAACTACCACACCACACCAACGGGTGAACAGCTCTCGACAGATTTACCGTGCTTCGCTTGGCTCGAACTGCCATGATCCGATGCCTTAACCCCTGAGCTACCACAGCCTTCCATATAATGGGGAGAAGCCCTAAGGAATTTTGATACTGAGCCCTCTCGGGACTAGCTACGTCAGTGAATTATAAGTAAGGATTTCTTTTTTTTAAATCCTTGGCTTTCCGCTGTTGCCTTCAAATTAAGATTGCCGAATTAAAACTCCAATAATATCCCGAATTCTTCAATAGACTGTAAGCGTCAATTTGAAACTCAGGAATAAAATGTATGCTCATTTTATTTTTAGAAGCAGTGACATTGCAATGAGAGAGAGAGAGAGAGAGAAATCTGTGAACATATACTTAGACCAGAGAATCTTTACGCATTGGGTTACATACTACAGATTATTATGGGTTCTCATTAATTTATCTATAATAATAGTGTGTTGTAATTATTCAACAATGCGAGAGGATCGAATGTTTTTCAAGAAAATTTTGTTATGGGGATTTCGATTTGAAGTTCAAGAATAATTTTCAGAACTTTGAAGATAAAAACCTCTAAAATCTAACAAGTTCATCTCTTTTAACATTATGCGAAGATTTTTCGTGGAACTATATTAATGTAGCAGTATAAAGTTGTGCCAGGACTATTGGTGACGAATTTCCTTATTTTGAGCCATGCTTAAGTGACGAGGCTATCGAGGAATTGGAATGCTGAGTAATTGTTATTTACTACAATCTAAAAAACATTCTTGCCAAAAACATGAAAGGATGATACCACATTGAAACGAAATTAAAATAATTTCGTTTCAAGCCCCAAGACAAAAAAAATATGGTGGTCTCACAATAAAAATAAAGTTAACTGGTGTAAAAGTTTAATTAGAGTAAAGTTTGTTATAATTAACTCTATCAAACCCTTTAGAATACAAAAAAATATATGTTTTTCCAGGTCTGGTGTATCACATTGAAAGCTTTTAATGATGTGTTTTATATGAAACAACTTTTCGTTTAAGAATCATTTCAAGTTCGATCTTTCAATTGAAATGTGAAGTTCTAAAATTTGAATTTCAGTTCCTTTATCATACTTCAGCTGGTTGCATTTTATGCAATCAAAAATATGCAACGTTAGAAATTTAAAAATTTTAACACAAAAGAAACACTGTTCCCAAAGCCAAATTCAACTTGAATTTTTCCATTGGTCTCTATATTGCCTTTTGGATATTGCAATATTTTTCACTACAGTGTCTGTACTCAAATTTCTGTTTTGTATTTTTATTGTATTAAGATTACAAATTTTCATAAATAACATTTTATGCAACTACTTTGCATTCTACCAACAACAGAATTTTTTTTTGAAATTTGTTACATTACATATAAGTGCTTTTGAATAACAAAACTCATAGATCAAACCAATCATAATTTATTATATATAATCCACCATCTATTCAACAAATATATGTCAACTAAGCTCTTAAATTAACATCCAAAAAAGAAATTTAGGAAGGGGATTTATTATATTCAAATCAAAAATTATGCAAAGGGTACAGAATTCACAAAATAATAATAAAATAAACTGGTAGCAAAATCTTTTCAATTATTAAGAAATTAAATATTTTTCGCTGGCTCTTTGTTTTTATTGTATTCATTTTTCACGAACTGAATTATATTCTTAACTTTAAAGTAAAAGGGAAAATACAAGTTTGGATTATTTTTTTATGTATCAATATTTCATTATTAATAAAATAATTTATATTTTTTAAAAGAGACTATATTCAGAGAAATTTATATTAAAAGATTATATAAATGTTATAGTATATTAAATGTGTAATTATAAATTATTTAAAATTAAGGCTATTGTATACAACTACAAAAGCTTTATACACTCAGGAACATTGAAAATAGCGACCCAAGAAGAAAGCATCGGATTGAAATGAAATTTAATACACATAATGACACGGATGAGATTTTCACTTGATCTCAAAAACAAGACAATTAAACAAATACAGAGTGTACAACGACACAAATACTGGGCAACTTCAACAGCGCGTTGGGCCACCTCCAGCTGCAATACATGCTACCACATGGTCCGGCATTGAGTTAATTAAACACCTTATGTTGTCCTGAGGCAGATGAGCCCACAAATCTTGAACAGCCAACTCTAAATCATGTACAGAGTGACACGTTGGTAGTTGATCCCATACGTGCTCTACAGGGGACAAATCAGAGGAGCGGTCCGGCCATGGAAGAGTCTGAAAATGACGTAGAAAGTCTTGAGGAACTCTTGCTGCATGCGGAAGAGCATTACCTTGCTGGAAAATTGCCCCTGGGAGACCATTTAGAAAGGTCCTACGTGGGATCGAAGAATATCATCAACGTAACGTTGGCCCGTTAAGTTTCCACGCATCACAATTAGAGTGGACCGGCTATCATAGGCTATGGCCCCCAGACCATTACACTAGCTGTGCGGGCAGTGTGACGTAGAACAGTGGGGGGAATTGTACCGCTCACCAAGGCGCCTCCACACCCGTACACGGTTATCATCTGTATCTAAAACAAACCGCGATTCATCACTAAACACAACCTTTTGCCAATCTGTGACATTCCACATTGATCTGGCTTGGCACCACTGTAGACGCAGTTGCCGATGTTCCGGTGTTAAAGGGAGTGCACGGAAAGGGCGCTTGGATTTAAGATTTGCTTCTGCAAGGTGTCTGGAAACTGTTTGTGGAACAATTGCTACGCCTACGTCTGCTCGCATCGTTGAACGAGTCACTGTGGGGTCCACAAGTGCTTGTCGCACAATCCTTCGATCCTCTCTCCTCGTGGTCTTCCTGGTCGCTCCAGACCCGGTTTTCCGCGCGTGGGTACCTTCTCGTGTCCACTTCTCCCAACAATTTCTAACGGCACACTCCGAACGATCCACCTGGCCAGCAACACGGCACGTCGACCAGCCTGCAGTTTTCATCCCAATGATCAGGCCCCTCTCAAACTCGTTTAACTGTGAGAAATGTCTTCTAGCACGTTTACCTAGCATGTTTCGCTTACCAAAGTCTTCCTACAATCGGCGGGTAATCGTCACATTTATGAATCTTTGAATTTGCGCTGGCTTATATAGCACCCTCTTCCTGATTGTAGCGCCACCTCGGCGTGTATGAGCATGCGTATTGGTACAAAACTTGGATCATTTGCATATCACATTACCCTGTACTAGCTTCCTTCTTGGGTCGCTATTTTCAATGTTCCTGAGTGTATTTACAAATAAATACACTTAAGTCCAAAAATGAATTTAATTTTAAAACACTAATACTAGTTCAATCGTTCGTGCGTGCGTGCGCGCGTTTATGTTATCGAGAACATTTTCATAGAATTAACTTTTCCATCTAGCAAATAATAGTGTTGTCATTCTTTACGATTTATATATAACTCCTATAATTATTATCTCATCTTATTATCTTTTGCATTATATCGTTTACAATTATCACAGCTGAAAAACATGCATAAAAACTCTTGGTCTAAGAATCGTTTGGCCAAATTCGTTAGCATTCATATTTTTGGTAAAGTTTGTTAGAACTTTTAACATATAAAAATATTTTTGAGCTAAAAGTATTCAAGTAAAATTTTATATTTTCCCTTTTAGTGCTTTAAATTTTAAAAAAGTGTTCTACGTATAATGATGCCGGTTGGATTGGATTTGAATGCTCATTGTTCGAATATTTTTTCTACTTTTCTAAAAATGAATTCTATTTTATTTATGAATAAAATATTTTTTTCCAAACAAATAATAGTGTTGCCATTCCGTACCATATAACTCATAACATTATTTATTGGCATATTATTCCTTCCACACAATATTGCTTTCAATTATCACAATAGAAAGCCATTTCTATAAACTCAAGTGTAGTTTATTTATAATTCATAAGCATTTGAATTTCTCGGTGAAATTTATTAAGACGTTTGTAAGATTTTTCGAATCGTGATGAATGTTTCATACCACAGAATGAGATCTTATTCAAATTCTGTTTCGATCGTGCCAGTGGGCCAAGTGTAAACGGAGAAAGGGATAATAATTGGATTCTTTTCTTTTCCTCGCCTTATCTCGCATTCCAATCTTCCAGACACGAAAAGACGAGAGAAACCTTCAAACTTTAATTTCCGCCTGACGCAATAAAACGCAACCCCGCGGTTATGGGGATATAGAATTTTTTTTTTTTCTCTGTTTTTGAGCCAGATTATTTGAGAGTAGAATTCTTTTCTTTTTTTTTTTCATATACTTATAAATTTGAGAAATGGGTTACGGGAAATTGGAAACTGCCAAAGGAGAAGTTCTTTTTATGAGCTTTTGACCAATTTCTGGATTGACCTTCGCCTCCTTTTTTGTGCACAAAATACGAAGTTTATTACAACATCCATTGTTAGGCGTTTAGTAGACAAATCAATCAGAGGGGAGAGAGCGGGGAGTGAAGTGTGAACGAAAATGTATTTAAAAAAGTTAATCTTCGGAATTAAGGTAATAATGGCTCGTTGTGTAGCTTTTGTGTAATATTTTTACAACCTGTAATCTCGGGATTATTATGACTTAATGTTAAGCGCACGTTCATTAGACACAAATCTATTGCACAGAAAAAGAATGTTTTGATTAAAATTCCAAAAACTAGTGTGGCAACCTTAAATATTGAAACTCAATTTTGAATTATAAAGGAATCAAGAAGCCCGCTATATAATGTATTGTATACACACATTTTGAATTTTTGTATCATACTGTCACATACAAATACCGAAATAATTATGTATTTTAAGGAAGTATAACTGCAGATTAGCCTCATCATTAAGTTCTGTAAAATGATCTTCGATTATGTTTTAGTCCCTGACTATCTAAAAGAGGATTTTAGAACAAAATCAAAAGAAACTACAGTGAAATACGTTTAACGCGAAAACGCTTAAGAATAAAATATATCGGTTACATAATATAATACAACGGTCGCTACAAAATAATATGCATTTGCAAGCATTTTTTTCTGTTAACACGAAACTAAAATCGCTTAACACGAAAAGATTTCCCTTCTGGGAACGAACAAAGTACAGAAAACACCAACCGGATTAAAAAGTTCTATTGAACCATCGAAAGAATTCATTGAAGTAGATGATGACACTGTATACACAGTCCCAATAACAGCAGACAAAGACATTTTGGACTTTGTTCATAGCTCAAAAAAATGTCAATGATGCAGATTCCGACGGCGAAAATGAAATAAATAATGGAGCTCCTGTTCCCACGTCATTCGAAATGAGGAACGTCTTGAAAAATATGCGCAGTTATATAGACGCACACATGGAGAAATAAATAACAAAATAAACGATATCGAACAATTTGTTGACATTTTGATGCTAAAAAATAATGCAATGGAAAATATAAAATTAGTTTCATAAAAATCAATAAATGTTTGGCAATTAAAAAATTTTGAAAATTTTGTATTAAATTTCATTCAGTTCTTGTAAATGTTTTTGTTTCATTGATTTTTATTAAATATATGCATATATACATATCTAGGTAAATAAAATAAATAACAATTTTGTTGCTATACATATACATGCATATATTTTGCAATATTCCTTAACACGAAATCTTTTTAACGTGAAAGGATATTTCAGACCTCCTGTTTCGTGTTAAGCGATTTTCACAGTATTTACTCACTAATCACTACTGGAATACATTTTGTATTGAAGAAGACTTGCAGTGTCTCTTTTTGAGAATGATTTTTGTATATTATTCCAATATTCATCAATTTTCAGAAACCATCTTTATGTTTCTCTTTCGAACACAAGAAATATTTACAGCATCAAAGTTGTGCTTTAAATGTATTTTTATTAGAAATTATTATATATTATATGAAAAAAAAAATTTTCTTGAAGCTTTTATTACATTAACGTAATATACTATCTGAGTAACAGTAAAGAATAAATGTAAGAGGTAAATGAAAAAAATTAAAAGAGAAATAAAGTGTAAATTTTTGTCACTTTTATGATGAACGAGAGAGAGGGCGAGAGACTTATAGAGTGCGACTGCTATGAGTCAGTGAGAGTTATATTAACGCCGCACCGTTAAGCAACACGAGGGCTATCAGTGACGGACCTTATAATTTTAAACCTCAATCACGTGACGAGGGCGTCACGGGTCTCTCTCCTTACTACCACACCACACCAACGGGGTGACTCTCTGCTTTGGATATCATACCTCAAGGAGTACCATTTCAATTATGATGCGCTGATAACCCTACACCAGGGGTGGAGAACCTTTATGGATCAACGTGCCATTTTTTCTAAAGAAGTGTTTAATGAGTATAGACGTGCCGTCAAATAAGTTTGACTTGTGATTAGTGGAACAATAATAAAACTATAAATACTAACACTCAAAACTCTTTATTTACTACGAAAAAATACTTTTTGTACTGTACAGTTGGAAATGTTTTAGTTATACGTGAAAAAATCAAATTAAAGTAACATTAGTGGGACTTCTGTTGTTGCAGATTGGATGACAAGTAACTTATATCAGGATTGTAAGAAGTTACATTTAATAAAATGCCATCGGAATTGGAGTCATCTGCCAAATGATTTCTAAGCGATTAATTATTTTTGCTGTGGTTCGCTTTTTTTAACAAGAGGATTTGTGATTTGTTTCAGAATCGTTTTACAGACGATATGTTCTGCATATCACTGTCCCAGAACATAAAACACACACCGTTTTGTCACTTTTACTAATAATGCCATATTTTTAGATTCACCAAATTCGAAATTTTCTGTTTCTCTTACTTTCTTACAATTTTTGTTCTTTTGCTGAACTATCGATTTTAAATAAGTTAAAAATCGTAAATATAGCAAAAATAAACTTTAAAATATAGTTGTGTCAACGAAATTGACTATGCTATGCGTAGACAAATTTTGCATCATAAGCAATTGTAGTGCACGACGTAACTCTGGCAAGGTAATAACAAACGAGTGTGCTCCCGGCCATCCCACGATCGATCACTCACATTTGTTCGTACTACTCCATAGTAAACTTTGTTATTTTGAAATAAAATGCAAACCATTTTGATCACTGGTGTGCCCAAAATATTGTGTCGCGTGTGCCACTGGTTCGCCATCCCTGGCCTAAACCGTAACAAAACATTTACAGTCAAAATAAGGTTATTTTTTGAGAGAAATATATTTACATAATTAGTTGTAATCATACACAAGTTTACGTAACAAAAAGTTATAAAATTTAATTTTATACATTGCTTTATTGAATCCAAAACGGAATCTAATTTGCAAAAGACTCATTACAAACAGTGAACGGAAATTAAAACGTTGGTATGGAAATTAAAATGATATCCAAATCTCCCTTCCTACACACAAAATTTAATTTGAGAGGATGTTTTAACACTCTCAAATGAAGAATTGTAAAAATTGAAATTGACAATACAATATCAACATTACTTAGGTTTTAGAATGTTTTAGGTCAAAGAGGGGTGGAACCTTTTCACCAGAAGTGGCCCCGTACTAATCAAGCAGTAATAAAGGAAGCTTATTCAGTTTTTTCTGTTCATTAAACTTATATAGATCCTCCTGTTGATGATGCTTTACATTTTTCGATTTTTTAAGTGCATTTTGACGATATTCGCCTTCTAAACTGAAGAAGTACTAAATAGTGTTTATTCGCATTCACGTTTTTTAAAGTCGTTAAAACCGTATATCGCACAACAAACATACTTTATTGTGCTTTACAGAAGTAAAGAAAAAGTCTATAACTCCCACTCTACATTAAACGTTCTCTTTTCTTCGAGTAATTTTCTTTCCTTACAACTAGGCATTAAGAATAAAAAAATATCGATGAAAGAGAGAAAGCGTATATCACTTGCTAGAAGTACAACAACATTGTGCTTTTGTAAAAACACAGATTAAGTATAACAGTAACAATTGTATGACTACTATCAAATATAAGTTTGAAAACAAGTCATAATCGTCTTTTAATGAGCATTAATAATACTAAAATAGTTTCTGTGAAGAGATCAGATAGCATGTCAGGTAGTGTTGTCGTCTTGTATCAGTTGGTGCTCTTCATTTGGAATACATACTTGGTTGCAACCACCGAAATTTGCATTTATACCTACCGAAGAAAAAAAAAAAGAGTATTATCCTGGGTATAGACCAATATATTATTAATGCCTTCTATTCCAAAACACAAATATTCTTATTTTTCAAAAAATAAAAGTTACACAACTTAACAGAAAAAAAAGGTTTCCATAGAAATTTTTTAAATGCAGCCTAAAAGTGCTTATTTTTTCCAAAAGAAACGTATACAAGGAAGAATTATGCAAAAATATTCTAATTGTACACATTTTTCCACCTAAATACACTAAAAGCTATAAATGTTCCTTCTAATATTCTTCGTTTGTTTTCAATTGTACTCTATTTATATTCCATTTCAGCTCTACAAATAATCAATAACAAAATAAAATTACTGTAGAAGTACTTTTTCTACTTCAAAAACTTCAGAATTGTAATTTGATTGATGTACTTCAAAATTCTAACTTTTCAGCTCCATATGCCTTAAATCTCATCAGCCCAAGTTTGAGAACCAAACGCTTCTAAAATTATCAGGCATTCAACTGTCCATCCATGCACTCCCCTTTATATGGTCACGGTTTAGATATATGACCAGAGTATGAAAATGCAAAATCTCAACCATATTTTCTAATCTCTGTTCTTAGACTGTTGGAGAATTTTATAGAATACACACGCAAAAAAATTATCACAAAAAAAAAAAGATATGCGGATAGAGCTTCCATGTCCTAAGCAGGTTTAGCGAGTTCACAAGGAGACAACGTAACCATACGAGTTTGTTGATTAATGAAATAATGGATGAATAAACAAATCAAAAGAAAAGAAAAAAAGGACAAATGTGCATTTTTGAAAAATGCCTACACGGTCCGCTGCCTCGTGCGTACGTTAGGAACCTTGGAAAAGCCCAAGCGAACGCCCTGAGCTAAAATACTTTCTCTGCCGACGACGACCTCAGAATGTAAACAAAAACCGATTGAGGAAGGATGGGGGGGATTGGGGAAGGTATGCCACAATACAGAAGATCTGGAAAAATGAAACGTGGGCACAAGGTCACTCTAGTTACGTATGTTACAGTATCTTAAAGGGATTAGAATTTCGAAATTTATTTGAACTTACTGGAAGAACGTTAAATAAGAGTTGGCGATATTTAATGGCGTGGTTGGAACGAGATCGAGCTTTTCCTTTTAAATTGTCAAATAATGAAGCGGATTGCAATGAAATGGAAAGTGGGATTGAGATGATAAAAATGCCAAATGTGTTTAACTTGTGGTGGATTTTTTTTCGATAAAAAAATAAAGATAATAAATTAAATTGTATTTCACGTTGGCAGATTGAATAGGGGTTTTATGTCTTTTTTTTTCTCGAAACGTTGAAATCGACCTTGATTGAAAAGGATTAGAGAGTGATGGATGATGAGGATCTTTAATTCGAGAAGACAATTTTACAAAGGAATGATTTCTCAAGAACTTTGTCTATAATACGGCGTAGATTCTTTGTCCAAGAACATTTTGGCCTGTATCGAGAACATCAAGTGAATCTTTCATTATACATTGAAAATCGTTTAACACGAAACTGAGGGAACTGAAATATTTCTTCATGTTAAAAGAATTTCGAGTGAAATGAAATTCCAAAAAGAAATATGTATTCAATCAAAAAAATTTCATTACATATTTTATTTATTTAGATATGTATATATTCAAGTATTTAGTAAAAATCAATGAAACAAAAATATTCACAAGAAGTTATTGAAATTTAATACAAAATGTTTAAGTTTTTTGAAAAACAAAACATTTATTGAGTTTTTGGAAACAATTTGATGTTTTTCTTTGCATTGTCTTTTTTTGAATCGAATTCTCCGATATCATCCATTTGTTATACTCGTTTGGTTAGTACTCGTCACCGAATTCCAAAACAAACTGATGAGATATGAAATGTTTTTGTGTGACGTTTGTAGGGGTGGAGTGTGAAAGTAGCTTAGACAAACAAAATTGACTCGTAGCACACTTTATTACAGGGTATTTCAAAGTTAGCTTCCTTTCAATGAAACGTGAAGCTACCTCTCCTTCATTTCATACCCCTCTTAGATCCCACTTGCATGGGTGGTGTTTTCCGTATTTTGTTCATTACCAGAAAGGAAATCATTTCATGTTAAGCGATTTTCGTTTCGCGTTAAGATAAAAAAATGTATGGAAATACGTGGTATTTTGTCGGAGCCGTTGTATTATTTTGCGTTAATCGATATTTCATCTTAATCGTTTTCGCATTAAACGTATGTTATTATTTGGTAAAAATAAAGAGGCTAGATTGTAATCACATTTATTTGGGCATACAAGTACCAAAATACAATACAGGAAATTAATTATTCAAATGTCAAGTTTTTATACTCAGGGAAAATCGCATTATGAAAAATTCAGACACGTGTTTAGGTGAAGAGAAAAATTAGTTATTTATAGAAATGACATCATTGCTTAGGGAATATTACATCTCTCTTAGGAAGGCGCTTGAAAACAATTAATGATCTTATCTTTCTAGGAATCGCCAATAAGTCTATCAAACATTGGAGATTCAAACTATGAATAGATATCAATTTAAGTTATTTTAAACATAATGTGAAGAGGTCATCCTTTTGTGGTTGCAGTCGGCGATTTCATTTAGGAAATTTTAAGATTAGAACAAAGAGAATTCAGCAGCCTCTCTTCTCAAGCATTAAACAATCAAGAGAACGATTATCCCTTTAATTAAAATCGGGGAAAATATAATGGAATAAATTGCAGTTTTAAAAAACTAAAAAACGCCCTTTTATAGAAAATCGAACTCAATTGTAACTCAATCTTTTAGTCGTCAAATCTAGAATAAGTCGTCTAATCTGGAATTAGTCGCCAGATATGGGATGGGATCTGAAAATGGGAAATCGTTAGCCCTGATCAGGATAATGGATCACAGTTATTAAATTATTGTATTGTCATCAGTCTTGGACAAGTGAGCAAAATTTCGAATTAATCTGACTTTTTAAAGTGGGTAAGAATTGAGTTTAAAGATTTCGTTACATACAAGTGAAACTTATAAAAGGGCGTTAAAAAAACATAATGATGTGTTCAAATGAAGAGAAATATTAGTTATTTTTAGAAATTAGGTAAGTGTATTTTAGGTAAAAGTTTTCAACCGTTCAGTAAGGCACATATAAGCAATTAAGATATGCTTTTACTAGGAATCACCAATAAAACCCTTTCAAACATTCGTTTAATCTATTTAACGAGGAATCGCGAGTAAAACTGTCAAAATAAAGACTTTAATCTTTTAATGCTAAATGAAATGAGATGCATTTCGAAGTAGGGTGATAGGAATTAATATTTAGAGAAAAAAATATATAAGACCACAATTTCAAGGTAATATTAAGTTATATTACATATCTATATATGTAAGTATAAAAAGAAAAAAAGATACATATGCATTTACATTTATACATATATATGTATGTAAGTTACATTTTTTACCAATTTAATACCCTGACATCAGCGTTTCTCAAACTGTGGAGCGCGCCTCCCTTGGGGGGCTTCGAGGGGCACGAGATTATTGAAAAGTCGAAAACAAAAGATTATTTCAAAAAATTATTAATTTACTGAAAGTAAACAAACAAAAATAATTCTGACACAATAAAAAATAAAATACACGTTTACACTGATATATTACACTTATAAATGTATCAGCGCTACACAATGTATTTTATAACTAATTTAAGAATACTAAGTTTAGAACAAGTTTAACAATTACCAGTGACCCCATGGGATTGTCACATATAAAATTATTAAAAGAAATTAACGCTTATCTCTTGATAATTTGTACAGTTTATAGTCAATCTCTTAACTGCCGGTTAAAATTGACGCCATTCGCTTCCCAAAGCAAATAATCTGAAGTAAGTAACCCTTCGCAAACAATGTCAAGGTCCTTTTACTGCATTCCAGAGCCTTCGGATTAATTTTATGGATAGCAGTGCAAAGAAATATCGTACTTCAAAATAATGTCCGGGGAAATGAACGCTTTGGCAAAGTGAGACGTTTATATACGCCGGTGGCACTTGAGAGGTTAAAGTCGTATCGTAGTTTTAGCATCAAAGTAGAGTATTATTGAATCCAATACATTGTTATAGTATGAAGGGGTGCGATGAAAATTAGGATTGAATATTGAAACTTTGAGAAGCGCTGCTTTACACAAAAAGCATTTTTCTCAGCAGCCAACATATTCCAAATGGAGTTGCATCAGATAAGATAAGGCGAGTAATAATTTTTCTTCTCTGTTTATATTAATATCTTTGTTTTTGTGAAATTTAGGTTTTTTAGAATGGCAACAGAACGTTATTGAATTTATATACGAGAGAACTCTGTAGAAAGAATAATGTCGAATGACTAAGAAAAGTTTCTTCTCTTTTTGAGTATTATAAAAAAATAGAAAAATCATTCCTAAAAGACAATTTAATTTAGCTCATGTATTTTAGCGTCTGATTGGGCGACAAGTTTTTGTAAGGAATAAGTTCACATTTGCATTTGTTGCACTACGGGATGAAGTTTTTTAATAACGAGTTTCATTCTGCGTTCCGACGCAAGAGTATATCAGAAATACTATGTGATGAGATCTCTTTTGGTCCCAAACATACACATGTCTTCTTTATCCCTGCGTGATTGGAAAACTGATTTGATTTTAAAATATCCGTATTCATTTAATTTAAATGTTATACCAGGATACATATTCTTTGAGCAAACATTGAAATTATTAAGGATGCCAGCTACTTATATAGAAAACAATTTATATAAGTTAATTAATACACTCCTTTTTATAACATGTAATTAGTTAAATAATAATTCTTATATCCTTTTTAAAAATGCACAAACACATTTAATATAGAAGTTTATGGGAAAGTCAAATTTTTTGCAAATCAGTGCCAGGATGAAAACTTATCGTTAAATTAAACATTTAATATTTTTAAGTGTTTTTTTTTAATTACAAGATTTCATCAAAAGATTGATTTAACATAACTGAAAGTAAAAACAAAGCTTCTCAAACTTTAGATTTTAACCCCTTTTTTGCTTTGCTTTTGATTCATCCTTTCTTGCTATAATTTTTTTAATATTGCTAAGGAATACTGTCTATGTCCAGAATAACTTTTATTTGAATCCCTTTTATATTTACTTGAAGTATCACATGTTTCAAATGGGTTTTTAGATCTCTGATCAATTGTTTTGGTGAAAAGTAATTCTATATTGAAAGTGATATGAACGGAGAAATTTTTTTTATTGCGGTGATTTATGAAAATGTTTAGGATTGCATATTTTAAGAAGTTGAGATAGTTTTTTTATGTGACACAATACTGTACTATTATTTTATTAACCCCTACCTTCTCGCTCCCTTCAAAATCACGGGGGGTGAAATTTCCCTCTCTATTCCTCGTGCCCGTGATATTTCCGGGCTGGAGTAAAGTAATGCACTAAAAAGATTAAAACTATCTATTCTTTATGCCAGGGATCATGTTCATTTCTCACCAGATGGGAATGCCAGATTGTTAATAATGAGTTAAGAGATAGTTATTTTATTTTAAAGAAGTAAATTTTATAGCACAGTCAAACATGTATTAGCGATTAGTTTTTGTAACCTTTGCTCAGTTACTTAGTTCCGCTCTTCATGAATACACGTGGGTTGTGTTCTGTGATAAAATATATATCTTTTAATATCGTATACATTATGGAGTTAGTCAGGAAGTGAATGGGATTCTGCTTTAACTATAAATCGATTTGAGAGGCAACAACTGATTGTTTTGAAAATTCGGTTAGTGAATCCGAGAGCAGGGATGATGGATCTGTACTGTTACCTGTGATGTTGGCCTTTGTATCTCATGCTTCGAAATGTATCTCATAAGAAAAATTACTAATGTGAATTTTGATATTTCATAAGTTTAAAAATTTCCTTCATTCTTTAAAACTTGTTTTTTCAATTCCTACTATTAGCTCACACTCTCTATATATTTATTTCTTTATCTTGGTGGAATTTTCAGTCGTTAATAAAATACATTTTAAAGCATTCAATTGAGATGAAATTTTATATACATGATTATTTTGGATGACAATACAATAATTTAATTGTAATTAATAAAAATTAATTGATTAAAACTAATTATTTAAAGAATTACAAATACAGCCACGTTGGTATCATTTTGGTGACTTGTGTCAAAAATTGAAAAGGTTTTTTTTTCTCACGCTTTAAAGCATTCAATTGAACAAAAAATTTTATATACGTGATTGTTTTGGATGACAATACGAGACTTTAATGATAATTAATAAAAATTAATTACCACTTAATTTTGTGATTATGTCATATGTATATACATATGTATATTAATTGTAACTATTTAATAAAAGGTAGCTAAGATAAAATTTTTTTTGTTGATCTAAGTAGGAATTGACTTAATTTTTTTTTATATATTACTTGTGTGTGTGTGTTTAAATTTATTCTCTTTGCTGAAAAACCAACATTCAGACACAATAACCCTAAATGTTGGCTTTTCTTAAAAAAAAATAAATTTTTGTATTTCAAGTTAAAAATTTACCCAAAATTTATAAATAAATTCATATAGTATGCATACACTTAGCTTTATATAATTTTCTTGAATAAAAAATAGGCCCTTTTAAGAAAGCTTTCTTAAAAATTATACGACCGTTAAGGGGTTAATAATATTTGGTTGAACTTAATTTTGGTCTGTTTATGTGTGAAATTTAAAATTCAAAGTATAAATTTGTAATTTATTCTATACGGAAAAAGTATGAAACAGTTTGATTTTTTTAAATATAAAAACCACTTCGAATAATTGAGCATACATTTGCATTTTGAACTACAGCATTTTTATATATAAGAGAAATTTTAAGTGCATAAATATTGTTTGAATATATAATGTTTCAAGATAACAGAATTAATAATTTGGAGTGAACTTTAATTGAACCTTAATAAAGTAACTTTGAAATAGACTCTTAACGAAGAAAAATGTGCTTTTTTTGGGTGGAGGGGGGTATCCATAAAAGAGGATTTAAGGACGTTGGCCACAGAATTGGGTCTGGTTCCACCGGACAATCTCAAAATTATTGAACCAAAAGATCTCATATAACCCAGATTGATTGATTGATTGAATATTAACGTCGCACTGTTCAGCTACACGAGGGCTTTTGGCGACGGACCACGTAATTTTGAACCATGGTCAAGTGACGTGGACGACACCTGAGCTGGCACCCCCTCTCCTAACTACCACACCACACCAACGGGAGGACGTTTCAGCTCTCGACAGATTTAACGTGCATCGCTGCCCTACACGGCGGGTCTTTAGTGGTACTGGGCTCGAACCCGTGACAAAGCAAGCCACGGTCCGATACCTATACCACTCGGCTACCGCGGCCACCTCATATAACCCAGAGTGAGAGGTATGATGAGAAATTCACCAAAGATGTGTTCTACGTCATTGTGGAAGAATGCATAACAACAGAAAAACAAAAGCTAGGGAATTGGAAGAAAAACGGAATGCTGTGGATGAGGTATAGGGACGAAAAAGAGCATTCGAGCTGAAAAAATTAAAATTTCAACTTCAACACAAACTTGTCAAAAACACTTTTTGTAAGCCAAAAGCTAGAAAACCCGAAGCTTAAAATAAATAGAATCATTCCGAGGTTCAACTCGAAGGAAGAGGAAATGGGTCTGTATCTGACCATATTTTCGAACGTCAAGTAAAGTTCACGAACATCCCTGAAAAAACTTGGACAGCCTACCTGATTGGCTCATTGTCACCTGATATAGCTCAGCTCATCGCAAGAGAGGATGAAGATGGTGCTCAAAGCTATGAAAAGGTAATAGAAATCCTTCTCCAAAGATTTTGAGTTATAGGGGATAGGTTTTGGCAATACTTCTTCCAACAGAAGAAAAATCCGGATTCGACATGGTGAGACTTCTATTTCGGATTAAGACTACTCATTACCCTTTTTCAAAAAGAATTTTGGAGACAGTAACAGTAAAAATAATTCATGTTTTATATTTAGATTATATTATTAAAGTGATTCTGTAAGTAAAAAGACAGTTTGACCCCAGGCGTTATTTTACAATTTTAAAAAATTAGGAATTTTTGAAGTTTTTTCACACAAATATGCTACTAAAAAATGCTCCTTTTTAAAAAAATTTTATTGATTTTAAGAGATTTATGTTTCTTGAATTATTGTAAACAAAAGTTAGTGTGAATTATTTGAAAAACTGTTTTCTTGTTGGTTTTCAATGATTATGTTTCTAGCTAAACCTGGAAAAAACACAATTTTTTTTAAATAGTAATTTTAGAATTTTTTTAAAAAAAATAACTAGAGACTCTCTCTCTCTCTCTCTCTCTCTCAGTACTAAATCCATACCAATTTTATAAAGCATACTTTTGGGAGTATATACAAAAAATGTCAAGCCACTATCTTGAACAAAAAAAGGCCTTAGGGAATAAATAGAAAACACTTATATCTTTAAAAATTAAAAGTTCTAGAAAACGCATTTAAAGTTTGTAAAGGCGTAAAACAAAATTTTATAATGCCCGTAAAATTTAATTGTTTAATACGTTGTATTCCAATGTGTATATTTCCAATGTACATTAAAACACTCTATTTCAATTAAATATATCTCAAAAAAATATTTTAATTCGAAGTATATTTTTGCGTAATATTGATAGTATTTGTTACGACGACCGGTTATTTAACTTAATATTAACTTAATGTTTTCACAAAACTTTTGAAACACAAAGCATTTATGTGGAAAATGATAATGATTCTAACTTAAGCTTGAAATTACCAGGTTTGTATATAAAATTAAATTTTTTCAGTTTCAAATTGGGGCAGTTTAGAAAGTTTGAATATTTGTTGCACGACTTTAAAATACTATAATATAGCACTACAGTATATTTAATTTAGTTTAGTTTGGTTCATGATGGAAATATATATATTCAGTTTTCTCTGCAATACTTATATTAAGAATACTTGTATTCGGAAGTCTAATTGCGGTACCAACTGAGGGCGTTTTTAGAGTTATCATTTTCAGCAGTATTCCATCCCTTCGCAATAATGTTTCTCATAGCAACCTGATAATGTTTTGGCCATGGCTTTTTCTCAACTGGAAAAGATTGATAATAAAGCTTCTAAGTTATATAAACTATTTTTTGAAACAAAAATTGACCTTGAAAATGATCTGAATTAAGTAACTATTAGAACTCAAAAAATTCAAAACATAATCAGGCAGAAATTATTTCAGTAATTAAAATTTAAATTAATAACCATTTCACACTGAAAGAGTTGATTGTGCTCAAAAACAGTTTTAATTACTTCAACTTAAGAGTGGAAAAATGCTTTAAAATGAAACCAAGACCTACGCTCAGAAAAATTCAAATATCTGAAAAACTCATTTGTTATCAAATCTGAAATTTGGTGGGAAGTTGCAAAATGATATGGGCCACAAGAAAACGCAAAAAAGTCGGTGTATTTGAGATTTGTAGGAGTTTTTGTGTAGTCTTATAAATTCTTACCTTCAAAGTTGGGTCAAAGAATTGAAGAAAACCACTTTCTATCAACTTAAAAGCCTAATAATCGCTGATCAAAAAAATAAAAAGAAAAACTCCAAGAAATATCAAAGAAAACTTTCCGGATATTTGGGCAGATTTGAATGATCCTTTGGAATTGGCTGAGAAATTGGACGCATACGGCAGCCTAAGGCCTGGAATGAAAAAAAATTCAAATCAGAGTATCAAGAAGAAAGCAGGAAACTCTTTCCAGGGAAGAAAAGTCAACCTGTTGGAGAATTCTATGGTACCCACTCACCAAGACCCTCTGGAACAGTACCTAGATTCCCACGTTCCAGAACTGAAGGAAGAAATCCCATCCAGTGTTACTGATGTGAGAGTCTTGGAGTCATCAAGTCAAAATGTCCTACCTTCACGAGATCTAATTAAATGGAAATAGCTGTGAACTGTATAACGCTATTCAACTTGAATTCAAACTCGTATCCCTCAAGTTTCATTGTTCTCAGAATTTTTGGAGAAAAGATTGCTGTAGGTGAGGATACCGGTGCTTCCCATACCATTCAAAGGGAAAAAATGTTTAAATACCTACATCACCTTTGCGAGCAAGTTAATTTCAATTATGAAAGCTGATGGAATTCAACAGACCGTTACGGCTCTGAGTACTGTCATCAACCTGTACATTGAACGCAAAGTTATCCCAACTGAATTTCTAGTGCTGCCTGAAGCAAAAGGAAAATAAGACTCTGTTGGAAACGGATTTCTTCAATGCAGCTAGAATCATCCTTGACGTCCAAGACGGATAATGTCTTTTTCCCGAAAATCCTCGAGTACAGTTCTCCAAGAAGCCCTTAGAAGGTATAACCGTCAGCGCATTCGAACTTCAAGAAGATGAGAGTAAACACCTATCTCTGGAACAGACGAGAAAGCTAAATATACTCCTGGACAAAAATGATACTTTTCCAACCAGGGGGAGGAACGGAGGATCCCCGCCGTTTATTGAACACCATATTGACACGGGTGATTATCCCCCCCTCCAATAGCAATGTCTCCCTACAGGATGAATCTCAGAAAGAAAGAGATTTTGAAGGAACAGATTAAAGAACTGATGAAGTAGAATATAATTCAAGAGTGTGAGTCTCCCTAAGCCGCACCAGTGATATTTATTCATAAACCAAATGGGAAAGTACGTCTCTGTGTCGACTACAGGAAGTTGAACTCTGTTACGAAAGTGTGTACCTACCCTTTACTACAAATGGATGATCTATTGAATGAAGAAACACCGACATCCTAGATGTCAACAATCGATTTGCAATCGGGCTATCATGAAGTAAAGGTTACTGATGTTGACCAGAACAAAACAACTTTCATTTGCCCTTTTGGAACTTACCGCTACTTACGTATGTCCTTTAGCCTACGGAATACTCCGGCCACCTTTCAAAAATTAAATTATAAGTTTCGAAGTCGCTTGAAAGATGCTTTCAGACTTTCTTACCTAGACGACACCGCGGTTCTCTGAGAAATTTTGACAAACATCTAGAAGATCTCGAAAAAGTTTTTTGAAAGACTGTCTATCTTTAAACTTCATGCAAATTGAGATAAATGTCACTTTACCTGTAACCGTGCGAAATATCTGGTATTCTGGATAATGAAAGGTGGATTTGAAGCTGACCAAGAGACGATTTCTATTCAACAAATTCCAATCTCTACCAATGTGAAAAAAGTCTAATTTTTTTTACAAACCTGCTGTTGGTTTCGACGATATCTCCCTAACTTTCCTGATATAGCTCACTTACTTAGTAGCATCACCCAGAAGAAAGTACATTGGCACTAGGACCCTGAGCAAGAAGAATCCTTTGAGACGTTGAAGATTCACTTGATGACTTCTCCTGTACCGAAACAAGCTGACGAATCAAAACCTTTCACCATTCGTACAGACACAAGCAATTATGCCTTGGGAGCAGTCTTTCTCCAGGGAAGTATCCCGATGAATATGTCATCGAATATGCAAGTCGTCTGTTGCTCCACTTCCAAGTGGAAAGACTTGGCGGTAATGTGGACCTTAGAAAAGTTTAGAAGTTGCGCAGAAAATCAATAATTCTTCCTCACATCATATCATCCACTTCTCAAATAGCTGTTAAATATAAAGTCTACTTCTGGCCATATGGCAAGATGGGCTTTGAAAATCCAATCTTTCAACCTGAAGATTGATTATACCCCAGGGAAAGCTAATGTAGTAGCTGACATTCTGTCAAGACTGTCTTACACTGAAGTCGCAACCTCTGATGTGTGCATTATCACTGTGGACATGGCATCTAGGAAGTCAAGTGATATTCGAAAGGGACTGCTGGAAGACGAAGAACTGAAGAAAATTATTTACTGCTTTGAGAACATGGACAAAGACGAAAACTTTGCCAACTACACCAATCATGGATACTTTATCAACCGGGGTAACTTATATGGGTATTCACCCGAGAGTGAAGAGGAAGAAGTTCAAATTGTAGTTCTTATACAAGAACGAGAAAGAATCCTTCAAGAATACCACGATATCCTGACAGTTGGTCATTATGGCGTAAAGAACACATACAAGAACATTGCATTCGGGTACTATAATCAAGGTATGAAAAAGTTAAACCAACAACCCAAAAACCAGCTGACCCTTGAGAACGCTGACCATTGATCTGTTAGGCCCTCTTCTGGAAACTCCCACTGGCAAGAAATGAATTCTTTATTGTGGAAAATACAAGCACCAAATGTGTGGGTATAATTCTTTGCTCTCACTGAAGCCAGTGTTGAAAATAAAGCCCAAGTACTCATCGAAGAAGTTTTCCTACGATCGCTTAGTTAGTCTTAGTTCCACTTATTAGTCTTCGCGGAAGACCACTTCCACAAAGACTAATAAGAGGCAACGGGCCAGCCACCGTTCATAAGTGCTACTAACTTGTGACTTGCTAGAGATTACGCAAGGCCTCATCCCCGTCTACCACCCGCAAGTGAACCCATCGGAATGCAAAAATCGTGATTTGAAAAGCCTAGACTAACAATTCTGGTGGGGAAAGAACATTCGGCTTGGGAAGTGAAATTACCTCTAATTCGTTTCGAAATGAATACCTCAGTGTGTGATACTAAAGGGTATACGGCTGCCTATTTACAATTTGGAAGACAGATGAGAGCGTCAGACGATATCAGGCACGATATTCGACAAGTAAGACAATGATAACTTCGTACCGGAAATCACCCTAGATCTCAAGAGATTTGTCAATTCAATCTTGGATCCAAAGTTAGAGTTGAACAGAAACAGGATCGTCTGAAGGAAACTTACGATCGACGAAGACGAAAATACTACAAACCTGGTGACAAAGTTTGAGGTACCATTCATCCATAAGTCGGAACAACACATGCAAGAAGCTCATGCCAAACAGGGAAGGTCCTTACCTCATTTTCACTTGGAGATCACCAGTAACATATGAGATTGCCGACCCACAAAATCAGACTAAATTCTTGGAACTTATCATATTTCTACCCTAAAGAACTATCATGAGCCTGAAGTAGGAAGAGACGCTGGGCCTGTGGCTTCTCTAAGGAAAAGAGGACGCCCCAATAAATTACTTCCTGGTTCCAAGCCTAGACATCAACGAAACCAGAAATAGAGTCTGAAACACACGCAAACTTCTCAGAGTGGAACGTAGATGCCGCGACTGTATAGACAAACTTGTAACAGTAGTGTTAAACTTGCAACCCACTGCTTTTACCCAGCAAAGAAAGCTCGGCAAATTTTTCTTTAATTTGTTCCTCTAAATGTTTAATTGTATTCATCTTGCATGACCATCCTTTGTAATTGTGATATTTTATGTTATTAAATGTATTAATTTTAACCTCGAGATCTTGATCATTACTTTTAGGCTTAACCCAGTAATAACATAAGCACCGTTATATAGAGAGAGAAATATATATGTATATATATATATAAGAGAGAGAGAGAGAGATCCCATATATGAAATTCAACACAATTATTTTAAAAATATATTAAGATATTTATTTAAACAAAAGCAATTCTTCGTGCGATTTTGATATATTTTACCTATAAATTGATATTTCTAATAACGAAAATTTTGCATTAGGAATGCTCGTTGGATTTTGTATAACATACGGATTTTGCATAACATATTAAACATACGAAGACTTTTAAAATGGAAATAAAAAATAAAAGCATAAACATCTTTTGTACATGTTGTGCATTATTTAAATTGTAAAACTGAGCATGGAATTTGCTCTGAGGTGTGAGCATTTATTTTTTTTTATAATTGTTAAGGTAAAGTTTTATGGAATATTGACTTTCATTTGTTTTCTTTCATACATTCATTATATCAAAATACTGTTAAATTTTCCTACATTTTTGAAATTCCTTATGGTAAGCAGTTTTAAATAAGCTAATCAAGATTTCATAAAAGTTTGAGACAATTCGATGAATATTATATCATGCTATTCATGGAATGAAAACTTCACAAACCGATATTTCTCTATTTTTCATCATATACTATTATTCAAAACCCTAAGGCACTTTTGATAATTGAAGTAGGAATGTGAACTTTTTTATAAATATTTTGAAATGTATGTTTTTCAAAACCGTGTATGGAATTAGCTTTAAAATAAGTATATAGCAATACACACACACACACACACACTTTTCAAAATTTCAAAATCAAGAATAATGTTTTTTCGAGAATTTTTTGTATGTTTCACAATGAAAAAAATATAATCAAATAAAAGAACAGCATCATAACAAAACCCATTTACAGTTTTACGTAGTATATTCTAAGGTACTTTTCAAAAAAATTTGAAAGAAAATATACATATTAAAAAAAAGCCTTAAAAATTTAAAAAAACGTTACAAAAAATATTTTTAATTTAAATTTTGCAAATATTTTGCATTAAATTTGAAGTTTTTATATATGGAATTATTACTTAATAATGACCTTTATAAAATACATTTAAAACCAATTATCAAATATTAAAAATAAAAAAAATTGTGAGATGGTACCATGTGTCGCGCCTTAATGAGAGTGAGTGAGAGAATATTAACGTCGCACTGTTCAGCTACACGAGGGCTTTTGGCGACGAACCTCGTCATTTTGAACCATGGTCAAGTAACGAGGACGACACTTGAGCTGGCACCACACCTTCTCCTAGATACCATACCAACGGGAGAACGTTTGAGCTCTCGATAGATTTAATGCCTTAATGAGAGAGAGAGTGCGCCTAAGACTAAACCCAAACTACTGCAAGGGCGAACAATACTGCAGTAGAGGTGATGGTAAAGTGATTTTTCCTTGCTGGTGCGAAAAAAAAAGTATTCAATCATCGACTTGTTCTTGTGTGTGGGGGGGGTTCCGAAGGTTCTTAATAAAAAAAACTTCAAAGTTGTTTACTTGGTATGGGAGAAAAGAAAACAAATACAAGGAAAAGCTATTCGTAAGCCTTACAAGTTATTGATAAAAATGAAATTTTAGTAATTCGAAGCTAATTAATGCGTTCGACAATAGTAGTTAATAAAAAGAATTATTTTTATGAGTAATATTAAAGAAATATTTTTGAGTTACACATGAGTAATCTGTACAAATATTGAAAAAATTATTTAAAAATTACGGGGTTTTTTTTTTAAAAAAATTCTGTATTTCGTTTTCTTCCCTTTTTGCGAGAAATATTTAAGCATTATTTTTGTTACATTTTTTGTTTAAAAATTACCGTTGTTTGCAATCGATATATGAAGTTTGAAGGTATTAACTTAAAAATGGAGCCCGAAAAAAATCATTTTTAATTCGTCACAATTCTGTGTGATGTTGCTATTTTTTTTTTACAAAACAACGAAACTTTGCATATAAATAAATGAATTTAAAAAAGGTTTATTGATTATTAAATCATATTTCAAAAAGTTATTTTGCATTTTAAACAATAAAATAATTACTGTAATTATATAAATATTTATATTATACTTCATAAATATAATTACTTATAAATAATACTTTTTGTAAATTCTGTAAGAAAGAAAAGTTAATTAATATTTTTTATAAAAATAAGTTGCAAAAAGTTTTATAAAATTATATATAATATGTTATATAAATAATATATTATATAAATTATTATAATAATACATAAAATTATTGTTAAAATAATGTGAATATGTTAATATTGTATAACATACTTTTTTTAGTCATATACGTGTTTAAATAATTTACTAAACACAGTGAAATGAAAAAAGTTAAAATTTTAAAAAAATATCAAAGTGTTTTTATCACATCGTTTTTTAATGTTTTTTTCAGTACATGTACATATATATATATAGGGGGTTTCCCCATACTGTTTTTTTCTAACTTATATATATTTATATGTTTAATCAAACATTTAAACGTTCAGAAAAAAGCAGTCGTTTCAATAGCTATCTGTAAATTTTTTCTTTTATTTATTACTTATAGAACTTTGATTTTAATAAATATATATATGTGTGAGTGTGTGTTTTTAAAGGGATTATTTCCATTATTTCCTTACTAAATGAATTCTTTGTTAATTAAAAAGTATATCGTCTATTATTTTGGATCAAAATACATTTTAGAGACATTTTTAAGCTAACTATATGTAAAGATTGATTGATTCATGAAAATCTGAAATCTATATTTTATTATTTTATATTCTTAGAAACTAACTATTATTAAAAAATGATGAAAGTTTTTTGTTTTACTCTTAGCATCATAATCGTTTTCTTTTTTTTTGCTTGACATTAATAATTTTATTAATTCTAACGCAATATTGTTTTTTATAAGTCATACATCGAAATTTGAAGCTATATCTTATATGTGAGAAGGAAAGGAAGATAGAACAATACTTTTACACTAAAAAAACCGTGTTCGGGCTATAGAGAGGGGGGGAAAACCTGCCTTAAATCAAAAATAAGTGGAATGGTGCTGGTGCGAAAAAAAAAGTATTGAATCATCGACTTGTTCTTGTGTGTGGGGGGGGTTTGAAGGTTCTTAATAAAAAAAAACTTCAAAGTTGTTTACTTGGTATGGGAGAAAAGAAAACAAATACAAGGAAAAGCTATTCGTAAGCCTTACAAGTTATTGATAAAAATGAAATTAGTAATTCGAAGCTAATTAATGCGTTCGACAATAGTAGTTAATAAAAAGAATTATTTTTATGAGTAATATTAAAGAAATATTTTTGAGTTACACATGAGTAATCTGTACAAATATTGAAAAATTACTTAAAAATTTTGGGGTTTTTTTTTAAAAAAAATTCTGTATTTCGTTTTCTTCCCTTTTTGCGAGAAATATTTAAGCATTATTTTTGTTACATTTTTTGTTTAAAAATTACCGTTGTTTGCAATCGATATATGAAGTTTGAAGGTATTAACTTAAAAATGAAGCCCGAAAAAAATCATTTTTAATTCGTCACAATTCTGTGTGAAGTTGTTATTTTTTTTTTTTACAAAACATCGAAACTTTGCATATAAATAAATGAATTTAAAAGGTTTATTGATTATTAAATCATATTTCAAAAAATTATTTTGCATTTTAAACAATAAAATAATTACTGTAATTATATAAATATTTATATTATACTTCATAAATATAATTACTTATAAATAATACTTTTTGTAAATTCTGTAAGAAAGAAAAGTTAATTAATATTTTTTATAAAAATAAGTTACAAAAGTTTTATAAAATTATATATAATATGTTATATAAATAAGATATTATATAAATTATTATAATAATACATAAAATTATTGTTAAAATAATGTGAATATGTTAATATTGTATAACATACTTTTTTAGTCATATACGTGTTTAAATAATTTACTAAACACAGTGAAATGAAAAAGGTTAAAATTTTAAAAAATATCAAAGTGTTTTTATCACATCGTTTTTTAATGTTTTTTTCAGTACATGTACATATATATATATAGGGGTTTCCCATACTGTTTTTTTTTCTAACTTATATATATTTATATGTTTAATCAAACATTCAAACGTTCAGAAAAAGCAGTCGTTTCAATAGCTATCTGTAAATTTTTTTCTTTTATTTATTACTTATAGAACTTTGATTTTAATAAATATATATATGTGTGTGTGTGTGTTTTTAAAAGGATTATTTCCATTATTTCCTTACTAAATGAATTCTTTGTTAATTAAAAAGTACATCGTCTATTATTTTGGATCAAAATACATTTTAGAGACATTTTTAAGCTAACTATATGTAAAGATTGATTGATTCATGAAAATCTGAAATCTATATTTTATTATTTTATATTCTTAGAAACTAACTATTATTAAAAAATGATGAAAGTTTTTTGTTTTACTCTTAGCATCATAATCGTTTTCTTTTTATTGCTTCACATTAATAATTTTATTAATTCTAACGCAATATTGTTTTTTATAAGTCATACATCGAAATTTGAAGCTATATCTTATATGTGAGAAGGAAAGGAAGATAGAACAATACTTTTACACTAAAAAAACCGTGTTCGGGCTATAGAGAGGGGGAAAACCTGCCTTAAATCAAAAATAAGTGGAATGGTGCTGGTGCGAAAAAAAAAAAGTATTGAATCATCGACTTGTTCTTTGGGGGGGGTCCGAAGGTTCTTAATAAAAAAACTTCAAAGTTGTTTACTTGGTATGGGAGAAAAGAAAACAAATACAAGGAAAAGCTATTCGTAAGCCTTACAAGTTATTGATAAAAATGAAATTTTTTTTAGTAATTCGAAGCTAAATAATGCGTTCGACAATAGTAGTTAATAAAAAGAATTATTTTTATGAGTAATATTAAAGAAATATTTTTGAGTTACACATGAGTAATCTGTACAAATATTGAAAAATTACTTAAAAATTACGGGTTTTTTTTTTAAAAAAAATTCTGTATTTCGTTTTCTTCCCTTTTTGCGAGAAATATTTAAGCATTATTTTTGTTACATTTTTTTGTTTAAAAATTACCGTTGTTTGCAATCGATATATGAAGTTTGAAGGTATTAACTTAAAAATGGAAAAAAAAATCATTTTTAATTCGTCACAATTCTGTGTGATGTTGCTTTTTTTTTTTACAAAACAACGAAACTTTGCATATAAATAAATGAATTTAAAAAGGTTTATTGATTATTAAATCATATTTCAAAAAATTATTTTGCATTTTAAACAATAAAATAATTACTGTAATTATATAAATATTTATATTATACTTCATAAATATAATTACTTATAAATAATACTTTTTGTAAATTCTGTAAGAAAGAAAAGTTAATTAATATTTTTATAAAAATAAGTTACAAAAAGTTTTATAAAATTATATATAATATGTTATATAAATAAGATATTATATAAATTATTATAATAATACATAAAATTATTGTTAAAATAATGTGAATATGTTAATATTGTATAACATACTTTTTTAGTCATATACGTGTTTAAATAATTTACTAAACACAGTGAAATGAAAAAGGTTAAAATTTTAAAAAAATATCAAAGTGTTTTTATCACATCGTTTTTTTAATGTTTTTTTCAGTACATGTACATATATATATATAGGGGGTTTCCCCATACTGTTTTTTCTAACTTATATATATTTATATGTTTAATCAAACATTCAAACGTTCAGAAAAAAGCAGTCGTTTCAATAGCTATCTGTAAATTTTTCTTTTATTTATTACTTATAGAACTTTGATTTTAATAAATATATATATGTGGGAGTGTGTGTTTTTAAAAGGATTATTTCCATTATTTCCTTACTATATGAATTCTTTGTTAATTAAAAAGTACATCGTCTATTATTTTGGATCAAAATACATTTTAGAGACATTTTTAAGCTAACTATATGTAAAGATTGATTGATTCATGAAAATCTGAAATCTATATTTTATTATTTTATATTCTTAGAAACTAACTATTATTAAAAAATGATGAAAGTTTTTTGTTTTACTCTTAGCATCATAATCGTTTTCTTTTATTGCTTCACATTAATAATTTTATTAATTCTAACGCAATATTGTTTTTTATAAGTCATACATCGAAATTTGAAGCTATATCTTATACGTGAGAAGGAAAGGAAGATAGAACAATACTTTTACACTAAAAAAACCGTGTTCGGGCTATAGAGAGGGGGGGAAAACCTGCCTTAAATCAAAAATAAGTGGAATGGTGCTGGTGCGAAAAAAAGTATTGAATCATCGACTTGTTCTTGTGTGTGGGGGTTTGAAGGTTCTTAATAAAAAAAACTTCAAAGTTGTTTACTTGGTATGGGAGAAAAGAAAACAAATACAAGGAAAAGCTATTCGTAAGCCTTACAAGTTATTGATAAAAATGAAATTAGTAATTCGAAGCTAATTAATGCGTTCGACAATAGTAGTTAATAAAAAGAATTATTTTTATGAGTAATATTAAAGAAATATTTTTGAGTTACACATGAGTAATCTGTACAAATATTGAAAAATTACTTAAAAATTTTGGGGTTTTTTTTTAAAAAAAATTCTGTATTTCGTTTTCTTCCCTTTTTGCGAGAAATATTTAAGCATTATTTTTGTTACATTTTTTGTTTAAAAATTACCGTTGTTTGCAATCGATATATGAAGTTTGAAGGTATTAACTTAAAAATGAAGCCCGAAAAAAATCATTTTTAATTCGTCACAATTCTGTGTGAAGTTGTTATTTTTTTTTTTACAAAACATCGAAACTTTGCATATAAATAAATGAATTTAAAAAAGGTTTATTGATTATTAAATCATATTTCAAAAAATTATTTTGCATTTTAAACAATAAAATAATTACTGTAATTATATAAATATTTATATTATACTTCATAAATATAATTACTTATAAATAATACTTTTTGTAAATTCTGTAAGAAAGAAAAGTTAATTAATATTTTTTATAAAAATAAGTTACAAAAAGTTTTATAAAATTATATATAATATGTTATATAAATAAGATATTATATAAATTATTATAATAATACATAAAATTATTGTTAAAATAATGTGAATATGTTAATATTGTATAACATACTTTTTTTAGTCATATACGTGTTTAAATAATTTACTAAACACAGTGAAATGAAAAAGGTTAAAATTTTAAAAAAATATCAAAGTGTTTTTATCACATCGTTTTTTAATGTTTTTTTCAGTACATGTACATATATATATATAGGGGGTTTCCCCATACTGTTTTTTTCTAACTTATATATATTTATATGTTTAATCAAACATTCAAACGTTCAGAAAAAAGCAGTCGTTTCAATAGCTATCTGTAAATTTTTCTTTTATTTATTACTTATAGAACTTTGATTTTAATAAATATATATATGTGTGAGTGTGTGTTTTTAAAAGGATTATTTCCATTATTTCCTTACTAAATGAATTCTTTGTTAATTAAAAGTACATCGTCTATTATTTTGGATCAAAATACATTTTAGAGACATTTTTAAGCTAACTATATGTAAAGATTGATTGATTCATGAAAATCTGAAATCTATATTTTATTATTTTATATTCTTAGAAACTAACTATTATTAAAAAATGATGAAAGTTTTTTGTTTTACTCTTAGCATCATAATCGTTTTCTTTTTATTGCTTCACATTAATAATTTTATTAATTCTAACGCAATATTGTTTTTTATAAGTCATACATCGAAATTTGAAGCTATATCTTATATGTGAGAAGGAAAGGAAGATAGAACAATACTTTTACACTAAAAAAAAACCGTGTTCGGGCTATAGAGGGGGAAACCTGCCTTAAATCAAAAATAAGTGGAATGGTGCTGGTGCGAAAAAAAGTATTGAATCATCGACTTGTTCTTGTGTGTGGGGGGTTTGAAGGTTCTTAATAAAAAAAAACTTCAAAGTTGTTTACTTGGTATGGGAGAAAAGAAAACAAATACAAGGAAAAGCTATTCGTAAGCCTTACAAGTTATTGATAAAAATGAAATTAGTAATTCGAAGCTAATTAATGCGTTCGACAATAGTAGTTAATAAAAAGAATTATTTTTATGAGTAATATTAAAGAAATATTTTTGAGTTACACATGAGTAATCTGTACAAATATTGAAAAATTACTTAAAAATTTTGGGGTTTTTTTTTAAAAAAAATTCTGTATTTCGTTTTCTTCCCTTTTTGCGAGAAATATTTAAGCATTATTTTTGTTACATTTTTTGTTTAAAAATTACCGTTGTTTGCAATCGATATATGAAGTTTGAAGGTATTAACTTAAAAATGAAGCCCGAAAAAAATCATTTTTAATTCGTCACAATTCTGTGTGAAGTTGTTATTTTTTTTTTTACAAAACATCGAAACTTTGCATATAAATAAATGAATTTAAAAAAGGTTTATTGATTATTAAATCATATTTCAAAAAATTATTTTGCATTTTAAACAATAAAATAATTACTGTAATTATATAAATATTTATATTATACTTCATAAATATAATTACTTATAAATAATACTTTTTGTAAATTCTGTAAGAAAGAAAAGTTAATTAATATTTTTTATAAAAATAAGTTACAAAAAGTTTTATAAAATTATATATAATATGTTATATAAATAAGATATTATATAAATTATTATAATAATACATAAAATTATTGTTAAAATAATGTGAATATGTTAATATTGTATAACATACTTTTTTTAGTCATATACGTGTTTAAATAATTTACTAAACACAGTGAAATGAAAAAGGTTAAAATTTTAAAAAAATATCAAAGTGTTTTTATCACATCGTTTTTTAATGTTTTTTTCAGTACATGTACATATATATATATAGGGGGTTTCCCCATACTGTTTTTTTCTAACTTATATATATTTATATGTTTAATCAAACATTCAAACGTTCAGAAAAAAGCAGTCGTTTCAATAGCTATCTGTAAATTTTTTCTTTTATTTATTACTTATAGAACTTTGATTTTAATAAATATATATATGTGTGTGTGTGTGTTTTTAAAAGGATTATTTCCATTATTTCCTTACTAAATGAATTCTTTGTTAATTAAAAAGTACATCGTCTATTATTTTGGATCAAAATACATTTTAGAGACATTTTTAAGCTAACTATATGTAAAGATTGATTGATTCATGAAAATCTGAAATCTATATTTTATTATTTTATATTCTTAGAAACTAACTATTATTAAAAAATGATGAAAGTTTTTTGTTTTACTCTTAGCATCATAATCGTTTTCTTTTATTGCTTCACATTAATAATTTTATTAATTCTAACGCAATATTGTTTTTTATAAGTCATACATCGAAATTTGAAGCTATATCTTATACGTGAGAAGGAAAGGAAGATAGAACAATACTTTTACACTAAAAAAACCGTGTTCGGGCTATAGAGAGGGGGAAAACCTGCCTTAAATCAAAAATAAGTGGAATGGTGCTGGTGCGAAAAAAAAGTATTGAATCATCGACTTGTTCTGTGTGTGGGGGGGGGTTTGAAGGTTCTTAATAAAAAAAAAAACTTCAAAGTTGTTTACTTGGTATGGGAGAAAAGAAAACAAATACAAGGAAAAGCTATTCGTAAGCCTTACAAGTTATTGATAAAAATGAAATTTTAGTAATTCGAAGCTAATTAATGCGTTCGACAATAGTAGTTAATAAAAAGAATTATTTTTATGAGTAATATTAAAGAAATATTTTTGAGTTACACATGAGTAATCTGTACAAATATTGAAAAATTACTTAAAAATTTTGGGGTTTTTTTTAAAAAAATTCTGTATTTCGTTTTCTTCCCTTTTGCGAGAAATATTTAAGCATTATTTTTGTTACATTTTTGTTTAAAATTACCGTTGTTTTCAATCGATATATGAAGTTTGAAGGTATTAACTTAAAAATGAAGCCCGAAAAAATCATTTTTAATTCGTCACAATTCTGTGTGATGTTGTTATTTTTTTTTTTACAAAACATCGAAACTTTGCATATAAATAAATGAATTTAAAAAAGGTTTATTGATTATTAAATCATATTTCAAAAATTATTTTGCATTTTAAACAATAAAATAATTACTGTAATTATATAAATATTTATATTATACTTCATAAATATAATTACTTATAAATAATACTTTTGTAAATTCTGTAAGAAAGAAAAGTTAATTAATATTTTTTATAAAAATAAGTTACAAAAAGTTTTATAAAATTATATATAATATGTTATATAAATAAGATATTATATAAATTATTATAATAATACATAAAATTATTGTTAAAATAATGTGAATATGTTAATATTGTATAACATACTTTTTTAGTCATATACGTGTTTAAATAATTTACTAAACACAGTGAAATGAAAAAGGTTAAAATTTTAAAAAATATCAAAGTGTTTTTATCACATCGTTTTTTAATGTTTTTTTCAGTACATGTACATATATATATATAGGGGGTTTCCCATACTGTTTTTTTTCTAACTTATATATATTTATATGTTTAATCAAACATTTAAACGTTCAGAAAAAAAGCAGTCGTTTCAATAGCTATCTGTAAATTTTTTTCTTTTATTTATTACTTATAGAACTTTGATTTTAATAAATATATATATGTGTGAGTGTGTGTTTTTAAAAGGATTATTTCCATTATTTCCTTACTAAATGAATTCTTTGTTAATTAAAAAGTACATCGTCTATTATTTTGGATCAAAATACATTTTAGAGACATTTTTAAGCTAACTATATGTAAAGATTGATTGATTCATGAAAATCTGAAATCTATATTTTATTATTTTATATTCTTAGAAACTAACTATTATTAAAAAATGATGAAAGTTTTTTGTTTTACTCTTAGCATCATAATCGTTTTCTTTTTTATTGCTTCACATTAATAATTTTATTAATTCTAACGCAATATTGTTTTTATAAGTCATACATCGAAATTTGAAGCTATATCTTATATGTGAGAAGGAAAGGAAGATAGAACAATACTTTTACACTAAAAAAAACCGTGTTCGGGCTATAGAGAGGGGGAAAAACCTGCCTTAAATCAAAAATAAGTGGAATGGTGCTGGTGCGAAAAAAAAAAAAGTATTGAATCATCGACTTGTTCTTTTGGGGGGTCCGAAGGTTCTTAATAAAAAAAAAACTTCAAAGTTGTTTACTTGGTATGGGAGAAAAGAAAACAAATACAAGGAAAAGCTATTCGTAAGCCTTACAAGTTATTGATAAAAATGAAATTTTTGTAATTCGAAGCTAATTAATGCGTTCGACAATAGTAGTTAATAAAAAGAATTATTTTTATGAGTAATATTAAAGAAATATTTTGAGTTACACATGAGTAATCTGTACAAATATTGAAAAATTACTTAAAAATTACGGGTTTTTTTTTAAAAAAAATTCTGTATTTCGTTTTCTTCCCTTTTTGCGAGAAATATTTAAGCATTATTTTTGTTACATTTTTTGTTTAAAAATTACCGTTGTTTGCAATCGATATATGAAGTTTGAAGGTATTAACTTAAAAATGGAGCCCGAAAAAAATCATTTTTAATTCGTCACAATTCTGTGTGATGTTGCTATTTTTTTTTTACAAAACAACGAAACTTTGCATATAAATAAATGAATTTAAAAAAGGTTTATTGATTATTAAATCATATTTCAAAAAATTATTTTGCATTTTAAACAATAAAATAATTACTGTAATTATATAAATATTTATATTATACTTCATAAATATAATTACTTATAAATAATACTTTTTTGTAAATTCTGTAAGAAAGAAAAGTTAATTAATATTTTTATAAAAATAAGTTGCAAAAAAGTTTTATAAAATTATATATAATATGTTATATAAATAAGATATTATATAAATTATTATAATAATACATAAAATTATTGTTAAAATAATGTGAATATGTTAATATTGTATAACATACTTTTTTTTAGTCATATACGTGTTTAAATAATTTACTAAACACAGTGAAATGAAAAAGGTTAAAATTTTAAAAAAATATCAAAGTGTTTTTATCACATCGTTTTTTAATGTTTTTTCAGTACATGTACATATATATATATAGGGGTTTCCCATACTGTTTTTTTCTAACTTATATATATTTATATTTTTAATCAAACATTCAAACGTTCAGAAAAAGCAGTCGTTTCAATAGCTATCTGTAATTTTTTTCTTTTATTTATTACTTATAGAACTTTGATTTTAATAAATATATATATGTGTGAGTGTGTGTTTTTAAAGGGATTATTTCCATTATTTCCTTACTAAATGAATTCTTTGTTAATTAAAAAGTACATCGTCTATTATTTTGGATCAAAATACATTTTAGAGACATTTTTAAGCTAACTATATGTAAAGATTGATTGATTCATGAAAATCTGAAATCTATATTTTATTATTTTATATTCTTAGAAACTAACTATTATTAAAAAATGATGAAAGTTTTTAGTTTTACTCTTAGCATCATAATCGTTTTTTTTTTATTGCTTCACATTAATAATTTTATTAATTCTAACGCAATATTGTTTTTTATAAGTCATACAAGGAATTTGAAGCTATATCTTATATGTGAGAAGGAAAGGAAGATAGAACAATACTTTTACACTAAAAAAACCGTGTTCGGGCTATAGAGAGGGGGGAAAACCTGCCTTAAATCAAAAATAAGTGGAATGGTGCTGGTGCGAAAAAAAAAAGTATTGAATCATCGACTTGTTCTTGTGTGTGTGGGGGTTTGAAGGTTCTTAATAAAAAAACTTCAAAGTTGTTTACTTGGTATGGGAGAAAAGAAAACAAATACAAGGAAAAGCTATTCGTAAGCCTTACAAGTTATTGATAAAAATGAAATTTTTTTTAGTAATTCGAAGCTAAATAATGCGTTCGACAATAGTAGTTAATAAAAAGAATTATTTTTATGAGTAATATTAAAGAAATATTTTTGAGTTACACATGAGTAATCTGTACAAATATTGAAAAATTACTTAAAAATTACGGGGTTTTTTTTTAAAAAAAATTCTGTATTTCGTTTTCTTCCCTTTTTGCGAGAAATATTTAAGCATTATTTTTGTTACATTTTTTGTTTAAAAATTACCGTTGTTTGCAATCGATATATGAAGTTTGAAGGTATTAACTTAAAAATGGAGCCCGAAAAAAATCATTTTTAATTCGTCACAATTCTGTGTGATGTTGCTATTTTTTTTTTTACAAAACAACGAAACTTTGCATATAAATAAATGAATTTAAAAAAGGTTTATTGATTATTAAATCATATTTCAAAAAATTATTTTGCATTTTAAACAATAAAATAATTACTGTAATTATATAAATATTTATATTATCTTCATAAATATAATTACTTATAAATAATACTTTTTGTAAATTCTGTAAGAAAGAAAAGTTAATTAATATTTTTTATAAAAATAAGTTACAAAAAGTTTTATAAAATTATATATAATATGTTATATAAATAAGATATTATATAAATTATTATAATAATACATAAAATTATTGTTAAAATAATGTGAATATGTTAATATTGTATAACATACTTTTTTTAGTCATATACGTGTTTAAATAATTTACTAAACACAGTGAAATGAAAAAGGTTAAAATTTTAAAAAAATATCAAAGTGTTTTTATCACATCGTTTTTTAATGTTTTTTTCAGTACATGTACATATATATATATAGGGGGTTTCCCCATACTGTTTTTTTCTAACTTATATATATTTATATGTTTAATCAAACATTCAAACGTTCAGAAAAAAGCAGTCGTTTCAATAGCTATCTGTAAATTTTTTCTTTTATTTATTACTTATAGAACTTTGATTTTAATAAATATATATATGTGTGTGTGTGTGTTTTTAAAAGGATTATTTCCATTATTTCCTTACTAAATGAATTCTTTGTTAATTAAAAAGTACATCGTCTATTATTTTGGATCAAAATACATTTTAGAGACATTTTTAAGCTAACTATATGTAAAGATTGATTGATTCATGAAAATCTGAAATCTATATTTTATTATTTTATATTCTTAGAAACTAACTATTATTAAAAAATGATGAAAGTTTTTTGTTTTACTCTTAGCATCATAATCGTTTTCTTTTTATTGCTTCACATTAATAATTTTATTAATTCTAACGCAATATTGTTTTTTATAAGTCATACATCGAAATTTGAAGCTATATCTTATACGTGAGAAGGAAAGGAAGATAGAACAATACTTTTACACTAAAAAAACCGTGTTCGGGCTATAGAGAGGGGGGAAAAACCTGCCTTAAATCAAAAATAAGTGGAATGGTGCTGGTGCGAAAAAAAAAGTATTGAATCATCGACTTGTTCTTGTGGGGGGTCCGAAGGTTCTTAATAAAAAAAAACTTCAAAGTTGTTTACTTGGTATGGGAGAAAAGAAAACAAATACAAGGAAAAGCTATTCGTAAGCCTTACAAGTTATTGATAAAAATGAAATTTTAGTAATTCGAAGCTAATTAATGCGTTCGACAATAGTAGTTAATAAAAAGAATTATTTTTATGAGTAATATTAAAGAAATATTTTTGAGTTACACATGAGTAATCTGTACAAATATTGAAAAATTACTTAAAAATTACGGGGTTTTTTTTAAAAAAATTCTGTATTTCGTTTTCTTCCCTTTTTGCGAGAAATATTTAAGCATTATTTTTGTTACATTTTTTGTTTAAAAATTACCGTTGTTTGCAATCGATATATGAAGTTTGAAGGTATTAACTTAAAAATGGAGCCCGAAAAAAATCATTTTTAATTCGTCACAATTCTGTGTGATGTTGCTATTTTTTTTTTACAAAACAACGAAATTTTGCATATAAATAAATGAATTTAAAAAAGGTTTATTGATTATTAAATCATATTTCAAAAAATTATTTTGAATTTAAACAATAAAATAATTACTGTAATTATATAAATATTTATATTATACTTCATAAATATAATTACTTATAAATAATACTTTTTGTAAATTCTGTAAGAAAGAAAAGTTAATTAATATTTTTTATAAAAATAAGTTACAAAAAGTTTTATAAAATTATATATAATATGTTATATAAATAAGATATTATATAAATTATTATAATAATACATAAAATTATTGTTAAAATAATGTGAATATGTTAATATTGTATAACATACTTTTTTTAGTCATATACGTGTTTAAATAATTTACTAAACACAGTGAAATGAAAAAGGTTAAAATTTTAAAAAATATCAAAGTGTTTTTATCACATCGTTTTTTAATGTTTTTTCAGTACATGTACATATATATATATAGGGGTTTCCCCATACTGTTTTTTTCTAACTTATATATATTTATATGTTTAATCAAACATTCAAACGTTCAGAAAAAAGCAGTCGTTTCAATAGCTATCTGTAAATTTTTCTTTTATTTATTACTTATAGAACTTTGATTTTAATAAATATATATATGTGTGAGTGTGTTTTTAAAAGGATTATTTCCATTATTTCCTTACTAAATGAATTCTTTGTTAATTAAAAAGTACATCGTCTATTATTTTGGATCAAAATATATTTTAGAGACATTTTTAAGCTAACTATATGTAAAGATTGATTGATTCATGAAAATCTGAAATCTATATTTTATTATTTTATATTCTTAGAAACTAACTATTATTAAAAAATGATGAAAGTTTTTTGTTTTACTCTTAGCATCATAATCGTTTTCTTTTTATTGCTTCACATTAATAATTTTATTAATTCTAACGCAATATTGTTTTTTATAAGTCATACATGGAAATTTGAAGCTATATCTTATATGTGAGAAGTAAAGGAAGATAGAACAATACTTTTACACTAAAAAAACCGTGTTCGGGCTATAGAGAGGGGGAAAAAACCTGCCTTAAATCAAAAATAAGTGGAATGGATCAAATTTCGAAAAAGGGAAAATTTTTGACATAATTCTAGAAATCACTCACATTGTGCGCATACAAACACACAGAAATGCTGGTGTCATGAGGAAAAGAGAAAGCTCGAGCAACGCCGGGCTAAGCGGTGGAGGGGGTGGAAGTCATTTTGAAAAAGAGTACTAGAAGTGCTGATTTAATGAAGGAAAGGGAAAATTTATAAAAGTAGAAAAAGCCCGTGCAACACTGTGTCATGCAGCTAGTAGAGTAAAATTTTGCAACTGAGAGAAAAGATTTATTTCTCAATTTATCATATTTCCTCTTTTCGGGGGAAGGGAGATGGGCTTTTTCTTAAATTACATCTTTACCTCTTTTGCGGGTGTCTATTGCTGCTGTTCTATGGAAAGTTGTTTTGCTCTCTGTCTATTTATTTGTAGATGTCTTTGTGTGTGGTCCATGCATACTTTTGTTCCTTTCCGTTTTAAAGAACTTTGTGTTTAGTCTGTAAATAATGTATCTGATGATAGTAATGTGATGGTAAACAATGCATGAGTGTGTATAATGTAATTAATGTTTAGTTGTATGTATATAAGTTCGCTTTTTCCTTTTTCCGGAGTTCTTGTTCTATTGGCTCATTGAATTAGTGATTCAAAACTTCCTTTATCTGCATAAGCGTTTAAGAGAGATAGAACCGTTACACAAAGTTCATTAAAGACACTTGTTTTTTCAATCTTGTATTTTGTATTATTGTGCATCTATTCATCCTTGATGGATCATACGTGATGAGAAAATCTACTTACTACTAAAATTCCCCTTTCCAGGGAACTACAATTAATTAAAAATGAATAAAAAAGAAAGAAAAAGTATTTACACAGGAAGTAATGGTATCATTCAAACAAATGACTTCATTAAATTTTTACTTTGTAACAAATTTTCCTTCTTTTGTCTTTGTTTTTATACTAATGACATGTCTGTTAGCAGACATCAGTTTCACACCTAAGTTTTGAAAACAAATTTAAATGTATTTTTTCTTTTGTCATTTTTCTCACATTTTTTCTAGATTGGTATTTGTTTTGTATTTTACATACCTTTGTACTTTAAGAGTACACAGTACCCTTTTATAGAACAAGTAATATAAAAAAATTTAAGTCAATTCCTACTTAGATCAAAAAAGAAAAATTTTATTTTAGCTACTTTTTATTAAATAGTTACAATTAATATAAATGTGTATATGCATAGGACAGAATCACAACATTAAGTGGCAATTAATTTTTATTAATTATCATTAAAGTATCGTATTGTCATCCGTGTCTATAAAATTTCAGTTCAACTGAATGCTTCAAAACGTGAGAAAAAAACCTTTTCAAGTTTTGAATGGTCGCTAAGTCGCCAAAAATGATTCCAACGTGGCTGTATTTGTAAGTCTTGAAATAATTAGTTTTAATCATTTTTTATTACTTATAATTAAATTATTGTATTATCATTCAAGAAAGCCATGTATATAAAATTTCAGCTCAATTGAGCGCTTTAAAATGTATTTTATTAACGATTGAAAATTCCTCCAAGATAAATAAATAAATAAACAAATAAATAAATATAGAGAGAGTGTGAGTTAATAGTAGGGAATAGAAAAAAGGTTTTGGAGACAGTATATATATAACAGTAAAAATAATTTAAGTTTTATATTCATCTTACATTATTTTGTTGATTCTAAGAGCTAAAAGTCAGTTTGAGATCTCTGCCATTATATATATATATTACAATTCTAAAAAATTAAGAATGTTTGAAGTTTTTTCAAACTTTTATAAAATTCTCAATTTTTAAAAATTTTTAGTCATTTTAAGTTATTTATGTTTCTTAGATTATTATGAACAAAAGTTAGCATGGATTTGAAAATCTATTCCCTTGTTGATTTTTAATAATTATTTTTCTAGAAAAACCTAGAAGAAACAAGAAGTTTGTTTAAATAGTAAACTTAGCATTTTTAAAAAAAAAATAACTAGAAATCTCATCTTTATAAACCCATACTAACTTTTATTGAACTTACGTTTAGGAGTATATACAAAAAATTTCAAGGCTCTATGATGACCAGAAAAAAAGCCTTAGGGATTAGAAAGTTTATACCTTAAAAATTGAAATTCTGAGAAAAACGCATTTAAAGTTTGTAAAGGCATAAAACAAAAATTTATAATGCCCGTAAAGCTCTTATTTTAATATGTTATTTTTCAATGTATGTTCTACGTTAAAACACTATTTTAATTAATTATGACTGAAAAGAATTTTTTAAATTTAAAATATATATTTGCATAATATATATTGATAGCATTTGTTGCGAGGACAGTTTATTCAACTTAATCTCAACCAAAAGTTTTGAAACACAGAGCATTAAGGTACAAAATAATAATAATACTATATATATATATATATATATATATATATATATATATATATATATATATATATAACATAAGCTAAAAATAGCCAGGTTTGTGTTCATAAAATTTAATTTTTTTTCAGTTCTAATCTGGGTAGTTTAGGAAGTTTTAGTTCTTGTTGTACGACTTTAAAATAATAAAATATAGTACTACAATATATTTAGTATATATATGTAATATAGTTTGGTGCATCAAGGAAATATTCAGTTTGATCTGCAATACTTGAATTCAGAATATTTGTATTTGGAAATCTCTAATTGCAATATCAACTGAGGATATTTTTAGATACATCATTTTTAGTAGTATTCCATCTCTTCTCGAAATATTACTTCTCACAGCAAACTGAGAATATTTTGGCCATGGCATTTTGTCAACAGGAAAAATTAATGCTAAAACTTCTAAGCTATATAAACTATTTTTAAAGCAAAAATTGGCCTTGAAATCAGTTTTAATTAATTGATTATGATAATTCAAAGAACTCAAACCTTAATCAAGCAGAAATGATTTTAGTAATGAAAATTGGAATTAATAATCATTTTACACTAAGAGAGTTTATTCTGCTCAAAAATATTTTTGATTAATTCATCTTAAGAGTGGAAACGCGCTTTAAAATAAAACCAAAGCCATAGCCCAGAAAACTTCAAATATCTTAAAAACTAATTTGTTAACAGATCTCTGAAATTTGGTGACCAGCTTCTCAATGATATGAGCTATAAAAAGAGCGCAAAAAATCGGTAATTATGAAATGTGTAGTCTTAAAACTAAATATCATTCATATTTAACCTCTTCGAGTTTGGTACGTACTTTCCTTTTTCCCAAGAGAGAAAATTTTCGGTACTGCGCTGATAAAAATGAAAGAAACTTGATCATCTGAAACAAAACATTAGCGACACACAGTTCTCAACATCCACCATAGACAGTTCCTGATGTCTCGGAGACTTCAAAATCTACTATGGCATATGAAATGAATGACGTCTCATACGTCATATGTAAAGGGTTTTAACAAGTTCTTATAAAACTATTCTCCTCACGTAAAAAAGAAAATATTTCTGTTCTATAAAGGCTGAGTGTGAGAGTGGTTATTTCCCGGGGTCCAATTTGTGGTTCTAAATATTTTGGGTAAACTTGGTCCCCTTGGGCATACTGCCAATAGCCTACACAACGTTGCACGATGCAACAATAACAACGCAAAATTTTAGTCTTTTAATCTTTTTGCTTTCATACTTTTGTTGCCGTAATTTATTGAACGCTTTTCTTTTGATCCCGATCCAGAAACCCTCTCATACATAATGCTCATAGGTTTGAACAAAGGTCTAAGTATAAGTTCGGCCTATGAGGCAGTAAAGTAACATACACCCCCGCATCATGGGGGGAAGCAGGACTCAAGGGTGCCCAAAGCCTGACCAACACTAAGTAAGTAGCATTTGTAATATCCGGCTTGGGGCCCAAAACCTGGCTTTGCAAGGGGCCCTAATATTCTCCGTTACGCCAATGCGTAGAGGAGTTGATGAGCTACAAAAGTATTTTTATCTACGTCATGCCAATTACAGGGCTTTGAACTCGAAGAGACTAAACATGCTTCAGTCTCTATGCAGTGACTTTTTTTGGGAATCGTAGTCGAGTGAACATGGTTGCAAGCTCATGAGTTCAAGTCCTGAAGCCATTAAAGACCCTAGTTTAGCAGCGTTAATGTATGTTAAATCTGTGAAGGCTCAAAGCCTTTAACTTGCAACAGTATGAAACTTAGAAAGGCAGCAGCTGAGGTGTCATGCTCGTCACTTTCCAATGATTAAAAATTACCGAGTTCTATCAGCAATATCTCTCGAGTTACTCCATAGTGCAGGTTAATAAATAAATACATGTTGTTATACTTATGCCACCCGATCGACAGTACCATCAGATCAAGTCCCGCGAAATTCATCGCAGTAAAGGGCTACATTTTACGCCTGTCATTACCCTTAGCTTTGAGTAACATACAGGTGACAGTGCGATTTTGCTCGATTCCACCCCAATTTTGAGGAAGAACTCTCTGTGGGTGGTCAGGGGCCTTCCACGTCTCTTCCCCTTCCACCAACCTCACGAGAGGACTCGCGGCTCGACGGCTATTTAGAGTACTCCATGCCACGAAGGCATGGATGTTTGTAAACAAACACCCAAGTCTTCTCCAGGATTCGAACCCAGGCCCAACGGCACAGCAGGCAGTGTCACTAACCACTATAGCGGATGGGAGGCAAAATAAATACATCATTTGTCGAATCAAATCTCGAGCATACAACTCAACTTTATTCACCTTTATTAAAATAAAACTCTCGTCCTACGAATTCATTTCATATATTACAATTTTTATTGGTTTCTTTTCAATTAATTCGCTATGGCTTTCTACTAGGCTCATTAGTACGGGACCTGCCGAGGGAGAAACAGGATAGAACAATGCCTTCCCAAAGGATTTTTCAAGGGAAACTGGCCCACACATTAGCCGCACGTGCCAGGTAGTCATAAACTACCCACCGAGAAGAACAACGCAAAGTAAACAGGAGAAAAACTGGCCGAGGGTGCCCGCCCACCCCTCCATGTCAAGGTCCCATGGGACCCTTTTCTGGCCCAAGGTCCCTCGCATCTCATCGCTCGAAGGAGGCCAGTGGGCCAACGCGCGCCTGACCCTTTGGGGGAGAGGGGAGGACAGCTTTCGTTTTCATCGCAACCGAGATCGTGCAAGATCGCACGGAAAAATAGTTACTTCTTATGTAATGTGGTCAGGTACCAAACCTATATTCGGACGAGCAAAATTACATAATATATGCAAATGGAATGAATGCGGTTTCACATGACGTAACATTCCATAATTTTGCTGCGTTTTTTAATGTATTCAGTCTTTTTTGAAGCTAATGTTACAAATTTCCATTACAAATAGGAGTTTTTATGATAAATTAGCCTCTCAGGAACAGAAACAGGTGTAATGAATGGACACTTATTTTAAAGTTGCACACTTTCTAAGTATCAAATTACCATATCAGTTTCCAATGAAATTACTTCTAACATTCCTTTTGACTGCGTTAAAGCGCAGAAGTTTTCCGGGTATATTTTGAATTTTCCCTAACCCATAACAACTGCGTTTTCCCAAACGATTAGAAGTTATTCATGTGTTTTTTCATTTTGATACACTGCGAAATTGAGAAGTTCGAAAAGTTTCCGTAAGTAAAAATTCTCGCATCATGCATATGACTTTTATTTCTTTTTATTCTAATTTATACTGATCCGAATTACAATAATACATTTTACGCAATTTTTGAGACCTCGGCAGCTTAGGGGTTATGGTCACAATCTCGTGACCAACGTGTCGCGAGTTCGAGTCCTGGTGACCGGAGAGGGGGTACCAGGTCAGGTGACGTCCTCGTCACTTGACCGAGGCTCAAAATTACGAAGTCCGTCGACAATAGACCTACGACAATTTTGCCAAAAAGGGCGACGTTCTCACACTACGAAATTTTTTCTCATGGTTCAACAATTAAATTCCGCTTCAGGTGTCTTAAAGTTTTAAGGACAGTGAAACGTGTAGTTGCTAATGGTACCTGTATGACGGTGTCTGATCAAGACCCGTGAAAATCATCGTGGCAAAGGTCTAGATATGCGAGTGTCGTTTCCCATAGCTTTGAACATCACACAGGTGACAGTGCGATTTGGCCCCACCACAGGCACTGAACGTTTACAAATATCCATACCTTCTCCGGTATGTGAACCCGACCCAATGGCACCGCAGTCAGCGTTGCTATCCACTAAACCGGATGGGTGGCTCAGTGAGACATTGAATGTGGAAGGAACAATATCGAACACTTTCCTCCATTCTTCTTTTCTAGGTTTACTGGAGTGTTATACACAATTTTGAAAAAAAATTAGTATGCATGTTAGCGTATATTTACAATTATTTAGTCAACAATATATAAAATTGCCCTCAGTAGCTGAGTAGTCATGATCAGGAACTTGAGGCCCACAAGGCGAAAGTTTGATTCCTGAAGCCCTTGAAGATCCACCATGTAGAGGGGCTGATTAATACACGCCAATTCTATCGTGGCTCAAAGTCCTACCGCTGGCGTGGTGTGGAAATATGGAGAATGAGATTCCAGCTCGGAATTCAATCTCGTCTCTTGACTACGATTCAAAAATACAAGCTCCGCCAGTGCTGGTTTATGCATTTGGTGCTTTATGCGGGCGCCCAGGAGGCCGGATAAACTGTGTTAAAACAGATTTTCTGGTTATAAATTTTGATTCGCCGGTGCCAAAGGGGCCTATAGATTCCCTGCGCTCAGGTACCAAAATGAGCTTAAATCGGTACTGAACTCCTTAACCATACTTTAGAGAGCGACGTTATTTCTGTAAATCACGCGGGTGTCCAACGCGTGGCCCGGGGGCCACCTTGAATAATTTTGTGGCCCGCGAGATTCTTTACAACTTTACAAAATTCGACTCTTTTGTACAATATTTTTTGTTTAATTAGTTTTTTTTTTTGTTTCTTTTTGTAAAAAATAAATCTCATAACTTATTATTTTATCACGTTGCTTCTCTGTTATTGGGAATCTCTTTTTTTTTCTGAATTGAAATTTATCAAACATAAATCGTGTGCTCAAACTTAACGCATGAAAATCTGAAACAACAATTACGATACGCAAATACACATGCATTGAGATCGACTTGCAAAAACTAGGTGAAAGAGTTGAGAAACTGATATATCACTCATCAAACATTATTTGATCATTGCATTATTATTATTATATTATCTATGTCTGTAAACATGAAAAGTAATGAAAACAATAATAATATATCAGTCTGTTTCAAATTTTCACTCCAACAAATGTTTATAATGGATACAACCCTAATATAAAGATATATATTTTTATATGAGGCCCTCGGGATTGTAAAGTTTATCCGAAGTGGCCAGCGAGGTCATTTGGGTTGACCACCCTTGCTATAAATGGACTCATTTTTGAAGCCAAAATACTTGAGCAGTGCTCGGTTCACACACATTTCCTTTATATATGCTATGGTGTAATAGATTTAAAAAATAGAGTACACATGCGATAAAATTTCCTGACTTAGCCGTGTGATTTTCTAGTGTGTCGCGAAAGCAGCACGTGGACTAACGTTGTCGTCGTGCAGTAGGATTTGCTGTCTATTGAAGCCAGGGGTGATTTTTTTTCTCGAATGCTTCGTTGAAATCATATATTTGTCGACTGAATATTAGAAGTTTTCACTACATCTGAGAAGCATATGGTGTGTTGGGGTTCTTTAACGTTTCATTCTCTTTCGTACATTGAAACTCAAGCTCGTTGTTGATGTGATCACGCTTGCTGCATGCTGAACATGTATTTAAATCTATCAATCAGTGCGTAAAAATATATTACAGGAACGCAAAAGCATTGACAACCATGGTTCTAAAGCATTATAATGTGGAATTCCTTTTGTATAATTCCCACGAGATTCAAATACACTATCATCACCGATATCAAACACAGCAATAAACATTTGATAACAGCTCGTTCAAGTTCAAAATCTTTCTCATGCAACTTACAAAATCAGTTCATTATAATATTTCAATAATGTAAAGAAGTTTGTAACATTTAAAGAAACATTTTTTATTGAATACCTCTTCGAAGACATACGATGTTTTTTTTTTTTTTTTTTCCTTTTTTGGCAACCACAAGAGGACGACCTTCCCAGAACATCGCTCACCGCAACTGTCTCATCCGAAACGCGGTGAAGGCGAGCTCACTTAACCCAGATTATTCGTGTTTGCATCCGTTACAATAGTCATCGATTGAATTGTCGATGGGAGACGCCCCGCACCCACAACAAGGGCGACGAGCGGGGTGGTTCAGAATAAAGTGTTCAAGATCATCGGTCGGTGATAGACATAAGAAGGATCCTTCACTTCAAGGTCACATGGCAACAGTTTTGCATATTTAGATCTTGGTAGTATGGCTCGGTCCATTGTGCCTGTTAAATTATGTTCATTGGCTCTCTGTTCAACATGCTGAGGATGACTTTTATGGCTTGACAGTGCCTGTAATTCCTGATTTCTGCACGCTTCAAATGTTGTCTACATTCAGTTGAATAGTGTAGGCTTATAGAGTTGTGAGATCATAATTAATACTCCTTTTATAAAAATCCGGGATATACTAGATCACAGTGGAGGAAAACTTTTTTCCCACAGAGACCACTTATTAATTAAGCAGCAATAAAGGAACCTGCTTTCATTTTTTTTTTTTTGTTCGTTTAGCCTATATATCGTATTTATTCGAATCTAAACCGCCATCGATTCTAAGGCGCACCTTTAATTCTCAAAATGCTTTTGGGAAAAAATGTTTTTTCCGATTCTAAGTAACACCTCCAATTTTCTACTCATTTTTGAGAAAAAAAATTAAAAAATTGCATAAAAGGTTCATCATTATCGGATACTTGAAAAAAAAATTTTTTAATTTTAATGAGAAATAATAATTTAATAATTAATTTATTTTACCACTATCAAAAATTTACAAATACATATATGAACGTAAAATTACTCTAACTGTCAGTATCATGTTTCAAAAATGATTCGTCACTTCCATTGTCACAGCTGATTTCGGAATGGGTGTCGGCGTCGCCATTTTTTCACATGTTGTCTTCCGTGCCATGCAATGCATTTGTTATGCAACATTTTTTAAAGGAATGTATTATAGAAAAATGTGGGCTGTTAAATATTTACAAGCGAAAATTATTTCATTTTGTTTGCGTACCAACGTGTATTTGTTTCACCCGCGTCAAATTTCCAGTAGCCACTACATTGTTTCCGGGTATTTTTTTTTTTTTTTTTTTTGCTTGTAAAATTGTCTGCCTTTTCAAACTTGCGTCATAATTAACTCCTCTTGATGATATTACCGAAATCTTTGACTTATAAGTGATATTATAAAGCGTATACAAAAAAAAATCCTAAATACGAGCAAACAATGATGTTCAGGATAGACTGAAATACCAGAGGTAAACTACAGAATGGGATAAGATCGGTGCAAGTGGCTAGAATAAACGGCTACATTTTTCCTTTTAAAAGGGGTTGAAACTCAATTTCCCCCATCCAACAAATTATTTGCCTTCGATTCTAAGCTGCAACCTATTTTTAGTAGCATTAACACTTGAAAAATGGTGCGCCTTAGATTTGAGTAAATACGGTATATAGAAAGGGAAGGTATAACGCCTGTTGATAACTTTTCATTCTCTGATTTTCGGATGTGCATCCTGTCGATACCGTAAGTCGAAGAATTTATTTTTTTTATGAGCCAAATAGTGTTTGTTTGCATTCACGTTTTTTAAGATAGTTAAAACCATATCACACAACAAACACATCATTTTGTATTTTGCAGAATGAAAATATATATATATGTGAGTGTGTCCGTTATTTAAATACTTCAAAAAAGGAGACTTCTTAAGTTAATTACTTTAATATAGATAAAAAGGACATTATAGGACGGACACTCAGGTAAAAAAAAGAGAATAAGGCTATCTGCCTTCACATAGTTAGATTTAACCTTATGGCGGCGGGAAGAGGACTGAGAGAGAGACTGTCTTGCAATCTCGGCTGACTGCCTCGAGTCACTTCAGTTCATGCATGGCTTCGGAAGTGGTCTGCGAGTAGCTGACATCCACATATATAACTCCCAATCTCTACTTTAACCCTTTATCTACCACATTGTGATTTACTGCATTTTTTTCCCTGCAATATTTTTTTTAAATCACTACATTAAAAATTAAGGGATATACATAAACAAAATACTCAAACTTGTGAAATTTAATCCGTCAGAGCTAATTAATTAATTAAACATATTCAACTGTAAAATTAATTATATGCACTTCTCACGTAAGATAAATAGTCAAATCACTTTTAATGTCTTCATTAACATACCAAAAAAATAAGGCACTGAAATTTTGTCATTAACTATTTTTTCGGGACAAAAATGATAATCTTCGCAATCCATTAAAAACGACGTCAGCTAAAAACGCAATTTCTGCTATAAAACTATTCACCTTCCCCGCTAAAATACTCATCATAGAATCCGTGATGATGCCATATAACTTGGAAGAGTGGATTTAAAAGAATATACATGCTAAGTATCATCAAAGTATTCGCGTAAAAATGGTTATAGTATGTAATTTTAACGTGAGTGGTACTTATAAGTACTGTCAGTAGATAAAGGGTTAAATGTTTATTTAATTTTATTTTCTTGCACTTTAGCATGATAGGTAAAAAATATTAAAATATATCCTATATTCTATAAGGAAGGGCTATTCTTGCGAGAGAAACAATACCGTATTTTAGTCAAACCACAGAAGTATAACAACTATTAGCATGGTATAAGCGACGTCACAATCGTCTTTTTGATTGGTTTTACAAGAATGTAGAACATCATAGGCTACCATCCCATTGCCAATTTATGAATAATGAATGGTAAGATGATAGATTACGTGTAGAGATCATGTAGTGTTGATGTTTTGTACTGGGTGGTGTGCTATCATTTGAACTACACTATTGGTTATAACCACCACTAATCCTTGAAACTTAACATTTATATCATTCTTTATTTTTCATCTAAAAATTTTTAAATTGTTATAATCTAAATAAGGGAATATCAATTCAAATAAGATCTAGCTTCTATGAAGGTCACACGTTCCGTACCTTTGTACTAGATCAAGAATTCCCAACCTTTGTATGCTTGTGGATCAGCGGCGTAACGGAGAATATTAGGGCCCCCTGCAAAATCAGGTTTAGGGCCCCAATCACAAACACATACTTGATGTCAGTGAAACTTTAAGAGTCCTCTAGAATTCTGCCCCCCGCGATGCGCGGGTGTACGTTACGCCACTATTGTGGACCCTCTGAATGCAAGCTTAAAATACGTGAACCTCAATGAAAGCGCATATGTATATTTTCCTGTATGCTGTCCTATTCATATTTATTTTTATAGGTTATTTAAAAGAAAATAATTTAACAATTTCAATGTATAACATAAAATATGAATTACAAAATAAAAAATATAAAAATTCTAAAATGAACTGTAAATTAGCATTTTTTTTAATAGAATTCTTCGGATGGGATTGCTTAAGTTGCACCAGTGTTCATTTCAGGAGTCATCAGTGCTTGTAGGTACTTTTATAAAAGCATAGTTCAAATAGTTCGTTCGTGGGTAGTGTAGCCTTCATTTTGCTTCATATCCTATAAAAACGTAAACCACAGCCAATATCATTTAGGAACCCAAACGCAATGAAATACATTCGACGCGAAAACACTTAAGACGAAATATTAGTTAACACGAAATAATACAACGGTCCCGACAAGTTATTTTGGATTTGCATGCATTTTTTTCTCTTTTACACGAAACGGAAATCGCTTGACGTGAAAAGATTTCCCTTTTGGGAGAAGGAGGGTATTCAAATTGAGCCGACACTTTATGAATTATTTGAAAAAGTTTCTGTATTTTTGGACTGTTTTACTGTATTATCGAAAGAATTCGTTGTTGTAGATAGAAGAGTTTTTTCAAAGCTCGAAAAATGCCATTGATGCAGATTTGACGCCGAAAATGAAATGAATAATGCAGCTCCCGTTTCCATGTCATCTGAAGGAGGCGCAATCATTCAGAAGCACATTCCAAAGGTAAAATGAATAACAAAGATGACATCGAACAATTTGTTAACAATATGTAGCTAAAAAAGAAAATGCAAAGAAAAAGGCCCGATTATTTTCCAAAAACACAGCAAATGTTTATTTTTCAAAATTTTCAAATTTTGCAATAAATTTCATTAATCTTCTGTGAAAATGTTTTTTATTAAATACTTGCATATCTATGTAAATCAGATGTACTCTAATATGCTTAATTTTGTTGAATATATATATACGTGTTTTTATATATATGAAGAAAGGATTTGATCCGAGCACCTTCTGTTCCGAAAACGAGTATCTTAGCCATCACGCCAAAACGATCGTCATCGCGTGGTGGCTCTATTACTGGTTTATATCTATATAACCCCGCCACATATATATAAAAGTATTGCAGTCTCCTCAGTTTCATGTTAAACGATTTTCATTGTATAGTTAATTTACTACAATGATACCTTTAGAATGAAACAGTTACATCTGATTGATTGACTTGTTCCATATCAGTTTGGTAATTATAAATAATAATTTTTTCCCTCCAAGAGTTTTCTATAAACAGAAATGTTTTCGTGTTGACTGAAGAAGGTTACAAAAAGTACATGTTTATTTTTTGTCACTTTCTGTATACTATTCTATGACATCATTTATTATTATTATTAATAATTTTTAAAGTATTTTATTTATAATATTTTTTACCAACTCTTTAACTCACATTATGAACTACAGACATACAATTCCTTTCTTGTGGACGTATCTTTAAGCTTCCATGTATACCAAGGAGTCAATATGAGTTACGTTGCTTCAGTCGAATCGTAGCTTCGAATTCTATATAATTCCTTAGAAGACCCGTCGTATAAAGAAGTTGATGCCCGTTAACCCTTTATCTACCGACGGTACTTATAAGTACCACTCACTTTAAAATTACATAGAATAATCATTTTTATGAATACTCCGACGATACTTAGCAGGAATATTCTTTTAAATCCACTCTTCCAAGATATATGGCAAGTACGGGTTTTATGATAAGTATTTCAGCGGGGAAGGAGAATATTTTTTAAGCAGAAATTGCATTTTCAGCCGACGGCGTTTTCAGTGCATTGCGAAGATTTTCATTTTTGTTCCGAAAAAATAGTTAATGTCAAAATGTAAGTGCCTTATTTTTTTTTGTATGTAAATGAAAACCATAGAAAACGAGTTGATTATTTATTTTAAGTGAACAGTGTATATAATTAATTTTACAGTTGATTATCGGCAATTAATTAATTAGCTCTAACGGGTTAAATTTTCTAATTAAAGTTAATTATTTTTTATGTATATTCCTTAATTTTCAATGTAGTGATTCAAAAAAAGATATTGCATGAAAAAAACTCCAGTAAATCATAATGCGGTAGATAAAGAGTTAAGTTGGTCGAATCTAACGTTAGCTTGATGGGGAGTTTAGGAGAGTGATGACCCAGCTCAGGTGTAATCCTCATAGCTTAGATATGAATAAAAAATATGAAGCGCGACACCTCTGTTCTTAAGTTGCTTATAATGTTACGTTCATTCAAAACAATCAATTATATAGAAAAGAACAAGAAAACGTGTTTATTTGCTAAAAAAAATTTCAATCTTATGAGTTGCAACAAACTATGAATACTTTAGGCATATTGCATCTTTCACCTTACTTCCATATGTTTTAAAACTTCTTACATAGTGATCTCAATTTTATTGATCATTAACGTCACATTTTAAAGCTACACTAAGACTATTTGCAAAGGACATTGTAATTCTGAACTTCAGTCAAGTGATGAAGACACGATACCTAAGCTGCCACTCCTCTCTCCAAACTTCTACTCCACGCTAACGTGAGAACTTTCACCCTCGACAGATCTACTCAGGGTGTTTCAATAGAAACAAGCTCAGGACTCCACATAAATTCTATCTTTCCGAAAATTAAATCAGTTGCAACGAAAAGTTGAACTCTTTTTTTTTATTATTATTATTCAGAAAATAATAAATTAAAATTAAATTTTTAAAATTTTGTAAAAGTTTATGTGAGCCTAAAATGTGAACGTACAAAAGCGAATAAAATAAAATAAAATTTTCTTTTTAAAAAATCTGAGATAATTACAATGGTTTCTATTTGAGCTCAATTAAACATTTCCCATTCACTTGAATAAAAAATGAAATAAATAATTAATAAATCACAATTCTCAAAAGTTTAAAGTGCGTTATGTTTACGTCATAAGTTTAATTTTTTAAAAAAAACGCATTCTTAGATTCTAGACATTATTATAACAAGAAAAATATTTGAATTTATCTCAGTCAGGCCCACTTAAAACTTCCCAACAGTCAAAAAAGTTATTTATGTGAGTTTATTATTCACACACCATTTATCTAGATTTATTTTGGCTTACTTTTTTACACGTATTTGGAACACAGCATCGATAAAAGCAGTGGCGTTACATGCACCCCCGCAATCCCCGCATCGCGGGGGCCTAGGGTTCTAAAGGAGCCCAAAGCCTCACTGACGCAAGTGTAAAATTCAACATGAGGGCCCAAAAGTTCTCCGTTACGCCACTGGATAAAAGAAACACAAGGCTGCAAAATCAATTCGAATTTCCTACAAATAAATCTTTTCTTCACCTTTTTTTTTCCCCCAAGTCTTCAAATTGCATTAGTCATAAAAATTTAACATAAACATTTTAGGTTTTATATTACCATGAAAAAAAAAATTTATATCTTTCTATCAACATAAACAGTGCACGTATTAATTTCAATTTAGCATATATCCGAGTAAATTTATTTTGTTGGGCATATTTACGGTTTGATCCTTATCTTTCCAGTTATCACATAATAAAAAAAACAACGCTTCATTGTCTAAATTATAACCCTTTTCCCATAAGAATATGTGCATCTTACAAAGAATACAATATGTGCATCTTACATCTTACTGAGCTTAAATCGCACTGTCACCTGTATGGTGCTCAAGGCCAACGACAGGCGTACCTCTTGCCCATGCCACGATGAATTTCGTGGGCCTCGTTCTGACTACGTCAGACAGGTGGCATTAGCCACAACAACAACAACAAAGAAAAATAAATCCATTAGAGCACCATATCAAGTGAAATGGTGGTCAACAGCCCTGCTTTCTGTCTTCCCAACTGAACAAATAATTAATATTGTCTGAACATGACCTTGCCATTATTAAAAACGTTCATACAATGGGGTATTTTTGTTTTTTATCAATGTATTCTTTTAACGAAGATATAATCATTGAGGAATGGCTTTTAATTGTGAGAACATTATAAAGCATAACGTATAAGCGCGTTGCGTGCATCAATAACAAGAGTATAATTTCTTCATTATCATTCAGTCATTTGGGAATTAATATTTTTTTAGGCTTGTTATAAAAGATTGGGTTTTACCTTCTCTTCCTTTCGATATTTTTATAGAACAAAAAAAAATTACAATAACGCATAGGTGCATGCTTAGGTTAATAGTCTGAAAATAAGCAATATTGAAAACTTCGTGAATGTTGAAATACAATGGGCCTATAAAGTACTTTTTGCTTTCATTTTCTTGCGCTACATTTATTATTTTGACAGATCTTAACTGTTGTTTCATTATGAAAATTTAATTTACTGATGTCCACTGAAATCTGATATGAAACGGGTGTACTAAGTATAATGCGTAGTGAAGAGGAGTAGGAAACCTCTACCTCTACGGACAGTGTTAAATTGGCTGTTTTCGATGTACCTTTTCTCAAATTCTGTTATATGTACACGCTTGAAATTTTTCATACAATTAAAGTACACCTTTCTCATTATATTGAAATAAGCTTTTAGCTAATTTTGAATTTTTTCATAATTTATGAAATATTTTATCAAACATTGCGAAATTTTATCCATTTTTCACATAAAAATTTGTAAAAAATGCATTTTTGGGATTCTTACAAAAAGCTCATTTTAGTATATATTAGCTATCACTATGAATATATCATAAAAAATTTACATACCTGCGAACTGCAGTTTCTCAGAAAAGGTATATCGAGCATCAAAATTTACATTTTGAGATAAATTGATTTTAATGTACGCAGTGAGACTTCTAATCGGCTAGGAAATAAAAAAAATAAAAGGCTCAATTTACAATAAAAGATACATGTTTTGGTTTATATCAGTTGTTCAACTTTTAAGCAAAAACAAAGTACTTTGTTTACATTTTTCGCCATTCAAATGGGCGTGGGTCAATTTCAACGATTATTTAAAAATAAGTTTTTAGAGATTCTAATTACCCTAGAGGTTAAAGTAAGGTATTTTTAAAAAGGTTAAAATCTATACAATTTGAAAATGTAAAAATCTCAAATTGTCAAAAAAATATGATTTTAGCTTTCCAACACCCCTGAAACACGAGACGTATGTTATTTTCCCCGCAGCAACTCTCCTTGTGGGAAAATTGAGGTTTACGGGCAAAGTCTATTGATAGCTTTAAAATATGGGAATATTGTTTTTATACTCGGTATTAAAACTGGTGATTAGCCAGAACGGTAAAATTCGCTTTAAAAGTTATATAATTTAATTAGTTCTTGTAGAATAGTATTAAAATTACATCAAGATCATTGACAAACCACTATTTATAACAAGAAAATATTTTCAAACAAGTGAAGCATGGATTTATTAGAACGTGATTTACAATATAACTGTCCATTTTTCTAAGATAAGCGGATTCGGCTCGTAAATAGATACTGTACGAAATCTATGCTTCAGAACAGTGTTCCCCAACCTTTTCATCACCGCGGACCGGTTAACGTATGATAATTTTACTGCGGCCCCTCTGAGGGTAGGATGTTGATTGTTTATATTATAGATTGTGTTTTGATTTTTATTAATTTTAATTTAATATTACTTCAAAATAAAATATATAGTTACACCGAAAAATGTATTTAAAGTGATTTCAATGGAAAGTCGCCCAAAAACGAGAAAAATACACTCCAGAAATAAAATAGAAATAATTTAATATTCCTTGGGTGGCCCGGTACCATTTTATCCACGGACCGGGGGGTTGGAAACCACTGCTTTAGAATATCAAGAACGACCTTGGGATAGCCGTTTAAGAAGCTTTAGTGACATTCAGGAGGAAAAATTACAAAAATTCATTGAATAATTTAAATTAAGATAAAATTCTTACTAAGAAATGTGAGATTTTATAAATTTATTTTTTGTATTAAACTGTTATTTTCAAGTATATCGAGCGTAAATAAATTAGAAAAATAATGAGCAATTCCAATGATTTCCATTTAGATTAATTCAAATACACAACAATATTATTCAGGTTTGATTCGAACCTTTGGTCATTGTTCTTCTTTCTTTATTTCTCCGTGATTTTGCAGTAATTAAATGATCAAGAAAAGAATTACTTCACGAGTATCTAAAAAGAGGCTTGGCTGCTTTACATTTTAATCAAAATTGCTGCCAAGAAAAAGAGGACGTCAGTTAATGTTACATCATCCCGTCATCACGTGGAATTGTTCAGAGTAATAGAGTCCCCTCGTTTCATTTCAAAAGTTCAAAAATTTTAATCAACCCAACCATCTTATTTGAGTTCGTGAACACAAATCTCATTAAAAGAGATTACAACAATCGCCTCTGGAATGATGTAAGCTTCTAACGTATGTACTTTGCATTCTCTTCTCCGTTCATGCCATTCCAAAAAGAGAGTTGCCATTAAAGTTGTCCTTGTACGCGTATCCTATTCTTCGTTCCTAAATCATTAAACCGTTTTTAACGGACCTTTGGTCATTTGGAAACGCATCGCACGTGGTCAGTGCTGGAAATGACAGTTGCCATCCAGTTGCATAACGAAAGTGATTATGCCACTTGCATAATAATACACAATCGGTAAGATGATACGAGAGGGGAAAAGGAATTCCAAACAAGCAATGTGGGTCGACGTGACCAAGACATCTTTTTTAGCGAAAACTCATCTCGGACCAAGGCCGAAAAGAGAATCGTCCCGATAACCCATGACCCCGATGGTCAAGCTCAGAAAAGATTTCAGGATGACCTGATATTGACCCTTACCTTCCAAGGACGAACCTGTTTCCCTTTTTCGTTCGTCTCATTCCGAGAGACAATAGAATTTTGTCTTTTTGGAATGGCAACAGTGAAGGAAGAAGGTTTCACTTTCATTCCGTCGACGTTACTATTAGAACAAAACACTCTTTTCAAAGTTCTACTTCCCATCTTTCCCTGAATAGGATTTGAGAGGATTAGAACTGTATTTTTAGCGGACTTTTTGTTATTGTTCCACTGATGGCCGTGACATATCTTGAGAAGAAATATTTTCCATTGTCATTAAAAGTGGAATAAATAGACGCTCTGTTTCCTCATTGTAAAAGATTTAAAAAATTATAAACAATAAGATTCAAAATATAATATTGTATTTCTCTCGCTCTGTTTTTAATACACTTCTGTTGAACACAATTTGGCTTTTGCGAACTCAGATAATTGGAATATTTTCTGCAAAATAAAAGTTTGTCTGTTGTATAATTTTTACCTTTTCCATTTCGGGCATCTAACATCCGTCGGATATCAAGATCTGGAATGAAAATTAATTCTGTTTTGAATGTAATTTTTTACTATCCAAAAATATAATATGTGTTTTTAACAAAACAAACAGTATAAGAAATATAAGTATATATAAAACTCAAACCGATGCAATTCATTACTTTTCATATATATATTAGGGTTTGCAATCCCGGGATTTCATTATATCCAAATCCTGGGATCCCGAGATTGGTCCGGGATTAGGATTGGACTATTTATTAAAAATACTTACACAGTAGCCTAATTAAAATTGAATAATAAAACAGACAATTTAATTAAAAATTGGTTTAATATTAAATTTTTTAAGCAAAAAAAAACTTAATTCATCATAAAAAAACAAATAAAAAAATTACATAATAAAATTTATTTAAAAAAACATTTCTTCATTTCTTGTGTTCCTGTAAAAAGACTTTTAAAAAACACAGCTTGTCCAGCGATTCATCATTTAAGCGGCTTCTTATTTTTGTTACAAATTATTCTGCCGAAGAAAATGCTCGTTCGGATTCTATAGTATTTAGTTTCATCGTGAATAAATAGGAGTATATTCTCTTTTCAGGTAGTCACCATGTCTTCCTCCAGTTTCAAAAAAGAGATATTTCTTCTTGAATTTTTGATGGAAGTATTTCAAACCTAATAGACTGCATTGGTGCATATAGCTCTTTGACAACTTTATCTAGTTCTTCTGCTACACTTAATTTTTTTTTGTGTATAAATTGATCCACTTATTGAATCAGAATCCATTTCAGGTGTTACCTTATTCGAAAGTTGCATGAGCTGTAGTAATGCAATGGGATTTGAAATGTCTCAAGTCTTTGAAGCAGGCCCGATATTAATTAACGACATTTAATTGAAGAAGGAACTGCGACAAAATCTATTTTTGAGAATTTGCTTATGTTATTGTGTAAGTATCGCATTGAGCCACTTAAATCCTTGCGACGTTCTCCCATACGAGAAATGAGTGAGTAAATATTAACGTCGCCCTGTTCAGCTACACGCGGACTTTTGGCGACGGACCACGTCATTTGAACAATGGTCAAGTAACGTGGACAACACCTGAGCTGGCACCCCCTCTCCTAACTACCACACCAACGGGAGGACGATTGAGCTCTTGATATATTTAACGAGCATCACTCCCCTACACGGCGAGTCTTTAGTGGTACTGGGCTCGAACTCGTGACAAGGTCAGCCATGATCCGATACCTTGACCATTCGGCTACCGCGGCCACTACGAGAAATGAGAACTGCATATATATTTTTTACTTATAGCACTTTTAATTGCACAAAAAAATTCTACGTACATACTTCATAAACAAAAAAAAATATTTTCTAAAAATTAAACTTTTAAAAAATGTTGATGAGAACAAAGTTTTAAAATATAATTCAGGTAAAAATTAAATACCGGAACAACTAGTTCCGGGATCCCGGGCTGCAAACCTTAATGTATATGCATGAGGGGTAATTCCGTATTTAAATTTTCTTTCGATGGTCTTACTTTAATTTAGGATAATCTTGAGCCCTCCCCCCAAGACATTACGTGAAACTTGTTGTTGTTGTTTTTGTTATTTATGTCACCTGATCGACAGTAACATCAGATCAAGGCCCACGAATTTCGTCGTAGTAAAGCACTAGCTGTACACCTGCCGTTAGCCATAGCTTTGAGCACTAAACAGGTGACAGTGCAACTTGGCTCGGCTCCACCCCAATGTTGAAGGAGAACACCTAGGGAGTGGTCAAGGGCCTCCCACCTCTTTTCCCCTCCCACCAAACTCTCGAAATTACCACTCCTCAAAAATTACTACCTTTTAACCCTTTATCTACCGACGGTACTTATAAGTACCACACACTTCAAAGTTGCATGGAATAACCAATTTTACGAATTCGTTGACGATACTTAGCATGAATATCTTTTGAAATCCACTCTTCCAAGATATATGGCAGCACGGGCTCTAAGATGAGTATTTTAGCGGGGAAGGTGAATAGTTTTATAGAAGAAATTGCGTTTTCAGCGGATTGCGAAGATTATCATTCTTGTCCCGAAAAAATAGTTAATGCCGAAATTTAAGTGTCTTATTTTTTTTGTATGTTAATGAAGACCTTTGAAAACGATTTAACTATTTATTTTAAGTGAACAGTGTATATAATTAATTTTACAGTTGAATATCTTTAATTAATTAATTAGCTCTAACGGATTAAATTTCCCAAAGTTGAGTATTTTGTTTATGTAAATCCCTTAATTTTCAATGTAGTAAGTAATTCAAAAGAAAATGTTACATGAAAAAAACTACAGTAAATCATAATGCGGTAGATAAAGGGTTAAATAAAATGGTACAACTTTGCATCAGCCACCGATTATGACCAATTAGTATATTAAAAACCGGAAATCCTATTAATATCGGATGTCCTACCAGCTTGCGGTAGAAAAAGGCATAAAAAGCTGAGACCTCTGTTATAAAAAAATAGAGCTTTTGACCAATTTCATAATGCTGTGTCACAGTTTTTCACTCTGTCTCTTTATGTGTATTCGTCAATAAAATGTGTAACTAAAATATTGTACTCTATTGATTAGAACATGCATTCTTAATGTTCCGTGAATTACTCGACTTCAACAAGACATATCTATTCATTTTATATGTCTTACCCATCAAAAACAAATTGGCCGGGAAAACAAGAAGAAAAAAACATTGTCCAGGAATACACTATATTCTCAACTTTAAAAAATAATTTTATGTTAAAACTAATGAGAGAATTTTTAAAAAACATTTTCTAATTATTAGCCTATGAGTAATTTTAAACGTGCATTATTTTATAACCATTAATTTTAAGCATACAATATACCGCGTGCGTACTTAAATTTAATTATTGACCAAATCTGTTAGTTTTATTTGAGTTTTTTGTTTGAAGTATTATGGCCATTCATTGCTCTAGGTGAGTTGGACACCAGAAAAAAGCAATTCAAAGCCACTGATCACCATAAAATGTGCTAAAAGGGAAAATAATTTGAAAAATGTCCTGAAGTATTTTAAAAATAGTTGAGAAAAAATCGAATTACAAGAGAAAAAGTTTGTTGAATAGAAAATGCACTTCTCTATTTTTTTTGGAGGTTAATTTACAATGAAAATATTAAAATGTTTTTGGTTCCAGGAAAAAGTTCGCAAAACCGAGATGTTCGTAAAATAGAAGTTCCTTATATGGAGGTTCGACTGTACATGCTATCAGAATGCGAGAAAACTTTTAGTGTATTTGTAGTCTCTTACAACATTTGCGAAGCTGAAAGACAAGCGATTTAAATGGGGATTTCTTGTAAAAAGTTAGGCCTAAGAATTTAATTCACCCACAGTGTTAATTTAAACATTAACAAATGTAGAGAAATATGTCAAAATTACTGAGGAAACTGCTACATGTTTTTTTTTTTCTGGAGAAAAAAATATTTTTATATTTTAATTACAAAAAAGTAAATTGAAATAATCTGTTATTTAACCAAATTTGACCTTGCTTCTGTACATCATCTGATGAAACTGAATTTACAGTGTCATACCATCAATACCGGAAACATTTTCTGTAGTTTATCTTAAAAGAATTATAAGAAAACAAAATACTTTCTTGTTTTTATCTTTTATATTCAGCAATTCAATGCTTTTTGTTTGAATAATTTAACTTTGCAGTTGAATTTCTCATACTAAATAGCATTGATATACAAGAATAAAATAAATTCTCATTTTAAGAAATAAAATTTTTCAAAAAATACTGGATTCAATAGTAATAAAATGTGGCACGTATTTGTCTCAATGACTTTTTTCAAAAAACGTATTGTTACTTTGATCGGGGTTCGAGGATTTTATGTAGATCAGTCGCAAAGAACAAGACAATTCTTTAAGAGAATTTATTACTGAAAATCCAATCCATTAAATGCAGGATTCAGCAGCAATATTCACAAAATAAATCTCAGAAGGTCTTCACGCCTTCAACAGCACTCAGACACAATTATGGGTGTCTAAAATACGTGTACATAAAAGAATATTCACAAGGAATCACTCGTTCAACAGCCGAAGAAATCAATAATCACTTCAACAGTCAAAGCGTGGCCGCGGTAGCCGAGTGGTATAGGTATCGGACCGTGGCTTGTATTGTCACGGGTTCGAGCCCAGTACCACTAAAGACCCGCCGTGTAGGGCAGCGATGCACGTTAAATCTGTCGAGAGCTGAAACGTCCTCCCGTTGGTGTGGTGTGGTGTGGTAGTTAGGAGAGGGGGGTGCCAGCTCAGGTGTCGTCCACGTCACTTGACCATGGTTCAAAATTACGTGGTCCGTCGCCAAAAGCCCTCGTGTAGCTAAACAGTGCGACGTTAATATTCAATCAATCAATCAATCAACAGTCAAAGCAATACTAACTGTGATCGCTAGTCCAAATTGGCGAGGATCTCTCTATTTATATTCCTCGCGGAAAATTCGAGAAAGACCCGCTTGCGTCATAGGTCTTGAAATTAGTCGGTTTCTCTATTAAATTCTAGAAGCGTCCAGAGAGTCCCGAACTCGCCAAAAATGGTCGCCAACATGATCCCCAAGTCACCAAAAATGACACCAACTTGGCTCTATAGTAGTGCTTCTCAAACTTTCAATACTGGCGCCCCCTTTTCAATCACAATTTTTATCGCACCCCCCTTATACATCAATAATGTACTGAATGCAATAATAATGCACTTTGACGCTAAAGCAACAATCTTTATTATAAACCGTACAAATTCATGGCATAAGTATTAAATTTTGTGTATGTTACTTTTAAGCAAAAAAAAAATTAAGTAATAAGATAATTATTATGTTATTTTTCCTTTCTCTAATTTTTAACTTGGAACATATGGCAAGATGCGGTGGTTGCTTAAAAGACAAAATATAGATATCAGCTAAATGTAGAAAAATAACTCAGAGGGTCAATTTCTAATCATAAGCATTCCTTTGAAAAACTTCGCTCTGTAAGACAAGCCCATGGAAGTCGCTAATACTTACTAAACTTGTTCTTAATTTAGTATTAATTAATTAGTTATAAAATACTCTGTGAAGCACTGATACACTAAAAGTATACCGGCTGAAGTGCCCGCTCTTTGCACGAGTTCATTTATGAGAAAATAAAACATTATTAAAATAAAATCGCTTAATTGTAAGGAAAGTAAAGCCAAGTGTGCGACAATGTTTACAAAAATGTATATAAAAAAATAATTTTTTTAAAAAAATGATTGCTCAAATTATAATTAGTTTTAAGCGAACTGTAATTTTAAGCCTGAAAGAATTAGCATTTAGAATTGATGTTGAATAATGAACAATAAAAAAAATTCTGATGAAGAATAATTGTATTATTTTTAATATTTAAAGCGAAAAGACTTCAACATGTTTTAACCCTGGAGCAGGCACGCACTCGATACTAATGGTCGAGCGGGGTTATTGTGTGAGTCACCCCAATCCTTTTTTTATAATTATTTTTATAGTACATAATAAAAATTGTGTAATTCCAGTGAATAATTTAATTAAGAGAAAATATACTCACCTGCTTTCAAGGACACAGAAAATATTTCGGAAAAAATGTAATCACACCGGAAACTCAGACAAAACAAGTACCTTACCATGGGATTACAGCAAATCGAATAAAACGTTTTTTATTTGGTTATAGTATCAAAGATAGCTAAAAATGAGGTTTTGAGGTAGAAGCTTTTATTTTTGATTATGTAAAATCGCAGATAGTATATATATATATTATTTCTGTGTAAATGTGTCTATTTTTTATTATGTCAGAAAGTATTTTGTTTTATTTCATTCTAGCAAATAAATTTTTTTAAATCTTTTATTTTCGATATGCTCGCACCCCCTAGGGGGGCGCCCCACAGTTTGAGAAACACTGCTCTATAGCCAAGATTTTGCCAAGTTCCCATTGAATCCCCATTTTAACGTAAGGGACGGCGTTGATTGTGAATATTACAATTTAAACGTAAATTAAATCAAATTTAGAGTAAGATAAAGGCATTACACATCCAAATACAAATTATTTACACTATTTTACACAAAATTAGTAACAGTATTTTTGCAGGAGTGTTATTACGTGTTGATAAATTTAGGAAAATTTGATTTTCCTTGCATTCTTTATTGCTGAAATGTATTTCTCTAAAGGTAGTCGTTGGTTTATAGTTAAAAAATAGAAACCAAACTGGATTTATTTAATTTTGATTTACGTCGTGCTCTGAAGCAGCGGAGCAACATACACCCCACAATTCCCGCATCGCAGGGGGCACAGGGTCCTAGGTACCCAAAGCCTGACTGATGCCAAGTACTTATGGTTTTGCAATCCTTTGTAAGATAAGGCTTGGGGACCAAAATCTAACGTTGTAAGGGGCCCTAATATTCTCCGTTGATAATGGACCTAGTAAGTGACGAGGACGACACCTCCTTTATCATTTATATTCTGAATTAACTTTTTTCTATATTCATCCCTGCTATACATTACTTAATTCCTTCTTATTATACAGATGTTCCCAGTAGACCTCTCTCTGTGTACGAAGAGTTAAAAATCTGTTGGTCAATGAGGGAGAAATGAACCTCCACCCTTGTGTATGCTTCTGGATGATCCATATTTTTAACACGCTTTTATTAGTTTCACTTGTATATAACGGAACTCAAACTCTATTTTTACCCACTTTTAAAGGTTATATTAATTCGAAATTTTGCACTCTTGTCAAGGACCGATGACAATACAATAATTTCAGAATTTTGTTCCATTTTCCTTATCAGGATCATCAGGATTAACGATTATCCATTTTCAGATGTGGCGACTAATTCCAGATCCCATTTCCAGATTTGGTGACAAAAAGATTAAGTTACAACCCTAAAATGAAAACGCTCATGGTTAATACAACCACAACAAACAAACAATGTGTTCTTTATGTGAAAAAAGGAAGGATGTGTTGGTTGATCTTACATTTTGGAAACCGGGTTGTATCGTCGCGCTGATAGGATGCCAAGGGTATTCCAGATGCTAAAAAAATGACGCATTTAACATTTATTCAACAATGAATAAATAATAGTTTCAAAAACTAAAAAAACACGCTTTTGTTGTAGATCAAACTAAAAAAAGAAGAAGAAATTATAGGTTTAAAAAACTAAAAAACCACTTTTATAGTTAATTGAACCAAAAAGAGTAAAAAAATTCTTGATATAAGAATAAAATGATTAACTAGAAAATTAATGTCATTGTGGTAAAAGTGTATAGTGTGCTTTGTACTACATTTTTACACTAACTCTGCATTTCGAACAGAATTAGTAAGAAATTATAACAATTTATATCGAGCACCACCCGCTTGACCCCACACAATGACATCAATTTTCTCGTCAATCATTTTATTCTTATATTAAGAATTTTATATTTTTAACTTTTTAGTTCGATTTCCTATAAAAGCGTGTTTTTTAGTTTCTTTAAATTATAATTTTTTTTCGAATATTTTAATGCCAAATGTTTCATTAATTTTTACATAAAAAAGTTGAAAAACACCATGCTCAACTTTTTTCTATAAACTGAAATTAGCATTTAAAAAATCGAGTATCATTCGAACTTTAAAATTACTACGCTTTTATCTATCTAAAAGACTGAAACTGAATCCTAACATAAGCCGAAAATGACCTTTATTGTACGGAATGCATAAAACGGTTTTTACGTAACATTCCATAAGCGCTAGTTATTATTATTCACCTTTCTCCGTCAACAATACAGTGTTTCGATATCTCCTCAGTTAATGGAGAAGAGGTTAATTTTAAAATCGGACTGGGTTACGAATCCATTTTCGAACGAGGTTACCAGTAGGGGGTTCAGCAAGTGGGTGGACACAAATAACCTCATCCTCTTCGGCCCCTGGCCATTGTGGGTCATCGAGAAGCTGCGATCTTCTGACCCACAAGCGAGTCATCCTCCGGAGTAAATCACCGCCGGTCACTCGGTGAGGGTCTCGACCTTGGCCACTGACCAAAAAAAGAACGCCTGATGACCTCGTGCCAAGGCGAACGACGAAACGCTTCATCTGCATCTTCTCATCAGGAGGAGAAAGTGGATGCGAATCAAACAATGGGATTATGTAACGGGGTGAATTATCAGCAGCAAGTTCGGTTAATGCTTTTTGGAGAGGAAAAAGGAAAGGGATATTACATAAGAAAATATTCGGGAAATTATATACTAAGGAGTGTTAATGGAATCGCATCCATCAATTTAAAGAAAAAGTATGTAGAATGAACAAGTAATATAAAAAAAATTAAGTCAATTCCTACTTGGGTCAAAAAAGAAATTTTTTATTTTAGTTACTTTATATTAAATAGTTACAATTAATATAAATATGTACATACATGGGACAGAGTCACAACATTAAGTAACAAAATAGGAAGCGATTTTCCTTTACATATACTTGGTCTTGGACTATTTTTTGTTTGTTACTATTTATCCATTAATTAAATTCAATTATTCTAATAAAATAGTATAGTAAAAAAGAAATCTCACTCTCAGAAATTTAGCCATCCCAGGTGGGGTTCGAACCCACGACCTTTGGATCAGAAGGCTAATGGACTACAGGGACTGTAGTCTGCAGGGACTACAGGGACTGTAGTCTGCAGGGACTACAGGGACGCAACGAACGATTTTCCTTTCTATATAGGCTGTTGGACTATTATTTTTGTTTGCTACTATTTATTCATTTTTTAATTGAATTATTGAATTAAGATTTGAAAAAACTGTATTGACAAGTATCATCCACTTCAAGTTCAAAAAAGTGTATTTCAACTTTAATGGCTGAATAGAAATCATTTTATTAACGATTGAAAATTTGAACAAGATATATATGTGTAGGGAGAGAGTGACCTAATAGTAGGAATTGAAAAAAAAAGTTATTTTGAAAATAATGGAAAAAATTCGCTGGCCTGCTTTTCAATTTATCAGTCTGTGTAAGAACTCCTTTTCAACATACAACATGATATAGCACAACAATGACAATTATGGATCTTGATTAATTGATGCAACAATTAACTACAGATTTTTTTTTGGTAGACACAACAGTTAACATTAGTTATTTTGTTTAATCCTACAGTTAATTTTGTGTATAATTCTTTATATAAAGTACTTAAATTCTGATGTATATAGGAAGTATGATGGCATTGGGTTAAAGTTAGTTGACTGCTATAACGAATTTATTTATTAACCATTGTAAATTTATGGTTAACATTGATATCCATTATAATCTGACTTGATTAATTAATACATTAATTAACGATTTATACTAAATATTGTATTATTAGTTGATTGGTTATTACAATGTTCAATATAATTTGATTAGTTCAACAGTATAATTATTACATTTTTAGTTTTTAAATGTATTTAACTAATGTTGAACAATGAATTATTGGCAACGTCGCTGTGTATCGTGAGGAACTTAATTTTATTTTAATTTGCGTAATACTCTGTGGCAACACGAGGACTGTTGGTGATGAACCTCGTAACTTTATACAACTGTCACGTGGCGAGGACAACACATGAACTGGCACCACTCTCTCCTAACTTCCACAACCATGCCAACGGGAGAAGTTTGAGCCTCAACAAATCTTACGTGCATCGAACCCTCTACGAGGTGGGACCTCAGAGGCACTAGGGCTCAAACTTGGGACACTACAGCCACGAGTTTGCGACCATGAGTGAAATTGCTCTCCCATTTGACGACTTACAATGTCTCCAAAGGCTTAGCTGCCAAAATGCAGCCCATTTGAAAAAAGAATTAAAATAATATAAAGCTCTCAAGATTTCGAAAACTGTTAGATGTTCATTTGTTAAAATAAATTACAAAAATTTCAAGGAGGTCACGTGTCTCAAATAAAACTACCATACTACCTTAAATTAATTTTAAATGGCCTAAGCCCTTATTAATCGGACAGCCATAGTAGTCAGTAAAAGCAAAAGACAAGCTTATTTTTTAAAGAGTTATTTTTTCGACTTAAAACAAGTCATATCAGTTAGTTTATTGACTTGAATTATCTTTTGTGCAATTATTTACGAATTTACTGTGTCTTATTTCAAGATACATGTTCGTTTTACTGTACAAAAAAATTCTCTGACCTGCTTTTTAACTTATCGATCTGTATAAGAACTCTTTTTCTCAACACACAACATGACATGACACAACAATGACAATAATGCATCTTAATTGATTTATTGATGCAACAATTAATTTCAGATTTTTCGGTAGATACAATAATTAACATAAATTATTTTGTTTGATACAACAATTAATTTTGTACGTAATTCTTGATATAAAGTACTTAAATTCAGATGTATGTAGTAAGTATAATGGCAAAGCTCTAACCTATACGAAGCAACAGCTATACAAGCGCTTGCCTTGACACATTTTATAGTCACTAGCTGCATAGCCCGGCGTTGCACGGGTTTCTTAAAGTATGTAGCTATTTGTCTCGGAAATTTCCCCTCTTAGTGTCCGCACTTCCTGTTGTGCATGGGTTTTTTCAATGGGTATAACTTTATCCCTATGTAAATTTTCCTTTTTTCTCTTTCTTTCTTGGACGCCAGCACTTCAGGGGGAATGTATGCGTGATGTGTAAAATTTCTATTTTTATGTCATTTAAATTCCGAAATTTCATTCACTTCTTTTCTTTGTCGGACAAATTTCTTTACCCACCATTCAGCCCGGCGTTGCATCTGCAGTATTGCCATCGTTTTTTTTTTTTTTTTTTTTTTTGTTCCTCAATATCTCACATCCAATCATTTTGAATCACCAACATAACCAATGATGTGATTGCTTTATTTATTTCATTGTATCCTAACACAGATTTAAACATTACATGCCCCTGAATAATGTTCGATTTCAAGCTTTCATTTATTTATTTATTTTAACCGAAAATTTGAAACCGAGATCCAATTTACCTTGTTTGTTGAATTTGTGTTTTTATTTATTAATAAATCTAAAAAAAATCACTATATGCCAAAACAAGGTACGTAAATAAAAGAACACATCAACCAAAACAAAAGCTGTGACAGAAAAAAAAGCAGTCAAAAATCTTCTTTTCTAAGTTCTTAAGCCAAACTTGGGAAAAATTCCCCAATTTTTTATAAATTCGCGACTAATAACACACAGATCCATTTAATTACAGTATCTTTAAAAATTACAGTGAGTGTATATTAACATCACACTACAAAGCAACACGAAGGCTGTTGGCGACGAACCTGGTATTCTGAACCTAGATCAAGTTACGAAAACAACACATGATCTGGTAACCCCTTTTGCCAACTTCCACACCACGCTAACATGAAGACTTTGAGCCACAACAGGTTTAAAGTGCATCAACCCTTCACGGTGAGTCTTCAGTGGCACTAGGACTCGAACTCAAGACACACTGGCCACGAGTTCGTGACCATGACCAATCCTTAGGCTGCCACGACCACTTTCAAAAAGCAGAAATACTCTAGAAATGAGTATTTTTCTTAGCGTGTAAATTTGTTTAAAAATTCCTTTTATCATTACTATTTATGAAAAGAAATATGTAACACATTTTTATGGCATTACAGTAAGGGGGAAGGATTTAATTTAATTTAAAGAAGCTTGTAAAATAGACTTCTGTATAAAGAGGATAAGGAAGTACATGTTACGAGGAACACGTTAGTAATATTGGATAATTTTTTTAACTTTTTAAAAGTGTACTTGGATCAAATCTTATCATTTATTATTACTGTAACACAGCCTTAAATAACATCTTTTTTAGGCCTCTTTGCTCAGTATTAAAGAATAAGAGCTTAAAATTGGAAATCCACTCAAATATAAATATTAAATTTTAAATTTAATATATTTTTGAAAGAAGCATGTTTTTTAAATACTTCTCATCAATGTTATGATTCAATCAATTTTTGTTACGGGGAGGAGACTTCATTTTTTATACCATAACGCTACATACGTTTTATTCTATGTGTCCAAGTAAAAACTGCTTTGTTTTTTGAATTTTTTTTAGTTTTAAAAAATGTTATAAAATAAAAGCATGTATACGTTACAACGTTAAACAAAAAAAAAGAAAATTTAAAACAGCTTTCCACCGGGAAATGTGGTACCATTTTGAATGGAGCTATTTGACAAAAAGCGAAGACCAGCCTAACCATTTTATATCTTTCCTTCAAAGACGTCATAGTATTTGTTATTATACAACATAAAAATGGCAACATATGTCCTCGAAACGAATTACAGCATTAACTCGAGTGACATAATCTGTTCGCGCTAAATGAACTAGTATTTGTTGCAAAGAAGGTCTAAAAAAGAAAGAAAAAAATCCATATCTTAATTAAAAGAAAAAGCGCGAAACTCTTCCAGTCAGTGACATCGTAGTTGGGCATCCTTGACCGCAACTCAGAGAGCAGTGAAATAATCCACTCGTGGGAAAGAAGAAAATAAAAAAAGGGACCCGTTACATCAGCAGAATGCGGCAATTAATGGAATAGTTTGTTGATATTTACGTTCGCGCTGGACCAAGGGCGTTGCTAACAGGCGCTTGCGCCACAATCTGTGTTTGACGGACAGGTGCCTTTGTTTGTTTACTTTTGATGGGGTGATTGCGCAAAAAAATGCGATGTGGAGTTATTCGAGAAAAGGAATTAGAAAGATTGTAAAAGCCCCTCGATAGAATACTAATACACACCAAATGCATTGGAAATGTCGTTAATCGGAATTCTTTGCGAAAGAGATAACATTTCCATGGACGCACATTAATTATGAAAAAGGCAATAATTTTCGGGGTTGGAATCGAATTTTATAACTGTTTAAAACATTAATGACTCCGATGTGTACAGAGTAAGTAATTATTTCGAAACTATTTACTTTTCTCTACATTTTGTCTTATAAGAACTAAATTTTTGTGTTTGAAATTCTATTCAACGTAAAAACATCACTCTACTTGTTTTTGACGTAGATTAAAATATCCTACGAAACTTCAACGATGAATGAAATACAAAACTTTTATGAACAATTTTTTTCCTACATTTAAATTGTTATGGAATGCGTTTATTAATGACGATGAAGAAAATTTATAAATACTTAACGCATAATATATGTTTGTAAATATAATTATATTTCCATTCTCATTATTTTCGAATAAGAGATGCGAATTAAATTTCCCTATGTATTTAATACGTTAGTTCAGGAATGGGCAAATAGCAACCCTTGTGAAGTTTTCGCGTCACACAGCTGAAAAATCGGTTCCTTTTTTACAAGCTTTTATTTAGTTTCACCTGTCCCGTTGTCGGTCTGTAATCAAATCTTGCAAGTTAAATTTGATCCACTTCTCGGTTCTGATTGAGCTGAAATTTTGTATACATCTTTAGTTTGTTTGACAATGCCTGTTTAGACCATTTATATTCCAATATCGCAATTAGTTAAAAAGATGTTAATTAAAGTAAATTGTTCGGGTGGAATCTTGCAACTTAATTTTGAAGCTGATGTCTTAAATCGATTGAGCTGAATTTATCACTCTTCTTACCGTTAACCATTATGTACAAAAATAACATTCTTCACAAAATGCAAAATAAGGTTTATATTTGCAATAAAACTTTTTAAAGATTTAGGAAGGTTTTAAAACTCTCCAGATTTGTATGTTGTGCCTTCCTGAACCTCATACTTCAAACTCTTACAGTTTTGAAGGGCCTTTCTTTTTTTACGGGACAGTTTCTTATCTGGTTTAGAATGCTTCGTAGAATCAACAATTCTCGTTTCGTCGAGGTATCAAAAATATCCTTTCATTTCAGAACATAATTTCATTCCTAACTTTTGAAGTAAAGGTAATAGACCAGCAAACCCAGAATTAAAAAGTATTATTGCGATATAATTCCTTAAATGGAGTGTTTGTTGCTCAACAAAGTTGTCTTTCGGGATTATACTCCACACGACATTGTTAAGACTTTCATTGCATCGCTGAGCTTTCCTGTGAAGACATTTTCTTAGGAGATTTTGATCGCAAAGTTCCTTATAATTCTTTTTAATAGAATTAATGACTGAATTTGGAAGATTCGTTGATATTTCTATCGACGTTTCTCCAACAAATACTGCTCTCTGGAAATCTCTTCTTTTTTTGGCCTCATTGATCTTATTTTTGGCATGACAACTTTAATTTAATTAAAAATAACTATAACTCTATATAAAAGTACTAATAAAAAGTTAGTTTTGAACACAAATGATAAAAAGATAGCAACTCGTTTAAATCAAAGCCAACATTGCAATCAGTTAACTGTTGCCTATTTGAAAGTAAAATATATATATTAAAACATTTATAAAGTGAAATAAAGTTTATTTTAACCATTTATATTCCGATATCGCAATCAGTTAAAAAGATATTAATTAAAAACCTCTTACCCCTGTTAGCTTTTTATTCTGCCTAGCATCTTATCGGATTGAGCTTAAAGAAGTTCCGATTTTTCGACATGTTTTAAAACTCATCTTAATCTTTCTATCAAACTGAGACAAAAATAATGACATAATCGGGAAGATCATTTATTTTGCCACTATACGGTGTAATTCTTTTTAAAAAAAATGATGATATTTTCTATTTTTTTTAAGATATTTTCTAAAATGAGTCAAAATCTATGCATTTTCAGGAATATGACTTCTAAATCGTTTTGTATGATTTTTTTTTGTCTTAATGAATCGATATTCTGCACTAAAAAAGTTTAGGCTCTTCTCTTTTAGAATCAATCATTTAAAAAGAAAAATCGAAAACTTTTTTTTTTTTACTATTTTTCAAAAAATACTTAATTTTTAATAAAACATTTAAAAACTTCGTCATTTTTAAAGATAATCGCATGAATTTTTTTCATTTGTAGAATAGTATTATCCAAATTCTGCACTAAGATTTAAAAAATGGGTTTTAAATTACGGATTTAAAAAAAAATTGTGTTTTTCGTTTTTAATATAGCATTATAGTAAAAAAATGAGTTCTAATATTTTGATTAATTTTGTTTTGTTCAATATTGTTTTGGTCTTATAGTGTTTATTGTTTATCCCCGTCCCCCATTATCCTCTTGTTGCGGCTCGAGTGAAATTTGTATCATATGTACCTGGCCCGGTGGGAAAAAAGGTTGAGTACCCCTGAGTTTGCCTGTTTAAAATTAACCGGCAAACAACCTTGCAACAATGATGCGCTAAATGAAATGATTAGACTGAAAAACCTTTCCAGCGATAACTAAGAAGTTGAAAATAAATTAAAACTAAAAAAAAACTTTTTTAAAAAATAAGCTTTTATTTAAATGCTCTAAAAAGAATAAAATAAACTTTTCTTTTAAAACTTTTTTTGCTATCAACTCATAACGTCATTACACAGTTTATGATATAAAAGCTTGTCGCGAGATTTACCTGTGTAGATAAACAAGCAAATTAAATAACTTAATCTGATTGATTTTAATCTTTAAAATTCTCAAACTAAGTAAATACGAGTACTTAAATCTCACGACAAGCTTTTATATCATAAATTGTGTAATGACGTTATAAGTTGATAGCAAAAAAAAATTTTAAAAGAAGAGTTTATCTTATTCCTTTTAGAGCATTTAAATAAAAGCTTGTTTTTAAAAAGTTTTTTTTTTTACTTTTAATTTATTGTGGAAAGGAAAACAGTGTTCCAATGCACACATGCACCCCTAAATATTGTGGGGTCCTGTCGTTTGACATCGCCCCGCGATTCTTGACTGAGATAAAACCCTACTCCGTCCACCAGCCGGATGTAATTCAAGGTGTCAAAAACAAACTACCTCTATCCCAAGATCATGGAGTGGAAAGTGAGTCCATTGAAAACACCAAAAGAGAAGGATTGTGTTGCCACCTCCCTCACAAATAACATATTCTAAACTCGAATGAAATAATCAACAGTATGAATAACTTCAAAGTAAATGTACTGTAATTAATAACTCTGACGTAAATAAACTAATTAGTTAATTTCCTAACTCTCACGTTGCTATTAGTTTTATCAAACATCGCACCCTCAAAGAGTTTTATTGCGGGGTCTGCCAAGACAGTCAAAAACTAAATAGACAGAAAATGTTTTCTATATTTGTGTCAACATATATTTGTGTACAGTTTTTCTTGCATGGTCAACAAGAGTAAATATAGATGCAAGTTGGCTGCAAATAACTAGCAAGCTGTGATAAGAATTTCAAAAGAATTGTAGAAAAATATGATTGGGTACACACACACATTCGTCTCATTAAAGTATCCGACTACGTTCGGAACCGTGATTTTGCAAAAGCATATTAATGGATAATATTTAGGATATTTCGTGTCACTTAGGTTAGAAAATGTATATAAATTTATACTTTAAGAATATTATTACAATAAAAAATTATTTAAGTGCAATATTTTGACAAAAAGTGAAAGAGTGAACTATTCTCAAAATGTTCTCCTTTTGTGAAAAATGTGTATTTTATAATAATATTTTGCGTGTTTATAGCTCAGACCTCTGTGCAGAGGCTCAACTAGAATTTTTGAAATATATAACTTAGAAGAGGGTTTATCCATGTTTTACGACAACAGAGGGGAGAAATTTTAAGAAAAAAATTCCGATAATTATTTCAATTGGTGGTAACTCTGAAAATAATATGGATTTTTCAAAAATCATAGCTCAGACTCTCTGGAGAAGTCTTTACTTTATATAAGCAAAATATTATTACTTTAGAAGCATTTTTTTTATAAAAGGAGAACATTTCGAAAAAAAGGTTATTCGAAGTTCATTTTTTGCCAAAATATTGTATTTAAATAATTTTTTTTGTCAAAATGTCCTTAAAACAATTTTATACATATATTGTAATCTAAGTGACACTAAGCATCATGAAAATTATCCATTTATGCGCTTTTTTAAAATCCCGGTTCCGGACGTAGTCGGATACCTTAAACTGATTCTAAAATTAAATGTGCCCATAGCTATAGATATAAAATTAGTACAATAAATAAATTGAATAAAAAACTGGCACTATTTTATTTAATTTATATTTTTATCGATTTTCATATAGTGCAATTTATATTTTTTGTAAGATTTAAAATTAACTAATGTATGCAATCATTTTTAAAAAGTGGGGCCTTCCGGTACCCTCCGCTTCCGCAGTGGGGCGGCCCTTGAGTCAAAACATTTGCTCTTCCCTGAGCTAGTAAATCACTGGCCAAAACCTAATGATTTACATCAGGGGTGAACAGACTTTTCCAGGGTACGGGCTACTTCTAATTTTTTCAAGGAGTTGTGGTCCACCCAGTATCAGTGGCGTATACAAGGGGGGGAGGGTCCACGGATCCGCACCATCCCCTATAATTATTTTTTTTTCACGATTCATTATAGTCTCATGTATACAGAACGTAAAATGCAATTAAGTATTTGATATTAGTATTTTTTATTTATTAGTGTTAATTACTTATACAGTAATTTATTTTATTGCTGTTTTTTATTCGCAACAATCGACAAAATAAAAGATATATATATGTTTGGCTGTGTATTGCGGTATGATACAAGAATGATAGATCTTCGACCCTCGACCCCCCCTTTTAAAAATTCCTGTGTGCGCCACTGCCTAATGTCGTATGTGTGGTGAAGTAAGGAAAAGACTATTATTATAACTTAATAAGTATGGAATATGTACTTCCCTACATAACTAAAATAAAAAGAAAACACTTTTAAAACCGTGTTTAAAGCAAAACGCAAGAAACAAACTTTTTGATAATAGCCCCAAATATAATAATATCAAATGATGCATGTATTATGAAATAATTCAAAATGCATTAAAAAAAATAAAACATTTTATCTAAAGTTAGTTTTTTTGGGTATATTCAGCAGAAGACTCACAGTTTGCGTACAGTAAGACTCCTCTGAATCATCATGCCAGATCGGCCGTGTAATAATCCCTTGGGGATTATTTCAAAGGGGAAATCCGTTGCCCGCGCAAAGCAGGGTGCCCGGTAAATCAGAACTCAAGCAGACTTATGTAAGAGGTGTCCTGTTTTTGTGATGTAACGTGCATATTTTTAATTAATTGTTAAAAACTAATAAATTTGTTTGGCCAAAATCAAGGCTTGTTTACTCAAATGATGCAAACTTTACTGGCGCAGTCGACAGGAAATCCTGCAAACATGTTAAATTAACGTAATTTTTTTTTTAAAAAAAGAAAAGCACTCGTCTTCACAAAAATGGAGGTCACTTTTGGAATAACAAAAAAATAAGGTAAGAGCCTCATTTTTATATAATATGACTCCTCAATTTGTAATCAGAGAGAAATAAAATATTAATTTATGTCGACGAGTTCTCTGGTAAACTTGTTTGGATACGGCAGTATTCGATACACTTAGTAAATAACACGACATGTGTTAAGTATAGTAGATAATTAAATTTTGTTGTTTGTTTGAGTACATCAGTATTCTACATGGTAAATTTGTTTGAATACGCCAGTATTCGATAAATTTCGTAAATAACACGACATGTGTTAAGCATATTAGGTAATTAAATTTTGCTGTTTGAGTACATCAGTATTCTACATGAAAAATTTGTTTAAATACGCCAGTATTCGACAAATTTCGTAAATAGCACGACATGTGTTAATTATTTAAGATAAGTAATTTTGTTGTTGAAATACATCAGTATTTTAAATTATATATTTGTTTGGATACGCCAGTATCCGATTAAAAGTATAAGAACCATTGTTGTTTATATTATGCAGTATTCTTGTGTTAAATAAGTTTTTGTGTTAAGTCTTGCATACGCCAGTGTTCAACGAATTTGTTTAGTGTAATAAGATTCGGATTAATTTTGAAGTTAGTTTCGGTTCCAGTTTATTCATATTTAGAGTTAATTTTTTTTTTCTTTTCCCGCTAGAAATGTTAATTGAAATATAATGTATTCCAAAGACTATTTTTATGGAGTAATCTGAATGTAGTGGCAGTACTGTGAAATTATGATACATCTAAACCGTTGTAGTGATGAATCAGTAATAACCTCAACACCGGAGAAATCATTTTTTTTTTATGTTGTGGAATAGTTTGTTTGATTTATTGAAGTATATTGCAAAACATTTTTTTTAATAAAAATTTTTGTGGGATTATTTCGGAAAAGTACTATTTTCTAACTTTGTGAGACTGATTGGCTCTCATGTCATAAAATGTCATTCTAAAAAAAAAATTCCTTTACTTAAGATTGAAATAGTGTATAAATTGTGATTATTATTATTTTTTTTGATTGTCATATTTTACTCTATTTTATTTGTGATTTAATTAATTATGATATAATACTTGCATATATTTATATCAAACTATTTTTGATTTTGTATTTGAGTACTTAAGATTGCATTAATATCATATGACATAACTTAAATGTGAAGTGTTAGTTCAATTACATATTGAGAGGAGTAATTGTAACAAAAGTTTTTTTTTCTCTATCGCATTTTCGTGATTTTAGTGTTGAGTAGATAGGCAAACAAGTAGTAAAAATGGCTTATTTAGGTAAGGCACGAAAGGAGGTTCTTAGGCAATTGGCAGAGGAGCTGAATCTTAATGTAGGGGATAATATGAAAATGGCAGATTTGAGTAAACTAATTACCACACACCCAGATTATGATGAGGAGTTTAGCAAAAATCTACTCACAATTGTAGTAGAGGATAGAAAACTTCGAGAACAACAGGAAGTGGTTCGAAAACAACAGGAATTTGAGAAAGAGAGGGAAAGGCTTGATCGTGAATTTCAGTTGGAAAAATTACGATTAGAGAGTGAAAGGCTTAAGGGGTTAACTAGTACACCTGAGGCTAAAGTTAGCATCTGTGAGTTAACGAAAGTTGTACCCAAATTTGAAATGAAAGATGGGGACATAGTGGTGTTTTTGACCTTATTCGAGCGACAGGCAAAGAGAGTTGGCATCGAAAAAGGACACTGGGTATCGGCTCTTATGCCAAGTGAAATGAACCAATTAATGGCTCGTGAAGCAGAAGAAAAATTTGATGACTATGATTATTTTAAAGATCTGTTGCTGAAACGGTTCAAACTTAGTGCAGAGATTTTTCGGCAGAAGTTTGTAAAACACCAGCGGAATCCAGCTCAATCTTGGCGTGATTTTGTTTTCGAAATAACCAGCTATTTTGAAGAGTGGCTTGGAGGTCTTGGAGTAAATGATTTTGAGGGGTTGAAGAACCTCATGATTACAGATCAGTTGAAACGACGTGTCCCTGGTGACGTAAGAGAACAGTTTATCGACGACTGGGTTAAATCAATTGTTCCAGGCGACCTAGCTGACAAGCTAGATGAATACGAAAGCGTGAGGGCTAATGTAAAGGGAGCCCACTCGAACGATACCAGGTACAGGTCAACAAATAATAAGTTTGTCTCGGATAATAAGGGCGCTAGTCTGCAACCAAAAGATGCACCATTTTTTTAGGAAAGCTAAATTACCGATAGAGTCACACACACACAAACACGGGAACAAGTAAATGGTTTAAGCCTAAATGTTTTGTTTGTGAAAACGTAGGACATTTGGCTCGAGAATGCCCGAAAAATACAAGAAAGACTCCACCTCACAATGCCAGAAGTAACATAATTACTGCTAAGGGAACTGAACTAGAAAAAACGAAAGAAGTGGTAACTGCTAGGGTTTCAGTACCAGTCTCCGTTCCCATCAACACAAGGAACGGAATTGATGATCTTCAGTTAGTTGATATCAAATGTGGACAAACGTCCATAAAAGCGGTAATCGATACAGGAGCACAAATATCAGTCTTACGCAAAGACTTGATCGATAAAGGTTGTGGAGAAGGTGAGGGAACTATCCAAATCATTTCGGCATTTGGTGAAAAGGAAATAGCTGCTCTTAAACTATTTAACTTAAAAATAGACGATGGAAAGCATGGATCGGTTCCAATCATGTGCGCTGTGTCCAAGAAACTTGTCAATGACATGTTGATTAGCGCCACCGCTTATGAGATTCTGTTAGAAAATGTTCAATTATTTGATTTTGAAAATCAGAGAGATTTTGAAGACACTAAAGATAAAGATATACAATTAGAAAGGGAGGAAGAGCTATCTGCTTTAGCCTTAGGACAAGAGACCGATACATCGGAAACAAATGTGGCGAAATCATCTTTTGTTAAACTTCAAAGAATGGACGAGTCATTGAGATCAGTCTGGGGCCAGGCTGAGAACAAACAAAATGCGTACGATATTGATGATGGCGTTTTGGTACACATTGAGTCAATATGCGGTGAAAATGTAAAACAAGTGGTCCTTCCCACCTGTAAAAGGGAAGAAGTTATGAGAATGGCCCACGAAATACCCTTAGCTGGACATTTAGGCGAGAGTAAAACTAAACAGCGCATCAAATATTCCTTCTTCTGGCCTAAACTCAAACAAGATGTAAAGTCATTTTGTCAAAGCTGCAAGACCTGTCAGCTTAGAAAAGGACTCACTTACCGGGATAGAATTCCCATAACACCCATAGTTCGACCGGAAAACCCATTTGAAGTATGGAGTGTCGACTGTATTGGCCCTTTGGAGCCATCCTCTCGCAGAGGTCATAAGTATATTATCTGTGCTGTCGATATTTGCACTAGATGGGCAGAAGCTGTACCGGTTAGGAATATCAAGGCAAAAACAACATGTTAAGTTTTAATGAGGATATTCACCCAAACTGGGTTCCCAAGAATTATTTGCACTGATCAGGGAACTAACTTCACCGCTGGATTGACTAAAGCCTTCAAGGACGCTTTGGGGATAGCTCCAAGATTCGCTACTTCAGGACATCCGGAGAGTATGGGGGCTGTAGAGCGTTGGAACCGCACTCTAAAAGAAATGCTGAATAAAAATATTCAGGAAAACGGAAATAATTGGGATTCTCACCTTCCGTATCTCATGTTTGCTTATCGGGAAGTGCCACATAGCACAACAGGTGTCTCGCCATACCAACTTGTTTATGGTCGACTACCAAATGGCCCATTGAAACTATTGAAGGAGGTTTGTACTGGTGGCAAGGAAATTCCCACAGGTAGCTCAAAGTCCATTGAGGAATATTTGAGGGACCTAACTGAAAAATTAAAACAGGCTCATAACCTGGCAAGAGGACACTCTGAAAAAGCACAAGCCGAATATGCAAGTAGATACAACCTTAGGTCTAGAGAAAAACGTTTGGCAGTTGGTGTCCAAGTTTTGGTACTTATCCCATCGTCGTCTCACAAGCTTCTAAAAAAATGGATGGGTCCCGCATCTATCGTAGAACTAACGAGACCACATACAGCGAGAGTAAAAATGGAGGATGGAAGTGAAAGGGAACTCCACTTCAATAAATTACGACCGTACGTAGCCAGAATCGAGCAAATAGGTCTAATTTTTGACCAAGACAATGAATTTGGTGATCTTCACTATGCTCCTACTGATACCGTAGAATTGGACGTTAATGACATTTACAAACATGTAATGGACGGCTCTGCTGGTCTAGAAAATCCTCAAAAACATCAGCTTGCGGACCTCCTCTCTAAATTTTCAGACGTATTTAGCTCCGTTCCAGGCTCTGCTAAGGTAAAAGGACATTCAGTGAGTTTAATGCCCGATTTCGTTCCAAAGAAACTGAAGCCTTATCGCATACCGATAGCCCTTCAAGAAGAAGTAAACAAACAAATTAACGATTTACTTCAATTAGGACTGATTGAGCCTAGTGAAAGCGAATGGGCTCACCCTATCGTATGTGTCTCTAAAAGGGACGGAAGCGTAAGACTCTGTGTAGATTATAGACTTTTAAATAATGTCACACAATTACTGATGCATATCCAATGCAGAATGCAAGAGACCTTTTTGAAATCGGCCAAGCCAGATTCATAAGTGTACTAGACTTGACAAAAGGTTATTGGCAAATCCCTATGAAGGATGAGGCCAAGCCTCTGACAGCCTTTGTGACCCATTCGGGGCATTATCAGTGGAAGGTTATGCCCTTCGGCATGAAAAATGCTGGAAGCACTTTTCAGAAGTCCATGGACAATGCTCTACTCTTGCATCGGAAATACTGCCGCTCATATATCGATGATGTCGCTATCTATTCGACAACTTGGAATGAACACCTCGATCATATCGCCAAGGTGTTTAAGTCTTTGCAAGAAGTAGGACTAAAGGTGAACCTGGAAAAGTGTGCCTTTGGCAGAAAATCTGTCAAGTTTTTAGGCCATATAGTTGGTTCAGGAAAGCATTCTCCGGATCCTGAAAAGGTAGAAACGATTCGGAAACTGAGTCGACCTACCACAAAAAGTGAAGTCAGAAGTTTCTTGGGTCTCACGAGCTATTATCGAGATTATATCCAGAACTTCTCACAGTTAGTATTGCCCTTAACTAATTTGACTAAAAAGAACATTCCGAAGGACATTCCTTGGGAATCGTCTGCTGAAGAGTCTTTCGTTAGACTTAAGGAGGAACTTGTAAAAATGCCTTCTCTGCATACACCAGATTTTTCCCGCCCCTTTCTACTATTCACAGATGCTTCCGCTACTGCCATCGGTGCTTGTTTAGCTCAGCACAATGACCATATGGAGGAAATGCCAATTGCTTTCTTCAGCAAAAAACTGTCCCAAACGAAGTGATCCACGATCGAGCGTGAAGCATTTAGCGTGTTAGAGGCACTTCGTAAATTTGACACTTGGATCTTTGGGTCACAAATCCAGGTCGTTTCAGATCATGACCCTTTGACATATCTTACCAATAGTGCTCCTCACAGTGCAAAATTGACCAGATGGGCATTGGCCTTACAAAGATACAATGTTAAAGTTTCCTATAGAAAGGGTAGTGCTCACGGCAATGCAGATGCACTTTCTAGACTTAGAATTTCTGAGTAGGGTTTTTTTATTGCATCATTGTTATACATATTCACTATAAATTTTTTTTTGAAGTATAATTAAAGAACTGGTAATAATAATTAACATACATGTGTAGAGTATTCGTTATATGTATTCTCTTGGGTTTTCTTTTCCTTGTGAAATTCCTAATTCTATTATGTAGTCTTTTGTAATGTATGTATATTTTTGTGTCTCCGAGGAGTTATATTATCTGGGGCTCTGCATGCTAAACAAGTTTCAATTATTTCTCTCTGAACTGTATCCATGTATTTTGTTTTGTTTCTTTTAGTCTATTTTCAGGCGCATCGTCGTCAGACAGATGCTTTTCCAATGGGGGAAGGAGTAAGACTCCTCTGAATCATCATGCCAGATCGGTCGTGTAATAATCCCTTGGGGATTATTTCAAAGGGGAAATCCGTTGCCCGCACAAAGCAGGGTGCGCGGTAAATCAGAACTCAGGCAGACTTATGTAAGAGGTGTCCTGTTTTTGTGATGTAACGTGCATATTTTTAATTAATTGTTAAAAACTAATAAATTTGTTTGGCCAAAATCAAGGCTTGTTTACTCAAATGATGCAAACTTTACTCGTACTGTCAGCCAATCTTGAATTTCCGAATATAATTACTAATTGGCAAAATTTTCAGGCGGTCACCCCAAAATGTCTTGGCGCTCCACCGGTCGATCACGATCGACGTAATGCCCACCCCGGATTAACATATTTTAACGTAAAATATGCACATGCTCAATTTCATCCCGTTTGAATAACTCACTTTTGTGTGGTGCGTCCCTTTTCGTATTATAGAAACTTTTATCTTATCTCAACCTTTATTTTTGTTGCGGTACACTTTTAACAAAGGTTGCGGGTTTGACCCCGGTCAAAGTTGGGGGATTTTCATGATGCAGTAAATCGACAGCGGCCATATCGTATGATTATACTGCATGTAAAAGATCCCTAGAGTGTCTGTTTGGCTTGGTCGCTCTCGGCAAAATTAAATACTAATGCAGATGCGCATCGTCAGAGCTCAAGTGCCTCCTGGAAACTGGACGTCAAAATTACCTGCCGACAGGGTGCCGCACTAAAAAGAGACACAAGCTTCCGGGAAATGCACTAGATCTGCAATGGTAAAACACCAATCTGTAGCCCATTAGAAATTTTTAAAAAACATTTTAACACTTTTAAAATTTGGCAGCACTCTAACAATAAAATAACCAAAAAAAATTTACTTATTTGTAATACACCATGTAAAATAGCTTAAGATAATAATTTTCAATGTTACATAAAATAATATGTACGACAAAGACAGCATGTTTATTAAATAATTAATTCTGAGAATGCATTTAATGCGAAAATTGAGCTTGATGATTTTTGATAAGTTCGTTTATATTGGATCGTAAAAAATGATAATGTCACTCTTATTTCGTCATCAACATTTAAAAAAATTATCTGTCATTTTTCGATTTTTATACTTTTTAAGATTGAAAATCGGAATTCTCGCAAATAAGATGCAGAAAATTGTAGCAATATTTTTAAAGCTTTTTTAGCTATTATGAGATAATAGCCTGTAATTTTAATCCAAAATGCATTAATTTACTCTTCCAAATGTATTTAAATTAAATCTGGATTATTACAGAGTAAAATAAGTTTTTCCTCTTCTTTTAAAGTTAATTCAAATAAAGAGATTTCCGTATCAAACGCGTGGATTACAAACCCAATCAAATTTTTTTTTATCTATCGATCTATCCATGAAAGGATGATAAATATATCATGAATATCCTTAGTTTATTTCTATAAAACGGGGAATGGTTTGGCTCCAGATTTCATTTTTTCCCCTCAGAGTTTAATAATTTGAAAAAATTTGGCGACACTCTTCAAAAATTTGGCGGCACACGTAAGTGCCATGGCACAGTGGTTGAGAATCATTGATATATGTATTAGCTTATAAATTATATTTCAATATAATTTATTCATTTATATGATGTACTTAATTTTTCTTTTTAAGTAGTTCCCGAAAATTAATTAATGTATCATCCATGGGAATATAAGCTGTAATAGGCTGTAATAGTTGCTAGAATAATAATCCCTATTACAGCTTATATTTCCATAGATGATACATTAATTAATATATATATATATATATATATATATATATATATATATATATATATATATATATATATATATATATATATATGTCATGATTTTTAAGACAGAATTAGATCAAAGTTAGAAAAGTGAAAAGACGACCTTTATTCTTTCATTTGTACATCTGTTCTGACACCGAGAGCAGGGAGGAAAAAGCACGCCATGGTGGTGGTTTCAAGTGCATAACACTTGAAAAACATATGGTAAGTATCGCTGCTTTGAAGAGGGTGCTTGCAAGTTAATGCTGACATATGTTGACTATTAAATCTAACGATCTGGAATTAGACATGTTTATTGGCTAGGCCATATGTTCGGAAGAAATAAATGGGTGATTTGTTTGATACTTGAAGATGGGAACTGAGAAAGATGAGACAAGTGCTAGATAGGGAATTTAATTTTTAATCTAATTTAATTATCCTTACATTTGCCCCCCAATTTTAAAAGGGAGTCATGGCGTGGTTTTTTTCTCTCTTTACAAACTTAATCAATTCTCAATAAACACAAAACAATACATAACATTATTTAGAAAGACATATTAAACACAGTAGAAATATTTAAGCAATAGTAATACTAAAATCAAAAAACAATACAATAAACGAAACTATAACAACAAACACAGAAAGGACACTTCCAACATATTAATTGATAAAAATGAATTTCCATACATATAAATGAAGATTAGCTTGTTCAAATATATTCGACATCTAGAATAAGAGCTCGTGTTTCCTCCTATTCCTTCATTATAATAGATTCGTATTATAGCTGGTAGATATTTTCAAAAAAAATTATGTTGTAAAATAATATATTGTTACGAATTTAGTCTTATTCTAATTGTTTCTACTCATTTGTGTTCATTTCTACAGTTTAATTTGTCGTATCTAATGTGATTTCAACCCTGTTTACCTGTAATATCATTTCCACTGCATTGCACGGCCCCCATGCTTTAACATTGGTTTAAATGGTAAACTCGCCAAATATTGCAGCTAGCGCCAAGTTGGCGACGGATTTGACGACTTAATTTTTGGCGCCAAACATGATATATCGCCAAATTTGGCGATATGTCGCCAAATGTGGCCGATAAGCTTGGCGACCATGGCAACCCTGCTCCTAATAACCCTGTCTGGCAACCCTATCGCGGTATTGTAACACTATGTATTGAGCTTTTCTCGTACGCTCCGGATTTTTCTAGACCTTTCTATTTCTAGATTATTCTGGCAAGTGCAAGAGGTTTCTGACCGAAAGGTATAAAAGGGCCCGGGCCGGCTAGTCAGTCGGTCAGATCTCAGCTTTCATGCAAGTGATACCTCTCTGCTTGAGAGAGACGATTGCATAGTGCGTGTGTTATTGCTTTTATTGAGTTATTATTTTTGTGCTGAGTGTTTACTATTGTTTTTGTTAGTGTATTGCATCTGTGTTATCAGTATTTTCATCGATTGTACGTGAATTTCTCGAACTGTTCTACAATTTGTGGAGGACTGTTTTGGCCAAGAATAAAATTGTTTTGGATTCCGCTCTTCGGCTTCAATCATTTCGAATCCCCCGAAAACGCAACAATTGGTGTCAGAAGTGGGGTTGAATGCCAACAACAAGAGCGATGGAGGCCCAGTTCCAGACTCTTCTAGAAAAATTGACCGCCAGCATGAATGCCAATATGGGCGAAATGAAATCGGAGTTGACCGGCATGAATGCCAATATGGGCGAATTGAATACCAAGCTTACTAACGTAAACGAGCAGATCAGCGCCAACAAGGAAGAGTTGAAAAGTGATCTGAAGGGCATTGGCGACAAATTGACGACTATGGACAAGAAATTTGAAGAAATGGAAGGAAGAATCGAGTCGGTGGAAAATAAATTCGAAAACAAATTTGTGGATATAGAGAACAAATTTGAAAATAAATTCGAAGATATGGAGAGCAAACTAGAGGCGAAAATTTTCGAAAAGGTAGAAGATGTTTCCATCTCGTTCAGGAGTGACCTAGAGAAATTGAAGCAGAAAGTCATGACTGGTCAAGGGGATGAATTTAAGTTTCAAGCTCCTTATTCCAAGCCTTCCATCAAGCTTTCTACATATGACGGAAAGTCCTCTTGGCAGGTGTATAAGACCCAATTCTCCATAGTGGCGGATGTAAACCAGTGGGACTCCCAGACCAAGGCCTGCCAGTTAGCTGCTTCTCTTCGAGCCGACGCTGCTGACATTTTGCAAACTTTGCCGGAAACACAGCGGCTGGATATCGACGCTCTCGTTAATGCTCTGGAGTTACGCTTCGGAGAGAAATGTGTGAAGGATTACAGCAGACTCCAGCTGAAGTCACGGCAGCAGAAAGTGTCCGAAACTCCCCAAGAACTGGCGACGGACGTCGAGAAGCTTTCTCACTGGGCGTTTTCTGACTGTCCGACTGAAGTAAGAGAAGTCCTGGCGCTGCAACACTTCGTCGACGGGGTGCGTGATCCGGAAATCCAGAAAGCTCTCCGAATGGCGGATCTCAAGGACTTGAAGGGGGCCCTAGTGTTTGCTATGAAATTCGAGGCAGCCCAGCAAGCAACACGAAAGGACAGACACCCCATACGAGCCGTCAACGAATCGGACACGTCGAACTCAAGTGTGGAGCGGTTAGAGCGACAGATGAGAAGCTTCTTGAATAGAGTTGAGTCTTTGATGTCCCAGAAAGCAGACGGGAAGAAGACCCTTAAATGCTGGACCTGCGGTCGAGAAGGGCATCTGCAGAGAAGCTGCCGGGCACGCCAAGGCGCTGAAACTAATAAGCGCCTTCCAGAAGGAGGTGTCGGAAAACTAATTAATGACCATCTCGTGGGGCAGAGGTTGCCAGATTTTGGAAAGCCCCACATTCCAGTGTGTCAAATTTCGACAAAGAGTACCGGTGAGAATGGAATTTTTATAATGGGACATGTTAACGAGCTTCCCTGCAACATGATCATCGATACAGGAGCCAATGTGTCTATCATTCGGAACGATCTGGCTCAAAAGTTAAAAAAGAGAAACTTATCTGGACCCCACCCCCCGCGTGGTGCTACAGACCGTGACGGGGGAAAAGATTGATATTCACGGAAAATTAAAAGTCAAGATCCAGTTTGGAGACACTACCTACCAACATGCTGTGTATGTCGCAGATATTGCAGACCCTTTCATTCTTGGACTGGACTTTCTAAAGGAGCATGGTTTCACTCTAGACTTCAACAAGAACGAATTACGTTCCATACACGAAGAAGTCACTATATTCAAAATTAAACACAGGACAGAATCTATTCGACAGGTAACCGCTAACGAGAATATTACCATTCCCCCAAGGACTGAAATCATAGTACCTGGATACATCGGTAACGATGTGAGTTTCAACTCTGGCCTAATTGGAACTGCGGAAAATAAAGCGAATGGATTGCTAATAGCTTCGACGCTAGTGGACCTTTCCAGAAAAACTATCCCGGTAAGAATTTGCAACGTAACTGAAAAACCTAGAGTGTTCCAGAAAGGTGAACTGTTGGCATCCTGCAGTCCAGTAACGTGTGTCTGCAAAAGTTCGAGCTTGCTCCTATCCAACTCGCCTCAACAGTTGACTCCCGACCTTCTAGAAAATGCTAAATTGTCCCCCGAACAGAAAAGCTCCGCAGAAAGACTGTTCCAAGAATTTGAAGACGTGTTTTCTAGAAACAGTAGCGATATTGGCCATACTACAGTGACACAACACAGAATTGATACAGCAGACCATCCGCCGATTAAACAGCACCCAAGACGCTTGCCGTTTGCTAAACAGGAAGAGGTCGGAACACTACTACGAGAGATGCAGGAAAATGACATCATAGAACCGTCTTCGAGTCCGTGGGCATCTCCAATCGTCTTGGTTCGTAAGAAAGATGGCTCCACAAGATTTTGCGTGGACTATCGAAAACTTAACGACGTCACCAAGAAGGACAGCTACCCTCTTCCAAGGATAGATGACACCCTGGATACCCTTTCCGGTCATAAATGGTTCTCGACTTTAGATTTAAAGAGCGGATACTGGCAAGTGGAGATCCATCCCGAAGATAGAGAAAAACAGCATTCACTTCCGGCCAAGGACTATGGCAGTTCAAAGTCATGCCGTTCGGGCTCTGCAATGCGCCAGCTACTTTCGAGCGCCTGATGGAGACCGTGCTAAAGGGTCTGACTTTTGAAGCTTGCCTTATTTACCTGGATGACGTCATAATAGGAGGGCGTACGTTTGAAGAACATCTTCAAAATATCCGGAAGGTGTTATCAAAATTAAGCGACGCTAACTTGAAGCTAAACCCTTCGAAATGCAAGTTCTTCCAGAAAGAAGTCAATTATCTGGGACACATCATCTCTGCAGAAGGTGTTCGTACGGACCCCGAAAAAGTGTCCGCCGTAAAGAATTGAAACGCCCTGAAAACCTCCGTGAGCTGCGAAGCTTCCTGGGACTATGTACTTATTACCGAAAGTTTGTGAAAGGGTTCTCTAACATCGCAAGACCCTTGCACAAGCTAACAGAAAGTAAACAAAAGTTTCAGTGGACAAAAGAATGTGAAGATTCCTTCCTCCAGCTTAAAGAAGCTTTGACGTCTTCACCGATCTTAATATATCCACAACCGGACAAGCCATTTATCTTGGACACTGATGCCAGTAATGAGAGTGTCGGAGCAGTATTATCTCAGGAAATAGATGGCCAGGAACGAGTCGTAGCTTATTGGAGTAAGTGTTTATCGAAACCGGAAAGAAATTATTGTGTCACTCGAAAAGAGCTACTGGCTATTGTGAAAGCCATCGAGCATTTCCATCACTATCTCTATGGCCAAAAATTTCTTCTACGTACCGATCATGCCTCTTTAACCTGGCTAATGAATTTTAGAAATACTGAAGGCCAGGTAGCCAGATGGATACAACGGCTCAACGAGTATTACTTTGACATCAGACATCGTAAAGGCTCCTCGCATGGAAATGCTGATGCCCTTTCAAGAAGACCATGCCCAGAAAATTGTCGTCATTGTTCCAGAGTAGAGACCAAATATGACTATGCTATACGATAACAACTTCAACAGCGACGCCACCCGATCCCTGGAGTGACGAGAAAGTTCGAGAAGACCAGATGGCGGATCCTGATATTAAACCCCTTATAGAGTTTATGGAGTCCTCCAGCAATAAACCAAGTTGGCAGGACATCTCGGCTTATAGTCCTACAACTAAGCAGTATTGGGCCCTCTGGAATTCTCTACATCTCAGGAATGGTGTTCTATACCGAAAATTCGAATCAGAGGATGGAAAGACATTCAGGTGGCAATTAGTACTTCCTCGATCTCGTATCCCAGAGGTACTCAAAGAATTGCATGGCAGCCCAACAGGAGGTCATTTCGGCGTCATGAAAACTTTGCACCGAGTTCGAGAGCGATTCTTCTGGGGTAAAGTGAGAGCTGACGTGGAACAGTGGTGCAAGTCCTGTGATGCCTGTGCAGCTCGGAAGGGGCCAAAGATACGTAGCCGAGGGAAGCTGCATCGCTACAATGTTGGAGCACCCTTCGAACGTATCGCTTTCGATATCCTGGGACCTCTGCCAAGGACTGCGTCTGGTAATAAGTACCTACTTGTTGTCATGGACTACTTCACGAAATGGCCCGAAGTGTACCCCATTCCGGATCAGGAAGCCCCCACCGTAGCGGAGGCTGTAGTGCAGCACTGGATATCGAGATATGGGGTACCTCTTCAACTTCATTCCGATCAGGGAAGAAATTTCGTCTCTGCGGTATTGAAGGGGTCTGTGAACTACTCGGAATTGACAAGACCAAGACCACACCTTTGCACCCACAGTCAGATGGCATGGTGGAGAGGTTTAATCGTACCATCCTGAATAACCTCTCACTGATGGTCTCCAAGAACCAACAAGACTGGGACCAGAAAGTTCCTCTCTTTCTGCTAGCGTACCGCAGCGCCGTTCACGAGACTACCGGATATTCACCATCCCAGATGCTTTTTGGCCGGGATCTTCGTCTCCCTTGTGACCTGCTGTTTGGTCGCCCTCCGGATACACCTTCATCGCCTGAGGAGTACGTGCAGAATCTCCAGGCACGTTTTGAAGATGTACACAATTTGGCTCGAGAACGGATCAACCTGAGGACGGAGAAGATGAAGACTCGGTACGACACAAAAGCCACAGGACATCAATTCAAGGAAGGTGACAAGGTGTGGTTCTACAACCCGACTCGACGCAAAGGACTTTCTCCTAAGCTACAATCGCATTGGGACGGTCCTTATACAATTTTAAAGATAATAAACGACGTCGTAATCCGGATCCGTAAGTCAACGAATTCGAAGCCTAGAGTCGTTCATTACGACAGGCTTGCTCCATATTATGGCCATAATTCTTAGTGTGTCAATTATTGTGTAATTTATTTTGACCATGGTCTTGTATAAATAAGTTAGTGTGTAAATAATCTTGTAAATAATTTTGTTTGTTGTTTTGTAAGTGTTTATTTTCTACTATGCATTACGTGTTTATTTTGTACTATGCATTAGGTGTTTATTTTGTACTATGTATTACATGTTTATTATTGCATATTCATTTAATTGTTTTTAATCAATTGCTTTATTATTATGTTAACGTCTGATGAAGGGTTGTACTGCCCGGGACGTGCAGTTCTTGAGAGGGGGCAATGTTACGAATTTAGTCTTATTCTAATTGTTTCTACTCATTTGTGTTCATTTCTACAGTTTAATTTGTCGTATCTAATGTGATTTCAACCCTGTTTACCTGTAATATCATTTCCACTGCATTGCACGGCCCCCATGCTTTAACATTGGTTTAAATGGTAAACTCGCCAAATATTGCAGCTAGCGCCAAGTTGGCGACGGATTTGGCGACTTAATTTTTGGCGCCAAATGTGGGCGATAAGCTTGGCGACCATGGCAACCCTGCTCCTAATAACCCTGTCTGGCAACCCTATCGCGGTATTGTAACACTATGTATTGAGCTTTTCTCGTACGCTCCGGATTTTTCTAGACCTTTCTATTTCTAGATTATTCTGGCAAGTGCAAGAGGTTTCTGACCGAAAGGTATAAAAGGGCCCGGGCCGGCTAGTCAGTCGGTCAGATCTCAGCTTTCATGCAAGTGATACCTCTCTGCTTGAGAGAGACGATTGCATAGTGCGTGTGTTATTGCTTTTATTGAGTTATTATTTTTGTGCTGAGTGTTTACTATTGTTTTTGTTAGTGTATTGCATCTGTGTTATCAGTATTTTCATCGATTGTACGTGAATTTCTCGAACTGTTCTACAATTTGTGGAGGACTGTTTTGGCCAAGAATAAAATTGTTTTGGATTCCGCTCTTCGGCTTCAATCATTTCGAATCCCCGAAAACGCAACAATATCAAACAATAAGATAGTAAGTATAAAAAAACATGAAATCATACAAATGTTAAAATAATAATTTTGTATAAAAATCTACTCTGGCGCCATCGTAGTAATACCTTATATTGTTACACACATTTTGCATATATGAAATACATTTTTTAAAAAGATAAAAAAATATATACACACTAATAAAATGAAATTATTAATAATATGAAAAAGGTGTATAACACACTACTTCTATGCACTATTCAACACAATAAACAATGTTTTATTTCATATGCGTTATAAAATATAAAAATTATAAGAATATAAGAGCTCTTTTTTATTATTTTGAGTCGGAAAAGTGGACTCACTTCAATAATAACTTTTAGTATTTCTGAAAATTTTGCACAATATTCATTGTACCTTAATATCGCATGCAATATTTTGAATCTTTCCGTAACCTTCTAAAAATACGTTTCATAGACAAAAATTCTTGAGTTTCTCTTGCATCACACATTCACTAATAAAACTGTATCACCTTACTTAATTTTGAACACATCTCTCTGAGAAATCTGCGTCATCAACTCACAGATGTTCAGGGATGCTGATAAGAAACAATGAGAGGTGTACATATCAAACTAAACAAGTTTGTCCTCTTAATGTTTCGAGACATATACAAAATTATAATGATTGTATTCTCGCTTATCCATTGTGTAATATCCAAAAATAAGCTTCAAGTTATTAAATTAATTTTAATTTTAGATAAGGAAAATTTCGAGAAATAGTGAATCCTGATATATGGCCGGTATATCAAAATACACAATTTCAAAAATAAAAATAATTATATGACATGCAATAAGATTACTGCTGAATAAAATAATTAACAAAACAATTGAATTCAATGGTGAAAAAAGAATACAACTTGACTTTACTTTTGTTTCTTATAAAAATCAATATCTCTAGTATTAGTTCTCTCATTAGTCATTTTTCTAAAAACTTAATTTATATCTTTCACTTTAAAACACCAATTTCTATCATAACTCTTAACTCATTCGACATCTTAAGATAAAATTATGAGAAGTATATTAAAATTTCTCAAAATTTTGTATGACTAAACCTATATACTTTGTTTTCTCAATTAAAATATAAAGAAAATATCTAATTTATAACACAACTATATTATAAAAATTAAATACCATATCATATCATATATTATTCTTTTTCGTAAAGTTCTGTTCAGCAAAACTCAGTTCTTCAATGTTACTAAAATTGGAAATATACAATTTAACTGACCTCCACTTTGCAACGGCAAAACTCCTTGGTGAACATTAATCCAGATGCTGTTGTCACGTTATTTCACTAGTAAAATTTAATTTATTTATTTTTCTTTCAATGTTGGTACTTCACTATTATTATATGGTGGTCAAATTCACAATATTACCGTGCAGACTTTCCGGCGAAGAAAATTTTTTCCTTTTATTTTTCTGGCGAAAGGGAGTGACGTCTTTCATCACGGGGAATAAGGGATTCACACTTCTCTTCTTTTTTTTTTCCTCCATTAGAATGTCTCTTCCATTCACGGTAAACTGGATGGTCTCTTCAGCAAAGACAGAATATCGTTCAGCGGTAAACATTGCATTCTTCTCGGTGTTAAGAGCGATGTTCTTCCGAGAATTATTAGCGCGGGTTTTTTTTCCGTATCATTTTTTATTCCGGCAATCCGACGTCTTCATATATAGGCATACGGTGCATTCGGTGTTCCGTCAAATTCTCCATTTCACTTATTACCGCAGTTGGCGTTTGTTTTTATATTAAAATTATTTTATAAAAAAGATTAGTTTCTTACGTTAAGATTTGAAATCCATTCGCAGATAAAAAAAAATCCTGTCGGCTTTAATACTATCATGATTTTTAAGACAGAATTATATTAAAGTTAGAAAAGTGAAAAGACGACCTTTATTCTTTCATTTGTACATCTGTTCTGACACCGAGAGCAGGGAGGAAAAAGCACGCCATGGTGGTGGTTTCAAGTGGATAACACTTGAAAAACATATGGTAAGTATCGCTGCTTTGAAGAGGGTGCTTGCAAGTTAATGCTGACATATGTTGACTATTAAATCTAACGATCTGGAATTAGACATGTTTATTGGCTAGGCCATATGTTCGGAAGAAATAAATGGGTGATTAGTTTGATACTTGAAGATAGGGACTGAGAAAGATGAGTCAAGTGCTAGATAGGGAATTTAATTTTTAATCTAATTTAATTATCCTTATATATATATATACTAGCTGCATGGCCCGGCTTTGCACGGGCTTTCTCTTTCCCTCATGACGCCAGAAATTATGTGTTTGTGTTTGTACGCGCGCAATGTGAGTGATTTCTAAAATTATTTCATTAAATTTCCCTTTTTCGAAATTTGTTCCACATATTTTCGATTTTAGACAGGTCCCCCCCTCCTCCCTCTAGCCCGGCATAACACGGGGTTTTTTTAGTGTAAAATTACTATTCCCTCTTCCCCTCCCCCTTACAGATAAAATATAGCTTCAAATTTCGATGTTTGACTTTTAAAAAACAATATTGCATTAGTCAAAAAGTTATTAACGTGAAGCAATAAAAAGAAAACTATTCTAATGCTAAGAGTAAAACAAAAAACGTTTTATATTGTTGTAAAACTACGTAACGTACATCAAGTTTAATTTTATTCGTTTTCTTAAACGTAAACACAAACCATGTACAAGCTACCGGTTGAAATTGTTCGTATGTTTTCGGAGTACTCCGGTGTGATACAAAGGTACCACAAGCATGCACGTGCATACTTTTTCTAAAGTAGTGGAGGTACAAATTGGCATCACAGACCAGGAGTTGCAGTTTGAACAATTTTGTCTTATCTACCGTGTCTGCCGTTGACCTGTCTTATTAAAAAGTTGTTGTATTTTTTAATCTAGCTTCACATCTAACAGGAATATTTATATGATTTTATTACACCTGCTATATATGTTTATGGTTCCGGTACAAAATTCGTAATCGATTTTTCGATAACTTCTATTTGTCCAAATGTTGGAAGTTTCCTTCCATTTTTGGTCATATTCAAAGTTTTGTTATCCTGATGATGGAAAAAATTATTTTTTTCTTTTTAGTGCAGTTACATATATTAATGAAATTGTATTTTTTATAAAGATTTTTTTTTTATTTTTATTTTCATCAATTTAATAATGATAATAATTTTATACAGGTGGCTTTGGAAAAAAATATATTTGGAATATTTTTATAGGCACCCCAATTAACATGGCTATCAAAAAAAAGCAAGTAAAAACGGAAGGTGAAAGCCACGAATTTAAAGTTGAGTGGACCGATAATTATGCGTTTATTCAACACTTGAATGGACTTCCGACATGTCTTATTTGTAAGGAGAAATTCGCGCATAACAAGAAGTCAAATTTAAAGAGACACTTTACAAGAAAGCACGCGTCATTTAGCACTAAACATCCTACCGGAGATGCAAGGAAGAAAGCAATTGAGGAACTTCAGAAGAGTCAAGAGTCGTCATCTTCTATGTTTAATAATTAGATGCAATCTTCCAGCAATATTAATATGGCAAGTTTTGTTTTTGGCCAAGAGATTGCTAAGAGAGGGAAACCGTACACAGACGGCGAATACATAAAAAATTGTTTTATAAATGCATCGGAAGAGCTATTTCAGGATTTTAAGAACAAAGCAGATATTCTTAAAAGAATTAGAGAGTTACCATTGTCTGCCAAAACCATTAAAGATAGAACAATTAAAATGTGTTCGAATATAACCACCCAGCATATCGAAGATCTGAAATTGGTTTCGGCTTTATCAATAGCAGTTGACGAGTCTTGTGACATAAATGATGCAGCGCAAGTTTCACTTTTTGTAAGATTTATGTCTCATTCAGGCCCTAAAGAAGAACTTTTAGGATTATTGCCACTCAAAGGTCAGACGCGTGGAGAATATATCGCAAATGCTGTAATTGAGTGTATGGATAAACATCATATTCCCCTCGATAAAATTGTGTCGTTTTCAACAGATGGGCCCAAAAGTATGACCAGCGTAACAAAAGGGTTTGTTGCTATTTTAAAAGAAAAAATAAATCACGTGCAGCGACCTTACAGCTCAACATAACGACTCCAAAACTGAACTGAATTGATCTGTGATTATTGTAGCGTGCCTGGTTCCATGTGTTGTTTTTTTTAGAAGTTTACCTCTTAATTGCACATTTAATCTAAAGTTAATAAATGTTTATTGTTATTTAATTCAACCGTGTTGTGATGAAGAATGCTTAACCACGCAACGCGGCAGTGGTGACCCCTTTTTGGACTTAAAAACACGTAAGCTATTCTGTTCTACTGGCGAATGCAATACAAATTCTTCTACTACGGATGATCAGCCCGTAGCGAAAGATTTTTTCTCCTTCTCCTCAAGGCCACTTGAAGCATCTGCTCGGAGATTCGTTTCGCTTCCTGCTTATTCTACAATATGACTAGTGAAACCGTTGAAGTCGCTCGTATTGCGTTGCGGCTGCCGCCGTTTTGGAAATCCAACGTTCGTCTATGGATTGCGCAATGCGACCATGCATTCACATTCAGTGGTATCTCCAGTGATGATACTAAGTATTCTGCTTTGGTTGCGAACCTGGATGCTGAAACTCTCTCCTACGTGTCGGACATTGTGTTAAGCCCTCCGAACAGTGACAAATATCACACTCTCTCGCAGCGGCTCATCACCCAATTTAGCGACTCGGAGACTCAAAAAATTAAGAAACTGCTAACTGACCTTCAGCTAGGAGATGAGAAGCCCAGCCACCTGTTGCGAAAAATGAAAGAGCTGTCTAATGGCCAACTCCAGGATGACTTTCTGCAAAGTTTGTGGCTTCAAAGAATGCCACCACATATCCAGACTGTTTTATCTGCATCCTCAGAGCCTTTGGATAAACTGGCTATCATCGCTGATAAGGTTTCTGAGGTTGTTGGTGCATCCTCGACTATCTGTGCGGCCAAAACTGTTCCTCTACCATCCCAGTCATCTTCATGCAATGCTCAGCCAACCATGGACTCTCTCGCCAGGCAGATCCAAGAGCTGTCTCTACAAGTTGCTGAACTGACAAGAGAGCGCAATTCCTCTCGCCACCAACGATATAGTTCTGACCGCCGGAGATCACATTCACGCTCTAGGAGTGTCAATAGAGGAAGTGGCATCTGCTACTATCATCGCCGTTATAAAGAGCAGGCCCGCAAGTGTGTTTCACCTTGTGCATTTGTGCAAAAAAAACGAGTAAGCTCTGTCATAGCTGGAATGGCAGAGCCCTCGAAACATACCAGCCGGTTATTTTTATTAGACCGCAAGTCTGGCCAAAAATTTCTCATAGACTCTGGAAGTGAAATCTGTGTCATCCCACCTTCTCCAACTATGAATAAATCACCTCAGCCTAACTTCTCCTTATTTGCTGCTAATAATACCAAAATTCCAGCCTATGGTATGGTCCGTAAAGAACTGAACCTGGGTCTGAGGCGACCTTTTATCTGGACTTTCATAATTGCTGATGTATCATCTCCTATAATTGGTGCTGATTTTCTAAAGCACTTCAACCTTTTAATCGACCTTAAGAAAAAAAGGTTGGTGGATGTGGAAACTTCTCTTTTCACTTCTTGTGTTTTTTCAAATATTGTACAGCCCTCAATCCTCACTGTAGATGCAAACATCAGTTTTAAAAACATCTTATCGGAATATCCAGACCTCAGCAACCCTTCTTTAATTTCCAAATCAGCATCACATGGCACAGTCCACCATATTATTACTACTGGCCCACCAGTCACTGCCAGGCCTAGAAGGCTACACCCTAAACTGTATGATGCAGTGAAGGTAGAATTTGAATTTCTTCTTGCTCAAGGCATTATTAGACCTTCCAAAAGTCCCTGGAGTTCTCCTCTTCATGTTGTGCCCAAATCTGACTCTACAGTTAGACCTGTTGGGGATTACAGGCAGCTGAATTCTGTTACTGAGTTCGACAGCTACCCCATGCCTTATTTGAATGACTTTGCTCATGCACTACATGGCAAGAAGATATTTTCCAAAATAGACATTTTTAAGGCATTCCACCAAATCCCTATAGCTGAGTGTGATATTCCTAAGACAGCTGTAACAACTCCATGGGGTCTTTACGAATATACCCATTTGTGTTTTGGCCTTGTGAATGCACCACAAACCTTTATGCGATTCATGCATGAAGTACTAAGAGGACTTCCTTTTTGTTTTGTCTACTTGGATGATATTTTGTGTTACTCAGAAAATGCTGAGGAGCATCGTTCTCACTTAAGAACTATATTCCAAAGACTGAGCTCATATGGTTTAAAACTAAATATCTCTAAATGTGTATTTGGTGTGACTGAACTCATTTTCCTTGGCCACTTTATCACCCTGATGGCATTAAGCCATTGCCTGACAAAGTTCAAGCAGTTCTTGATTACAAACAACCAGAGACTGTTGGCTCTCTGAGAAAATTTTTAGGACTGTTAAATTTTTATAGACGTTTCTTGCCCAAAGCAGCTGAACAACAGTATCTTTTAAGTGAATTTTTAAAAGGTTCTAAAGGTAAGAAGGACTCAAAGCCTTTAAACTGGTCTTCTGAGGCAATTACAGCATTTCAGAGGTGTAAACAAGCTCTTGCTGATGCTGCACTTCTTGCTCATCCTTCACCTTCTGCCCCGCTTGCTCTTCATGTGGACGCCTCTGATTATGCCATAGGAGGTGCACTTCACCAAGTTGTGGACTCTGAGCTACAGCCATTGGCTTTCTTTTCCAGAAAACTTACTTCATCTGAAAAGTCTTACAGTGCCTACGACCGTGAACTCCTTGCTATCTACTCGGCTATCCGACACTTTCGGTATATGCTGGAAGCTAGAGATTTCACAGTGTTTACTGACCACAAGCCCCTCACTTATGCTTTTAGGCAAAAAGTGACAAGTGTTCTCCACGGCAGATCCGTCAGCTGGATTTCATCTCTCAGTTCACCACAAATATTGTACACATTCCAGGATCTGACAATATTGCTGCTGATGTTCTCTCTCGTGTTTCTGCAATCACCTTCCCAAGTCAAATTGACTATGACTGTATTGCTGAGACACAACAGACTGATCAGGAGCTTCACACCCTAATAGCATCTGGAACTTCCTTGGAACTCAAAAGGTAACTTTTCCCAATTCGTCTACTGAAATTATGTGTGATCTATCAACGGGCACAGCCAGACCCTACATCCCAAAACAGCATCGCCAAGATGTTTTCTCTGCTATGCATAATTTATCCCATCCTGGCATACGTCGATCAGTGCATTTGATGAAGCAGCGTTTTGTTTGGCCATCAATCTCATCAGATGTAGCTAAGTGGGCAAGACACTGCCTAGCTTGCCAAAAATCCAAAATTCATCGTCATACTAGATCACCTCTTTCATCATTTCAAGAACCTTCCCAACGTTTTGATCATGTTCATCTGGATCTCATTGGACCTCTACCTCCATCAAATGGCTACACCTATTGCCTGACAATGATTGACCGTTTTTCGAAATGGCCAGAGGCCCAACCTCTCAAAGACATAACTGCTGAGACTGTGGCTGAGGCCTTCTTTTCCTCTTGGGTGTCTCGCTTTGGAACTCCTGCAATTCTCACAACCGACAGGGGCAGGCAGTTTGAGTCCTCGCTCTTCAAAGCTCTTAGCAAACTACTTGGTGTTCAGAAGTGTCGTACAACTGGATACCACCCTCAAGCTAATGGGATGATCGAAGAATTGCACCGCCCATTGAAGAGCGCAATCAAATGCCATGCTACTGAGCGTTGGACAGAAGTACTCCCTATCATCTTACTAGGTCTACGAGCTTCTCTTAAAGAAGATATTCTGTGTACCCCAGCTGAATTAGTTTTGGGACCACTATTCGACTGCCAGGGGAGATGTTTGACTCTTCCAAGCCAGACGATGATGTTGTGAATTTTGTTTCGAAACTTAAGTCTCACATGCAATCACTTCACCCTAAACCACCAAAACACCATGGCAAACGTCCAGTTTTTATCCATCCAGGACTGTTGGAAGCAACACATGTTTTTCTTCGCCGAGACATGTTACATCGTCCACTTCAACAACCCTATGGTGGCCCTTTCAAAGTCTTACAAAGGAAGGATAAAGTGTTTTTCCTTGACATCAATGGTAAACGGGTATCTGTATCTATTGATAGATGCAAACCTGCCTTCTTTCTTAACACTGAGGACTTGCAACTACCTCAAACCAAGAATGAAACACCTGCTACTGTGGAACCTAATGCAACAGCTTCAACACCTGCTACTGTGGAATCTGATCCAACAGCTTCAACGCCTACCCAGCCATCTACACGTTCTGGTCGCAAAGTTCATCTTCCAACTAGGTATCGTTGACACTGGAAGGGGAGTATGCAGCGACCTTACAGCTCAACATAACGACTCCAAAACTGAACTGAATTGATCTGTGATTATTGTAGCGTGCCTGGTTCCATGTGTTGTTGTTTTTAGAAGTTTACCTCTTAATTGCACATTTAATCTAAAGTTAATAAATGTTTATTGTTATTTAATTCAACCGTGTTGTGATGAAGAATGCTTAACCACGCAACGCGGCACACGAGATACTTGTTTACCATTGTATCATTCACCAAGAAGAGCTTTATGCACAAACATTTCCGGGTGAAATTTGTAGTTATGGAATTAGTGATTACCATTATCATCTCCATTTCAGCTAAAGCTCTTAATCATCGCCAATTCAAAGAATTTTTATTTGAAATGGAGAGTGAGTACGCTGATCTTCTGCTTCATAACAAGATACATTGGTTATCAAGAGGGAACGTTTTAAAACGCTTCGCATCCCTTTTTCCGGAAATTAAAGCATCTCTTCTTGAGAAGGGCGTTCACTAATCCAAAACTAACCGACGATCAGTGAATCCAAAACTTTTATTTCATGGTAGACGTTACGTCTCATCTAAATCAGCTTAATCGTAAACTACAAGGAAAAGGAAACTTAATTTTTTCGATATTAGAAGAAGTAATAACATTCGAAAACAAATTATCCATTTTTGCGCAGGATTTTGAAAGGGAAACATTGTTTCACTTTCCGAGCCTGCTGAAGCATCGCCAAGAAAAAAACTCCTCTATTAATAAACACCATTTTAAAACAATAATTTTAAATATGAAGGAAGCATTTCTCAGCAGGTTTCAAAAATTTAAAAACAGCAGAGCATCTTTAGTATTTGTCAAAAACCTTCTTCATGCTACGATAACCGAGTTGAAATTTTCTCCTTTTGAAATTGACATTGGTAGATTTGAAATACAATTGCAAGATTTAAAAAACAAGGAGATATGGCGCTCTAAATTCGAACGTCTTTGTGTTGAACTGGAAATATTGGAGAAAAAAATGTGATCTTAGTTCACAACACAAGTGGTCTGCTTTGAATGACCTAGAAAAGGAAGACATTATCATTTTCAACTCTTGGAATAGTATTCCTGACTCTCTTACGATTAGCTGAAAAATCTCGCGTTTGCTGTTTTTTCTCTTTTCGATTCTACATATATATGTTAACTATCTTTTTCAAGCATGAACATTATCAAGAGTAAACTGAAAAGTCGACTAATTATGAGAACTTTGGGGAATCATGCCTAAAATTAAAAACAACAACATACAAACCTGACTTATTCAAACTTTCTAAGGAGATGAAAGCACATTTTTGGCATTAATAAATATTTATTAAGTATGAAATTTAGTTTTATTTAGTGTACTACTTATTTAGTGTAATAAAAGTTTACTAAACAAGTAGATTTGGCTCCCAATTTTTTTTAAAATTGTTGTAATGTTCATATTTGGCTCTTTGGCTAGTAAGTTTGCCGACCACTGGTCTAGTGGTTATGCTACGTGGCTACGGATCCTTCCACCAGGGTGTTGAATTTGATTAAATATTTAAGCGTTTCGTATTGTAAAAACGTGACATGTGGAATCAAGGTCCACCTTCTTGTGCCCAAAAAGGTCAGTTTCAAAATTAATCTGCTTAATATGTAACTGAGCTAACTTCATTTTCGACGATGTATTTTTTATTTTAATTTATGACTTTTGGAGTGAAGTATTTGTTTTCTTTAAACATAAAACAAGAAACAAGAAGATAAAGGCAAACCAATTTCTTTAAGAGCTTTCATATCGAATTAATCATTCCAGAAGTACAAATAGAATAGAAAAACTGACCAAATTTTTAGAAATTAATTCTTTGAATATGTTGCTGGAAGACTCCGATGATCATTTTTTTATTCTGATTCCTGTTCATGTCTCTTACACCTCAACTTGGTTCAGTTTTGTTTTTATACTTTGTTTACGTAATTTTCATGGCGCTCGCAAGTTTAAAGTGTATTACGCGTTTACATTCCTGTACAAGAAACTTTTCTAATCTATCAGCAATTAGTAACGCTTACCATAGTCAGGCAGGCGATATTTTCAGAAATAAATATTCAGATTTTTGTAATATCCACAGAAATATTTATTCCAAAGCATTCCGAGCATCTCGTAACAGAAACAGACTTGCAGTCGTTAAGGAAAGTATTAAATGTCAACGGGCTATACGACAATACTGTTCGAAAACAGAACAATCTTTGTTGTCTTCATGTCCAACGATCTTTGTCGATTTTTTGAAGAGTAAAAAAATAAACCGATGTTTTTTTGTGTGGAGTGAGTCTGAAAATAAAGTCGTAGCATCGCATCCAGAACTAAAAGAGATTGAAGACTGGTTGAACGATTCTAAAAATCCACATTATCTGCAACATGAAGCTATTTTTCTTGCTGTTGGAATGCGGACGAATTGTTTGCTGGGTGCATTTCTATGGAAAGTGGACAGAGGACAAGCTGTATGAATAAATTACAAATTTATATAGAGTTACTTAAAAAATAATTAATCTATTTTGATGTGCAACAAACTGTTAATTAACTATTTCCATTAATCAATCTATGTAATATCTTTATAAATATCCTATGTGTTAATTTAATAAATGTTTGGATAGTTAAAGAATATATTCTAAATTACAATTTATTTATTTCATTATTGCAACAATAATGAAATGACAAACGAAAAAAAATTCATGACTAATTATTTATTTGCTATAGTTTGTTCTTACAATCATAAAGAATTACCTTGATATACTTTTACAAAATCTGGTTTACCTTTTGAAAATTGACTGCAAAAACAAATTTACAAAATGTTATAATTTAATAAATCTTCTAAAATATGCCATATTTTATGTAAACTAACCAGGACATAATATTTTTAAATTGGGAGATCAATTAATTGTTTGTTAATATATTTAGTTCTTACAATTGTGGTGTATAAAATTAATTGATTTTAATCAAAATTTATATTTTTTAGCTGTTATTCATTATATTTATATTACTAGTAATTTTTGATTAGTTGATTAAAGATTGAATGGTTGATTAGTGTTTAATAGCACAGAATTCTCACAATAACTGTTGGACCAGGCACAAAATGTAAAAAAAAATAGACAAAAACATTTTTTTTAAAAAAAATCTTATTATGCAATACTTTTTTTTAAAAATTTTATGCAAATGACTAATGAAAAGAATACCATAGCATAGTTTTATGTGTGTAACTAATAAAAAGTTAATTTTTTATGCATAATTGGGTAAATTATAACTTGCATGTATAAGTATGTCTTCCTTAGGAGAACGAGAAACATGAGATTACTTTTATTCCATGTTGTTTAAAAAAATATAGCATACCAAGAAATCCCAGTAAAATAACACATTTTATATTCAAAAGAATTCTTAAAGCTGTTTTTGCCAAATGTAGGAGATTTTAAACTAAACGTGGAACACATTTTCGGACATAAAAATTGCTGTATTTTCATGAAAATTTGTAACATTCTAACTCATACATTTGTTTATAGTATAGTGTTTAAAATTTCAAAATATTCCATAAATAACTAATTTTTTCTCTTAACATGTAAAAGAATAGCTCATTTAGCATTACGGTATAGGAAAAAAAATGTGAAACACATTTTATAAAGGAAATAATGTGTCAATTAGAATAAAAATGAGTAATATGATAAAATAAGTGATTCTCTATAGGATAGTGAAACTAGATTATAAAATTAATATTGGAGTTCTTTTATATCTGAAAAAATATACCGAATTGGGGTCCTATTTATTACCATTAACCGAAGACAGCCTTAAGTTGAAAGAATAAATTACACACAAGATTAAGAGAAAAATTATTTTTGCAAATTTTTCCCACAACACTCTTAAATGCAATCTTAGTCAAAATTTATGAATTTTATGTTATAATTTATTTTTAATTAAATATTGAAATAATTGCAAAAATAAAAATTGAGTAGGATGTATATTTTAAGGAATAAAGAGTAAAATTAAGTTTAAAAAATTAGATGCTCTTGTAGGGGGATATTGCATTGAGTTGTGTGAATTGTGTGTGCCTATTTTCTTTAAAATATTCTTAATTTTTTTAAATATAAACTCAAAATGTTGGTGTTTTTTAATTATAGTGTGGTGGAATTCGGATGACTCCATTTACATCAGTCAAACATTACCTTGGTGAAGGTTTGAGGCTATCTAGACGTTTAGGTGTGAAATCTGCACTGGCTGGACTGTGGTAATTAATCTTTGTAATGATTTATTTTTTTTTCATAATATTTATAGTTAATACAGCATGTGGCAAGAAATTAATTGTGTCATAGTTTGGAGAAAAGATCTGAAGAGATTGTTTGTAGATGCTCAGTGAGATTACAAATGAAATTGATATCCATTGCTGAATATATACAAATATCCCTCCTGTAGTATGGATTAGCTCTTATCTTATAAGAAAATTATGGAAATTTTTTCATTCTGCATAGCAGCATGGTTTCATTCTAAAAAAAACATTAATACCAAAAAATCTGAATTTCAAGATATTAAAATTAGGTTTTATTTAAATCAGGACTAAATTGATATCAGAGTGCTAGACACCAAGCACTGTTTGGTGCAATTCCTTAATCGCTTAAGCAGCACTTATTGTTGAGTTATATGGAACCCGAGATGGCGCCCTAGTTGTAACAAATCGTCTGGAAAATAATTTTAAAGAATTGTTTTGACATATGTTTCAAATAAAAAACAAAGGAATAGATTGATAAAAACCACTACCAATCAATATAATATAATATTTAAATTATATTATATGATTAAATTATTATTGCATAGCAGTGGCACACACAAGGGGGGTCCGGACCCCTCCCAAAGCCCTTGATTTTTTTTCCGATTGATTATAATTCTAAGTATATATTACGTAAAATTTAACTAATTACTTGCCCTTAATGATTAATTTTATTAATTAATGCTAATTATTTATTCAAAAACTAGTTTTTTACTGTGTTTTGTTCCCAAAAATCGACAAAATCAAAAGGAGCATGATTCAAGAATAGTGAACTTTCGACCCCAGACCCCCTTGAAAAATTCCTGTGTGCACCACTGTTGCATAGTATATATTAAAATTAATCAATAATGAATATCAATTTATACTTGCTCATAACTTGCAATATTCCATAAATTGCGAGTTCCTTTAATGAATTTCATCAAACAAGGAACTTTTAAAAATGTATTATTTAAAAGTAAAATAATGTGCAAATGCTTAATTTGCAGCAATAATTAAAACCACAGCCCTCAGATTGTTTAAAAAAATTCCTGGTACACACCAATAAAATTAGAAATATTCATATTGGAAAATAGCACAAAATACAACAGAAGACTGAAGCAGTAGCTTGAAGAATAATTGCAATGGAAGTGGTTAAATTTTTAAAGAAATCATATTAAAATCATCTGAAATTAATAGGGCTACCAAGAAACACAAGTTCTATATTAAAAAAATTAAGTCAATCCTACTTTGAATGAATGAATGGAAAGTCTTTTATTAATAACTAGCTGCATTGCCCGGATTTGCACTGGCTTTCTCTTTCCCTCATGACGCCAGCAATTATGTGTGTGTTTGTATGCATGCAATGTGAGTGATTTCTAAAATTATTTCATTAAATTTCCCTTTTTCGAAATTTGTTCCACATATTTTCGATTTAAGACAGGTTTTTTTCCCCTCCCTCTAGCCCGGCATAACACAGTTTTTTTAGTGTAAAATTACTGTTTCCTCTTCCCCTCCCCCTCACAGATAAAATATAGCTTCAAATTTCGATCTATGACTTTTAAAAAACAATATTGCATTAGTTAAAAAATTATTAATGTGAAGCAATAAAAAGAAAACGATTCTTTAGTTAGCTTAAAAATGTCTTTGAAATGTATTTTTATCCAAAATAATAGACAATGTACTTTTTTAATTAACAAATAATTAATTTAGTAATGAATTAATAGAAATACTTTTAAAAAACATATATATATATATATATATAAAAGTTATAAAAAAACAGTGTGGGGGAAGCGTAGATATATATTTACATGTACTGAAAAAAAACATTAAAAAAGAAAAAAAAACTAAATGATAAAAACATTTGATATTTTATTTTAATTTCATAGTTTTCCTTCCACTGTCATAGTTACAAATTTTGTGTAATGAACGCTTAAAATAGTGTAAATAATTTATGTCAGGAAGTGTAATACATTAATATTACTTTTTGTTGTATTTATTTTATGTTAAAATCTTGCCACCACTTCTCCCTTCGAAATCTAGTTTTATTATGAAATAAAAACAGTGATGACACTGATGAAGGGAATCAATGAAAAGTGAAAGCGCACTGTGGAATGGCGTAGACAAAACAGAAGAGATAAAAAAGATAGATGAATGCTGTCACGGGCTTTTTTGCAAATGGCAGAATTTTTTCCTACTTTCTTGACAATTGTCGTTATATTTTGAAAACTTCTCACAATATCTTTATAAATTTTAGCCTATGTGTTATTCTGATGTATAAGCTATATTACTGTAAAGTTTCATTAAAATCTATTCAGTTGTTTTTGCGTGAAAGACCCACAAAGATACTCACAAACTTTCACATTTATAATATATATTAGATTGAAAATTTGAACAAGGCATATAGGGGGAGAGAGAGTGAACTAATAATAGGAATTGAAAAAAGAGCATGATTTGTCTCCATTGTTGTAACAATGCACACTGTTTGGCTGAAAAACCGGTTTTCGATGCCAACTTTTGTCATTGTTTTAACAGTTACATTGTTACAACAATGGAGAAGAATCTAAGTTGGCATTGAAAACCTGTAATTAATTTTATTTAATTAATATTTGAAAAAAATATTAACATCAAGTGTCATCTGCTACAAGTTGTAAAAAAATGTATTTGGACTTGATTGGATGAATAGAAAGTATTTTATGAACAATTAAAAGTTTTATAAATAAATATGAATAGAGAGAGAGTGAGCTAATAGTAGGAGTTGAAAAAACAATACAAATTAACTATAAGATACGTTATCCACATGGCAACAACATTACCACAGGATAAAATATCAAGATAACCATATTGTAATGTTATTGCCAATTTTGGCAGAAATAAACAACAACTTGGCACATAACATTCTGATATCCAATTAGCACCTTTAAATCTCTTAAATAGTAACATATTCTTGATGTATGAACTGTAATTTCTTACTATAGTGTATCAAATTGCTGAGATTGAGCTTCAAAGCAATATAAAACAATTAAAAAGATACATACTTTCATTTCATGATTTTGAGATTTTGTACATTTTCCAATGCAGGCTTCAAGCATCACTTTTCAGTTTTATTGTAGTTTATATGCAATTCTAGCTTTTCAGCTTGTATAGTGTATGAATATTCGTTACTTTATATATTTAAAAGGTTTGATACATGTGCATAATATATTTGATTCCCTTTCTCTATACTTTTGTTTGTTAAAGAAACAAAAAAAAGAGCAGTTAAATCATCTAATTTCAAAAAAAGTGGAAGGGGAATCTATTGCTTCTGTGATAATTTAATGAACTGGCTTATAAAAAGTTACAAATCAAGCTCTTTTCAGCACTTTTATTAATTTAATTGATAACATCAATTTACTGATTTAGAAAAATATTTTAAAAATAAGAAACTTATTAGTAAATAGACTTTTGAACTCATCATAAGCCGATGTACAATACCATCTTCAAAAAACTGATTTCTTATAAGTTAAGTGCAAAATATATTTTGTTTATGAGCTTAGAGCAAGTTGATACAAAGTATGTCAAGCAAAAGATTTTATAAATTAAAATATGAATCAATCATACACATGCATTTTTGTAATGGATTGTTGATTTTCTATAAGAATGTAATTAATAATTGGTTTTTTAAGCCTAGATATATACTAAGCACAGATGAGTACAATTTAGGATTATCAGTATTTTTGTGTGAATATACTGGATTTGATTTCATGGAAATGTACTGGGATACCAAAGATCTTAAAATTCAATAATCAGAAGAGTAGACTCATATATGTTACACTGTTATAAATATATAGGTGTACATATTTAAATTTAAACACTGACTTCTTGATCTTAAAAATCAATCCCTGTATGTGTATACAAATGTAACACAACTATATATAATGAAATGTATGCAATACATAAACAAAAAAATCTCAACCTTATTTTATATGCTTTAAAGATATTACATGTAATTTTTTAAAAATTATTTTTTATTATTTATGTTTGTTTTAGTTAAGTTTGTAGGGGTTTATATATATATATATGTAAGGATAATTAAATTAGATTAAAAATTAAATTCCCTATCTAGCCCTTGACTCCATCTGTACGTTCTCATATTCAAGTATCAAACTAATCGCCCATTCATTTCTTCCGAACATATGGCCTAACCAATAAATATGTCTAATTCTAGGCCATTAGATTTAATAGTCAACATATGTCAGCATTAACTTGCAAACACCATCTTCAAAGCAGGGACATTCACCAGATGTTTTTCACGTGTATTTCACGTGGAACCCCCACCATGGCGTGCTTTTTTACTCTGCCTTTAGCGTCAGAACTGATGTAGACACGATCGAATAAACACCTTTCTTTTTAAACTTTAATCTGATTCTGTCTTTAATATCATGACAGAATTAAAGCCGGCAGGATTTTTATCTGTGAGGGGATTTCAGATATTAACGTAAAAAAATTAATAATAATAATAATAATTTTTTTTTATAAAATAATCTTAAAATAAAAACTACCGCCAGCGACTGTAATAACTGATATGGAGAATATTATGGAACGTCGACTACGCCGTATGCCTATATATGAAGACGTCGGATTGCCGGAATAAAAAATGGTACAGAAGAAATAGAAATGTGCTAGTAATCCCTGAAAGAACATTGCTCTTACCGCCAAAGAAATAGAATCATCCTCTTCTCCTAACAAGATTTCAGAAAATCATACTTCAAAAATGGAAGCAAAGAACGAAAATAAAATTAAGCAAGAAGAGAATTTAGATGCTGATGAAGAAAAGTTAAAGCAACCTATAACCATTATTAAAAATGATATTCGATTTGCAGACTTTTTGCCAAAAATATAACCTGGAAATACCCATCTAAACGTTCATTAGAAATTTTGAAAGTACGTGCGATTCCTTCGATATACCAGAGAAACAGAAAATCCTATTTATAATCAAGTTAGTAAATGGAGCTGTGAAGACTTACATCCAATCACAATCTATCCCTAAAAGTTTTTACGAACTGAAAAATAATTTAATACGTGAATTCGGAACACAAGTCAACCCAGCGGAGATTCATCTTCAATTATCTAAAACAGAAAAAACCTAAAAAGAGACCCACATAGAATATTTCTACAGAGTAAAAGAAATCGCATCCCGGATAAACATGGAAGAAGAATCTGAAAAATATTACATCATAAGAGGATTAAAAGAAAATAGAGCCATAGAAATACAGTTACAAAGCTGCAGCAACATAGAGGAACTGAAGGAAAAAATGAAACTCTTAGATATCCAAGAAAAATCAAAATCAAGTAAGAATGAAGTTATATACCCAAAGTATCCAGTGACAAGAATACCTCACCATACAAATCAATTTGTCCGTAGACAACAGTATGGAGGATGGAATTGGAGAAATGATCAATCTCAACATCCGGATGCCATAACCGGTTCAAGATACAATGTATACTCTCCTCAACTTCTATCACCTTCTTATCATCACCCGTCCTTTTCTCTTCAGCGGCCGATCCTATATCGAAACCAACGATTTCCACAACGACCGTCAGTTTTGCGACCCAATGCTCCAACTTTCTACCCCCATCAAAGAACACAAAACAATAATATGGTATTCCAACCTCATCAAACATGAGAACTTATGATCATCCAGGGAAGAATCAACTTCAAACAAGTTGATATCCTCTTGGATACAGGATCAAGTGTCAATATTATTCCAAAAAATATAATATCACAAATCAAGGGATCCCACAATGTAGAGTATATCAAAACAAAAATTGCCACCATCAATGGAGAAATTGAGGTGAGTGAGGCAATTACTTTGCAATTGAAAATAGGAGAAATTATTGAAAATATTAAATTCCTCATAGTAAATGTAGAACTGAAATATTTAATAATTTCTAATAAAACTATGAGTATTTTTGAATTAAATATTAATTTTAGTGATTATAAAATTTTTCAAAGAGGAAAACCAATTTTAAAAAATTATGAATCTAAGAAAAATAATAAAGAAAATGAAACTCTTAAATTTAGTAATAATAAAATTATCACTAAGAAAACTGATAATGTGTTTAATATAGAAATAACTCCTAATAGTGATTATGATATTATTAATATGCTTATTGATAAATATAAACATGTCTTTGCTAAAAATAAGTTTGATGTGGGCGAGTTAAAATGTAATTCTCCTAAAATAATACTTACCTCAGAATTACCCATTGTAAATAGACCATATAGGACATCTTTTAAAGATGATACGGAAATAAAAAAGCAATTAGATGCATTATTGAAAGCAGGAATAATAAAACCATCTTATAGTTCTTATGCTGCCCCTATAACATTGGCTTTTAAAAAAGAAGATAATGCTCGTACACGATTATGTATCAATTACAGAAAGCTAAATGCTATCACAAAATTAGATGCAGAGCCAATTCCCCGAATAGATGCAGTTTTAGACAAATTAACACATGCAAAATTTTTCTCAACCATCGACCTATGTAGTGGTTATTGGCACATTAAATTAGATGATAATGAATCTGAAAAACTTGCATTTACATCAAATTACAGTCTTTTTCAATTTAATCGTTTGCCTTTTGATATAAAAATTCTCCAGCTATATTTCAAAGAGCTATTAGACAGATTTTAAATAAATACCAAATAAAATTTGCATTAAATTATTTTGACGATATAATAGTATTTTCGGAATCAATTGAGGAACATGCAAAACATTTAGAGGAAATTTTAAAATTTGTGGAATAGAAAATATTAAATTAAAATATTCGAAGTGTAAATTTGGCAAAGATACAATTGATTTCTTAGGATATGAAATAAAACAAGGGTCATACACTCCAAATAATACAAATGTCGAAATAATTAAAAACTTTTACCCCCTAGAAATGTAAAGGATTTACAAAGATTTCTTGGTAGTATTAATGTCTATTATAAATTCATTCCTCAATATGTAAAATTAAGAATGCCCTTAAATAATCTTAAAAAGAATCAAAATTGGAATTGGACCCCAGAATGTCAACAATCTTTTCAAAAACTTAAAGACAGCTTAATTTCAAAGCCCATTTTAGCTATATTCAATCCAAATTATCCCTGTCATCTTTATGTAGATGCATCGAAAACTGCAATCTCATGTATCCTCAAACAACAAAAACCCAATGGAAATCAACATCCGATTGCATTCCACTCGAGACGACTGAGAAATTATGAAATTAATTATACAATAACTGAATTAGAATGCTTAGCTATAATTGATAGTTTAGATAAAATTCCATTGCTATCTTCATGGATCTCATTTCACAGTTCATACCGATCCTAATGCATTAGTTTGGCTTAAAAATTTCAAAAATCCCACGGGTAGACTTTTTAGATGGTCTTTAAAAGTTTCTATGTATGATTTTGATATAAAATATAAGAAAGGTAGCACTAATGTTGAAGCTGATATGTTAACAAGAAATCCTATTGCTTATCATATAATTAATACACCCCCAGAACCTTTATTAGATATCAATGAAATAAGTCATTTTCAAAATATAGAAAATACATCAGCTCCTAAATGTTTTAAGAGAGATGGTGTTTTTGTAGTTAAAAGACAAGGTTTAAATAAAATAATTGTACCCAAAGCTCTAAGAGTGAAATTAATGGAAACAACTCATAAAAATTTGGCCACCCTGGTGTAGCTACCATGTTAAAATTAATATCACCACAATATTATTGGATAAACATTATTACTGATATACGAAATTATGTGAAACACTGTGAAACTTGTCAAATAAATAAGAAGTCACATCAGAGAAAATACGGACTGATGCAATCACTTCCCCTTTGAGAAAAACCCTTTGAACTTTTATCGATAGATAGTGTAGGTGGTTTAAATTATTACAACTCTGTTAAAAAATATTTACACATTATTATTGATCATGCAACTAGGTATATTTGGACTTTCCCATCAAAAAATGCAACAACAGATACTTATATAATTGTTTAAGACAAATTTTTCAGCATCACATACCGGAAAAAATTTTAAGTGATAGAAATACTGCGTTCACCTCTTCAAAATTTAAGCATTTTTTAAAACATAATAATGTAACTCAATTATTAACTACTTCTCACAGACCACAAACCAATGGGAAGGTTGAACGTGTAAATCAAACCATCATTACCCGCTTAAAATGTGAAATTAGTAATAGTTCAAATAAAGTCCCATGGACAAAAATTCTAGAAAAAGTAACCCATCAATATAATCAAACTCCACATACAATAACAGGTTTCCCACCAACCTACTTAATGTATGGTAATTTACCTTTCGAAATTTCGCTAAAAGATAATGAGATATATCCTCCCTTAGAAGAAGCAAGAAAATTAGCCAAAGAAAGAACAGAACAATATTATAAAATAAATAAGATTAGATATGATAAAAAATTTCAGGAAGCTGATTTCAAGGTTGGTGACTTAGTAATGTATGAGGAATTTCAATACCCCAATACAAGGAAATTAAGTCCCCCTTATTCAGGCCCTTATACCGTTTTAAGAAAATGTTCTGATGTATTATTTGAAATTGATAGACCCAATGCCCTTAATAAAACTGACACTGAATTGGTTCATTCAGTTCGTTTAAGACATTTTCATCCATCTGAAAATTTTCAATTAAATTACATTCAACAAAATACCCATAATAATGAGAAGATAATAACTAAAAGAAACATCTTACGTAATACAGAAATAACTGAGTTCTGCTTAACAAGACTTTTCGACGAAAAAGAATAATATATGATATGATATGGTATTTAAATTTTATAATATATTTGTGTTATATAAATGAGATATTTTCTTTATACTTTAATTGAGAAAACAAAGTATATAGGTTTAGTCATACAAAATTTTGAGAAATTTTAATATACTTCTCATAATTTTATCTTAAGATATCGAATGAGTTAAGAGTTATGATAGAAATTGGTGTTTTAAAGTGAAAGATATAAATTAAGTTTATAGAAAAATGACTAATGAGAGAGCTAATACTAGAGATATTGATTGTTATAAGAAACAAAAGTAAAGTCAAGTTGTATTCTTTTTTCTCCATTGAATTCAATTGTTTTGTTAATTATTTTATTCAGCAGTAATCTTATTGCATGTCATTTAATTTTTTTTATTTTGAAACTGTGTTTTGATATACTGGCCATATATCAGGATTCACTATTTCTCGAAATTTTCCTTATCTAAAATTAAAATTAATTTAATAACTTGAAGCTTATTTTTGGATATTATACAGTGGATAAGGGAGAATACAATCATTATAATTTTGTATATGTCTCGAAACTTTAAGAGGACAAACTTGTTTAGTTTGATATGTACACCTCTCATTGTTTCTTATCAGCATCCCTGAACATCTGTGAGTTGATGACGCAGATTTCTCAGAGAGATGTGTTCAAAATTAAGTAAGGTGATACAGTTTATATTAGTGAATGTGTGATGTAAGAGAAAATCAAGAATTTTTGTCTATGAAACGAATTTTTAGAAGGTTACGGAAAGATTCAAAATATTGTATGCGATATTGTTAAGTTACAGTGAATATTGAGAAAATTTTCATACATACTAAAAGTTAGTATTGAAGTGAGTCCCCTTTTCCGACTCAAAAATAATAAAAAAGTGCTCTTATATTCTTTTATTCCTATATTCTTATAATTTTTATGTTTTATAACGCATATGAAATAAAATATTGTTTATTGTGTTGAATAGTGCATATAAGTTGTGTGTGTTATGTACCGTTTTCATATTAATAATTTCATTTTATTAGTGTCTATATTTTTTTTTATCTTTTTAAAAAATGTATTTCATATATGCAAAATGTGTGTAACAACATAAGGTATTACTACGATGGCGCCAGAGTAGTTTTTATACAAAATTATTATTTTAACATTTGTATGATTTCATGTATTTTTATATTTACTATCTTATTGTTTGATATATTATTTTCCAACATAAATTTTTGTAAAATATCTACCATGTATAATACGAATCTATTATTATGAAGGAATAGGAGGAAACGCGCGTGAGCTCTTATTCTAGATGTCGAATAGATTTGAACAAGCTAATCTTCATTTATATGTATGGAAAGTCATGTTTATCAATTAATATGTTGGAAGTGTCCTTTCTGTGTTTGTTGTTATAGTTTCGTTTATTGTATTGCTTTTTGATTTTAGAATTTTTAGTGCTTAAAGATTTCTACTATGTTTAATATGTCTTTCTAAATAACTATGTATTGTTTTGTGTTTGTTGAAAATTGATTAACTTTGTAAAGAGAGAAAAAAACCACGCCATGACTCCCTTTTAAAATTGGGGGGCAAATGTAAGGATAATTAAATTAGATTAAAAATTAAATTCCCTATCTAGCCCTTGACTCCATCTGTCTACGTTCTCATATTCAAGTATCAAACTAATCACCCATTCATTTCTTCCGAACATATGGCCTAACCAATAAATATGTCTAATTCTAGGCCATTAGATTTAATAGTCAACATATGTCAGCATTAACTTGCAAACACCATCTTCAAAGCAGGGACATTCACCAGATGTTTTTCACGTGTATTTCACGTGGAACCCCCACCATGGCGTGCTTTTTTACTCTGCCTTTAGCGTCAGAACTGATGTAGACACGATCGAATAAACACCTTTCTTTTTAAACTTTAATCTGATTCTGTCTTTAATATCATGACATATATATTGTAGAAAGCTTACTATTATTTACATTATTTCTATGACAGAGAAAAAATTTTTTCCTTTTTTTCTTAATATTACATGTTTTTCCCCTTCTGTTAGGGTCAGTGGTGGTAAAGGTTTAATATTGGAACCAAAAGATCGACAGCACATCCAGCCAGAGTTTCGACAAAAAATATTTTACGATTATGGAGATTTTCTGTCTTCTCTAAATGGTTGTTACAGTAAGTCATTTAATTGATATTATTAATTACTTCTCATTGTGAAGAGAAGCTTATTTTCATTGTTTGTATTTATAAAACACAAATTAAGATATATTTATAGAAGTAAAAGATTAAAATTATCCAGTGTTCATCTATTTAATTGTGTTGATTCTTTGTAGCATATGACCAAATATGTTTAATTTAGCTTTTTAAATATTCAGTAGTTAAAATTATTGTAAATGAATTTGATAAGAAATGTGTATGGAGCATTAGTGTGAATCAGTATATTGAACACATATAAATACATTTTAAGTGCACATAAATAGTATATTCTTGTATTCTCTTTATATTTAATGTTTTTATAAGTATGTTTATTATTTAGTATTTAAGTAGTAAAATTAAGGGATCGATTTGAAACGTCGCCCGCTAATCTTGGAGGGAATATAAAAATAAATTTTATTAAGTTAACTTTAAAACATAGTTATACTTTAAAATATAATAGTAAATTAATTTATATAATTGTATGGTATAATTTTTTATCTTTATACTTGTTATTTAAATTGAGAACTTAATTTTTGAGCAGTTGCATGTGATTCTGATCTAGAATGACATTGTACATTTTGTTTTTGGCTTACTTCGTGCACTTTTCATTTTTCAGTGGAGGATTGCATGTGTATCATAGGTTGATCTAAGATATCCCTGATCTAGGATCATATAAATGTTAGACCAAATTTGCATGATATTTAAAAGTTTGGCTATTAGTTGTGATATGAAAAACCTATTTAATTTTATTATCTTTTATTTTCAAACTTTAATTTGTGCATGTTTTTTAAGTATTTTAATTTGTGAAGTATACTAAGGGAATTTTGTTATTATGTGTATATAATTCCAAAGGTATACTTTATTTTGATTGGTAGTTGCTGGGATGGATACTGGAGTGAACGCTTTTGATCTCTTCAATATCCATACTCACACTCGGTGGGTTGTATCAGGTCCAGAAGATATTGGAGGATCTGGAAATGCTGCTGCCATCTTGGGAAAAGGTTGTAACATTTTTAGTCCATTGATTGATTAAGTATTTATGGCTATAAAAAAAGAAAAGATATATATGAGGAAAAATCATGGGTTTTTCTATATAATTTTCCAAGTAGCTGTGTTTAAAAGCATTCAGAAAGGCATGATGATCACATTTACTTTTTGAAGTGAAACTTCTTTGCGCTCGAGAGTGAATGAGAAATTTGCCCAGTTTTGCATTAGGGTGAAAAAAGCGAACTGAAGTAGTCTCTCCCCCGAATTGTCGCCATGGTGAGCAAACGGGAGGAAAAGCAGGAAGCGGACAAGCCATGTCACTTGCGTCATATTCGTAAAAAAGTTGGATGATTGCCCACCACTCCAATTGATCAACTTTCCCACCTTCCAATTGGGGGTCCTTTTCCCCCAGACACGGGAACATCTATCAACTGTTGTATCAGTTACGGTGTAGACAAAATAGCTCTCGCAGAAAAAGCATGCCTTTTTTAAATATTTCCTTAGATTGTTGGCTACATGGCGATGTGTTCAGCAGCTAATTTGTTTTTATAATTTTCATTTGCGTTAATAATATTAATTCTATTCAGAACGTCTAAATCAAATGCAGAAAGAGGAAAAGAGTTTCGTGAAAGGAAAAAAAAAAAAAAACTAGCAGCAAGTCCAGTCGAAAAAGTGATAAAATAGCAGAAAAATGGAGACAAATCCATCAAGTTTTACTGCCAAATCTCCATCAGAGTACATGAGAGAATATCGAGCATGTGGAAAAAACATTGCAAAATACTCTCTTAATGATGAGTTTAAGGGATGGGAATGCTATTGAGACTCTTCTAATGACAGCACAGATTGATATGGACTTTGTGAACCTCCCTGTGTCATCAACTATAGAGCCCTCAACATGTTTAGTGCATGTTGGAACTGATGCATGTGAATCGATAGTAAATTCTGTCTTACATTACAAAGACTATGATTCCCATAAAAATTCTCATAAAAATTTTCAAAAGCGATTTGTTGATAATCCTTTCAGTCACAGGTGTTCGATTTGTGATAGATTATGGTTTAGAGATGATTTGAGAACCTCTGTTGCTGAGCACAAAAATATTTTACAAAAGGTTTTACCGGGAATTAATTTAGAAGACATTAAAGCATGCTACAATTGTCGACGAAGTTTAAGTAGGAAAAGTATACCAAATTTATCAAAATATAATGGTTTTGTATACCCAGAAATTCCAGCGCATCATCCTACTTTGGATTTGGTATCAGAAAGACTCATTTTGCCACAAATACCTTTCATGCAAATTAGGCGATTGAGACATGTACTCAGTCAGTTTGAAATATTAGGGTAAATAATCTATGTTCCAACGTCGCCAAAGAAGTTTCACTTCTATTGCGTGCCTCAAATATTTGATGAGGCACTTTTTAAGAACTAAATTTTCAATTAAAATTTATTTCCTGTTAAGTAGGTAAATAAACAGAAATAAACGTCACACTGTGCCCTCAAGGATTCAGAACCAAAATACACTAAAGAAAATCTCTTGCAAGAAAATTGAAGTAATGCATTTACACATACACATATTTATATTTAAATTTTATTTATTGTAAAAACTTCTATTGCTTACTCAGAACTTAAAATGTTATTTTATTATGCTATGTTAATTATGTTATTAGTTCATCACAGTGTCAAATGAAAAGTATGAATTAATTAACATTTTTCTTGGAACTTCTATTATAAAAATTTAAGAAAACCTAACATAGACCATATAAAGTACCATTTAATACACCCTGTAACAATTTTTTTCTTTGAATACATTTTAGTTTCTGTCAGTTCACAGCGTGAGAAACGCCATCTGTGTAATTAAGAGAATTAGGTGTGTATTGTTGTCTTCAAATAAGAATATGTGAACTGCATTTGCGCAAGCCCAACTGCGCATGCCCAGTAATTCTGATGTAACTGTAAAAAGAGTTGCGAGTAAAAAATAAATACCAGTTCACTAGAAACTGTGTCGTGATTGTGTCATGAGAATAATTAAGGAGTAATTAAGATATCGACTAAGAGAACCATAAAAATGGTTAGTGTTTACACCATAAAATTGGTTATTGTGGAGTTTACTGCTTAAGTGTTGAAGTGGACCCAAAAGTTTGAACCAGTGGCATACACAGACAAATTTTATGAAAGGGGAGGGGTATATTCTAAAAAGCCTGTAGACCAAAGTCCCAAATCGTAAAAATTAAAAATCTGTTGGTCTGTGAAGGGAGAGGTTTGAACGCCCAACCCTATACTTACTTACACCCCTAGTTTGAACACTTCTGTTTCTAAAATAGTTTTATTTTCAATTTATGTGAAATAAAGATATAGTTATTTTAAAAAGCATCTGCTGCAAAATTAATGCTGGAAATTGCAAATTTTACTTAAATTTCTATAATTTTTTTTAAATTTATAATTAGTATTTTTATTTTTCTACCATTTTAGCTATTACTTTATTATAATTTAATGTTTTCTCTCTCTCATCATAAACATTGCTAATATATAACTTCTGTTGACATTCGAATGTGTGTACTATCTTTACTACTTTTGGTATATTTTAAAAAGTTGCAATTAGCTTTATGTTGAAATTTTTGTTAAAAGTTGATAAAAATATAAATGTGGATCATGGCTACAAAGCTTATTCAAAAAAGCAAAAATTTAATGGAAATATAAGTATACAAATAAACGCAATATGAAATGCTGAACTGGAAAATCAAACTCCTGCTTCAAGTAATAATGAGTTGAAAACTGTAAATGCTTTAAAACTTGAAAGTCATGGTGCAAAATTTTTCAGATAAAAATATTTCCGAAGGATATAATGAAATACTTTTGCATTGAATATCTTAAGTACTTGTACCTTGCGTATTCAAAAGTCATAATTGTTAATCATTTTTAGCTGCAGTATATGAAAGGAGATTTCAATTTGTAGTTTCAAATTTCTTACTGTCAGTGAAAATGAATCCTTTTAATTACACATATATATTCATTTTTGTGTAATAAATATATCAATGTTCATTATATTTTATTAGCTTATAATAGTTTTATTTCTTTTATAATAATAGGAAAAACATTCATGTCATTAAAATAAGCAGCATCAATATCTATTTAAAAATTAATTTTGGGAGAAAACTGTTCTATTTAAAATTAATTTTGTTATATATATATATATATATATTTTAAAAGTGTTAAAAGAAGAAATATTTTTAGCATTTTAAAGCATAATTTAAGAAATATGAACACATTTGTTTTTTTGAGAAAATTAAATTGATTTTATATGATTTGTAAAGAGAAATAAAATAGATTTTCTCAATTCATTTCTAAGTTTTCTTTAAATTTATTTTTTTATCTGTTTTTATTGCCCAATATGTCATTTATGCTTTTGTCAAATTAATATCTAGTTATAAATGCATATATATCAGGATAATTAAATAAAATCTAAAATTAAATCTCCTATTACCCCTTAACTTTTATTTTCTGCAAAATCTTCAAATCTTAAATTAAACACCAAATTATTTCTACAAACAGGTTGTTCAAAAAGAACACTTTTAATCCCAGATCATTATTTTTTATAGCCTTGATATGTCATCCTTAACTTTTAAGTAGAACCCATAAACTAAAAAGAGTACTTAACAGACCTGGTCATAAATATTCGGCCCAATTGAACTTCCACTTGACGTCAGCATTCTCTCAGCGTAACATGTCAGCTCAACACTCAGCATAGCTGAATAAAACTGTTTTTAAAAAAGTTTGGTGTTGACTTGAAACATCACATATATATCTAAAAACCCAAAATTTGAAACAGTGTTTATAAAAACTATTTACTGTAAAATCTGGCGTATAACGCACACTTTTAACCCAAAAAGGGTGCTCATTATATGCCGGGTTTAGAAACCATAGCTTTAAAAGTAACAAAATGGAAGAGTATAAATTTTTTTTTTACTTTGACAAATTTTGAAATATTGTACATTTAAAAGAAATTACATGTCTTATGAACTAAAAGAGTTGTAGTTATAGAAGTATATTATTTTATCAAAAGTCTGGGGTCATACCTCGAATATATGACTTTAAAATTGATATATGATGGCATTGTATGCCATCATTTGAGATTTTTTCGTAATAAAGAGGGTGCGTGTTATACGGTGAATATACCTAAAAATTAAAAAATGCAGCTTGACGGATGATTTTAACAATAGGTATCTAGGCTGCGCCAGCAGCCTTCAAACCTCTATCTGGTACTCTGATTTTCTTGATTTTGGAAACTTGGGCTTGAAGAGTGTTGCATGACTTCAGGAGAGGAGGTCCAATGGTAGTGCAGGAGGCGTTGGCTATGGAAACGATCGTTGATTGGAGGATGGCAGTGAGCTTTTAAAAGTGAAATCATGTACTTTGTGATAGAAAGTGACTTTAAAAAATTTTGAAAAAGAGAAATTCGAATAATATTTGAGAGAATTTTAAAATGTTAAGGGGAAAAAAATTAAGTATTACAATTAAGAATAATAGGGAAATTTAAATTTTGTTCATAATAGCTTCTGCCAGAAGGCAGGTTTTTTCTTCATCGGAGTTTGCTGTTTTAAATTTTGATAGAAGGTCGAGAACTTTGGGGTTTTTCTTAACGAGGTTTGAGATTGTATTAAAAAGTTCCAAAACTTGAGAAAAATCTGAACTGTTATTTTCTTGGGTAAGGAATCCACTGGGAGAGTCTTCCTTTTTATTTACAGTTAAATTTTCAGTTTCGGGAGGGGTCTGACTGGGGATTTCTCCACTAACTAAGTTAGCGAAGGAAGTTCCCTCTTTTGTCCGTTTGCTAGAAAAAATTTTTCTTATCGGGTCGTAAAAGGCTGTACCTTTTTTAGGTTGGGGGAATTTGGGACATTTTGTATAACATGCCGAGTGACCGAAGTCCTGGCAGTTGATACAAAATGGGTTTTCTTGTCGCTCTTTGATGTGACAATTTCTAGTGGTGTGATCTTTTCCGCATTTAAGGCATCTTGGTCTCATATAACAATTCGCGGCAGTGTGATAAAAGTTATTGCAGTTGAAGCATTGGGTTATTCCTCTAACGAGGTAACCCTCAACTTTCACCTGCAAATAACCCAACTTTACAATGTCAAAAATTTTACTATTGAAATCGTTTCTTGGGAGAATTATTAGAAAATATGGGAGGGATTTTTTAGTTCGTTTAGAAATTAGTTGCGTACAGCTATCCATTTTGAATCCTATTTCTTTTAAATCGTTTGTGATATCATTAATTTTAGAAGAATTAGGGAGGCCTTTAATAACGGCTTTAATAGGTTTATCTTTTTGGTGCTTAAGAATGTAGAATTCGAATTCCTTATCCGACTCTAAGAAGTGGATAAGGTTTCTATATTCCTCGTGGTCAGTGGAGAACATTTTCACGACATCATTAACTATTCTGTTACGTAAATTAGGGAATTTTTCAGAGATGCATTTAATTTGCTCTCTGAAATTATCTTTAATTTTAAGCATTATAGGGTGGGGGGGGGAGTTATCTTAGGTGTAACCACCTCAGTAGTTAATTTTACAATTGAAGGAGGATGCTCAACATCTGTTCTAAATCTGAGAAACTATCGTTAGTTTCTATGGGATCCTGGGTCGAGGTCGGGGAAATTGGTCTGGCAGTCTTTTTGGGAAAGATAAACTCTTCCGTAGATTCCTTACTTTTCTGCTTACGTTTTTTGCATATTTTTTTCTTATTAGGCTTGCTAACAGTTTTAATTTTATTTTCATTTTCAGGAGGGTAGGGTTCAAAATTAATTTCCTCCTCTACCGAGGTAGAGGGAATTTTATGATACTTGCAGTCTGCTCTAGTACATGGTGGGAGGGTTTTAAGCTAACTTACCATTTCCTCCTTTCTCCTGATCATGGCCTGTGTGCTCAATAAGTACAAGTCCTTGAAAGAATTCCTGGGGCTGGGTGAACGTCCGTCCATCCCGTAAATCGACCTGTGAAGAGTTGAGATACCTGTAACGGTATCTCTGAGTTTCTCACAGGCAGAAACTTGTTCGAATTTTGTCGGCGAAAATTCCATATGATCGCTAGAAACGCTCGTGATGATTCGAAGGGTCGTGGAGCTCGCTAGTGCGTGGTCTCTGTAAATGCAGCTTGAAAGTGTAGGTGCGTGTTATATACCGGTTTGTGTTATATGCCAGTTTTTACAGTATGTAATAAAAAATTTAGTATACATGAATGCATGAAATGATAAATATTATTCAGATATTTCATTTAGCAGATTTTTTTTCTTGGTGTATGTTAGAAAAATTAAAATTAATGTATAGGATTTTTCTTGATCACATGCCTTAAAAGTTACTTAGTATGTGAAATGGTATATATTTTTTTTCAGGTCTCTTATGTGCAATGGAAGCAGCATTGAACTTTTTAGGAGCAGGAGATTTAAGTGGAATGAAAATTGCAATTCAAGGGGCTGGAGGCATAGGTGATATGTATGAGAATGAAAGAATTTTTTGTTGTTTTGTGTCAGAGAGAAGAATTTATAATTGTGTGTGTACATTTTGACTATGTATTAAAAATACTTAAGTTACTCTCACACACACATAAATATTGCATAATATGCTGTTGTTTTATTTTTAGCTAATTTTTTTCATATGTTGATTGCTTCGTGAATCTCAAATAATGATTTAACTTTTTAAAAACTCATTTTGTTTATTCAAAAGTGGATTGGGATCCTTAAATTAAGACTGAACGTTATTTTCTTCCATGAGGTATTAACTTTTTGCACACAATAATGGTGTATAAAATTTCAATAATTAAAATTTTTGTTTGCCTTAAAAAAAATTTCATTTTTCCTCCAATTTTTTTGTGGAAAGTTTCAAGCATGAAATGTAAGCAAGAAAAATTAAAATCTGTAAATTCAAAATATTTATTGTTTGTATAAAAAGCTAAAGAAGTGCTTTTTTTTTTTTTTTTGTGTGTGTGAAATCAATATTTATCTGTATATTTTGCAATTTTACTTCACTCTGCTTATTTATTTTTAATCCTTTAACTGCCAAGGGCTTATATATAAGCTTTGCTCAGCTGTTACATTAACTGCCCTTAATGAATCTGTATGCCTTTCTGAATTATGAACCTATGCATCACTATCTGTAAATCTATCATACTATCTGTAAAATTCTTCTGAGGACTGTTGGAAAGCAATATAATGACTTTGACAGTGTTTACAAAGGGGGGGATTTCCTTATTTCACAGAAGGATTTACTTATGTATGCCTTTTCTTTTTCTTTAGTACACTGTGTGATAGCACTCACCTTTGTCAACTTTCAAATTGTACAATTTATCCTTGGCAGTTAAGGGATGAATAAACAAAACTTAAAGAAATGGTAAACATTTTTCATTTTCTATAGTTTTAACATTGTACAAGAACCTACTACTAGGTATGATTTATAAAATTATCTAATATTTTTATTTTAAAAAATGTAGTTTAAAATCAGATTTTTGAGGAAATTTGGGCGTTATTGATCTTAAAACAAAAGAGTTATTCTGATGATACCATTTTTTGCTTCAACACCATACAACTTCAAGATGCTTTGATTTCAAGTTTTATGTAAAGTTCCACTGCTTGAGTATGTCAAGAGAAGTTTGGGAAATTTGGTTGCAGCGATGTGTCAGCCGGTATAAGGTCTTTAATTTCCTCAACTGTGATGTTTCTCAGTGTGGATAATGCGAGATATTTGTATGATTCTGCTTAGTCATATAGTGCAGTCTGTAACTTTCAAAGTTGAGTTTTGATATTATGAAAAAAGTTTCAAAAATTATTTCAAGTAGCAACTGAACTTTCAACTCTTAATTCACAGTTATTACTGGGATAAAATATAAAGATAAGCAAAGAAAGTGTTTCACTGAATTATTGGAGTAATGATTTGCTATAAATTTTGAGATTGGTTCCACATTATCCCAGGGGCTTCAAGAATTATCTTTAGGACTTTTGTAAATTTTTGCTGGTTCTTATTTTGAACCAAATAGATAGGTGTGTAATATTTAAAAGTGAAATGTGTATCAATTGTCTATTCTATCAGTTTTTCAAAACTCATGCTCTGAGAATTCTATTTACATTTATGAACAGAGAAGATACACTTCAAAAGATATCTATCTTTTTTTTAATGCTTTGCTTATATAGTGATGGCAGGACTTAGTTTTTAATAATTGTCATGATACTTCTTCATTAGTTGTACTATCATATGCTTAGTAACTAAAAGAAGAAAACCTTTTTTCATATAAATATTTAACCTTTTTAATTGCCATTTCAGCTACTTTTATAAAAAATAATTTGTCATCGAACATCTCTTATTGTTCTGTAAAGCAGCACACATTAAGTTACCTTTTTTAATTGGTACCTTATTTGACAAAAAATCACTGTCATTTTTTACACTTAACCTTTTTAATCATATATTACATTCACACTTTTCTGATGCTAACACTCGACATTAAAAAAAACATGTAAAAACAAAGGTAAAAACAGTTACTGGGAAATTGATTGTCATATTACCAACTATGGGTGAGTAATTGAAAGACAAAATAACTTCATAAATTGGCAAGGTATGTCTCTATTTTCATAACAATCTAAATGTGTTGCATATCAGTGGTTATTCATGTCTCAAGCACATGAAACTTTGGGCTTTCAGACTTAATATTATGTTTAAATGTTCTCACAAATACAACTTCAGAGAGCATTCTTTTAAATAAAAAAAATGGAAATGAAAGATATGTTTACCTAAAAAAGTTTGTTTCTCGTGAATGGGAAAATTGGATGAATTGGAATGCTGATTTTTTACCAAAAAAATGTTTAAAAAATTTTTATATGAAAAATAAAGATTTTGATTTTACAAATTTTTATTTTTCTTACTTTCTCCTTATACTTTAAGCTCACATTTTAAGAATAGTTTTATGATTTTGGTGAGTTTATTTAATTATAAAAATTAATTCACAAAAGAGAATTTTTTTTTCACAGGTGTTATGTGAATGGAAGATTTTTTTTTTTTTACTTAGCTAGGGTCGAAAGACAATTTTTCTAGGGTATGGCAATCAAGAAAGGAGGAACAAATTTCACCCTGCTATAATATATATAATATACTATTGTAGTATATAATGAAGTATATATATATATATGTATGTTTTGATTTTCAGGTTTGGCTTTGGCATCTGGCTTACTAGATCGTCATGCAGCACATGTTTATGTTACAGATACCAGTAAAAAGAGTATTGGAGATTTGCATGATGCCTTAGCTTCAAAAGTATTTCATGTTTAAATATATTCATTTATTTTATTTTATAAATGATAAGTTATAATGCATAACAATACAAATATAGGTTTCACCTATTAGTTTAATAAAATTTTTCAATTTTTAAAAATAATAAGCACCAGGGGCGTAGCTCTACCACCCTATCAGCCACATCAATGATACTGGGACCCATCATGTGTAATTACAGTCCTTCTAACAAGGTTCTCATACCTAAAAAAGTTTCCCAAAGGAATTGTGATACAGGGCCCTTTCAGAACTAGCTACGCCATTGCTAAGCACCTCAACAAATCTTTCAAATTTTAATTTTAGTTTTTCTTGCCTTAAATTAACATTTTGACTTTATGTTATGATTGTTAAATGAATGCTAAGAAGTAAAATATTTTTACTATATTGATATATTTGGAATAAATGTTCTCTTATTTTTAAAAATAATAAATATTGTTAAATTGTGAAAATTTATAAAAAATTCTATTTTAATAGAAAATTCTGAAGAATGTGTAGTGAGCTTTGTGTTTAAAATGTGGCCGCGGTAGCCGAGTGGTATGGGCATCGGATCGTGGCTGGCTTTGTCATGAGTTCGAGCCCAGTACCACTAAAGACCCGCCGTGTAGGGCAGCGATGCACGCTAAATCTGTCGAGAGCTGAAACGTCCTTCCATTGGTGTGGTGTGATAGTTAGGAGAGGGGGTGCCAGCTCAGGTGTCGTCCACATCACTTGACCATGGTTCAAAATTACGTAGTCCGTTGCCAAAAGCCCTCGTGCAGCTGAACAGTGCGACGTTAATCTTCACTCACTTTGTGTTTAAAATTCAAAATACATTTTTGAATTCAGTAACATATATTAGTATAGTGCCTTTATTGTACTATTTTCAAAATTTGTTTTTAAATTATAGTATTTTTGTTATTTTCTTTTAATGAATAAAATGACATGTTTTTGAAATTGATTTTATAGCTTGCTTGTGTTTCTCTCTCTCTCTCTTTCCAGGCTAGAGGTCGTTTGAAAGTTGAGAAAGTATCAATAGGTGACAATGCTATTGTTGGTTATGACTGTGATATTTTTGCTCCTTGTGCAGTAGGGCATGTAAGTAAAGGCATGTTTTAAAAATTAATAAGAAATTTGTGAATAAAATATTAAGGTAATAACATTGAATAAAACATTAAAATTTAAAATATATGTTGTAAAACATATTTTCTCTATTGGCAGTAATATTTTATAGTGTACTACTGATTAATTTTAAAGCTGTCAATTGTAGTAAAATTGTTAATACCAATAAACAATAAATGGCTGATATCTTATTATTATTTGTTTTCTACACATAGTCTGAGCAATTCATATGAAATGTACTTTAACTTTGCAATACTTCATGTATTTAATGTTATATTTAAAATCAGTTACATGATAAACATATTACTCAGCATGTGTTCTTCATTTTCAGTTGATGGTTTTTTTATTCATTAATAAGTATTTAAATATGTGATAAATAAAACTTAAAATATATCTTCTCTTTTGCACAGCTGAAAAACTCCTTGGTGGGAACATAAAGCGATTAATATCATCATTAACTTTCACAAATATTAACATCATCTTAAACAATAGAATTAAATATAAATTTTTAATCTGTTGTCATAATGTCTTGAAAGATTTCTCTTTTAAGAAGCTGAAAATATGTAAAATAAAAACTTTGAGTTAATACAATTAATTATAATTATATTGCATGTCACATATGATTCTAAGTAAGAAATTAAATTCATCAGGGAAAATTAATATTTATCAGATTAAAATATGTTGACATTTTATGAAATAAGTACTAAAAAGATTATCATAAAAGAAATAAAATTAAATACCTAAAATTAAATACCTAGGTGAAAATATCCAAAAAAATAACGTTTTAGGAGTAAAAGTTAATTTTTACTCTAGAAAATGAATAATTTTGAATTTTTAATTTGTGGGAAGAGATATTCAATACACATTGTTAAGATTTTACAGTCATGATTTTGTCAGTCATTAATTTATTTCAATGGCAAACATGAGGTGTATAAAGTGCTTTGAAATCTTTTAAGTTAATCTTTAGGTTAAATTAAAAAGTAATTTATCACTGAAATTAATTTATGGTGCATTTATTTACTTGTGTCTTTTAAATATTTCCTCAATATTCTAAAGACTGATCTCATAATTTTCATTCATTTTCACTTCACTTGAAAACTAATGCTTTGATTACATTCCAGGTACTGACTCCCGATACTATCCTTGACATCAAGGCAAAAATTGTTTGTGGTTCAGCCAATGCCCTGCTTGCATCTGAGAATGATGCAACTCTTTTGGTTGAACGAGATGTCACTTATGTGCCTGAATTCATACCCAACAGAATGGCAAGCTTATTTTTCAAATATTTCTGACTATGATACTTTTGTATATTATACAATTGAATTAAAATTGTTGGTTTCTAAAATGATACTAATTCATATGATAATTTTTTCAACTAATGGTTTAATAATGAGAAAATATTTCTTTTACATGTATGAATTTAATATAAATTCAAAATATCCATTTATTTTGCTATATAATTTGATTTATTAATTGAAATCTATTAAATTTACAAATAAAGGGTGTTTTTTTAGAGGTATAGAACTTTAAATTGCAATAAAACAACGATGTATTATTCGATTGACATGATTTTTTTTTATTCAAAAGATAATTTTGTGGTATTACATTTTAAATATGATTTCTGGCATATGACTGCCATGGCTGGCTCGGATGTAGTCCAATCTGGACGTCCAATTTTCGATGACTTTTTCCAACATTTGTGGCCATATATCGGCAATAACACGGCGAATGTTGTCTTCCAAATGGTCAAGCGTTTGTGGCTTATCCGCATAGACCAATGACTTTACATAGCCCCACAGAAAATAGTCTAGCAGTGTTAAATCACAAGATCTTGGAGGCCAATTCACAGGTCCAAAACGTGAAATTAGGCGGTCACCAAATGTGTCTTTCAATAAATCGATTGTGGCACGAGCTGTGTGACATGTTGCGCCGTCTTGTTGGAACCACAGCTCCTGGACATCATGGTTGTTCAATTCAGGAATGAAAAAGTTAGTAATCATGGCTCTATACCGATCACCATTGACTGTAACGTTGTGACCTTCATCGTTTTTGAAGAAGGATTCCACCAGCCCATAAAGTGCACCAAACAGTCAGTTTTTCTGGATGTAACGGTGTTTCGACATACACTTGTGGGTTAGCTTCACTCCAAATGCGGCAGTTTTGTTTGTTGACGTAGCCATTCAACCAGAAGTGCGCTTCATCGCTAAACAAATTCGCTTATGAAAATCGATAACAACGGCAATCTCGTTTTGGGCCCATTCGACGAATCTACGCCTTGCTTGATGATTATTTTGAGGATTTGCCAAACCAAACTGAGAATAAATCACTTGACAGCTGTTAAATCGGTCGCCATCTTGGAAAGTAATGCCAACTTAAACTTCTATACCTGAAAAAAAAACACTCCTTATAACCAAAATATCTCACTGCATCATTTTGAAAAAAAAGTATATTTTTCCCCTATACATTAAAAAACTATTTGGAGTTATATTAATTGTAAACTTTATTTAACATGTGATCACTAAGTTTATGATTCATTCATTCATTTGGCATGGCGGTCCAAAATGGATTCTGGCCTTCCTCGGAATTTCATTCCATGCTGTCCTACTGCTGGCAAGGCTTTTTCAGTTTTGTCTCCTTGGTAGCTTTCTGGTTTTTTCCAGGCACTTAAGTTTTGGTCTTCCTCTTTTTTGGGTAGCAAATGGTTTAGCTAAGATGTTTTCAGCTGCTCTATTGACATCTTGTCTTATAAAGTGTATGTAATCCTCTTTGTGTGTGTGTATTGCTATGAATTAATGATCTGTGGGTTCTTTGAATAATTTATAAATTTTGCATTTTTTTCTTTTTCTATAATTATTCTATTTAATTCCACCAAATATGCTTCTTAAAATACCTTCAAGTATAGCAACATTTTTTTTATCATCCTCAGTTATTCTCCATGCTTCAGCAATGTACGTGAAAAAAAGGCCTAATCAAAGTTTTGTAAATGATTAGTTTGGTTTTTCTCTAATTAAATTAGATTAGAAATATTTTTGTAGTCTAAAAAGCATCTGTTAGCTGAATTAATTTTAGTATGAACTTCCTGCATTGTATCATTCAGTGTGTTCATTTCAGGACCTAAATATTTGAACCTTTTAACAACTTCAAATCTATATCCTCCAATTTCAAAATGAGGATTATTAAAACTGGTACATGCTATATATTTGGTTTTATTCTCTAGTACTTACATATTATACTATGGACCAATTTCACCAAATCAAAAGACGTCAAATGCTGTGCTCCCCATGTGCAAAACTGATTTCCTGTGCATACTCCTTTTGTATCAAAATTTAACATATAATTTTGGGTAGATTAAAAAAAAACTAAGTTACTTTTAAAATAACATGTACACTCGAAATAAACAAAATATGAAACTACATTATTCAGACCCTAAATGCTATTATTGCATTCAAAATTGTCACAAATATAACTTCTTCCTCATTTAGTTCCTATCTAAGTTCACAAGTGCAAATCTAAATGCTGTCAATGTGCCAATCTATGATGTTTCTTATTTTGCTAAAATAAAGTCTTTCAAATATTTATTTGTTAGACACTAGTGTATCTAGTCCTGTGTGGGCATAGTATCAAAATTCCTAACATCTTTCCTAAACATCTTGCAATTTTTTACTTACACATGTTAGGACCCCATATTGCTGATTCGATAGTAGCTATACCCCTGGTGTTAGACCAAAATACTCCACTGCGTTCTCTCTGAAAGAAAATGAGTCATTTATTTTAATTATTTTTTCCAACAAAATGAGAAAAAAATGTTACAAATTATAAGCAATGTTACTATTTTTGAGTGTGCAAAATAAATATATTTTAACATGCATAGGAATGAGCCATGAGAAAAGGTTACTTCCAAGCATCTACTTAAAAAAAATTGTGTTTGAACATGCAAAGAAACATATTTTCACTATTGGCTGCATATTACTACATTTTTTTATACAAAGAAATTTATTGACAACATTATACATAAGTACTTATTCTGCATCTTACTTCCTTTAGCATCCAGATAAAGGAAGACCTGCTTAAGTGATTTCAGGATCCGAGCAACAACACCATTGTCATCATCAAATGTAAAAATCTGTGCAGATTTATTAAAAATTGTTCCTCTAGCTTTAATGTTTGAATATTTTTAAATCTTTCAAAAAGTGGGATTGAACAAAAGACAAGCCTGCCTGAGGTCATTTAAAATGATAATAGGTTCTGACAGATTGTTCTGAATTTCCACTCTTAGTTTAGTTTCATTTAAAGTAATAGTGACCAGCTTGGTAAGTTTTTCAGGTATATTCAGCTCTCTCACTGATTCAATTAGTAAATTCCTGTTTACTGAGTGGTAAGCTGTTTTAAAATTTATGCATAAATAGTGGATATTAATATCGAATTCTCTTGTTCTTTTCCATTATTTGTTTCAACAATAATGGAAAAGAACGAGAAAATTGTCAATCCCTTATGGAATCCACATAGATAATCACTATGATGTTTTCAATATTAGAAACTAATATGTTGCATAGTTTATAATTTATAAAAGGTGCAAAGCAGACAGTGTAATTTGAGCTCTCCAAGACATTTCCTTATTTTATTTTCTGGCAGATGATGCTCGTTCTCCATTCCTGAGGCAGAACTTCATAATTCCATACAAACTCGCTAACATGGTAGATTTCTTCAACTATTTTATATGATGTATTTTTAATGCTGAGAAAATGGAATTAAGGCCTGGAGATTTGTTGTTTTTAAAAGTTTGTTTATTCTTTCCTCAATTTCTATTAAAGATGCCTGTGGAACAAATACATTGCTTGCACTATGCTTAATGGCTACAGAAGCCTAATGGTCATGTGGTCACAAGCTCGAGACTGATGTATAATGAGTTTGAACCTTAATGCCACTTAAAACTGGCCATGTAGAGGGGCTGGCTGATGCATGTTAAATCTGTAATGACTCAAAATCCTTCCATTGGCATAGTGTGGTAGTTTATAGACGGGGTTCCAGCTCAGGTGTTACTTTGTCACTTGAGCAAAGTTCAAAATTACATGGTCTGTCCTTGTTGTTCTCCCTTATGTTACTTTATAATGTGATGTTAATAAACCCTTACTTACTGCAAGGTGTTTAAAATTAAAAACCATTATTTTATATAGAAATCCTTTGAAGTAACTAAAATGTGTATTTGTATTATGAAATAATTATTTTTGTGTGTATTTTAGGCCTTTGTCAATGCAGCTAATGAAAATTATGGTCGAATCTACAGAGATCCAGCTATCGAGAGACATTTTGATAAAAATTGGGAGCATTCCGTAAGTTGTGCCATTTTTTTTTTTGTCCATTAGTTCAGCTACTTCTAAGGTACTTACAAATTTATAACTAATTGTTTTGAGATTGAAAAAAAAAACTTAAATATTTATGCTTTAAAATGAACATTGTAATCACAATACCTTTTTTAGTTATATAATGTGGCAATTATCTGTGGAACCCCATTTTTTTAGTACATTTAAAGTGAAGTAAAGTTTCAATGTTATTATATGTGAATCCATTATTATCTATAGAAAATATATGTTGTATGAGTATATTTCAGAGAATTATGAAAGTTTATAATGAGAATCTTTGTAAATAGTCTTGAGTATTAATTTTGATATATTTAGTATTTGTCTCTACATATGTTTGAAATGTAATTTTATGTGATATTTAATAATTTGGAAAACTGTTTTCCCCCTTTTTAGATTTATTACCTAACTCAAGAAACATTAAAACGGGCATCTGAAAAAAATATCACTGTTATTGAAGCAGCATATCAAATGGCTGATGTCTATATTCCGCAGAAACATCCTCTGTGGCCAGATAGGACCAAAAGTATCATAAAGAGTCTTGTTGAGGGTCAATGGCATCAAGGCCAAGACTTTTGGCGCAAACGCCGAAACTTTGCAAAGTCAGATTGCACTTAGTTTTATTTACTCAGAAAAAGAGAGGCTGAATCTTCATTTTCTAGTGCTCATTTTTTTCAGGATTTATTTAATTTGTTTAATTAATACTTATCATTGTCATGTTAAAATTGTCACAATATTGAAACTCCATGTTGTTTTGTGATAAATAATGTTAAAGATTCATTTCCAAAGGAAAACTTGTATTGTAAAATCTTGTACAAATTCCCTTTTGAGTTTGTATTTTTAAAACAAGTAACTGAATATTTGTTTTTGTGAGCTTTCTCTAGAAGTGATAACGTATTGTGAAATCTCGAAGTCTTGTTGTTATGTGTCAATTAATACAGTATTGTATATTATTACCTTTTATTGTTTAGTTGAAATAAATGTTATTTGTTTTACTTATGTTTACCTTAATTTTTAACTGTCTTTTTCAATTTCATAAAAATAATTTTTATATGTGTGCCAAATATTGTTCTAGTAAAAAATGTTAAGTATTAGAAGTTTAAAAGTTTTATATAAATATCTTATCTTTTTATTATATATGCATACACGTAGATGCAGAATATGTATGTGTGTGTTCCAATATGTATTCTGCACACACATTTCATTTGATCTTTAGAGTACTACTTTCATTGATGGTTTCTATTTTTATTATCTACATATCTTTTCTTTTTGAATAATTTGTAAAATTAACAGTTAACCTTTCATCATTGAAGAATTTTTAAGTAGTTTTGTAAAATTCTATCATAAAACCATATCTTTATAACAAATTTGAATTTTTGTTCTTGTATGAATAGTTAAATCATCAAATTTTAATTATTTTTAGTAGTTTTTGAAATTAATGGTGGATTTAAAAGGAAGCTTTTACTAATATTAATTGTTTCTAATACATCTTTTCATTGAATAAATTTGTATAATTCAGAAACATAAATGTCTTGACTCTCTAATATAAATGAAAAATTTACTTGTGTAAAGCAAAGAGGATTACTCATTTGTGTGTTTTTAAATTGACATTTATTCTTTTCCTACTAATCTCTTTCATTTCAGTTGAAGTAAATTGTGCTTATTTTTCATGAATTACATTGTTAAGTTTTCTATCTTGTATTCACATGTTAAATACGTAAATGTTTTCCTCTAATTTCTAATTCAGATGTTCATTGTTCAATTCAATCTGGATTTTATATGTTCAATTCAATCTTGATTTTATAGTTATGTTTTATAATCTAAGTCTGTCTTCTCTTGCTCTTGAAGGCACTTTCAATAATCAGTTTTACATAAGATTTTCTGCTCACACATGTGATTCTTTTTTATAACCATTTGAATGTAGTAACTTCCTTTTTAAAAAAATCTTACTTGAAATTAGCTTTTTTTTAATCAGTGAAAGCATATGTACAGAAATGTATTATTTGTTTTTAAAACTCACCTTTTTAGCAAAGCATGCTTATATCAGACATAACTGAAAAAAATATAACATTCTAATCTAAATCATTTTATATGGATGACAACTTGAGAAGCAATTGAATTGTTTCATATTTTTAAAGAGTACATAAAAGGTTTACTAACTTTTCCACTATTAACATTAATTGCTTTAATAACAATGAACTTCATGAATAAACAAAATGATTATATGTTGCTGTTGATTTAATGAAATTATTTAGCAATAGTTGTGCTAAATTTTAAAATGCATTACACAACAATGAATAGTAAAATAATTTAAATATATATTTATATTCATTTCAATGTGAGAAATTGCAATATTTTCTATTAAAATTAATGTTAGCTTTGAAGCAATGTTAATTTCTATAAGTGATGTAAAAAATAATTTCTAAAAGACACTCTCCTAAACATTTGCCTGATGATTTCACAAACTCAAGATTTGTTTTTTGATTTCTTTATGTGGAAGTAGTAATTGTGTGTGTGAGTTTATGTATTTAAATTAAGGTAACTGTTGGTGTATCATGAGAATTATATAAAGTAGTGCATTTTAATTTTTTTTTTAAGAAAAATGTAAGAATTTTAACCTTAAATGAAAAAATTGGGATTGCTTTATTTTATGTGAGAACTTAATTTTATGCAATTACTAAATGCTTAATTTATGCTTGAATTAAATTTCAAGAATTATTTTAATATCCACATTTGGGTTTGAAAAATATTAAGGATTATGATTACATTCTTTTAAAATTTATATTGAACAATTGTTTTTTGGAAAAGTGCTGAATTTATACAGAACTTAAAATTTCTGTATGATTTTAGAAAAAATAATATAAATTAGTGCTTTACACACATTGGAGGTACAGGATTTTCAATTCCTCCTTCCATGATGATCATTTAATTATTTCTTGATACACAACACTCCAATTCTTGGAAGCTCCCCTTTTCTCCTAAAAAAGTATGTATATGTCACTGGTATCTATTAAGGATAAGTAACAATAAATGACATATTGAAGAAATGAATTTTAAGAAAAAAACTTATTCGTTCCAGAGGAATGGGAAAAATAAATTTTTTGCATGCTATAAGGTTACACAAATAAATTTTATAAACAAATTTGTTTTATAAAAAGTTAACTTTCTAAAAATGTAAGAATCATATCTATTACCTATTTTTAAAAAATAAAAAAGCTTTCTGAATGTTACTGAATATATGTTTGTATGGAACTTTTTTAAATTTTTGTGTGTCAAAGATGATTACGGTAATTTTAACATTGTTCACATAAAGACATAGTTTATTAAGTTTAAGTTTAGCACATATTAAGTTTTTTTTTCATTCAAACAGAGGCTTGGAAATTTTAACATTTCTATATGAACAAAAACAGATTTTTTTTTTTTGCTTTTTATTTTACTTTTAATAGATAAACATAGCTATAGAATTGCACAGTGAGATTTCAATCCATCAGCAGGATGCCATTTCAACGAACGCCCTTGTTTCCCTCTTCTGTAAACTTCTAGTAGTAAATAATAGTATAGTTCTAAGAGAGAGATAGTATATAGAGTAAGCTTCTGATACACATCATTAAATTTAACCCTTTATCTACCGCATTATGTTTTACTGCAGTTTTTTTCATGCAATATTTTTTTTTTCAATCACTACATTGAAAATTAAGGGATATACATAAACAAAATACTCAACTTTGAGAAATTTAATCTGTTAGAGCTAATTAATTAAAGATATTCAACTGTAATATTAATTACCATAAAATCTGGTGAATAACGCGCACCTTTACTTTCAAGCTGATTTTCGATATATTCGCCGTATAACGCGCACTTTTTTTTACGAAAAATTTATTAAATTTTACATAAAAAATAATTCCTAAAAATTAATTTTTACGAATCATTTATTCGAGGTATTATCCCAGATTTTTGAAAAAATAGTATACTTCTATATACAGTCGACTCTCAATAATACGAACCTCTCGCTAATTCAAAGTATATGCTCACACACACAGCCCCTAGAAAAACTCTTGATATTTCGAACTAAAACCATACGTTTTGGTACTCTCAATATTTCAAAGTAAAATTTGTGGTTTGCCAGACTAAACATGCGATAATTCGAAGTTATCCTATAAAACTGGATAATTCGAACCTTCAATATTATGAAGTTAGATTCACCAGCGGTTTTTTTACTGAACTTATTTTCGTCCAAATTGTGCATGTTGATAGAATAACTACTTTGTTTATTATATTTCCGGTATTTTCTAAGCAGAATTTTGATTTATTCCTACACCATCTATTTTTTTTTTCCATTGATATCCAAGCTTTAGATGGATAAAGGAAAAACTGCTTTCTTTTTTATTCACTGTGCAGTAATGAGTGATGCTTCCTTTTACAAGTATTGCACAATAATTTTGATTTGCATTGAGTATTTATTACTATATAATAATGAGTCACATTTAAACAGATGTTTTTTTAAAAAATAAAATTCTCAAATTACATACAAGATTATTCAGCAGAATTGTTTTATGGCAGAGAATTGAAAGCGAAAAATAAAACCTTTATATAAAAATGTAGGAGGCAAAGACAGGAGAGACAGGGATTTAACTTTATTCTATTATTTTTTTAAAAAAAGAGCTGCAATGTGCCACTAAGAATTGCTCCATGTGCCATAGTTGTCGACCCCTGTTATTAAGTATAACCCCGTAGCTGAGTGTGAACTGGGAATACGCATTGTGTTCATTTTAGATTCCAAATTTTAAATTAAAAATATTGTTTTACTAAAGTTGTGGTGATTTACGTTTCCTACCTGTTAATTTCGATAAACCTTGGGCCACTACTTTACACTTCACCTCAGTGTCGACTTATCACGCGAAAGGAACGACATGTCTTCTTTTAAAAAATACAAGTACTTAACAATTTCTGGAAAGAGAAATGTGATAGAATCAGTTGAAGAAGGTGAGAGGAAGGTCGATGTAGCCAAAGCATTTGAAATCCCACTGAGCTCGCTCTCCACTATTCTGAAGAATAAAGAGAAAATCTTTAGTGCATCTTCGAGTAGAGTGAGAAAACGTGTTAGTAAAGGTAATTTTCCACGTCTTTGTTAGACATTTAAAAAATCGGATCCAAATTTTTATGATCTCCTTGTGTTGTTTTTCCAATCCCGTTCCATGATCTCAATGAAAGTAAGCACACCGATTCGAACCCGATCTTTTTGAGTTTCGTGATTTGAGGTTGGCAGCAACTGCCATGCAAATCGAGCTAGTATTTAAACTCGGCTCATGTTAGTTTTTGAAAAGGAAGGAGAAACGGAAATATAAGAAGTATGTGAGTGGTTTAACTCTTAGAGGGAGAGAACAACTGGTTGGCAATGCAACTGCAGGTTGCATCACCATTTTAGATTAGAAATTAATTTTTACAATATTAGAAGACGGTTCGAATCGGATGTCTCTGGTAATGTTGCTTTTTGAACTTATTGTTTTTATCGCTCCAGTATCGAGCAAAGTGACTTTATGATGGATTATTAAAGGCCGATTTTAAGAAACTGTTTTTCGTCTTCATGCCTCCTCGACACATAAATTTCACTGCTAGCTTTGCAAAATTTAAATTAGCTTACCTATAAGTGTAACAAATTTGGTTATGGGCCCAGTCCATGTACTGTGTCGAGACAGGCTAAGCAGTTGAACCAGTCCATGTACTGTGTCGAGGCAAGCTAAACAGTTGAACCAGGCCATGAACTTTGTCTATTTAAATACTGTTCCAGTCTAGAACTATTTTTTATGAACTCTGTTGCTAGTACGCTAAATCGAGTAACAGGTATGGAGTTTAACAACCAGATATCAGTGTTGACTCCAAATAACTGGAACACATGGAAGCATGATATGCAAGTACTCTTAATGCATTATGGTTGCTGGCAGTTTATAATACAGACCAAGCCAGAGCAACCTGATGAAGAAGCAACATACAAGGAAAAATTAGATCAACAACTTCGTAAGGATAGATGTTATACGTTGATCTATACTAACATCAGTTCAGATTTGAAAAATCTGATAACGGAAACAACTGACGGAGTAGCGGCATGGAAGATATTAAAAGATCACTTCGAACCAGTCACAAGAGCAAGGGTAATTCAACTATTAGATCAATTTTTGGAACAAAATACCAACCAGGGAAGATGTTGGAATCTTCATATCTCGTGTAAAGACAGCGGCAACCAGACTACAAGAAGCGGGTCATAAATTGGACGACCTGTACATAGGATTTCAATTAATAAGGTGGCTTCCTCAGGAATTCCAGTCTACCGTGCAACAAATCTACAGATGGAAAGAAGAGGACTTCAGAGTTGTCAAAATTGAAGCAGAGCTGATATTAGAAGCCAATCGTCTTCAGTTGATGAAACAAGATTTGGAGAAAGCGGAGAATGCTTACTTGAGCAGTTTCACTTCGAAGAAGTCGAAGACGTTACCTGGTGCTACGGCTGCAGCTCATGGAAATCCAAATGGCAAGAATGATTACCAAAAGAAAAGTGGTAAGGTATTTAACTGTAAAACTATTAAAAATGTTAAACAATCTATTAAGACTATAGGTCCGTGTTATGTATGTAATAAGTACGGACATCTTAAAGTAAACTGTAAAGAGAAAAAGTCTCTACAAAAATCTCCTTCAACTGTAAATGAAACTTTTAACACAAAGTTTAATATAAATTTAAGATTTTGTGAAGCTGAATGTAGTCTTTTAGAACTAGATAAACAACTCGTAACTAGTTGTATCTTATTTGAGGAAAACTCGGATAAAGGTGTTTGGGTAATAGATACTGCTGCCACGAGTCATTTTTGTAATGACAAGAGTTTATTTCTAGATCTTAAGCCGATAACTAACATGAAAATGTCGTTAGCAACGGAGGATAAAAGTTGTCCCGTAGAAGGAATCGGTACACTTAGATTTCGGGTAAAATATAAGGGGAGTTTTCATGAAATAACTTTGACTGATGTTTTATTTAATCCTAAGTTGAGGAGAAATTTACTATCCGGTTCCAGATTAGAAAGTAAAGGTGCGCATTTTGTGGGTACTAAAGGTAAAATTAATGTTTTTAATAAAGACTGGATAAAATTGTTCTCGGCGACACGCCATGAACATTTGTATTTTTTAAGCCAGATCATTATATTATACCAAAGAGTAAAGAAATTAGTTTTTTAGTGATGTAACCGCTAAAACAAAAACGGATCAATAGAAATATGGCATCAACGCTTTTGTCATGTTAATAACGATTACTTGGTAAAAACTAGTAAAAATGATAGTGTAAAAGGTCTCCCACGCTTAAATGATAATGGTAAGACTCATTGTATACCGTGTAAATTAGCAAAGTCCAAGAGAGTTTCATTCAAAAGACGGGGGCCGTAAGATCAAAACGTCCATTGGAATTGTTGCATATGGACCTCTGTGGTCCAATGCCAACTGAAAGCCAAGGCGGTAATAAATATTTCTTGAGTATAATTGACGATTATTCAAGAAAGGTGACTGTATTTCCCATCCGAAATAAATCTGACGTATTTCATACGTTTATAAGATTTCATAAACGAGCAGAACGTTTTCTAAGTAAAAGGTAATAGCAGTTAGAACTGATGGCGGACTAGAATTTTGTAATAAAGATATGGATAATTTCTTGACAAAACTGGGTATAAAGCATGAGGTAACAAATTCATATACGCCAGAAATGAATGGGGTCGCGGAGAGATTCAATTTAACCGCTCTAGATGGCATCAAAACATTGCTTAAGTCTAGTGAAGTTCCCCATAAGTTTTGGGGAGAAGCATTACTTTGTTTCACTTATGCGTGGAATCGAATTTGTCACAAAGACGGTAACAAAACGCCTTTCGAAAAATATTCAGGTAGAAAACCATCGGTATTGCATCTAAAACCTTTTGGATGTTTGGCATACGCTGGTGTGTCAAAACAAATTAGAAAAAATTCGATATGATTGCGAAAATGGGAATTATGATGGGATACGCACAACGTACTAAGGGTTATAGAATATGGTTGATAGATGAAAATAAATTAGTCGAGACTATTATTGTAAGATTCGATGAAAATAAGAGGGGAATTAATTTTAGACAAAAAGTTAATAGTAACTTTGGATATAATTTAAACCTTCCTGATTATTATGATGATGAGGATGATTCCGATAGAGCAAAAGATTCATTAACGAGTCGTTTAGTTTCAAAGACAAGTACGGAAACGCCCTCAACATCTGAAAAACCAAATGTATCTTCCGATAATCATAGCTTGATCCCATGTACAGAGGTTAAGTGGATTCGAAATATAGGTAGGAAAGTAACTGGATCTAACGTATATTATAGTATAGAAGGGGAAGCAACCCGATTGAAATCTTTTAACGAAATAGAGAGATACTGTAAGAGGCATAATATTAAGTATGATCCTAGTTTATTTAATTTTAGAAAAGATAATACCGAATCCCAGGGATTTTCAGATTTGTCAGAGCAACAAGAAGCTCTTATGGTTGAAGTAACTATTCCTAACTGTTACAAACAGGCGATAAGATCCAGAGACGCATCTAAATGGCGTGATGCAATGGATAAAGAAATTAACGTAATGATGGAACGTAAAGTTTGGGATTTAGTTGATCATCCGGATAACATAAAAATTTTAGAAAACCGTTGGGTTTATACCATTAAATATGATGAAAATAATAAAATTGTTAGATACAAGGCCCGCTTAGTTGCGCGAGGTAACACACAATTACGAGGTGAGTCATTTGACGAGGTATTTCAAGAATACAAATTAGAACTTTCAAAAGTTAAATCATTAAAGCTAAGATGTTATTCAGACTCGGATTTTGCTACAAATAGGGATGATCGAGTGTCGATGGGAGGGTTCATAACTTTTATAGACGAAACGCCAATTTCATGGCGAACTTTCAAGCAAAAATCCGTTAGTCTGTCGACCATGGAAGCTGAGTATGTTAGTTTAACAGAAGCAGCTAAGGAATTCATTTGGCTAAAGAATGTAATTGATAATAAAAGTTTAAATTTGGAATTAAGTGAAAATGTAATGTTTTGTGATAATCAAGCTGCTATAAGTTTTTCAAAGTCACCGGTAGAAAATTGTAGAACAAAACATATCGATGTTCGTTATCATTTTCTAAGGAATTTGATATACGACAAGGTTTTCCAAATTAAATATATAGGTACCAAAAATAATTTGGCGGACATTTTTACCAAACCCATGGTAAAGGAAAAATTGTTAGAATTTTGTAGAAAATTATTTCTTTTAGAGAATAAGACTTTGTTTCTTTAAGATTAAAATATTAGTTTGTTTATTACAATAAAGATTGTGAATAAAATGTATTTTTTTGTGTTAAATTGTATAACATGTGATTATAGATTAAAATTAATTTACTGATTTGTAAGAGATAATGGTACGAGAGATTGGAAAAAGGGGGCCGATTGTTAGACATTTAAAAAATCGGATCCAAATTTTTATGATCTCCTTGTGTTGTTTTTCCAATCCCGTTCCATGATCTCAATGAAAGTAAGCACACCGATTCGAACCCGATCTTTTTGAGTTTCGTGATTTGAGGTTGGCAGCAACTGCCATGCAAATCGAGCTAGTATTTAAACTCGGCTCATGTTAGTTTTTGAAAAGGAAGGAGAAACGGAAATATAAGAAGTATGTGAGTGGTTTAACTCTTAGAGGGAGAGAACAACTGGTTGGCAATGCAACTGCAGGTTGCATCACCATTTTAGATTAGAAATTAATTTTTACAATATTAGAAGACGGTTCGAATCGGATGTCTCTGGTAATGTTGCTTTTTGAACTTATTGTTTTTATCGCTCCAGTATCGAGCAAAGTGACTTTATGATGGATTATTAAAGGCCGATTTTAAGAAACTGTTTTTCGTCTTCATGCCTCCTCGACACATAAATTTCACTGCTAGCTTTGCAAAATTTAAATTAGCTTACCTATAAGTGTAACAAATTTGAACAGTGTTTAGTTTCATGGATGAGACACAGTGTCGAGGACAGAATATTCCGATGGGTGGCTCTTTGTTGAAGGAAAAGGCTAAAGCATTCGCCAAAGAATTAGGAATCGAGTTTTCGGCTAGCGAGGGATGGCTTACAAATTTTAAGAAAAGGAATGGGATAGTCTTCAAAAAAATGTGCGTGGAAAGCTTAAGTGTCGACATTAACGTTTGTTCTAAGTGGCAGAACTCGCTTTCGTATCTAATAAAGGAGTACGAACCACGTAACATTTTCAACATGGATGAAACCGGACTCTTTTGAAGTGTTTACCAGAAAAACATTTACATTCAAAAAAGTAAAATGCCATGGAGGAAAACATAGCAAGGAGAGGTTAACTATTTTACTGGCTGTGAACATGGACGGCTCAGAAAAGATTACTCCTCTCGTTATAAGAAAATCTGCAAAACCTCGGTCTTTCAAGGCCATAAACTCGTTCCCTACCAAATACCGCTCAAACAAGAAGGCATGGATGACCTCCGAACTCTTTAATGAATGGTTGGTCCAACTGAACTCGGATATGAAAAGAGAGAAACGAAATATTCTTTTATTTTTAGACAACTGTACTGTGCACAATAACGCACCACCTTTATCAAATGTGAAACTTCAATTTTCCCCTCAAAACTTCAGACACTCGACCAGGGAATCATACATAATTTTAAAACTTTTTATCGGCGTGAAGTCGTTAAAAGCGTTTTGAATAACTTCGAAAATCAGCAGAATGTAACTACTATTTCTATTTTAACAACTTTAATCATTATTGACAATTCTTGGAGAGCTGTTACTCCTTTGACAATTCACAGCGGTTTTAAAAAGAAATAGCCCCTCGTCGAATCTGGTTGATGTGGACGATACACTCACTGAATTTAATGCTGAACCATTGCTTTGGGAAGATCTTCCAGAACAAGATTTGATGACTTCGTGTTGGTTGACACGGACATTGCTGTATGGGTTCTCTATCTGACGCTGAAATTGTGGCTTTGGATCACAATAATACAGAAAATGATGAAGACAAATAGGAGGAGTTGACTCCGGTAACTCTGTCAGAAGCTAAAGTGTCACTAAACAAACTACGCAACGTTCTCCTTCAAAATCATGTTGATTCAGACATTTTACAGACTTCATTTGTTCTAGAAAAATCTCTTGACAAAGTTAGATTGAATGCCTTAAAAAAAAGATAACAGATTTTTTCGACAAAAAGGATTAATTATACATAGTATGTATATTCTTTTAATAGTTGTTTTCAAGACATAAGTGTATTCTCTTTTAATATAGGACTTTTGACTTCTGTTTTATTTTTATACTGTATAAAATGTACTTTAAAAAATTATGTACAATTGTTGCTTTATTACATAGTTTTAAATTTAAAAGTGTTAGAAAAAACTTCTCTTCGTGTATTTTGAGAGTTTTTTTCCTATCCTCTTGATAATTCGAAGTTTTTCATTGGTCCCTCCAACTTCGAATTATCGAGAGTCGACTGTATATAGAATTGCATCTTATAGTAATAGGTGTTGATGGATGATGGAAGGCAGATGAGCTTGAATATACTCTTTTGACGAGAACTTCGTTGAGAGCAGTGTATTTAGTTCTATTTGTCAGAGAAATAATTTATGTATATATTTTTAAGTTCAGATAAGTAGTCATTAATCCTGTTGAATCTGACAATGAAAAAAAAATATCATACGATGGATTTAATGAGTTGCCTTAGAACTGTAGAACCAGCTAGGGAAATAAAAATATCAAAACGGAATGAGTGGAATAAAGTTGTTCAATGTTTTCACCTACTGAAATGGATGTAAATTTATTTTATTTTTAATATACACTGCTGAACAATTGCTAAGGACGGATCACAAATTGCTATGTAGCATAACATTAAGCGAGACATGAGGCCTAGTAGGATAAAATATAGTTGCCACACTGTTCAGACATTAGAATAAAGAATATTTATTGTTCTGGAAAGTGAAAAAGCTGTGAAACATCTGAAAGAAAAAAAATGTTCCTTTGATCTGCGTACGGAGAAAGGGAACAATACATCTAAAAGTCAGCAGGCACCTTAAAGAAAGGTATCAGTACGGGATATGTCCACCGTGGAGTGTGATGCAACATTCCACACGTCGTACCATACTTTGCACAACATTATCCAGCGGCTGTTGAGGCAATTTATCCCATTCCTCTGTGAGTGCACGGATGAGGGTGTTTTTGTTTGTCGGAGGATAGTTTCGACCAGTAACTTGCCTCCCCAAAGCATCCCACACATTTTCAATGGGGTTTAGATCTGGAGAACGCGCTGGCCATACGAGACGTTGAATACCCTCGCTGTCTAGACAATCCTGAACAGTGAGTGTTCGATGACATGTTGCGTTGTCGTCCATAAAAACAAATTTATCACCGACAGCACCACGGAAAAGACCAACATGAGGAAGTAGAACTTCATCAATGTATCGTTGGCCCGTCATAGTCCCATTCGCAACCACATGTAGGCGCGTGCGGCCATTGATCATGATGCCTGCCCACACCATGATACTGCATGTCGGATATCGGTCCTTTTCCTGGATATTTTCTGGACAATAAGCAGTACCACTCTCGCGCCAGATCAATTGGCGTCTACAATCCGATGACAGACTGAACCTACTCTCATCTGAGAATAGTACGCATGCCCAGTCCTGTTCAGTCCAATTGTGATGCTCACGACACCATTGCAAACGGGCAGTACGGTGCTGTCTGGTCAATGGGACACACACAACAGGTCTGCGTGCGTATAGTCCTCCTCCCCTCAAACGTCTGGCAACAGTTTTTCGGGAGATCTGCTTTCCTGAGGCAGCCAGAAACTGATTTGCCACCTGCTGAGCTGTGGTGCGCCTGTTCCCTTTTGCTGATAGGACGATATATCTGTCTTCTGCAGGCGTCGTACTTCTAACACGACCTTCCCCGTGCCGTCTACTACACATTCCAGTAGTTTTAAATGACTTCCACAGCCGTGAAACAACGCTGTGAGCGATGTCGAACTCCCTGGCAACATCTGTTATTTTTCGCCCTTCTTCGATCTTTCCAATAATTCGGCCACGCATAAAATCATCTATGTGATGTCGGGAAGACATGCCAAAATTTTTAAGTTCGTGTATTAAATCTTTCCTATAAAACTTTGACTTGAAACAACAACTGTCCACACGCGTCAAAACCTTTAAAGCGCTTATGAACGCTATCACGTGATGAACAGACGTGGAAAAAAAATTGCATACTCATACATCTTACTAATACAGCCCCTGGGGCAGCCAATCGGAGTCAATGTTCACTGTATCCAACATCCAATCAGAGAGCAGTCTCTTAGCTCTCAGCCAAGCCAAAAAACTCAAAAACTTTCCACCCAGATGAAGAACCATAGCCACGCCTCCCGGATTCCATCGCCCGACCAATCGCCATCATGCCACTCAGCAGAATGGAAACTTTTCAGCTTTTGCCATGCCCAGCATCATAGACTCTCACGATATGGGATTGAGGACTGTTTTACAGTCCAGACGCCCAAAAGAAAACGCCTATTCTTACTAATATCCCGCACTTATTCTAATTTTCCACATTTTGCTTCCTTTCATTTTGTGGTTGCTATGGATGATAGTGTTATCCGTCCGTAGCAATTGTCCAGCAGTGTATTTTAATCTCTTTTAGTTCATAAGGCAAGTCGTTTCTTTTAAATAAACAGTGTTCCGATCATTGACGTTGCTAGTTCATACTGGGCCCCGTATCAAAACTCCCTCGGGGAACTTTTTTAGAAATGTGTACTGTAGTTACACATTTTGGGGCCCCGTATCATTGATACGGTGGTAGCTACGCCCCTGGTTTCGATACAATTAGAGGTAAATTTTTTTTAGGCTCATCTCTTTTGTTATTTTTAAATCTATCGTTTTTATACCCGACGTATAACGCGCACCCTTAAGTTTCGCTCTTATTTTTTGTGTTCAAAGTGCGCGTTATACGCCGGTTTTTACGGTTTATGCAATGTTCACTTAAAATAAATAATCAAATCGCGCGTTTTCTGATGTCTTCATTAGCATACAAAAAAAAATATGAAACCTTTTGACATTAACTACTTTTTCGGAACAAAAATGACAATCGCCGCAATCCGATCGAAACGTCAGCTGAAAACGCAATTTCTGCTATATAACTATTCCAGTGGTGCACACAAGGGTGGTGTCCTAGGGGTCCAGAACCCCCCTAGTCCTTGTTTTTTTCGATCCCATGTATATATTACGTAAAATTTAAAGATGTATTTGTTATTGATAATTAATGCTAATTATTTGTTCAATAATTAATTTTGCATTGTTTTTGTTCTCGAAAATCGACGCAATCAAAAGAATATGTTGGGTGGCGTATTGGAGCATAATACCAAAAATGGTGGATTTTCGACCCCGGAACCCCCTGAAAATTTTTTATGTGAGCTACTGAACTATTCGCCTTCGCCTAAAAAATACTCATCATAGAACCCGTGCTGCCATATAGAGAGAGTGGATTTAAAATATAGAAGAGTATATTATAGTATAGAAGAGAGAGCATGTAGAAGAGTGGATTTAAAAGAATACTCCTGCTAAGTATCGTCAGAGTATTCGTAAAAATGGTTATTCTATGTAATTTTAAAGTGAATGGTACTTATAAGTGCCGTCGGTAGCACTGGCGTAGCTAGTTCTGAATGGGCCCCGTATCAAAACTTCTTCGAGCCCTCTTTTTAGAAATGAAAGCCATGTTAGTGGTATTATAGTTACACATGTTGGGGTCCCGTATCATTGATACGGCGGTAGATACGCTCGTGGTCGGTAGATAAATTGTTAACGTGCAAAGAAGATCACAGAACTCAAATCAATCTGTGGCGTACACAGACTACTTTCTTAAGTAAGCAAAAGCACTGCGACATAATCTGTATGCTAAAAATTAAAAATTTGTTGACTTATCTCAAGAGAACCCCAGCCTTGTGTACTCTATACTGAAACCCGTCATATTTGCTTTTCTATGTCTGGGCTCCAGTGGCGTAACGGAGAACATTTGGGCCCCCCTGCAAAGTCATATTTTGTGCCCCCAAGTTGGATTTTACAAAGAGTAGGTACTCGGTGGCAGTCAGGCTTGCCCCCTCCCCACAATGCGGGGGTGTACGTTACGCCACTGCTGGGCTCTAAACTATCAGCATCTCCGAAAATCTTCATTAGATAAGTAGTTATTTTATTTTTTAATTAAACAAACTTTTTTTTATTTAAAAATAATCAATTTTTAAGTTACTCTTTGGATATAAAGTTGCGCAAATAGCTTTGCATAAAAATGGTATTTTGGTTTTTAAAATTTTTTAACTGACAAATTTCCGTATTCTGTCTATAAAACTCAGTGCCAAGCTTTAAGCCTCTTAAAAATACTGTTTATGGATTTAGGTATACATTATTTGTTCTATTGTGTTTAATTTACCACAGGTTCGGGTTCTATTCCTGGTCTGGGCTAGGTCGACTCAGCCTTTCATCCCTACTACAGTGGGTCGATAAATAAGTACCAAGCTTGCTTGGGGACTTAAACCCTGGGGGTCTAGCTTCAGACTGACTGCCTGAGCGGGACATCTGTCCATGCACTTCAGCGCCCAATGGTCACGTATAGTGGGATGGGCACAGTAGGCCTTATGGGCTGTTGCGCCACTGAGTTTGAATTGTATGTTTAATTTATTTTATAATGGGATCTAACGACTGTAGTATCAATGTACTTGAAGACATTAGAGGAAGAAAGCATTTATATATATATATATATATAAAGTAGCAGAATGCATTTGCCAGCCTTCCACGCCCTCTCCAACTCAACCGAATGATCGTGGCATCAATGTTTCGATTATACTGCATGGAACCCTTTCCTCTAGAAACGTCATGTAAAGTTGCATGTTAAACCTATTGGAGCTCAAAAGATCTCACGGGGGTGCATGGAGTGGATCATGATCTCTAACTCGTGCCCTACGTTTTCCGAGTGCCACTTATGACCATGTAGAAGGGCTGATGCACGTTAAATCAGCAAAAGCTGGAAGTCCTCACGTTGATTTGAAGAAAGGGGTGCAGCTGAGGTGCGTGTGTCGTCTTCGTCACTTGACCGTAGTTCAGAATTGCAAAGTCTATATCAATAGCCCTCTTGCAGCTTTAAAATACGACGTTAATAAAAATTTTCATCAAATAGGGCAACATGGATGTGAAGTGTCACTTTAGATATTGATTTCGCCGCCCATCCGTATAGTGGTTAGTTCCGCTAACTGCTGTGCCGTAGGACCTAGATTCGAATCCCGGAGAAGGCATGGATGCTTGTAAATGAAGAATACCTTCGCGGCATAGGGGTATTCTAAATAGCCCTCGAGCCATAAATCCTCTCGTGAGGTTTGTGGAAGGGGAAGAGAGGTGGGAGGCCCTTGACCATTGTCTCCTGGTGTATTGGAAGAACTAGGCAGCCTGAAGCTTTTTTTAAAGTAAACAAATCTCCACATATCGCTACTGTAAATGGTTCGCTTTTATTTCATTTTTTTTTTCAAAGATAGCCACCTGAAGAAAAATTATTCTCAGTCAATTAAGTGGCATATAAAATTCAAACTTCTAATTGAGTTTTCAAAAAAAAAAATCAAAACATGTTTGTTGGTTTATTTTCTCGTATTTATGATAAATATTTAGCCTCTATTCTTTTTAGCAATTTTGTTTGTTGATTTTAAAAAACTTCCTGGTTTTTATCTTTTAAATTATTATTCGAATACGAAATAGTTTGTTATGCGCCAGATATAGTATCATTTGGGTATTACCGTTTTATCTGAATCTCGCCATACATCTTCATTTTAATTGGACTCCGATGTCCTCTTTGGTCCATTGGGACAACCGTCCGAACGTCAACAGATATAATGAATATCACGCCGTTGTCTGTCGGAAGTTCAATGCTGTTTACAAGCGGCTCGGGCGAATGTCACGCTTGGCGAGCAGAGCGCGAAATGGGCGCTGTGGGAAAGAAGCCAACGCCGCCGTGGCCTCGCACTTGGGGAGGATTCTTTTTTTAAAAAAATAATACGAACTCAATTGTTCGTCTAGAGGTTGTCTGTCGCATCTCCGTGTGGTGGACATTTTACCGACCCAGCATGAACGAGTTTGTCCACTTTAAGAGAAAAATTATGTGTGATCTTTCTAAATCGAGCTAGCGGATTTGGCGAGTTTCGAAATAGTATGATCATTCATAAATTTGGCATGTTTTTATTTTTTCATTTGTCCGAAAGTTTTCATGCAAATCGAATGAATGTTTTCAATCAAAATGTTATTTCAAACTCTTTGGTGAAATTGTGTTTGTGTAAATAAGGAATCAGAATAACGAAATAATTGATAAATCTAATCTTTTGAGGGGAAGGAAAATATTTAAAATGCGTGATTGCCAAATACATAAATGATCTGTTTTGAGTGATATGTTTGGGCTAGGATAAACTGGACTTTCTGGTTATAAATTTCGTTCCGCCAGTGCCAAGGGAGCAGGGGCTACCGCTCCTTGATACTACCGCCATATCAATGATATGGGGGCCCCAAGCTAAAAGGACCCCAACATATGTAACTACAGTACCACTAACAAGGTTTTCACTTCTAAAAAAGGGGCCCGAAGAAATTTTGATAGGGGGCCTACTCATAACTAGCTACGCCAGTGCAAGGGGGCCTGGTGCCCATGGTAGCCGAGTGGTATAGGTATCGGTTCGTGGCTCTCTTTGTCACGAGTTCGAGCCCAGTACCACTTAAGACCCGCCAGGTAGGGCAGCGATGCACGCTAAATCTGTCGAGAGCTGAAACGTCCTCCCGTTGGTGTGGTAGTTAGGAGAGGGGATGCCAGGTTAGGTGTCGTCCACGTCACTTGACCATGGTTCAAAATTACGTGGTCCGTCGTCAAAAGACCTCGTGTAGCTGAACAGTGCGACGTTAATATTCACTCACTCGCAAGGGGGTCTATAGATCTTCTGCGCCCAGGGCCCGAAATTAACTTATATCGGCATTGCTTTAGAAGGACCAGCTAACTGTCCTTTGATTGCGAATGCTTTACTCTACAGCAGTGTTTCTCAAACTGTGGGGCGCCCCGGGGGCGAGAGCATATCGAAAATAAAAGATTTAAAAAATAATTAGTTTGCTGGAATGAATTAAAACAAAATACTTTCAGACATAATAAAAAATGCACTTTTACTTTGATATAATTTATAAGCGCACGCGCGCGATATTAAGTCATCAAAAATAAAAACTTCTTCAATACCTAATTAGCTATCTTTGATCCTACAACCAAATAAAAAAAACGTTTATTTGATTTGCTGTAATCCCGTGATGAGAGATTTTTTTTATTACGCTTTCTTTTTGAAACTAACATACTACTCTTTCAGAGAAAAAACAGATCCCAGAATCGAAAAAATTTAGGAACACATAAAAAATTCATCACTGTCATTATTTTTGAAATACTACACATTATAGCTGTAATCTGTTTGACCTTCTAAGTTATTGGTACAGTTAGTTATGACCCCTCTCTTATGTGTTCTCTGTTGCACTTTTTTCCATGCAAAAGAGTTTATTGATGTTTGGAAAACCACGGAGAGCAAGCACAATGAAAGATTACTTGGCCAAGACATATTTTTATAAGTATTCTCAACATATAAAGCGTAACGAAAAACGTTTCACACAATTTTTTAGCAGTAACATACATATTATCATAATGAATATACTTAAAACCTGGAAGTGGTCGCGCGGGACACACAGATTTCGAAATCGTTAGTTCTGGCAAAACTGTTTATTTGTTACCAAAGAAAAATTGAAAACACCTTGAAAGTAGGTAAGTAAACTTTCTCTTAGTTAATTAGTGCTGCACAGCATTTTTTTTATAACTAATTAATTAATACTAAATTAAGAACAAGTTTAACAAGTATTAACGACTTCCATGAGCTTGTCTTGGAAAGCAAAGATTTTATAAGGAATGCTTATGATTAGAAATTTACCCTTTGAGTTCTTTTTCTATATTTAGCAGATATCTATATTTTGTCTTCTAAGCAGCCACCGCATTTTGAAATATATTCAATTTAAAAATTAGAGAAAGGAAAAATAACATAATAATTATCCTATTATTTAATTAATTAATTTATTTATTTTTGCTTAAAAGTAGTATTCACAATTTAATACTTATGTTATTAATTTGTATGGTTTATATATATAATTAAGATCGCGTATTGTAGCTTTAGCGTCAAAGTGCATTATTATTGCATTCAGTACATTATTAATGTACATGGGGGGCGCGATGAAAATTGTGATCGAAAAGGGGGCGCCAGGATTGAAAGTTTGAGAAGCACTGATCTACAGACCATCGACAGATGCCTCTGAAAATCGATTGTGGCTTAAAATGGAAGGCAAAACATTTATTGGATGGGGAAAATTAAGTGTTCACTCCTTTCAAAAGGAAAACTGTAATCGGCCACTTGCATCGATGACTTATCCCATTCCACAGTTTATATCCAGTATTCAGTCTATCCTAAACATCGTTGTATGCTCGTATTTAGGAAGTTTTTTTTTTATGTATACATTTTCTTTTAATCACTATCGGTAATAACATCAAGACGAGTTCACCATGAGGCTACTATGAAAAAGGGAGGTAATTTTACGAATAGAAAAAAAACTGAAACAGAGCAGCAGCCATTGAAAATTTGACACGGATGAAACAAATATACGTCGATGGCGCAAATAAAATGCAAATAATTTTTGCTTGCAAATGTTCAACGGTCTTTAATAGTTCTTTTACATTCTTCTATAACACATTCTCTTAAAAATGTTGCATAAAAAGAATTGGATGGCACGGAAGACGATACCGTGCCGAAAAATGGCGACGCCAGAACAAATTCCGGAAGTCAGCTGTGACAATGGGAGTAACGAATCATATTCGATACATGATATTGACGGTTTGAGTAATTATAGGTTTACAATAGCGCACACAGGAATTTTTCAAGGGGGGGGGGAGTCCGAGGACCAAAGTTCACCATTCTTGTATCATGTTCCTTTTGATTTTGTGGATTTTCGGGAACAAAATACAGTAAAAAACTAATTATTGAATAAATAACTAGCATTAATTAATAAAATTAATCATTAATAACGGATACTTAATTTTTCGTACTATATGCTTAGAATTATAATCAATCGGAGAAAAAATCAAGGGCTTTGAAGGGGGGGTCTGGACCCCAGGACCCCCTTGTGTGCGCCACTGTAGGTTCATGTACAGTGACTCCCAAAATTGAGAGTACACTTAATTCTGAATTCACCATTGGATCACCAGGTGTAGAAATTAATACGCTATGTTAACGCACTTTTGTACATTCAAAATGCATACATTACTCTTCCAAATAACATTAAATGTAAGATATGGAAATTGATTGAAACAAAAATATGAAGGCTCGAAAGAAAAACTACGCTATTTTAATGTCACAAAATTGAGGGTATACTTCTTCATATACACTTCACTATGCAAAACTACCAGTAATATTTTAAATAGAAATTTGATAATAGATCTATGATAAAGAAAGGCTTTCAAAGGCTATCTGATAACAAATTTGTGTTTGTAATTTGATGTCTTGATTAAAATGGATAATCGGAAGGAAACGACGATCGAAGAGAGAAAACTTGTTATTAAACTGTCAAATAAAGGTAAATCCCTGCGGAATATTGCTAAAGTATTTGGATGAAGTGTTAACTGCATCCAAAAAATCCTGCAAAAATTTTAAAAGACTGGTATGCTGGCAAATAACGAAGGAAGAGGGAGAAAGAAAATTATGAACTCTATAATCGAGCGTGAGTTATACATCAAGTGAAGATTGGTCCTAAAATTAGTGCTCCTAAAATTGCAGCCAGTACCTCTAATACCTTAGGTCGATCTGTTTCTGCAGAAACGGTACGAAGAGTCCTAAGAAAGGCTGGCTATAATGGTAGAGCAGCTCGAAAGAAGCCCTTAATTGGTAAGAGGAATAGAGTCAAGCGATTGAAATTCGCTAAATAACACATTTTAAAGCCTCAACAGTTTTGGAACGAAGTCATTTTCAGCGATGAGAGTAAGTTCAACATCTTCGGCAGTGACGGTCGTCGTATGGTGTGGCGTAAGCCAAATACCTCACACCACCCAAAACACACAATTCCTACTGTGAAGCACGGAGGTGGGTCGGTGATGGTTTAGGGGTGTATGGCTGCGTCGGGGGTGGAAAAGCTAGTATTCATGGGAATTATGCACACAAGATGGCTTGTCTTAATATACTGCAAAATAATTTGAAAGAAAGTGCTGATAAATTGGGACTGGGGTCGAATTTCATATTCCAACAAGACAATGACCCCAAGCACAATGCGTTTGTTGTAAAAGAATGTCTGCTTTATCATTGTCGGAATCAACTTAATACACCTCCACAGTCTCCCGACTTAAATGTTATTGAGTATATGTGGTCCCACCTTGAGAGAGCTGTGCAAAAACACCAAGTTACCAGCAAGGAACAATTGAAATCGGTATTGCAAGAAGAAGGCTGAATATTGCTCCCGAGACCACTAGACATCTTGTGGAATCGATGCTTCGGCGATTGGAAGCTGTCATATCAGCAAAAGGTTATGCTACTAAATATTAACTCTTTATTATTCATGATTTATGCAGGAAAATAGACGCATGTACTCTCAATTTTGTGGCTATTAATTTCTGTTAATTTTCTTTATAAGTTATTATATGTATGTGCTTAAACTATCAAATATTTGGTTTTATCATTCAAAGTAATAAATTATGATCTAATAAACGCATCTATGTTTAAAGGTTTTAATTATTTCCCTCATTTAATATTATTTTTCATTCTAAACATTGATTCCCGTTTTAAAAGTAGGTGTACCCTCAGTTTTGGGAGTAACTGTATGTATTTTAAAGTTTTTAATACTGTAAAATAAATCAACTATTAATTTCTTATTATTTCTCTTAAAATATATATATATATTTTTTAATTTCTTAAGTATCGGATATTGATGAACCTTTTACACAATTTTTTTATTTTTTCTCAAAAATGTGTAGTGAAGTGTGGGGGAGGATTAGAATCAAAGGAAACATTTTTTCACGAAAACATTTCGAAAATTTGGGGCACGGCTTAGATTTCAGTAAGTACGGTAAATGCAAATTTTTCTCTAATTATTTTTTAACAAAAAATTTAGACAAGCACTCATTACTTTTCTCAAAAATACTGCTGAGGTGACATATTTTAACTTTTTTAGTAGGAACACCTTAATGCCATTTGAATGCATTACGTTGTCAATAAAAATATGAATAATGCACTTATTAATAATGGGCTCAATTCATGTAACGTCATAGTCACATGATAGTAAAAACCACGTGGCTCTAGCCAATCAATTCAAAAACTCATGCGATGCCATAGTCCCACGATAAAAACTATCTAGTGTTTCCAGCTGATCAGTTCACGCGCTCCGGTGTTGCAAAGTTTTGCTCTTTGCAGAAACTTTCTCTTAAAAAACGTACATTGTATACAAAATACATTTTATTTAAAAGTACAAACATAAATATGATTTTTTTTTTAAATTAAAGAAATATTTAAGAAATTTTTTTTCCTAACATCTCTAAACATCTTTATTCAAATTTGAAATTTTATCTCAGTTTTACAAATAGAACAAGTACAGTTAGTTTAATGTTTGCTTTGAATTCAATGGAAAACACGTGTTTGTTTTTATCATGTGACTTCATGAATTGAGCCCATTACTGTAAAATCCGACGTATAACGCGCACTTTAAACACAAAAAATAAGATCGAAATTTACGGGGGCGCGTTATACGCCGGGTATAAAAATATGAGAGCCTTAAAAATAAAAAAAGATGAGCATAGAAAAAAAATTAGACGTCTATATATATCGAAATATTGTTTATTTAAAAGAAATGGCGTTTCTTATGAACTTAAGGGTTGTAGCTCAAAATCTTGTGATAATAACTCAAATAAATGACTTCAAAACATAAGAGCATTGCACACTTATATTTCAGGTTTCTTTGTAAAAAGGCAAGTATGTGCATTATACGGCGAATACACCATAAAATTAAAAAATATAGTTTGAAAGTATAGGCGCACGCTATATCTAATATATATTATAAATGTGAAAGTTTGTGAAAATCTTTGTTAGTCTTTCACGCAAAAACTACTGAATGGATTTTAATGAAACTTTACAGTAATATAGCTTATACATCAGAATAGCACATAGGCTATAATTTATAGAATAGACTATAATTTATAAAGATTCGGGAAAAGTGTCAAAAATATAACGATATTTGTCAAGTAAGTAGGAAAAAATTCTGTCTTCTGCTAGCAATTCTGGCATGCGCTGCAAAAAAAAAAACCACGTCTGCATATATCTATATTTTGTTTGTGAAAAACCTTTTTTGTTTTGGTTACGCAAGGTGCTCGCTTCTAATTAATTCCTCTGATATAATGCCTATTTTTTTTATTTCAGAATCAAACTAAGTTTTGAAGGGAGAGGTTGTTATAAATCTCTCTTTATTTTAATGTTTTCTTAACATCTTATTATGCACATTTGGTAGTAAGAAATTGATCTTTTTTCCAAATAAATGCTTTTATCAGTTCTGATACTTAAGTAAATAAGCTTTCTCTTTCACACTGCATCATTTGAACAAATTTTCAAAATTTATTTGTGGTTAGTAGTTAATTATAACGCTATAATTTTAATTGAATAGGCAGATATAATTATTTTTACACTTAAAAACGTAATAACTATTGTTCTGTATTTCTTGGAGTGTGAGTGAATATTAATGTTGCACTGTTCAGCTACACGAGGGCTTTTGGCAACGGATCACGTAATTTTGAACCATAGTCAAGTAACGTGAACGACATCTGAGCTGGCACCCCTTTCTCCTAACTACCACACCACACCAACTTAGAAGGAATATTCTACCAATACTTAGCAGGAATATTCTTTGAAATCCACTCTTCCAAGATATATGGCAGCACGGGTTCCATGATGAGTATTTTAGCGGAAAAAATAGTTTGTCAAAATTTAAGTGTCTTATGTTTTTGTATGTTAATGAAGACCTTAGAAAATGATTTGACTACTTATTTTAAGTGAACGGTATATATAATTATTTTTACAGTGGAATATCTTTATTTAATTAATTAGCTCTAACGGATTAAATTTCCCAAAGTGGAGTATTTTGTTTATGTATATCCCTTAATTTTCAATGTAGTGATCCAAAAAAATATTGTATGAAAAAAACAGCAGTAAATCATTATGCGGTGGATAAAGTATTAACGTGCATCGCTCCCCTACAGGGTGGGTCTTACAAAGCTCTAATAAAGCCCGAGTTATGAAAGTAGCTAGGCATTTGCCAACTTGACTCTATCGTTAACATTTCGCTATGTTTTTCATTGGATCGTCATTATAATTTAAGAAACGGCGTTGCTTGCGAATATTACAATTTTAACATAAAATAAATACTACAGAAAGTAATATTAATGTATTATACTTTCAGATAAAAATTATTTACACTATTTTAAGCGTTCATTACACAAAACTTTTAATGTGTTACTTTTGCGGAGCAGAAATCAGCTTAGGAAGGTATTTTCAAAAATCAACCCTCAAGAGTGTTACGGGGAGTTATAAATAAAAAAAATCCTTTTTATCAGCTATTAGACCTACATACTTAAAATTTAACAAAGGTGTTTTATTTCTCTCTTTTTTTTGTTACCTGAGTTACGCCCAAAGCTTTTTTTGTTTAATTTGCAATTCACGTAAAATTAACTCATTAAAAACTTCTTTATCCTTCAATCTGTGTTGTTTAATTTTTCAGTTCACCCGTGCGAAGAACGGGTATACCAGCTAGTATATATATATATATATATATATATATATATATATATATATATATATATATATATATATATATATATATATATATATATATATATATATATATATATACGCCGGATTTTACGGTAGTTTAAAATAAGAATAAATACTTATTTATAAACATTGGAATAATCAAACGCTTGTTACATCATAAGAATAATTTAAATATAGAATAAACTAACAAATAGTGTGTGTGTTTATTGATCTTTTTTTATCTTTGGCAATCTAACAAAAAACATAAATGTTATCCACTTGATATTAATTTTAGGAGAAGTTTAAAAAAACACAAAATAAGTAGAAATCTATATACTTCGAAATATTTTGAGCAAAATATTCCAGATAATAAACTATGAAAATCTGAATTCCAAGTAAAAATAAATAATCGGTTATAATATAAGGGAAGCTTTCACATGATGATAATTTGTGATGTTAACATACTTAGTTAAGCTTATAATTTCAATTAAAATATTATTCATCTTCATTGTCATTCTGCTGTGAAATTCGTCTTGCGTTCTCAAGTAACGGTAATAGAATGTTTATTACACGTCCGGGGTATTTTTTCTTCCTCAAAATGTAAATAAGAATGCTGATTCAGCAGAATACATAATGACATCGGCTCATGGGCTCTGAACCTTGACAAACAACGATACAAAGTTAAGACTGGCGCCGAAACAATTGTTCCTTTTTACATGAAGTAAAACGTCCTTGTGAATTATTTTTCTCTTTTTGTTTATGTCGAAAAATAACAAATAGTAATATTTCATTGTATATATTAATATGCTACATAATTTAATTAATTTTGATTTTATTCCGAGAAATCTTCAACGAATATAATAAAGTATTAATTTAATTTAATTTACTGCAAAATTCATTAATGTTCTGTAGTTACATGTGGATCTTTTTAATTTTGCTTGTTTAATGTGAATTAGGTTTAAGTTCTATTTTTTAAGAAATATATTGTGTTAATTGTACCATTATTTTTATAACCTAATTTTTTATTAAATTTTTAAGTTGGGTTAGCACGATATTATACAGATTGAACTCAAAAGGTAATTACACTGGCAGTAGTCTATACAAAAGTACTTTTATATAGTACTTTTTATATAAATCCTTTGTAATTCCTAAGGCCCGCTGTGAAATGAAATTGTACTCAGATAGCACCCTTGAATGAAAATTGTCACAAATAAAGAAATAAACTGCCAAAGATTCTAGTTGCGTTCGGAAATTATAAAATTGTTTTGGTAAAGTTTAAATAAAAAAACAAGCAAATAAAAAAAGAACGAGTAATATAGAAAAAAAAATTCAGTCAATTCCTTCTTAGATCAACAAAGAAAAATTTTATTTTAGCTACTTTTTATTAAATAGTTACAATTAATATAAATATGTATACACATAGGACAGAATCACAACATTAAGTGGTAATTCACTTTTATTAATTATCATTAAAATATCGTATTGACATCCAAAACAATCGTGTCTATAAAATTTCAGTTCAACTCTGAATGCTTTAAAACGTGAGAAAAAAACCTTTTCAAGTTTTAACCCAAGTCGCCGAAAGGATCGCTATGTCGCTAAAAAGGATACCAACGTGGCTGTATTTGTAATTATTTGAATAATTTGTTTCAATCAATTAATTTGTATTAATTATAATTAAATTATTGTATTGCCATCGAAAATAATCCTGTATATAAAATTTCAGCTCAATTGATCGCTTTAAAATCTATTTTATCAACGATTGAAAAAAAATTCCTCCAAGATAAATTCCACCAAGTGTGAGCTATAAAGTAGAGGAGTTGAAAAAAAAAGAAAACACTAAGCAAAGAGGTTGCAACATAAAGATATAAGAGGTTTTAAACATAAGATACAGATATACATCGCCATGCATTTAACGGTTAATTATTCATTAAAATACAATGTAGAATAGTATTGTATAATTATATCTTTCAAACTATATATATATATAAATCATATATAAAATTTAACCTAAATAAAAACATCAAAAATAAATTATTTATTTATTAAAAAATACTTATTAATATAATAATTAGTACTTATATAATAATAATAATTATTATTATTAGGAGTGCACCCCCTGCCAGCCTAACGGCGGACCAAGTCCCATTGTTCAAGTTATACAACTGTTCATACTCATTGCTCAAATTGTAAAACTGTGATTTTATATATGTATTGTGTGTAGTTTTATTTATTTGTTCTTTTTTTTCGCAAAATTCTAGGCGCTTCTCTTCAATTAAATTTATCACTGAAGCTGGCATCGTTCAACACTTTATTGGTAAAGTCCTCAGATTTTGATAAACCTGTAGCTCTTGCAGCTTCCTGGGAAAATGAGTATTTAGTTCCGTAGATTTCGTTGGAGAGAGAGTCTTTGTGTGGAGACTACGCCTTTCTTCTCACGGAACGATTCCAGTCCAAGCAATTTTTATCCAAGATATTTTTCTACGAGAGCTTGCAATAATGTACTATCTCATCCGTATTTGTGACATACGAAGCATATGGTTGTCAATTCAGTGTGTACGACACATGTGAAATCGGGGGTGCCAACTCGGCGAGTTATCTCGAACGTTGGCATTGTTGAGATAGTACGTAATAAATTCATTACAGCATCACGAAAAACTTTTTTTAAAAAGAGAGAGAGATAATTATTATTATTAATTTTACTGTTAAATTATTAATAATAATTATGAATAAATGAAAAATCTGAAATTAAGCTAAGCAAAATAAATAGAAGTATTGCAATACAGTATAGGTCCAATTTAAGCGGCTCCAATAAAATATTGTGTGTGTGTGTACAGAATAGCATAGCAATATATACATATATTAAAAATACATACTTCTACATAAAATTTTATTCCCTTTAAGTCTTTATTTCTAAAACGAACTTTTGCTTGGAAATAAAAACTTTTGGCGGATTGTCATCATTTAACTGATTTAACCGCGTTCGCAAACTTTCTTTGAAGGACTGTCGCAACTAATTTCACTTCTGTTAACTTCCCGTCGGCTCTTTCGAGAGTGTATTTGCTCTGCGTATTTCTTTTGTGCTGCGCTCGTATTTCGAGAAATTCCTCCATAAATCGCTCGTAAACGACAGAGGAAAGGGAAAGCCGAAAATGATGTTCAATTACCAACGAACGTTTGTTGGCTCTAAAGAACCACGATGTCATCGCCACGAATAATGAAAGTCAACATGGAAATGATGAAATCTTGCGGTATGTACCGAAAGAATATGTTGTTGCTATAGTAACAAGGTTGACATTCTCCTACAATTTAATTTAGTTCCCAACTACGTTTTGAATGTCGGAATATCCTTCTAAAGGTGTTTTACTGTGCAGTTATGATTTTATTCTTGAAATTAAATCTTTCGATAAATAAATTCACAATTTTTTCAAACGTTCTTGGATTTTTTCGAAAAACGACTTTAATCGCATTTATTTTTCCTTAAGACTATCGTTTGTACATTTTCTAAAATACCATACACCTCTTTACAACTTCAAATTGAGTTAGAAGCTTTCATTTGTAAGAATACATATCTTTCCATGTTCTTGTATCTTATTTAATACTAGCTGGTATACCCGTTCTTCACACGGGTAAATTGAAAAATTAAACAATACAGATTTAAGGATACTTACAGAAGTTTTTAATGAGTTAATTTTACGTGAATTGCAAATTAAACAAAAAACGCTTTTTGCATATCTCAGCCGAACAAAACAAAAAGACATATTTGTTAAATTTTGTCTGTAGATCTAATAGCTGATAAAAGGGATTTTTATTTATTTATAACAACTCTCCGTAACTCTCTTGTCACAGTCGATTTTTGAAAGCACCTTCCAAAACTGATCTCTGCTCAGCAAAAGTAACACATTGTTACAAATTTTGTGTAAATAACGCTTAAAATAGTGCAAATAATTTATATCTGCAAGTGTAATACGTTAATATTACTTTCTGTTGTATTTATTTTATGTTAAAATCTTGCCACCACCTCTCCCTTCGAAATCTAGTTTTGTTATGAAATAAAAAAGTAGAGATTACACTGATCAAAGAAATAAATTAAAAACGAGCGGGCACTGAGGCATGGCGTAGACAAAACAAATAGGGAAAGTTTTGCTTCACCCAAAAAAGATAGATATATGCTGTATCGGGCTTTTTTGCAGATGGCCGAATTTTTTCCTACTTTCCTGACAATTATCGCTACATTTTGGACCGTTCACACAATATCTTTATATATTATAGCCTATGTATTACTCTGATGTAGAAGCTATATTATTGTAAAGTTTCATTAAAATCCATTCAGTTGTTTTTGGGTGAAAGAATAACAAACATCTCTCCATAAAAACTATTGCGTTTATAACATTTGTAAGGGTAATTAAATTTTGTAGGATAAACAATGACCATTTAGAAGAGTGGAGCAAATGACATGCCCGCAAAATAATCCATTCTTATCAAACCTTAATGACAGTACTTGTTCGAATTCTTGCAAATTTTTAAGAAATAGTTTATTGTGTAGCAGTTTTCAAAGTGTAGTGCGCATACCTTGGAAAATAAGCTTTGGAGGTTTGAACGGGTGAATGAGCAACGGATTTGAGGGACGACTATTGGTGCCTGACCTCATAACTTCACGGTCAAATGACAAGGATGGCAATTGAGCTGGCACCCACTCTCCAAATTTCCCCACCACATAGACATGAGAACTTTCACCCACGACAGATTTAACGTGCAACAGCGTCTCTACACGGAACATCTTCAATGGCACCAAGACTCGAACCAATGACACGCCATCCACGAGTTCGTAACCATGACCACTACCAGCCACCTAGGAGTTTTGAAGGAATCTCTGTAAAAAAAAGAAAAGAGGGAGAAGAATATTTACTTTGAAAATCTGCCGTATAATATTACGTTTATGAGAAAGTTTTGTCTGTTTTTGGAATAATAGAAAATATCTCTTAAAATTCATCTATCACTATTGACTGAGCAATATAATTTCCATCGTTACTAATGGTCTTTTCCTAGCATGTTCTCATCGTAACTAAGCTTCAATAAGAAAACACCACGTGTATTTGTGGAACATTAAAGGAGCAATACTCTAAGAAATCTTCAAACTCAATTATTAGCTCAATTCGATAATGTATTGTCGACAAAATGGTGGTTTGAATGAAACAATCGAAAAAAAATAGTTTTGATGAAGAAGCAAATCATGCTACACCCCAACAACACCACGTCACTTGCTTCTTTGGCAGCTCGTCAGGAATGATAAAGCCAAACTCTAAAATTCAGCATCTAATTTACTCTACAGGCATAAACTACGAATTAAAATCAAGTATATTTTTATATTTCCATTATAATATTTATTTCAAACAAATTATTGTATATATATATATATATATATAATCCAATATAAAAGATTTTTTCAATATATAATCATATACATATACATACACATATATATATAATTTATACATATACAGTACAGTCCCGCTAATCCGAACACGGCTAATCCGAACGGCTCCGCGGAAAATTTTTTATAATTTTAAGGACGAAAAAAAAAATCGGTGAATATTTCAATATAAAACAGTGTAAACCTTAATTCAAAACAGTTTTTTTTTATTTAATATCCACGCACTGTACATCAAGTTATGGTACAAATTTTAAAATGGAATAAACTACAGAACAGAACACTAATGTTTAGTATGAAAAATTGTACCACATAAGATTAAATATAAAATATGTATAGTACAGTACAGTACTGATAATGTAGTGAACAAGTACCTTATTACATTAATTCAGTTATTTTTTTCTGACGCAACGAAGACAGTCTTTTCGATGATGCGTAATTTCGCCAGCGCCTCATAAATAACACATCAGCTGGTATAGTGTCGGGCTGTTGCTCCAAGTAGCGCAGGGCATGGTCAAGAGCAGCTGCACCGTCTGCATGTGGCAACACGTCCTTCTTATCGCATTGCGTCTCGTCGTCACTCCCCTCCTTCTCCATTGGCTCTTGAGTCACTGCCGCAGCCATGTCGTCATCAGTCAGAAATTCGGCTGTTTTCCCGTCTTCTTCCATCCATTCATTGAGGTATCCAACTGATGCTTTGCCAGCATTAAACTCTGTAGCCAATTTTGTCACACCTTCACCTTTATCTAAACGCTTTAGAACCTCTAGTTTGTCTTTAAGAGTAAGTGTTGAGTGTTTACGCTTACTCGCCATATCAATCTGTTTACGTACACTGTATCACAGATAAATGTCCAAAACACACAACGAACTGTTTTCACTGCAGAATATCGCACTGTAACACTGTTATTAACACAGAGACAAAAGCGGACGAGTATAGAACGAGCGCGGAACGACTGACGGCCAACAGTACGGGCACACGCAGTCACACTGACACACTAAGTTAGGAGTGGTGGAGTGAGGACACACGCATCGAGGAGTGGGAGTACAGTCCACGCGGCAAAAAAACGGGCGCGTACGCTCACATTACGACCAAATACATAGACACAATAGACACGTACTCCCGGTTCAAATAGTGATTTCGCTGTTACTCCGGCTAATCCGAACAATCACGTAATCCGAACAGGGGTCGGTCCGATATTGTTCGGATTATCGGGACTGTACTGTATATATACATATACACAAATACATAAACAAAAATATAAAAATAGACTTATAGTTGTATACCTAAGATAACTAAAAGTAGGATGGAGGCACATAGTATAAAGACCTGGCCTTAGGAACCAGGATTGCAGGTTTAAACAAGTTTTGCGGCGCCAACCTTCACCTGTAATTTGTCATACTATGTACCAAGAGGAAAGGAAAGAGTTATATATGTAGAATTTAAATATTAAAAAATCATTAAACTAAATAACATAGGAACATAAACATAACCTACTAAATCGGAGTTAAATCGATGGCCAAGTGTGCAGTAACGAGTTTCCGCCAAATAAGGAGAGCAGAACCGCATAAAGTTAATTGCGATACGATATAAGAAACGATTAATTGCTATACGATATACGATAATAAGAAAATATATATATATATATATATACTTTTAAAAAATCATAAAAATAAAAATCATATAAAATTAGCGTAAAATATAAAAGAAACTCAAAAAATATATATTAAAATTTTTTTAAAATAAGCATGTGGCGCCATCTATTTAATAATTGTAGGATAAATTAGATATTGTCTAAATTTAAAAAAACATTACAAAACATAATAACAGTAAATAATTACAGTAATACAAATTGTATCATAAAAAACCATTATAAATATAATTACAAAAAAAGTTAGCAGGATATCCATGTTCAATACAGTGATTAAAAATTTTTTTAAGATTTAAAAAAATATTAGCTTTATCGCTAACTAATACATTATTGCGATAAATATAGTTAAAAATAATATTTCTATATATAGATATTGATAAATTAGAATTCCAGAAAGGCACTTTGATGATGTTAAAATTAAAGGCATCTCTTTTATCATAAATACTACTATGTAGTTTCAAATCCTTAATATATAGTGATACATCTAGGTAATTTGTTTTGATTGGATTATTATTAATTTTAACTAAGTTAAAGTAGGACGGATAAAAATTAATAATAGGATTTAAATTATCATTTTTACCAAAAATAATTAAATCATCAATATATCTAAAAATGTAGTAGTCATTATTAATAACATAATTATATTCATAAAAATGTAAATAAAGATTAGCCAAACTATTACTAGCTGGGCCCCCTTGTGGGAGTCCTTTCTCTTGTTTATATAAAGAACCATTAAAATTGATGTAATTTTCTTTTAAAATATATATATATATACACTGCTCAAAACAATTAGGGGAGCAAGCAAAAAAGTGAAGAAAACCGTGTGAGACAGCCACGTATTGGCATACAATGCACAGTACACGCGTATCAATGCGCAATACAGAAAAAAGGCGTAAAAAAATTTGGAATTAAGCTTTAATTCTTTGAAAATATGGAAAAAACATGAAAAGATGATTTAGGGCAACAATTTGGTTACATGTAAACGGTAAAAAAAGGTACTGTTTAGACATGATGCATGAGTTTTAATAGGGCGTGTGGTCTGCTCGAACAGCTAAGACTGCTCCACACCTGTTTGCCATGGATCCGATGAGGTTATCGATCAGACTTTGGGGAATACTGTTCCACTCCTCAAGAAGTGCAATCTCCAAGTCTCGGACAGTAGCAGGCGGCCTTGGTCACGCAGCAATGCGTCGTCCCAGCTTGTCGCAAACATGCTCGATTGGATTCAAGTCAGGAGAGCACGCTGGTCATTCCATACGCTGTATTGTTTCAGCTTCAAGCATGTTCTCCACTAGACGAGCTCTATGCGGTCGGGCATTATCATCCTGGAAAACAAAGGAATCTCCAATGGCTCCAGCGTAAAGGATGACATGAGGTCGAAGTATATCGTCTGCATACCTTCGGCCCGTCAAAGTTCTATTCCGAATATTATGCAGGTCCGTACGTCCTCCTATGCTGATTCCACCCCATACCATCCAACCAGCTCTTCTGTATTGTGACCTTTCATGAACGAATGCGGGGTTATTTCGAGTGCCCCTGTCCCCCCATACAAGAACACGTCGGGTGTCACACTCTAGACTGAATCGGGACTCGTCTGTAAACAGCACTTGGCTCCAATCATGTTGCTCCCAATCTCGATGTTCAGCAGCCCATCTTCTTCGGGCCGCACGGTGGCGTGGGGTCAACGGAATGCAGACCATTGGCCTACGTGTATAGAGCCCTCCCTCATGAAGCCGATTACGTACTGGTTGGTGGACACCCTTCGTCCTGTTGCCAAGAGCAACTGTCTTTGCAGCTGCGTAGCATTCTCTGTTCTGTTTCGACGAGCTGTTAACTGTATATACCGGTTATCAGTTGATGTAGTGGCGCGTGGCCGACCTGCCCCTGGTCGACGTCTAACATTTCCTGTTTCTTGGAATCGATTCCACAGCCTTGCAACAACACTTCTGGCGACTCCAACAGCGTCCGCGACACTATGTTGTGTCTGCCCGGATTCCAGTTTGCCTATAACACGCCATGCCATGGATTCCGGTAAATCGCGTTGTTGAGACATTCTCAAGTAACCTTGTCTCAAAAAAAAAAATACTGCGCATTCGAATTTCACAGTTACGGCAATAAAACAGACGTTTCTGCAACATCCCGATTTCTGCCCTTATCTCCTTTTTCTGGTTTTTGACGTCATAAACTTTGATTTGCATATAAAGTTTTCTTCTTCCGTTTCCTGGTAGGATTTACATTACGGATAATTCATTTTATGTTACTTATTGGTATACATCTTTGCTTACTTTTGTTAAAATCATGTGCTCCCCTAATTGTTTTCAGCAGTATATATATGTGGGAGAAAACAAGGGTTCCAAGACGTTTGTCTTTCTTCACATTTATTTTAAAATTAAACAAAAATTAATTAAAAAGGTAGCTATTTTAACAGATAAGTTTGACGATGATATGCAGAAGGTAACGCCTGCTCGCGCACCTCTGTCGTTCTCCCTCGCTTTTTTCATCTCTCTTCAAAGTTCCATAGTTTCAGTTCGTGTTTTAGTTAGCTGCGCCTGCGCGCGAAGTCTGCTTGGCTTTGGCTGCCACAATCGGCCAGCCTGACTGTACGCTGTCCGCAGCGGTACGTCCTTTTTTCCTTTTTCATCGAGACCAGAGGAGAATCTGAAACATACAAAAAAGACGGAACAGACAAGGACTATACGACAAATACATAGAGATTTAACATATCATAATTTTTTTGAACTAGACAGTTTCTCCATCATGTGAAGGCACCTCTTCGACATCCGGAAGGTTCCACAGGAAAACATTGTGTTTCACAGGCATAAGAACGTCTTTTTTAACAAGTTGATCTTTGGTTGAACGCATCGATGTTTTCCTCTGTAGAGTTCTGGACGTCTGTTCAAAACGATTTCTCTTTTTCCTCCGTTTCCACTGCCAGGACTCAAAGATTTTTCGGAGCAACACAAACCGTCTATATTTACTCTTCATAGGTGAAGGGTTATCAGAACAAGATAAACGTCTGGTTCTCTGACACACAGGAATATCATTTTTCAATTTAATACACATTTTTAACTTAGTACTCTTAATGTTATTGCATTTATAATTCTTAACTAGAGAACTCAAATAATTTCTAGTATTAAAGTTTTTAACATGTGGCAAATCATAACTAGAGTTTTTTTTCACACTTGAAACAGAAACATTTGAATTAAAATGAACACCCAAAGAGGATCCACTTTTACTCAATAAAACATCGCTCTTTTCGTGCCCTAGTTTCTTTATTTCAGCATATACACTGGGATGTATAATAATTTCTTCGGTCAAGGTCGGTGATATTGCCGTTCGAACACTTAGACCGGGAGAGTGTTGATTAAGACAAAGATTTATCGGTTTAACTTCTACCATACGCTGTTCGCCAAAACATGAACTTAATGTTATGATCTCTTCGGAAGGTTTGTGCACTCTAATTAGTGAGGAATTTAAAACTGGGATCTGGCAACCTGAATCGATCAAGGCTGTTACGGGCTGATTTTCCACAAAAATGTTTACATATTGAAATTGTTTGAATTCATCGCTATTTTGTTTTTCGCTCTCGATTTTCAAAGTATTCACGTTTATTCTATTATGGATGTGGTCGTTAGATTCTTTAGGTTTAAAACGCTTCTCACAGTCTCTTGCGTAATGAAATGAATCACCGCATATAAAGCAATTTTTATTTTCTCTTTCAAGATATTGGGGATAGTTCTCTTTAATCTTTGGTTTAAAATTTTGTGATCTATTTTTAAAGGGGTCTTGGGTATTTCCATAAGTAATAGGAATTTCCTTATGTGATCCGTTTCTAGATGAAATATAAATATCACACTTTTTAGCTAAATCAATAGGCCTAAACCAATCTTCTGCTTCTCGAATGCCAATATGGGTTGCGGTTTCCTTATTTAAAGTTTCGAACTGTTTCTCTTCGACTTTAGCTGCAGGATTTAAACTTAATGCTTTATTTTTAGCCCTTTGAAGTTTGACTTCTTTTTCTAATTTTGCGAACTCGTGAGCTCAATTTTCTGTTTTTCTAAAGTTACCTCTCTTTCGTTTCGCGATACTCTCTCATCTATACAGTTTTGAATTAAAGTTTTAACGAAATCTGGATCACTTTCAAATGTACTACTGTTCTCAATTTTAGTCTTTAGTTTAGCTATGGTGTCCGTACTCTCCACAGTACCGTCTAGATCCTCAACAACTCTTATGAGATCCTCTTTAAGAGCGTTTTTATACATTTTAGAAAAATATGGAAAGATCCTACCTTTTTTTTCTAGCTCCCTTGTTGCTCGCACGTACGATGTATCCAATAATTAAAGAAAAACGTTGTGTGATTCCACTGTGATTTCACCTCTTCGCAGGTAATATAGTTGAAATTGTTCGAATTGACACCTCTTCGCAGGTGTTTGTGAAATTGTAGTTCCGGCCTCTACACAGGCGGAATTTTCGACGATAGTTCCAACCTCTACACAGGCGGAATATTTAGGGTTCGATGAAAAATATACCTCTACACAGGTTATTTTATTCAACAGTTCCAACCTCTACACAGGCGGAATATTTATGCTGACTTCAAACCTCTACACAGGTTGAACGAAGTGTTTCCAAATCCCAGCCTCTACACAGGCGGAGTATTCATGCTGAGTTCAAACCTCTACACAGGTTGAACGAAGTTTCCAAAAAATGGCGGAGCGTCTCCTTCACGGACGCTTTTGTTCATTGTCCAGACTTTGGTTCAAAATCAAAATTTTTTCGATCGCGGCCGAGCCCCCATAATTTGTGGGCGACAACAAGGGGTCCAAGACGTTTGTCTTTCTTCACATTTATTTTAAAATTAAACAAAAATTAATTAAAAAGGTAGCTATTTTAACAGATAAGTTTGACGATGATATGCAGAAGGTAACGCCTGCTCGCGCACCTCTGTCGTTCTCCCTCGCTTTTTTCATCTCTCTTCAAAGTTCCATAGTTTCAGTTCGTGTTTTAGTTAGCTGCGCCTGCGCGCGAAGACTGCTTGGCTTTGGCTGCCACACACACACACACACACACACACACATATATATATATATATAGCAGTAAATAAATTAAAAAGAAGACTAATAAATTCTAAAATATCTTAAGAACAAACCGAAAGAACCGAGAACATGGAACCATTACAAACTAAAAAGGAGAAATATAGCTAGAGTTGTGACGAATCTATACGGAACTTTATCACTAACCTTCTGAGTCGACCTTTTTAGGGAAATTTAATTCCCTACCTATTTCCAATCAACTCCAAAAAGCGGACGGGATTCCTTGTTATGCAGATTAGATTCAGTATTTAAGTCAAACGAAATAGTAAAGTTAGAGCAGTAGGAGATAGAGATTGAAGCAGAAAGTTATCGTGGATGTAAATTGAAGATTTCTTGTTAGAGATATTTAATCTCAAGAATTGAGATTCCGAGTGGTAAATATTATTTTGTGTTTAAAGTCTCATTAAAGTTTTAGGAGTGAGATTAAAATTAAATGTTCAATAAGAACATTATTAAATATAATTCTGGGATCTCTTATCGTGGTAATTTCTGCGTGATCGTTATTTAATAAATTAATTAATTAGATCATTAATTAATTAAGTTAATTTAAAGAATATTACCTTTAAAACCTCATAATATTAGTAGACGCATTTGTTAATAAGTCTTTGATTCTATTTGGGAAAGATAACCAAATAAAGAAAGTTATTTATAAAAATGGCTACTGGTTCTTCTTTGACTCAAAATTATTCTCGTTCTCAAAGTGAGGTCCTAAGAGACCTTTACAGAGTGGAAAAAACTATCATGGTTTCCCGAGCTGTCACTGGCTTAGGACAGTGAAACAGGGTTAAACAGTATTTTGCGAGATCTCAGCCTTCTCCTTCAGCGGTAACTTTCGACATAATAGCATAGGAGATAAACCAAGGCAAAGGCCCAAAAACCCACGTGGGTGAATATAACATCAATAGAATAGAATTGGAAAATTAAATTACTATAGGAATCCGGACGAAATAGACAAATATAAATATGTATAAACAAAAATATTTGCAATAGAGGTTAATAATGATTATGACCATAAGTAATAATAATGAAAATGTGTGAAAAAACTAAAATCTTACCCGATGTATTCCGATTCCAAGAGTATACTAACGCCAAGCGCAAAAAAACAGCATAACTAAAAATAATGGCGCCATCTATATATATTTTAGTAACTAAACTTAATATAAGAAAATTAAGAATAATATACTATAAACTAAATAGAACTGAATATATTAAATAATAATAATTAAACAGCTATAATTTTGAAGACATATATTTATATATAATATATATATGCATATATATATATAACTTAAAACAAGTCTTATGATATATCAATTAACAAATAGAAAGATGGTACAAATTACTCTCTCGGCCGATGTCAAAAGTGCGCTTTTCAGAAAAAGCAATATTGTAGTAGTTGAATACGTTCTCTCTCCCATTCTGCGCTTCTTAGATGAACAGAAATACTGTCGTAGCTAGTCCAGAGTGGGCCCTGTATCAAAATTTCTTGAAAACCTTTTTTGTGGTACCCTTAACATATTATGTTTTTTCTGTTTTCTTATGTTGGAGCCCTTGTAACTTGAGGACCCGTATCATAGATACAACGATAGCTACGCCCCTGAACAGAAAGCACAAATTTTGCCTCTGCTGGGTGAGTAGGCAATAAGATGAAGTTTTGGTTATCTTCTTCTTCGTCAGTGGTTCGACAGCCCTTGGGTGGGCCCTCCAGAAGTCTTTTCAAGGTATCCCCAATTTTAGCAACTTTTTTCCAATTTTTGATCTTTAAAATTTTTATGTCCATCGCAACACAGTCAAACCATCTTAACGGGGGTCTGCCCCGAGGTCTATTTTCCATGGGCTTTGCCAGAAAGATTTTCTGTTGCTGTTGTTGTTAACAATGCCACCTGATCGGCAAAGGCCAGATCAAGGCCCACGAAATTCATCATGGCAAAGTGCTAACGACACCTGTCGTTAGCCGTAGCTTTGAGCACCATACAGGTGACAGAACAATTTACCTCGGTTTCACCCCAACTTTTAGGGAGAACACTCTGGGGTTGGTCAGGGGCCTCCCACCAACCTCGCGAGAGGACTTGCGGCTCGACGGCTATTTAAAGTATCCCCATGCCGCAAAGGCACTATACAACATCCATTTTTCCCCCGGGATACGAACCCAGTCCCTACGGCACCGCAGTCAGCGTCGCTAACCACTAGACCGGTTGGGCGACGAAAGATTTTCTTGCAGCAGCAATCTTCATTCATTCTAGCCAGATGACCAGCCCATTTAATTCTCTGTAATTTGAGAAACTTTATAACATCAGGTTGTTTGTAAATTTTGTAAATTTCTGAGTTAGATCTTCTTCTCCATGATCCATTCACTTGAATGAGAATGCAAACGGCACGCGGTGTTCCCAGGTGGTCACCCTCCCAAGTACTCACCGCGCCCGATGATGTTTAGTTATCTAGAATTAATAAATATGCATTAAAAAATACTTTTTTTTACTTCAAAAACTGACCAAACTTTCCGGAGTTAGTGATTATTTTGTTAATGTCACTATAAAACAATACTAAGGCAATTGTTGACGGATCTGGTAATTCTAAACCATGGTCAAGTGATGAGGACGACACTTTGCATAGACTACTTAAATTAGAAACAAAACCAAATTTTGAATAAAAGATTTGAAAAAAATATTCAATCTTGTAAGCTATGATGATGATCATTTATGGGTTTTAAAGGTTTAATATATTTTGTACATTGAAGGAACAAACAGAATTACACCAAAGCGCAAGCAACAAAAAAGAATAAAAGAAATAAATAATGAATAAAGCAGAGGAGCTGATATCAGAGCACTATGACGTGAAGCTCTGACGGATGACTGTGACTGCGTATTATAGCTCTCTACATATAATGGTGTTCAGATTTATATTTACGGTTAAAAGTTTATTAAAATCCTTGGTCGAAAATTAAAAAATTTGAAAAAAAATTATGCATTTTTTTTCTCAGCACAAATTGTAAAAGAAATGGCATTTTCTCAGAAAAGAGAGAGGTTAGGAATTATATTCCGAACATAAAGAAAATAAAACTTCTACATATAACATTCCTTATGAACTTAAAGGGTTGTAGTTCTGGAAGTATACTATACTTTTCTCCCCCCCCCCAAAGCTTGAAATAATACCTCGAAAAAATGACTTCAAAACATAAGAGCAATACACGTGTACATTTCATCTTTCTTCGTAAAAAAGGGGTGCGCGTTATACGGCAAATATGCCTAAAAATTAAAAAAAATTTACTTGAAAGTACAGATGCGCGTCATACGCCGCATTTTACGGTATTTAATATTCATTATTCTATTAATTCAGTTAGAAAATCAATAGCATAACTAAGCGACACAGGCTTCTAGAAGCAAATTTAAAAAAAACATTTTTAACAACCCTTGAGTGGTTATTTTGAAAGAAGTCCATTTATTTATTTATTTATTTTTTTAAAAAAACAAAGAATGTCAAGAAATTAAATAGTACAATATTTCATATCCTGTAAAATATTCACAAATTTTGTCAGTTTGGAGAAAGAAAGGATTTGAAGTATAAAAAAACAATTAATATATATAAAAAAAAATAAAGTCAATTGCTAGTTCGCTAGAAAAACTTCCTGGTGCCATCTGTTGCAGATAAATCTAACTTCGTCAGAAATAGCGCAGAACAAATTTAAAATTTAAAAAAGTGTGTGTGTACTTACGTACGAACGTAAGAAGTTATACTTCTTTGGCGTAACAAGATTAAAATCTTTCTAAAAATCTTGAGCAGGGCCAAGGACGAAAAGCGGTCACGAGCAGAGTTGAACGATACTAACCTTAAGTCAATCGGGCCAACCAAACCCGAGATAATCACGATTAAAATAAATTTAAACACCCCCGCACAGGGACAATAGGACCAATAACATGGGGGGTCTTCGGCAGACTGTATCTGGAGATGAGATGAACCTAATGAGACACCTGAGACCTCATATTGAAGAAGAATCGTTTCTGAGAAAATTAAGACATCCGCCTGAAGAGCCCCCGAGTTATGGTCATTTTAAAATAATTAAAACATTTAAAACTATTAAATAAAATAGAAGCAGGGCACCCAGCAACTGAAACTCGGCCTGGTTGTGAGAAAACACAAGAGAAATCCATCCGAACTGGCCCGGTGTCTGTAGTTGCAAATGGGGCGGCGCTAGCTCGGGAAAGGAAAATGAAACTAACTCCCCTGGGGGACAACTGTGACATAAATATTCACATACATCCCAACGATACACAGAATAGTAGGTGATCCCAAAGTTTCATCCTTCAATCTCTGTAATACCGTGACGTCATCAAAAGATCAAACTCCATAGGAAATAACATGGGGATTCTAATTTTAGTGATAATGCCCCCCTACACCCACTATCGACACACGAATTATAACATATGAAAGAGTTCAACGAGGAGAACCTATGGTCCCAGTTTCATAAACGAAGCTCAAAAATCTTTGGAGCTATGCAGAATTTTAAAAAATTTTAAACTTTAAAATAATGTTAAATATGGGTGAAGAAATGGGGCTATGGTCCTGAAAAAATATATCTAGGATGCTCATAGGGAGAACAATCGAATCCAGCCGGTGCGGTCGACCAAGGTGGCATAGAATTCGAGTTATTAATGGGGAAGCCCTGTAGGGGGAGGGAGCACCGGAGGGGACCAATTCCACGTAAAGCTCGTGCTAGTACGAAAATATGGCGGACCTCCAAAAATCAAGTCCCAAGCTCATTTCCTTAGGGGAGGGAATTTTTTCCAGTCCCCATAGGATTAACATGGGAGCATGATATTTTAGTTCTTAAGCCCTCCCCATGCCTACACAATGGGAATGAAGTAGATGACTGGATGGGTCTCGACGAGTGGAACAGTTGGTTCAAATCTCAAGTCCCTGACTTGAACAGGAGCCAAGATATTGTGAATTTAAACAAATTTTAAAAGTTTAAAACAATTTAAAACTATGGGAGAAATAGCCCAATGAGCATGAAATTATAATAATTGGAAGAGCAAATAGAGAGGGATCGAATGCGCGAGGTCCGAATGGACTGTCAGGCTCGGGTGCCGAGATATTGGCCAAAACGCTGTAGAGGGGGGAATGCACCGGGGGGATGCGTTCCAACTAGTTTTTACGATCCCCCAAATATCAGTCTCCTAGCACCAAAAACATGGCATGTTAAAATATTAGACAACGGTGTGCGCGCGCATCTGTGACGGTTTTGCGTCACATCCGTGACGGTGTGCGCGCATCGTAAAAATTTACCCTCAGCATTTGTCCCAACCGCGCAATAAGAAGTATAATTTCAAAAATAAAATTTAATTACTAAATTAATATTTGAAAAAACTGTATTAACATCAAGTGTCATCCACTGCAAGCTTTAAAAAATGTGTTTGAGCTTCAGTGGAAGAATAAAAATCATTTTATTAACGATTGAAAATTTGAACAAGATATATATATATATACAGAAGGGCCACAAAAGTGTTCGTACACTTGCAATTTCTTATAAAATATAATGTTTTCGACTAAGAAAAATTAATATATTGTAATTGTAATTTTTTTATATCTGCAACTTGTTCTTAATAGAATGACATAATTAATTTTTTAAAAATAGTATAACTATTTTTTTAAAAAAAATTAATCGAAAAGCTACTCAAAAATTACGCCACAAAACAACTTAGCTTTAAATATTGTATTTCTTTCTTAATTTAGTAAGTAGGATATCTCTTAGTGTCCACAACAACTTTTAAGCGTCTTGGTATAGATTTAATCAGTTTTTTGTAATTTCTGCATCAATTTTCCTCCATTCTTCTGTGATTATTGTTTTTACTTCACATTTTGTCTTTATTTGTCATGTTTTCCATTTTTTTACATCAAGATCTCACCAAATATGTTCTACTGGGCTAAATAAAGTGAATGAAGAGGTGTTTTCATAATTCGGGGACAGTTATAGAGACACCAGGGGCGTACATTGAGAGCAGAGTGCTTCGCATCATTACCCTGTTAAAAAATGAAGTCGTTTCCAATATCCAAATTTTGGGCGGATGATATAAAATTTATCCTTAAAATATTTAAATAGAGCTCATGATTCACGATATCAACAAAAAATACCAAATTACCTAATTCTGTGGCCGATTTACACATCCACCCAAGAACACATCTTATTCCATACTTTATTAATCCAACTAGATTCTTATAGGATTAAGTTTCAGAAAATTCAAAATTGACAGCAAATTGATTGGGATGGCAGATAATTCGACATTTTCGGTTCCGATGGACCTATAATAGCTTGTAAATGAAAAAATAAGGGTTTTAATCTCATGAATTTGTGTGGAACAAGAACTCCTCCACCTCTACGCCTCAGCATTAAAGTGAAGGTGTTCTGGCGTGGGGGTGTAAATTGACCTCAGAATTAGGGTATTTGGTATTTTTTGATGGTATTGTGAATCAGGAGCTCCATTTAAATATTTTAAAGAGAAATTTTAAACTATTCACCCGAAAATTGGATATTGGAGACGACTTCATTTTTTTAGCAGGGTAAGGACGCCAAGCACACTGCTCTCAATGTACGCACCTGGTGTCTCTATAACTGTCCCCAAATTATGAAAACACCTCTTCAATCATTTTATTTAGCCCAGTAGAACATATTTGGTGAGATCTTGATGTAAAAAAAAATAGAAAACATGACAAAAATAAACACAAAATGTGAAGTAAAAACAATAAACACAGAAGAATGGAGGAAAATCGATGCAGAAATTACAAAAAAACTGATTAATTCTATACCAAGACGCTTAAAAGTTGTTGTGGACACTAAAAGATATCCTACTAAGTTCTAAATTAAGAAATAAATACAATATTTAAAGCTAAGATGAGATTTTTGTTAAGTGTAAGAAGACTTTTGTGGCGTAATTTTTAAGTAGCTTTTCGATTATTAATTTTTTTTTAAAAAAAATAGTTATATTATTTTTAAAAAATTAATTATAAGTCATTTCATTAAGAACAAGTTGCAGATATCATAAAAGAATTACAATTACAATATATTAATTTTTATTAGTCGAAAACATTAAATTTTATAAGAAATTGCAAGTGTACGAACACTTTTGTGGCCCTCTGTATATATATATATATATATATATATATATATATATATATATATATATATATATACACTCATGTCCAAAATTATCTTTACATACCCAAAAATGATGATATTCAATGAAATATCCAATCAATGTGATCCGTATTTGCAGGGAATGCGTGAAAACCAAGCCTAATTACATTATCCAATCAAAAGTAATCAAACGGTTTGTGATATGCAAATCTAGGCGTTACGTCATCCAAGGGTGTGAATCAAGCGCTTTGCGCAAACTGAATATTTGAGTGAATTTCTGCAACATAGCGTTTGATTTCAGTGTGTAGGGACTCAAAGTGGTTTGTTATGGCTTCGAGGTATCATTTGGAAGAATCTGTAAAGTGGCGAATTATCGGCCGTTTAGAAGCAGGGCAGTCAATAACGGAAACAGCCACATGTCTGAATATTTCAAGACAGACAGTCTCTAAGCTATGGAAACAGTTTCAAAATGATGGAACTGTTGTAAGGAGGCCTGGACAAGGTCGGAAACGAATGACAACTGCTTCTGAAGATCGGTATCTGGCATTAACTGCCCGTCGTAACAGAAAGGCTACTGCTCGCCAGTTAAGTTCAGAGCTTGCAGCCGCCACTGGAGCTGTTGCATCACGGCAAACAATATACAGAAGGCTTAACGAAAAAGGCCTTTATGCCAGAAAGCCAAGGGTATGTGTTTTACTGTCTTCACAGAAAAAGAGGGATCGCTTTAATTGGTGTAAAGAACATCAAAACTGGACTGAACATCAATGGTCCCATGTTCTCTTTACTGATGAGTCGCGGTTTAGTTTAACAGTTGATTCTAAACGTGTTTACATCTGGAGGGAGTCAGGAACACGAAATGATCTCTCGAACATTGTGGAACGTGACCGTTTCGGTAGTGGAGGCGTGATGGTATGGGGGGAATAATGATCGATGGACGTACGCCTCTACACGTGTTCAGAAGCGGATCTGTGACAGGCCAGATATATCGGGATGAGGTCTTAGATCCTTATGTAAGACTTTTCAGGGGTGCATATGGACGTGACTTTTTATTTATGGATGATAATGCTCGTCCACATCGAGCAAACCTCGTTGATGAATTCCTTGAAAGTGAAGACATTAAGCGAATACCTTGGCCAGCAAACTCTCCTGATCTTAACCCGATAGAGAACTTATGGGACTACCTTGGAAGAGCCATTGCACGTAGACATCCTCCTCCTAGAGATGTAAATGGCCTGAAGACTGCATTGCTGGAAGAGTGGAGTTTAATTCCCCAGACTGTGATTAACAACGTTATTTCCAGCCTTAAAAACACGTTGTGATATGTGTGTACGAGTCAGGGAGATCATATTCCATATTAAATTCGTAAGACTTAATTTTTTCTGAATCATTCCTTTTTTCTTAACTCTCTTTGTCACACTTTATTACCATTTTTATTGTTTCATGCTACATGTGGTAATCTTCAATTTTTTCTTTTGCATTTATGTGTCATAATGTTATGTATCATTCCACGAAAATTCATTAAATTATAAGTCATAGTCTCTGAGAAATCCGTGAATTTATGCATGTAAACATTATTTTAGACATGAGTGTATATATATATAGGGAAAGTGTGAACTAATAGTAGGATTTGAAAAAAAGAATATCAAGGAAGTAGACTGTACAATATTTTATATCCTTTAAAATATTCTCAAATTTTGTCAGTTTGGAGAAACATAGAATTTGAAGAATAAAAAAAATATAAGATAAAGTTAAATTTACTTCTAAATTAAAAAAAAAAAATATTTCTAGTTTTCTGTTCGGAATAAATTGTTGCACTACCCATCTGTTCCATGATCGATACTATTTTCTTTTTAATAAGCAATGATTTTTATTCTTTTCTGATAGATTTGCTTTCAAACAAAGCGTATCATATTTGCAATCAGCATTTTTAAAACTACATTTAATCAATAAGAAAGAGTTTCGTGAAAAAATGATCAAAATGTACTTTTCACTACTTCTGCTTCGAATCACAATTTTTCCCCACTATGTTATATGTTATTATTTTTTTCCTTGAACATTTTTAACTATCAATCATAACTATTACCATTTCCTGCTTTTGAAGCACATATCCTCTGTTTCCATTCGAACAAATGTCATGCTACATTTATATTAATTAGAATTTCGGAACAATTTAGTGTTTTTCGATGTTTTTATACAATTTTTACTGAGAGTTAACTGTTTTAAATTATTGGAACAAGAATTCTTAGGCTGCCATACATTCTTTTTAAAAGTAACATATATTTTTTTCATAGATAAACTAGCTAACGAAAAATGTTATTTCATTGATTCATAATTATAATTTTGGTTTCTCTTAATTTTGCTTCCGCCATTTTTAAAATGGAAATTTTGTATTTGCTTTTATGGCTGAAATAAAAAGAAAAAATATGGAATTTTTTTTTTATTTCTCTGAAATTTTATCATCACAGTTATTAAACGAGAATCAGTTAAAGAAGAAATTCTGTAAAACTGTTCTAATTAAGGAAAATAGGAAAACATTTTGACTTTGAAATGTATGTATATGTATATGCATATTTATATTTTATTTAGCCTTTTAGGTGAAATAAATTTCTTAATGAACTTCTTTTGGTTTAAAAAACAATACTATCCTTTAATTAAATTTTTAAGGTGCTCGGTCACAGTAATTTGAATTGAGAAATACTTATTCAAATATATTCTCTGCGGTATATCCATTCATAGCACCAAATCATTTTTCTTGTTTTTATATTATGATTAATTATAAAGAAATGTTTTTAGCCACGAAATTGTTTCATCCATCAATAAATTGTACCTGATCATTCCTCAACTATCCACTTTCACCAATATTGAGCTTAATTTTTTAAAAAAATGCTTTATAACAATAATACATTTATTTTATAATTCGTACTTCGACAATTAATGTAAAACCTATACAAGAAATAAGCAGTCTTTTTATAAATCTATTGATGTATTGCAGTAATTTATACATAATCAGGAATTCAAGAAATAATTAAAGCGTAGTATAATCAGATTATCAAGAATTTTATGATAAAATTGAAGCAGCCATGTTTGTCTCGATATTTGCTCGTTCACCGTTTAGCTTTCTTCTGGGCATCATAGTTATGGTAAACCATTTTTCCATTTAGAATTTGAGAATACACAGCAGACCTAACGAAAATTATGTGTCCGCCTCAACCAGGTAGTCAAAGTCGCGAATAATTGACAAAATTTAGCAAATATTATGTATTGAGGTCGCCAAATAGTATAATAACTTTACAACGGAAATATAATTGTATTGGTATGCTATGTATAATCAAAGTAAGAAAAAAAATTCAATCGTTCGATTTACGAAACATCTTTGCGATTCGATTTGTTACATTTTGAATTCCCTTTTCAAAATTTTTATCTTAAAAATTTGATACTTTTGCATTTTTCTATATTGACATTTTGGGTACTCACGTATTATCGCAACCTATTGGCGACATTTTATGAAACGAAGCACCTGGTTGTCAATGCATTTCTTACGACTCATAGAAAATCGGAGTTGCCAACCTGGCGAGTTATTGATAGAGTTGGCGATTGTTGCGATAATACGTAAGTACCCCACATTTTGTCATTTATGATACTCTGTCAATGATATTAATAATGATATTTGTCCGGGTTTTTATCCTGTTACAGAGAAAGAATAAATCATAGCATTAAATGCTTCGAAGCAAATTTGCCTATATATATACGTAACATTTTTGAGAGTATTCAAATAATACAAAACATTACTGGTACATTTTACGAACATTGTATAATACTTTTTTTAAAAGTTATGAAAGAGTTTTCTAATACATATTATTATTATAAAAAACATAAGTTGCTTAAAATTTTTAAAATAATGCTCCCACAATTATTTATTTCGTAAATAAAAAGTCGCTTAGCATTTTGAAATTAAAATTATTTTCATGAGCTTAACTGCCATGAAAAAGTTACAATATGACTATTTGATGCATCTGTTTAAATATATATTTTTTTAAAAATTTATTTATTTATTCAATTTTGCATTTAAGTTTGAATGATATCATGGATTCTTTTTTGTAAAGCATAAAAATGTATTACATTATTCTTTAATGCCGAACTGATAGAAGCAAATAAATCCTACTTCTTATACGTTATATAGAGGCCTTTGCAAAAGTTAAATGGTTAAGTAAATCCTTTGCGCGTGTGAATGTGTGCAAAAAAGAAGTTCTAGAATACAAGTGTCGTAATAAATAAAAGAGAGAGAAAGAACGCCATTAATTCAAATAAAAATGAAAGTGACTATTTAAATTTAGTGAATAAATTATTCCAGAATATTGGTAAAACATAAAGCAATATCTTTCAACCGTCAAATGATAAACTGTTCATTGAAATCCGATTCTATGTGACATCCTAATAGAATTGAATGTTCGAAAAATATTCGCAATTTTCGTCAAGGCCACGCGTACTTTACCAACAATTTTTAGTATTGCAATCCTCTATGAATTTGCGATCATTTTTCATACAGATATGTAACCTCAGAGTTCATGGAATTTGATGAACGTGGCACTTATATTTCTGTTTATCTCTCTTGACATCTCAGTCCGCAAGTACGGATTTCAAGGCTATCATACGTATCATCGTGTCAGTTATGAAAATCAAGAAATAGTTTTGTTTCTATCCGCATGGCGAAATACAAACCATCCGGTTCAAGTAGGAAAAGGCGACAGCTGAGATTACAGTAAAGGACTCGATGACCGATACGCATAGCAGATATGACAAGTAAAAAAATGATTGCGAAGAGTTATCAGTCACCACAGTCCTCTTTCCACATCCCTGAATATCCTCATTAGTCCTCAAGCACCTATTTTTAGGTACAGAAGGAATAAGTGGATCAATTATGTGTTGTGTTTCATAGCAACTGATAAATGAGACCGTACGTTCGGAAAAACATTTCTATTTTTCTCATTATTAAAAGGTTTAATCAATTTGGAATAGCTTTCAAAAGTAAGCCAATGATGTAACCGGTGGGAAAAATCACTAATGATGGTTTTTCTTGTGGGGGTAATAATGATTCTTTAAAGCGGAACTAAATTTAATTGTATTCCACAAAGCTGTGTATCACAGGATGTATCATTAAACGGGTTGTTGAAGGTCGAAATAGGTAGACAGAGGGAAATTGCAGCTAACAAAAATGAAACAATACTAAAAATTTTAAGTTAAAGCAATCTGAAATTAGTGTAACAATCTAGAAAGTTCTATAGCCGAACGAGATCAACATTGCGAGGCCTTGAACGTAAAAACTAGTGCATGTACTCAAAATTATGAATAGAAGACGTAACATACATTAAGTTGAAAAAAATGAATTCAGTCTGTGAAATGCATATTGAGCATAAGCCAATAAAAGGGTGGCACAAATCCTTCCAAAATGCGACACTAACATTTGGAAAAATTTGAACTGAAAATATTGAAAAATAAACATCAAATAAAGGACAATTTCTTGAAGATCAAAGATCTATATTCTAAAGCAAATGAAATTTTTTAAAAAATCGGACATACATTTTGATTTGCAAATCGAATCCCCCCTTTTTTATCGAATTTAAATATTTGTATAGTTCATGCACAGGCTGTAAAATTGTTATAAAAAATAAAAAAAACTATACAGTATCCTTTCACACACACACACACACAATATGGCTCTCTCTCTCTATATATATGTATATATTTATATAGCAATTTCACATTAATATTAAAATATGTAGGGACAATTTCTTCATCATTTCTTCATGTTGGTTCATTTTTTTGACAACTAATGGCTGCACGAGCCAAGTCAGTTTAATAAATAAGTAGAAATATAATAAAGGTATAGAGCATTATACATTGAAAAATAATTGTTAATTTTAAAGATGAATTTCATAATTTTGTGTTTATGCAATTGTAATTTACGATTCTGTATAATATGTTAACTAACTGTAATTATCTTTTTGAATATTTTTCGTTATTGTAAATACTTTTTACTAACTTTTAAACTTTTAACAGTCAACATTTAAAATAATACTTGTAAATCTCGAAACAATTTCTTTGTGACTTTATTGCTTTGTCATATTAGCAACAGTCCGAATGTTGACAGTAGCTTGTAATGTTTTTACTTCGTGGAATAATAGCCTTTGTTTCTCTATATCCCACAAAACCTGTAACCTGTTTTTATTTCAACGGCCGTCAAACCTAACACGCAGTGCTTCTCAAACTTTCAATACACACGACCCATTATTCAATCATCATTTTCATCGCGCCCACCTTCATACAATAACAATGTATTGAATTCAATAATTCTACACTTTGACACCAAAGCTACAATATATGTACGACTTTAACATCTTATGTGCCAACAACGTATAGAAACGTTTCGCTCAGCCAAATCATTAATTTTCTGGACGTATATATACGTCTTTTCGAAATGCGATCTTTTCTCTGTGCAGGGCTATTCATAAAATTATTCCGAGGGCTGTGGAATGCAATGAAGGATCTTGACAGTGTTTGCGAAGGATTTACTTATTTTAGAGGACTTGCTTATTTATTTTTTCCTCCACCTAAAAAACATCAAAATACGCTCGTCTACGTGGTAAACGGGGGCGTAACTTTTAATCAGCAGTTAAGGAATTAATTATAAACCGTACAAATTATCAGGATAAGTGTTAATACAAGCCCATGAGGTCATTGAAAATTATCAAACAGCACTGTTAGGTTAATTATGAAACACATTGCGCGCCGCAGTAGCGATACACATTTATAAGTGTATTACATCAGTGTAAATGTCATAATATATTTTGCTTTACTTTCTTTCAGTAAATTAATTTTTTAAATAAGCTTTTGTTTTCAACCTTTCTCTATGCTCGCGCCCCCCTTGTAGAGGTATCACGCCCCACAGTTTGAGAAACGCTGGCCTAACGAATAAAAGGTGTTCTATTTATTTTTTATGCAATTTTTCTATACTTAAAAGGAAAAGGACCAAACATTCAAAAATCGTTCAAAACAAATCGTCGGAAATTCCACAGAGGTGCTGCTGCTTGTATATATATATATACACACTCATGTCCATAAATTAAGGATAATGAAGTTCAGGCAAAGAAAGAGACAGAAGCAAAACAAATTTGACTTATTTGTAAAGTCTATTTATTAAACAAAAGGTAAAGGGCAAAAAACATGCTATATGGTTGACAGAATTAATAAAAATTGCGATTTTTACTCCTTAGAGCAAATTTCAAAGAAGAACATCTTTACAAAAAACAGTATAACATGGTTAGTATGATAGTTAATACAGAGTATGTCTCCCGGACGAGGCAATACAGGCCTTACAACGCCTAGGCACGCCGAGTATCAAATTATCAATCTGATCTTGGGGAATATTACACCACTCATCAAGCAATGCCCTCCGAAGTTCCGGTAGACAGGTGGGAGGGGTTGACGGGCTGCAATTCGTCGGCCAAGCATATCCCACACATGCTCTATTGGATTCAAGTCCGGTGAGTATGCTGGCCTATCCATACGGGTGATATCCTCCGATTGAAGGCATTCGTCTACAATGTTTGCACGGTGAGGACGGGCGTTGTCATCTATAAACAGAAATTCAGCACCCATGGCACCCCGAAACAAAAGTACATGTTGTTCCAGAATGACATCCCGATAGACGTGGCCTGTCATGGCTACACTCTGAACATGCAGGTCAGTTCTGGAACCAAGAATAATTCCTCCCCAAATGAGCCATCCTGCACCATCGTAACGGTGTCGTTCAATGGTGTTCTCTTGGTGGTAACGGGTACCTGGCGCTCTCCATATTAAAGTCCGGCAAGAATCAGACCGCAAACTAAACTTGGACTCGTCGGAAAACATCACACAAGACCACTGTTGTGGTGTCCACAATGCATGCTCTCTACTCCAGGTTAATCGCAGGCAACAGTGAGTTGCGGTAAGTGGAACACATCTGACAGGCCTACGAGCATATAGACCAATGGGCCCTAAGCGTCTGTACATGGTCTGCCTTGAAACTGTCGTACTGGTAGCTGAAGAGAGCTGACGAGACAGATCGGATGCTGTGCTCCGTCTGTTTCTTTTGGCAGTAACTGCCAAATATACCGGTCTTTATTCGGCGTTGTAACTCGGGGGCGACCTGTGCGGTAACATCTACTCACATTACCATCATCTTGGAACCGTTGCCAAAGCCTGGAAATGACACTCTGGGCGATTCCAAGTTCCTCGGATACTTCCAGCTGGGTACGTCCACATTCCAGTCGTCCAATTATTCTACCACGTAAAAAATCATCCAAATGCTTCCTTTGTGCCATAGCTATGCGGTTATTGCACTGAAAGGTTTTTAAAGCGCTTGTGAACAATTTTACTTCGTTGCCACCATTCCTTATATACCCCTCTCTTACACTCTCGTCATTGTTACGTACTATCCGCGCCCTCTGGTGGCTTCGTGTAATTTGCATATTCTTCTTCAAGATGTGTGTCATAATTCTACAGGTGAAATTTTTATTTTAGAGTTCAATTTCTGTGTGATTCTGAATTATCCTTAATTTATGGACATGAGTGTGTATATATACAAGCAGCATGTATATATATATATATATATATATAAATTTTGTTAAATTATTTTTTGAAAAATACTTTTTTTTATGTAATTGTTTTAGGATTTTTCTACTTTTCTTACGTAATTGTTTTGCGATTTTTCTGCATTAAGAGTTTGGGAAAATTTGTTACATAATAGTAGTGAGTGGTCTTATCATACTCTGAGTTTTTACATACTCTGAATTTTTGTTTATTTTATTTGGTTTTTCCTACCGAGTTGCAAAGGGGGAAGGTTGGCGCCTTCAAACAAGTTTAACCCCACTTATTCGTTCCTATGTCCGAAATTGCTTTCTGACTCGCTAGGTTCTTCTTTTTTGTAGTTTCTTTTTTTATTTTTCTATAATTTTGATCTTCATGTTTAGCTTTTATATTTTTATTACGCTATTTCTTGTTATGTTCATTATCTATTATTTCTTGTTTTTTATATAAAATACAAATTTCTTTCATATATACATATATATCACGTTTTGGAGAAATTCTTGGATTGATAGGAGAAATGCAATGGGTAGCCGTTTGTCCTATTATATATTTTATTTCAATATTCAGTTAAGAAGTCTGAATTCCAAGCCATGACAAAAACGAGAGGTCTTTCAGCGTTGATCAGCAGCGAGTGAGTCGTTAGTACGCGTGTCTTCTTTTAGTCCGGCGAAAGTCGAAGTTAAAATTCTTATGCGGAAGGTGGGTTGACTTGTCCTGGTAGGAAGTTTACCCCAACTGACACTTGAAGGGCTGGGGATTCATCACATATATATACATATGTGTGTGGGAATGATGGATGTTTATCTCTCGTTTGTAGAGAATTAGACTATATATATATATATAAATATACTAGCCATTACCCACCCACTTCACTGGGTATTTCACGATGTTGTATAAATATATACTGTTTACATATGTATAAATTATTCATATCTTGCATTAAGAATTCGATTCTATTGGAAAAATATATTTATAGCAGTAACTCTCGCCTCTATTTATACAAGTGACAGAAATTATAATTTCTAGTTTCTTTATTAATATCTAAAATAGAAGAAGAAAGATTTTTTGCGCTCACTTAACCCAATAATCAAGCGAATTTCCACCAAAGCAACTTTCAGCAGATCTCTACCTCATAAAATAACCATGCGTGCTAAATTTCAAGTCTAAATCTAATAGAGCAAAAACAGAATCTTTATCATCAATACGCCCCGTAACCCCGTTGAGAGCATTCTTAGCGGATTTCAATTCAACAAAAGAAACATGCGAACCAAATTTTATTATTACAGTCCTAGTAATTCGAAAAAGGGAATTTTGTCTATCAATACGCCCCAATAACTCCGCCCCCCGCTTCCCCCTGGAGTTTATTTCCGTAAAATCCATTCTTAGTGGGACTCTATTCAACTAAAGAAACGTGCTCAACAAATTTCAAGTAAATGGATTAAATTCAAAAACAGGAACTTTTCCATAACTCTCCTTAACCTCTCGCAGCCCAGCTGGTTTGGGAGGAAGAATCGGTTTTCGCAAAACTCTTTGCTAGAGGAACTCTATTCCATGAAAGGAACATACTGTAACGACTTCACACAGCTCTGGGATAAACTATTTATTTCAATAAGAAAATCATCAAAAAATATTCTATCACAATTAATTAGCAAAAGGGGCCACAAATTTCGAGTCTCTTGAGCTGCAATGACTCATATCTCTCGCATAAAATAATGTCCTAAATTGACACTGTAGAAAAAAGTCCTATACCTAGGATACATAAAAAGAGAGGGTTCACTCTCGGTAAATCCACACCGAGTCTGGGTGAGTTCGCTGGCTCCAAATCCGCCGTGCAGTTGCTCCTTCGTAATTTCCATGGTTCCAAAATCCGCCTTACTTCGCGGACTAAGGTATAACTGTATCACAAGTCTTTAGCGGGTGGGACCTCCAAATCGGTACCCTCACATAAAGTTTCTCAGATTCAGAATCCGCCTTAATTCGCGGATTCAGTATCACTTTCCTATCGTTGATCGGGACTCAGACCGTTCCCGGATCTCCCCAGTTCGGAATCCGCCATACTTCACGGACTCACTATCGTATTTCTCTACCGGTGAAGGGGCCACACCGGCTTCTTGATCAATTCTCTCGCTGGAGGGGCTTTCAAACGGCTCCTTCAAATCCAATTTTCCTTTCGGACTCTCCCGCTCCCCTTATATATCTCTCTCTAACCATATCTCGCCTAATCCTCCTTCTGTGATCTCTTGTTCTTCTGCCGCCCCTGTCGGTCTCAGCCCTTTTGATCTCTAGCCCAATGGGCGCCGATGGCTCTGTGCACATTGTAAGTTTTCAGACGCGCTGTCGTCACCGAATCGTGAGAAACGAAAGCACAACAATGTTACGTCATCTCTTTTTGACGGTCCGGACAGCCTGGGAAAAAGGTCCAAATCTTTGACCACCCAGTTACGAAATTCTTCCCAGCAATTAGGGAAATGTCTGGAATTTTCCCAACGTCTTTCGGCATCAATCTTAACAATTAGGGGAAAGCGACCGACTTCGTCACAATACCTTTTAATTTTCAAGCAGATGGGTCTAATAGTTGAAAAACGGAAATATTTATGTATTACGTCCCTTAATCCTCCTCAGTGCCCCTTGGGGGTCAATTTTCCCCAAACCTATTTTGTAGTGTATCTGTACTCCATGAAAGGAATCTGCTTATCAAATTTCAAGACTCTACGTCTAAAAGTTTAAAAATGGAAATAATTATCTATAACGCCCCTTACGCCCCCGCAATGCCACTTAGGAAGCGATTTTCACAAAACCCATCTTTTATCGGATCTCTACTCAATGAATGGAATCTGCTTACTCAATTTTAAGATTTTACGTCTAATAGTTTTAAAAAGGAGATACTTACCTATAACGCCCCTTAATTCTCCGCAACGGCACTTGGGGGTCGATTTTCACAAAACCAATTTTGTAGCGGAATTCTACTCCAGGAAAGGAATCCACTTACGAAATTTCAAGACTGTCCGTCAAATAATTTAAAAACGGAAATGATTATCTATAACGCCCCTTAAGTTTCAGCAACGCCACTTGGGATTCAATTTCCTCAAAACTCATTTTCTAGTGGATCTCTATTCTATGAAAAGGGAATCCGCTTATCAAATTTCAATACTGTACGTCTAAAAGTTTAAAAATTGAAATATTTACGTAGAACGCCCCTTTGGCCCCCGCAATGTCAATTTTCTCAAATACATATTTTGTAGCGGATTTTTACGCCATGAAAGGTACTGCGTACCAAATTTCAAGACTGTAAGTCTAATAGTTTAAAAATGGAAATAATTATGTTTAACGCCCCGCAGCACCACTTGGGATTTTATTTTCACAAAACTCATTTTGTAGCGGATATCTACTCTATGAAAGGAATCCGCTTTCCAAATTTCAAGACTGTACGTCCAATAGTTTAAAAATGGATAAAAAAAAGAAACGAGTTGTGTTGTGTGAGTTCAAACTATAATTAGATGCACATTTGAACGACTTCCTCCTTAAAATATTATTATTTTAATATATCTCTACTTCACTGTACAACACGTTTACTAATTACAGATACAATTTCATAGTTGCGTGTTATTTACATACCATCCTCCACTCAGTCACAGTTAAGTCTTTAACTGGTTACAGTTAAATATACCACATCTCCTCCCTCCTTAAAGAACAAGTCTCTCCGGAGGCCGCCTGATTCTCCCGGAACGCCTAGGAAATGGCCTGTCTGGAACTGGTGACTCCTCGTCTCGGAGTCAGTCTCTTTAGCTGAAGACTGTGATAGATCTGAACTGCAACATCAGTTGATGGCACTCCTTGTACGGAAGATGAACCCAATTCTTTGTTCAGATCCTTAGAAATATCTTCCGCCGTTTCTGCATGCTGAATATTAGAGTTGTTTTCTCGAACCTCTGATGATGGAAATCTCTGGTGCATAAAGTGGAATGATATTTTCTTGCACTTTATCCCCCCACTGAACGGATCTGATCAACATGTCGTCTCACGAGGGTTCCTTGAACATCAATGATGTAGTGGAGTACGCCATCCTGGTTTACAATGGTACCAAACTTCCATCTAGTATTAGCTGCTCTGTAAACTCTCACAGCCACTCGATCTCCAACATCAAATTTCCTATCTTGGAATTCGAAATTATCTTTCGTAATTTATCCTGAATTTTTGTTTTCAATTCAGGCAAAAGTAAATCTATCCTGGTTCTAATGTCTCTTTTTTTAAGAATAACATGGCTGGACTAAGTGTTGTAGTTACATTAGGAGCTTTTCGGTATTGCATTAAAAATGTACTTAATTTCTGCTGTATAGTACCTTCGTATTTTATGCATAGCTCTTAATGATTGCTTTAAAGTAGCAACATAACGTTCTGCTTGTCCATTACTAGAAGGCTTGAAAGGTGCACTAGTTTTGTGCCTAACTCCATTTTTATGCATAAATCGCTGAAATTCATAGGATGTAAACTGAGATCCATTATCGCTGACAAGTACCTAGGTAATCCGAATCTTGCAAAACTATCTCGAAGACATTCGATGGTTTTCTTGGTTGTGGTTACCTTCATAGGGTATACTTCTAACCATTTGGAATGAGCGTCAACGATCAGAAAACGTGTGTTCAAAAATTGGTCCAGCAAAATCTACATGAATACGTTCCCAGGGCATACTGGGATATTCCCAGTAATGAACTTTAGATTTTGAGGATCAGCCTTATATCTAGCACAATCGACACAGTTTTTGCGGCTTCTTCAATATCGTTATCTATATTTTTCCAATAGACGAACGATCTAGCTATAGCCTTCATTTTTACTATTCCTAAGTGTCCAGCATGTAATTTTTCCAGAACGTTTTTCCGAAATTTCCTTGGAATACAGACTCTTTGTCCGTACATAATACAACCATCCTCAATGGTATACTGGGCTTCCCTCCCCTTGCAAATCTTTACCTTCCCTTAAGGCTCTTAAGAGTGGACCCAGCTCTATATCTTTACTCGTCTCCTGTCGTAACTCCTTAGAAGTAACCGGTAATGCTTCAATCTGCGACATCTGAAATATTGTGATGTCATCTTTAACTTCAAGCTCTTCGGATGTTTTTGGTAAACGAGAAAGAAAAGTCTGCATTTCCGTGTTCAATCGTTTTACGGAATATTATATCAAACTCAAATGACTGCAAAATGAGCGCATAATGTAAAAAGTCGGGTAGCTGCCAACACTGGTAAACCTCTTTTGAACCAAAAAATAGCTATCAAAGGTTTGTGATTTGTTATCAAAGTGAATCTTCTACCTTTCAAATATAGATAAAACTTTCTTACTGCCCAAACTATTGAAAGAGCTTCTTTATCAATTTGGGAGTATTTTTCTCGGACCCAGATAAAGTTCTTGATGCGAACGCGATCGGACGTTCAGAGCCATCTGGATACACGTGTGACAGAACACAACCAATGCCAACTGGAGATGCATCACTAGCTAAAGTTAAAGGTAGGCTAGGATCATAATGCACCAAAATTTTAGGTGAACAAATTTCCTTCTTTATTTGCTCAAAGGCAACCTGGCAATCCTTCGACCATAAAAATCTAACATTTTTGTTAAATTATTAAGAGGATTAGCAATAGTAGCTAAATTTTCACAAAATTTCCCGTAAAAATTAACTAACCCTAAGAAACTTTTACTTCATGAACATTTCGGGGTACAGGAGCATTTACAACGGCTGAGATCTTTTTCGTCAGTTTTATGTAACCCTTTTGAATCGATTCTATGCCCAAGAAAATTTATTTCATTTTGAAAAACTTACTTTTATTTAAATTAAGCTTTAGCCCGTGTTCTCTCACATTTCTTAAAAATTCCTCTAAAGCTGTAAAATGCGAAATTTCATCGCTCCCTGTTATTCTAGCATCATCCATAAAGACCTTGACTCCATCCATACCCTGAAATAGTCCGTCAACATAGCGCTGCCAAATAGCAGGTGCCCCATTTAATCCATACATAAGTCTTTTACAAATATATAATCCCTTGTGGGTATTTATAGTCATTAATTTCTGACTGTCGGGATGGACTTTCATTTGCAAATATGCATGCTTAAAATCTAATTTTTGTAAATTGTTTTCCCCCATTTAAACTACCAAAAAAAATTCATCCAATCTTGGTAAAGGATGCTGAGGAACAATTAAATTTGATTCAGGGTTACTGAATAATCAGCACATAGTCTTATACTACCATCGGATTTAACAACAGGGACTACTGGGGTTGCCCATTCAGAGCTGTCGACTTTTTCTATGATACCCTCTTTTTTCCAAGTCGGTCAATTTCGTTTTCAACTCTACCTTTGAGAGCAAAGGGGTACTGTTCGAACCCTACAAATTATAGGTTTTACTCCATGTCTGAGTTTTAATTTAGCCTCATAATTGTTTATTTCTCCTAATTTATCATCGAAAAAATATATCCTTATACTCTCTTAGAAGGTTATTTAAATTTTGTTCAGTTTTTGCTCTAAAAGCTTTAATAGCCGGCCAATCTAAATGAATTTTATAGAGCCATTCCCGACCCAGAATAGTATCTAAGTTTTCTTTCACAATGTATAAGTTCAAGTTTACTTTTGATTTTTATATTGTACCCTTACAGTAACATATCCTAATGGTATAATTGAATCTCCTTTATATGTTTTAAAAACTATATTTGTAGGTTTAATTGGTTTATTTGAAATTTTCCTGAAATTTTCAATACTCATTACACTAACCGCTCCCCCCGTATCCAATTCCATAGAACAACTTTTGTTTTCAATTTTTAAATTTATCATAATTGGAGGTCGTTTTGGTTCTTCCTCGTGTAATATATAATCCTGAATTTTTAATTCGTATAGTGGAATTTATTTCTATCTTCAACTTCATTTAATAGAGTTACCTGTTTTTGTTTAACCGATTTCGCATTTGCCTTTTAGATGCGAAGCATGCCTGTTTAATGTGCCCAATTTTCCCACAGAAATTACATGTACTTGAAATAAATCTACAATTCTCTTTTGCATGGTTGGTACCTGTGCATCGTGAACAATATAATGTTTTCTTTCGGCTTTTTGTAAAATTGGATTTTTTATCCATGTGTTTTTTAAAAGTTTGCATTGAATTTATTGCTCGGCCCATAATATCATTTGTCCCTCTAAAAGCTTTTTCCATAGCCAGTGCTATATTTAGCGTTTTCTCGAGATTAATATTATCTTCCTCAAATAATCGATCTAAAATAATTTTATCCCGCAACCCGCTTACAAATACGTCGCGTAACATAATATTTAACATATCTTTATCATAATCACAATTCATTGCTAGAGCCCGAAGCTCGGCAATGTATGTACTAATACCTTCCCCTTCAGTCTGTTTTCTGTTTAACAATTTGTGACGAGAAGGTATAATTAAAGGTTTTGGGGTCAAATGTTTCTTAAGTGCATCTTTTAATTTATCTAACGTTTGGTCTGAAGGAATGTCAGGTGCAAGCAAATTCTTTAGTAACTGGTACAATTTTGCACTAAGAGACGAAACAAAACCTTAGCTCGATTTGCTATTGGTACATTCTGTACATCTAAGTAAGTTTCGAATCTTTCAATGAAACTATCGAAATTTTCATTTTCTTCATCAAATTTTTCAAATTGTACAGTTACTTTATGACTATGAGAATCTTCTCTAATTTGCAGCGCTCGAATCAAATCTTGATTCTGCCGGAGTAAGTCTGCAATTTGCTGTTCCATGGTTCCTTCCGATTAAAGAGAGAGAAAAAATTTCCTTTACCTTGAGCAGTTTTCAGGCAATGCCTTATCCAAAAGAATCTCCAATATATCCCATCTTCGTCGCCAACTGTTGTGTTGTGTGAGTTCAAACTATAATTAGATGCACATTTGAACGACTTCCTCCTTAAAATATTATTATTTTAATATATCTCTACTTCACTGTACAACACATTACTAATTACAGATACAATTTCATAGTTGCGTGTTATTTATATACCATCCTCCACTCAGTCACAGTTAAGTCTTTAACTGGTTACAGTTAAATATACCACAGTAAGTCTTATAGTTTAAAAATGGAAATAATTATGTTTAACGCCCCGCAGCACCACTTGGGATTTTATTTTCACAAAACTCATTTTGTAGCGGATATCTACTCTATGAAAGGAATCCGCTTTCCAAATTTCAAGACTGTACGTCCAATAGTTTAAAAATGGATAAAAAAAAGAAACGAGCCTTACTGTAGTCGCATATGATGTGTAACATCTGACATGTAGTCGTGGTAAAAATACGCAATAGTAACTTATATCCTGAAAAAAATGAATCGAGTATGATTGGAAATAATTTTATATCGAATAACTATATCCTTTAATAAAAATTTTATTTAATTAACACAAGGAGTAAAAAATGCAATTTTTTATCAAAAATAATTATTCTTGTTCAATTTAAGAAAGAGTGGAGATAATAGACTTATGAAAACTAAAATATGACACATATACTTGTGATTTCAAAGTATTTAAAAACCGTCGAAAAACAGCATCAATAACAGTACCACTGTTAGTAGTCGAAACATTTTGATTTTTGTATTCATATCGTGCTTGAGTTCATCATTCCAAAAAGCTATGGGTGGCTCAGCTTTTGGCAAACTAATGCCAAAAGCTGAAAATCATGGGTCAGCGAGTGATAGTTTTATTTTTAAAAGAGTAGTACCACCTTCGGTATATCCCTTTAAGACCCGAATTATTTTTATCTTTAAATAATAAATTCTTCTGGTTATTAATACTATATGGACCCCAATGACAATGAGAAAAATACTAAAAAAATTCCCACTCCCTCCCCTGGAACATAGACGGTACCCGCACGATCGTGTGGATTGGGTGTTATCTATGAAACAGGTCACCTACGTAATTTTACGAGCTATACATTTTTAGCTCTAAGTTGATAGAAGAAACAATCTTAATTCAACTAAACTTGTTACAAATAAAGAAATTATTGATGTAAAATTGACTCTTTTATTAATTCATTATTTATTTACTGTAAAAATCTTTTGTTTTGTTTTTGGCAAGTATAAATAACCATTGCATTTTTCACAACATGTTTTCGAACTGCTTTCGTAGTTTTCATATCTGCACTTGCAAGGCCTTGAAATGCCATCAACACATCGAAAATGGCTATACATGTCAGGCCTTTTATCCTGGAATGGCCAGGATAAAAGCCGTGACATGTATAGCAGATGGATTATAACGCTTCGATCTTTTTCCGAGGGGAATTACAACACTGTTGTCTTCATCATCAGTTAAAATGCTTTTGTTAGTAGGTGGACAGGCTCATAATGCTTCAACTATCTCCAACTTAAATTTTAAGCTATCTATTTTGATTTGTTGAGGAATTTTATTTAATATTGCGTCTTGTTTGCGCAGAAACCAAGAATTTTCAGCAGCTAAATCAATGTTTTGAATGTGCTAGTAAAAAATAAAGTATAAGAAGAAAAAACAGGAAAGAACGTGGACATTTAAATTTGATCAAGAGAAATAATTTTCGAAGGAAATTAAAGTGATTTAAAGTAAATTTGAAAGCAGCAAGCTCCCAAGAACCCAGGACAATTCATTTCAAGTCAGCTTCTCTAACCACTAGGTGACAAGGGCTCTTGGAAAGATGTAAAGTAAGCTTTTAGGATGGGTAAGAAGAATGCGAGGGTAGCGAAGAGACAACACCACGTGCTCTCATTGGTCAAATCAAATAGCGCGCTTACGTCACTTTCTGTTACCCACATCCGTCCCTTTTCACGAAATCCTCCAACAAATAAGCAGCAATCGAGAGGAACGATGTTGCACATCAATAATTACGCATAATGCCCCTTAAGCACCCTCAACGCCACTTGGAAGTCAATTTTCTCAAATACACATTTTGTAGCGGATTTTTACACCATGAAAGGTATCTGCGTACCAAATTTCAAGACTGTAAGTCTTGTAGTTTAAAAATGGAAATAATTATGTATAACGCTCCTTAAGCCCCGCAGCGCCACTTGGGATTTGATTTTCACAAAACTCATTTTGTAGTGGATCTCTATTCTATGAAAGGAATCCGCTTACCAAATTTCAAGACTGTACATCTAATGCTTTAATAATGGAACTAATTTTCTATAACGCCCCTTGGGGTTCGATCTTTACGAAATCCGTTCTTAGCTGATGTCTACTTCATGAAAGGAGCTTGCCTACCAAATTTCAAGTCTGTAGGTTTAATAGTTCCTGAGATATCGTGATTAGTCAGTGAGTGAGTCGCTTTAGATGAAATGTTATTTTGATATGTTTGGGATATTTGTTCGGGAGCACCTAGAACCCCAACTCTAATTTTTAAAAAATTTCAAAAACCTTCCCGGGGATATACCTAATAATTTCCCAAATTTTCATGACGATTGGATGCATGGTTTTTGAATCTATCGAGTACAGACAGACACACATTCCTTTTTATTTATATAGATATATATATATGTATGTATAAGGAGTAATAAAGTTTTTTTTATCTCCTCTTGCAGCACATTCTGGCAGGAATTCATCAATTGTTACTTCAGATCAGTCACATTTTGCGGTGCCCGAATCTTGAACTTATTATGTCTAATACACATTGGATTGGTGAAAGGCCTGATAGTCTTATGACTCTTCTGTCCAAGAAAAAAAAGTATCAGCAACCAGAGCGTTTTAAGGCATGGATCCGGATTCAGGGACTCGGCTTCAACAAAACCATCATCCGAATAGCTTTAAATCATCAAATGTTATTCCCGGACATATTGTCCGAAGAACTGGGAATTTCGAACTTGTATAGACCAATTGGCAACAGTAAAAAGGCTGATTTGTTATGTCATATCCGTCGTCCGTGTCTAGGCTTGGACCAATGGATCAACGACCATACACCATCTCAGTGGCGTAACGTACATCCCCGCAACTCGGCAGGATTCTAGGGAGTCCAAAACCTGACTAACGCCAGGTATGTATTTAACTAATTTATAAAATATTAAAGGCAAAAACTGACTTTGTAGGGGGGGAGGACAGCAGTCGGTTGAGTCGATTTGTGCCTAGGTGTATGAGATTGTGAGCCAAACACATTTATTTGTTGCGGGTTATTGTTTGTACGAATATTTGACAACGTATGCTGTCTACTGTCTACTCAAATAAGTCACAGGTGGGGCCTATTTGTGCAAAGTGGTTTAAAAAAAATTTTAAGACGTCACTGATCAACATCAAAGAGTTAGTCTACACATATGCCAGTCATGTGTGGTCAAGTATTATTATGTTGAAAAATTGCTCCTGGATGATGCGCCAAGTAGGGAACGCAACCAGCCTCAGAGTGTCATCAACATATCGTTAAGGTGTTATGGTTGCTCGTAGGATAATCAAAGGAAACACTGTCGTAATAACATTCAACATTACCTCAAGAGCGTTAGAGCTGTATCAAACAGTAAAGTTGTTCAGTCTCTGTAAAATAGAAGATAACTGGCCCAGGCTCTTCAATACATAGTCTAGATGGGAATCTACTAATCTAAGACAGATTTACCGCTGCACAATATGCGATGCCAATTTACTGATAGTTATGATGAACAGCTATGGCTTCTTAAGGACCATTGAGAGCAACTGGATACACAAACTTCTTTTTACAGGGGTGAGAGTATAGGTATATTATAAAACACTTCGATGAAAGCTCCGAGGCATCAGTTTTACGTTTAAAATTTAAAACCCATTCATCTACGGGGAGAGGTTAAGCCTCACACTTGTGTACGCCATTCAGGGAAGTTTTAAGACATGGGTCAAATGGGCCCAGGGCCTCGGCCACAATGGGGGCCTCGTCTCGTTATCAACTAAACTTTAATAAAGAGTTCAGTTAGTTATAAGGTTATATATATAACGGCATTGTTAGTTATGTGTCCAGGATATACTGCAGCGCCGTCAATGTGAAAAGATATACTACCCGCAATTGTTACGCGCTTTATAAAATGTTAACTGAACACTAGAAACTCGTGCAATGATTAAAATTAACATCCAGAATAATCGGATAATTTTTAGGGAAATTTTTTTGTTTAAAAAAAATGTATATCAACGTTTCACAGAATCTAAAATCCTTAATTTTACCGAGTTGCAACTCAAAAATTTCAAAAATGAAATAAAGCTAATAAAAAATGTCAATTTGTTACATATACTATACTTCTTAAGAAATATAAGATAAGTACTATCAGAAGGAAGAGAAATTTAATTAATCTTTTGACACATACACAAATGAAAAAAATTCCAACGGCATTTTACAAATAATTTCATATTATATGTACCATCTAAATCAGGGGTACTCAACCTTTTTTCTGCTGGGTCACATACATATGTCAGCTATTTCGCGCGGGTCGCGTACATGTGTTATTTATTTCATGCGGTCTGCAACTTGAGGATAAAAGGGGGGTGGGGTGGAGAAAAACTGTAAAGGAAAAATGCTTTAAGACCACACAAGATAACATTGTTCATCTAAAATGTGAAAAATTGATTAAAATATCATAGCTCCTGTTTTCTTTTTTAATATTTTTTTATTTTTGTCACTAACACTGAATTAAAAGCATTTAAGAAACACTCCATCACAATTTCTGCATCAGTAAACGGTTTCATATGAGTACCAAAAATGTATAAAAAATTTCATAAGATGTCTTTGTTACCGCTGTGATATGACGACTGACAAAATACTTTCTTGCTGTTGCAAAGATTATTCAAGAAAGCCTATTTATTGCCTCTTGAAAGAGATCTTCCAGGAAAAGTGTCAATGAATGATTCATGTTTATTGGTATGTTTTAAATGCAGCACTTTCGTGATAAATCAAGCAATTATTGATCCATGTTTGTTTTTCACTACAAAATAGTCAACCTCCCAATCGTCTTGAAACGATGTATTTTCTTCAAATATTTTTCGCTTGCAAGATATGAAAGATAAAAATTAGTTCCACCCATAAAATTGTCGCTATTTCACTGTTGTCTGTTATCACTAACCATAACCGTTCCAAATAGAAAAAGAATATCAATTCGCACCCGTGCAGTATTGACAGCAAAAAGCAAAATTGATATCTTTGATTTCTTGACAACGAATTTCCCACCAAATTTTTAATACAGTGTTCTTAAATAAGAGAATTTCTTGGAGCAATGGACCATGAAAAGGCTCGGTGGGGCCGCAGGTTGAGTATCGCTGATCGAAATCATAACGAATGAACTTTGATAGTTAACAAATCAATTAAGTCTGTTGTAGTTCTAAAAATATTTATTTTAAACTAGTGCTAAAACAAATGCCTTCGACGGTTAGAAGTTAAATTTTACACCTCTAGTTTAATAAATACTGATTATTCTACACACGCAACATATGTTATACACCAAAATGAATCAGAAACTTCTCAAAATGGTTCTTTTCAGTGCTTGTTCTAATTTTTTCCCCATTTCACTTTTTTTCTAGTTGATTCATATTTTATTTGCCGCACGAACGCGTGGGAATTCTTTCATCAACTATTCACGAATGAATCAGATAGAGGGTGAAAAAGAGAGAACGTTCATTTATGAGAACCGTTTGTTGATGAGAAAAAGTTCATCTTTCCTGTCTCATTAGAGTAAGTAGAAGTGGAATAATGCAACTTATACTAGGCAAGGGGAAATTATTCTACTTTCCGCAGTAATTAGGAAAATATGTCCTTGTAATTTTTAATACGGAGCTAATTCTTAGAGAAAATATAATGCAGATATAATAATTAGCTGTAACATTATGCCTACTTTCAAACAAAAAAAAAAAATTTTTTTCTAAGCAAAATTTCTTAAATTTTTTTTTACTTTTTTCGAAAGTTTTGAACGAAATTAACAAAGTAAAAGTGAAAAACATACATATGTTACCGCCTAGAACTTGAAAGCCGTAAATGTATACATTACCTAGATAATCTGCAGATTGACTGATTTGCTCCATTTAAGTGCGCAAACAAAAGCTTTCACATTTTAACTAGGCAAATTTCTCAGCGGTTTTCGTGCCGTTAAAGTTTAGTTCTCTCATTTTCTTCCTGTTAGGAATTTCTATTGAACGCTGAAGGAGTGAGTGAATAAAAAATGTTACTTTGTTGAGCCACTCGAAGGCTTTTGGCGACGGACCTCGTCATTTAGAGCCCTGGTCACGAGACGAGGACGACACCTGAGCCGGCGCCTTCTTCTAACTTCTATTCCACACCAACGGTAGGACGTTTGAGCCTCGACAAATTTAACGAGCATCGCTGCCTATACGGCGGGACTTCAGTAGTACAGGCTCGAACTCATAACAAGCCAGCCACGAGTCCGTTACCTTGATCACCAGGCCACTGCGGCCAACTTGATTCTATGTGAACGTTGACTCATACCAGAATAAATTATCCCAAACATTTAAAAATAGAGTGGCAGAGGCAGTAAATGTGTTCGATAAAATACTCCTTAAATTAATGTTTTATACATTTAATGTCTGGTTAGTGCATCGCGCTTCCACACCACAGGTCCGAGGTACAAAACCCTGGGCTGGGCAAGGTTGACTCAACCTTTCATCCTTTCAGTGGGTCGATGAATGAGTACCAAGTTTGCTTGCGAACTTAACACTGGGTATTTTGCTTCAGACTGACCTTCTGTCCGAAACATCTGCTCATGCACCTCAGGGTTCAAGGTCGTGTATACTGAGTTGGACACAGTAGGCCTTGTCCCTCACTGGCTGTTGCGCCACTGAATTAAGTTTAATTTAATATCGATGACCAGTATCTTCTGGAAACAAGTTAAATGCTGCAATAAATGTTAAATGAATCATTGATAAATGATTGTATCTACTAGTTTGTTGTTTGCTTGATTGTATTAACGTGATTTCTTAGAAATCAATCCTTAATTGCAATAATATTTTTAAATGTTTGATTCTTGGTATTGTAGTTTTTCAATGAACTCAATTCATGTGACCGCATGGTCACATGATAGTGAAAGCCACGTGATTCTAGCCAATCAATTCAAAAACGCACGTGACGTCATAGTCACACGATAAAAATTATTAGTGTTTCCAGCTAATCAGTTCACGCACTCCGGTGTTGCCAAGTTTTGCTCTTTGCAGAAACTTTCTCTTAAAAAGTACATATGTATACAGAATGCATTTTATTTAAAAGTATAAACATTAAATATGATTTTTTTTAATTTAAAAAATCTTTTTGAAGAAATTTTTTTTCTTAACAGTTAAACATCTTTACCCAAATATGAAATTTGAAATTTTATCTAAGTTTCACAAAAATAGAAAAAGAAGTACAATTGGTTTAATGTTTGTTTTGAATTTAATGAAAAACACGTGTTTGTTTTTATCATATGACTTCATGAATTGAGCCCATTGATTCTATCGACTAATGTATTGATTGTATTAACTTGATTCTTTAGACGAGGGGTGGCGAACCTTTATGGACCAACGTGCCATTTTTTTTCTAAAGAAATATTTAATGAGGTACAGAAGTGCCATGTGTGTCAAACAATTTTGACTTGTGATTATTGTGGAAACAACAAAATTAATAACTAACAACTCAAAACTCTATTTATTTCGAAAAAATACATTTTGCACCTTATACTAGTAAATATTTTAGCTATATATGTAATTTAAATGACAGTAACATTAGTGTGATTTCTGTTGTGTTGATAATATGAAAAATAAATTATATTAGGATTGTAAGATGTGTTACTTTTAGCAAAATGTATGCTGAATTGGAATCACCTATCAAACAGTTTCTAAGAGAGTTTTTAATGATATTCATCTCTGAAAATAATGACTCGCAGGCGTGGGTAGATGAAAATATAGTTAAAATAGATGACTCGGCTTTTTCAAACAGTTAAATGTGTCTAAAATTTGAATTCCATGTTTCGAAAAAAGCATTTTTACGTGCTTGTTAATATTTCTGTTTCAATTACAATTCCAATTTTCTTCTTTTTTCAGCAAATGTTTGAATCTATATTAAACTAGACTGAAAATTAATCAGCTGCATTTCAGAACTTTTTAATTTTGACATTGAGACGCCTAGGCGAAATCACGTGACGAGGATGGAACTTAATTTTGAATCCGTGTGTAAATTTCATTTGCTTGATATGTTTACTTCTTGTGTGTGAAGCTTATTTCTAAAATTTTATTTATTTTTATTATATTTTTGCATTATCCTTGTTTAATAATTATGTATGAAGTATTTTCGTAATTTTTTAGCATAATTTTTTGTTTCAGTTTAGTATATTTGTCAGGTGTTAGTGTGCGAAGCCGGTAGCTTCTTGCAGTGTTTGTTTATATATTTATTAATAGTTCTAGATTATTTTTTAGCATCTAATAATCAGTCCTTTTGTTTTCATGTAGTTTATTATGTTTATTTACGCACGAAAAGGATTTACAGTATAGAATTTAGACCATTGAATTTGGAAAAGCTTCTCATATGTGTACAATTACTTATTGGTACATATAGTGTATCACTCCTCATTAATTCATAAAATAGTGTAATTTATTAGAAACATGCAGATATGAAATGGTCCCATTTTGAAATGTTAATGTTTATACCTTTCATTCTCTTATTCCCTTAGTAAATACCAGCTACAAATATTTAATGTTTTTAGAAATACTATCTTTAGTACTCATACCATTCCAAAATTTGGAACATACATATTAAACTGCCAACTAATTTCGCCAATCAAAAAGACATCCGAATTTTAAAAAAAGTTATATCAATATAATTACTGTGTTCAAACACGATCATGAACAGTTTCTACTATTGGTTGTATATCGTAGCATTTGGCGGTTTTTATGATTTTATTAGAGAGTCCATATTATAATATACAAGTGCTCCAAATTTGCCCTCTCAATACACGTCACACAAAAATATCAGTGATTTTGGACAATTAACCTATTAAAAATAATTTTGAAATTTTTTCTGAAATTACCTTTTTTTTTTTTTTTTACTGAATTTTGCATTAATGTAGATTATTGCGAACAGCAATTTGTCAAGTTATTCCTTTAAGGGAAATAGAGAAATGAAAAAGGTTATATTAAAAATTTCGAATACTTCTCTATTGCTTTTAGAAAGTAAATATCCTACAGAATCAAATGTTTATATGTAAAATCATATTTGGTTTCATGATCTTAATTACTGATAAATATCATAGAACTGATCTAAGAACACTTCTTGGGTCAATATTTTTGTAAATAACTCAATATAACAAATTTATTCAGGACTTAAATTTATAAGAGGGGGTAGTATCAATACCGATGAACCATTTAGACTTTAATACTTATGTAAAAATTAAAATCAAGTATTCTTATGTATACATTTCAGCTGGAGTTGCATAGATTTCTTTAATAAACTGTGTTATATTTCAATAATATGTGTATAGTCTATAGTAAAACTTCTCATCAAAATTAATGATTTTACATTTTGATAACCCTTCTCAAATACCAATAAATGTTATCCATAGTAAAAAAAAATTGTACATATATCTGTGTGTCAAATTTATACCAGTCAAATTCTGAAAAACAGATGTTGTGTTAAATCCTATACTACATAATAAATACATACACCACACAAATATTTTATAATTTTTTTTTTTGTGTAAAAGAATTATGAATTCAAAAATGACATTATTTTGACCATGCAGGGAGAACAGGCCTTTTTATTTTCAATATATATACACACACCAATTTATCTTCCATAATATACACAAGTTAATTAAAAAATTTAATGAATTTTTTTTTTTTTTTTTTACCACATTCAGAATGAAATTCTCGATAAGTAATATATTTTTACTAAAATGGTGCTGCGAATAAAAATAATATTTTTTTTATAACTTTAGGTAAATGGGCTAATGTTTGAAAATGGTTTTTATTTACCTTCAAGTATAAACAAAAATGAGCCTGTAGTAAATTAAGTTATTTTCATTTCTGTAGTGAATGCTTTTGAAATTTGTTTCCCAAAAGAATAAAATTATATAGTTACATATATATTATATATATTATATATATATATATATAATATTTATATATATATATATATATATATATATCTTTGTTTTTATATATGACATGTAGGGTTACATATTAGATCTTGTGTTTTTATTTTAGATAATTTAATACAGAAATATCTATTAACTACTCTGAAGATGAAGTAAAATAATTAAAATCTAAGTTAACTAAATACATTTTATCTTTTTGTATGTCTCTATATAATTTTAATTTAAAATAAACAAAAAATATTTACATTCTGTAGATATCTATCCAAATTCCTTTTAGCAGAAGTTTCTTTTGTGAACACAAAAATAGTATGGGAATGGAGCTGGCGACGATTTCTAAAAATTATTGAAAACAAGATTATTCAAAGTGGTCAGAGCATAATAAGTGAGGAGATGGTTTAAAAAAATCCTTACGCTTCATTACGTTAACTAATTTTTTACCGGGATAGATTTTTTTCTATACAATTATCTGATCTTTTACTGTAAAGGATTATAATGTAAAAGAGCAAGAGCAAAATAGTACACAAAGAATTATTATTAGGTTAGAGTTAAGCGGGGGAGACAAACCAAAACATTTTCATGTGCTCTCCTCATCACGTGATCATGACGTCACATGAATCAATTGAATTGGGACAATTTCAGTTTATTAAATGAAATCACACATCAGGGTACATAAAAAACTTGAACGTTTCCGATAATTCTTTGAACTGAGAGAATCTCACTGAAAACTGCAACCGATTACTCGCGTTTGCTCGTAATACTTCATACTGAACTTTGCTGTTTTGAATTAAAATGCAAACCATTTTGATCGGTTGCGTGCCCAAAATATTGTGTCGCGTGCCAGTGGTTCGCCATCCCTGCGTTAGACAGTGACGCATACAGGGATATTTCAAAGGCGGAGGGGTTGAGGGTCGAAAGTCCACTATTCTTGTATCACACCCCAATATACTGCCAAACATATTCTTTTGATCTTATCGATTCTCAGGTACACAAAAATCAGAAAAAATAAATTATTGAATAAATAATTAGGTTGGTGGAAGGGGAAGAGAGGTGGGATGTCCCTGACCACCGCTAGGTGTCCTCCCTCAAAATTAGGGTGGAAACAAGCCAAATCGTACTGTCACCTGCGTGATGCTCAAAGCTACGATTAACAACAGGCGTCACTTAGCCCTTTGCCATGATGAATTTCGTGGGTCTCGATCTGGCCTTTGCCGATCAGGTGGTATCAGTAATTACAATCTTTAAGTTTGTCATAAAGATTACTTTTCGGTACTTTCGTCTAAGTTTTTTAAAGCTAATCTCTCTCCCCTAAGTAAGCCAACCCCTTTCACGGAAGTAGTTTGTGTACGCCACAGTTCTATCCTAAGATTTGTCTTTTTTCTCTCTTCAATTATTTATTGCCTATTAAAAATTTTATATTCTTTTCTGATTGCAGAAAAAATTACTTTCAAAAATCTAATTTTTACATTAATATTTCGTAATGGATAGAGATAAATCTAAAATATATTTTGTACAAAATTTGTATCGTTATTAGAACTCCAATGCATTGAATAGCTTCTGATGACGTCCTGTAACTTAATTAAAAAACATTAATGTTTTATTGAATTTCTGTAGTAAAAAGAATTAGTTATTTCGAAGGTTGAAAAGCATTAAGAAGTTATTTGCACAGCATGTTATTCTTAATGTATAATAACAAAAATTTATATAATTCAAATTATTCTAAAATTTTATAAAGTTCGTGGTCATATATAAATTTATATTTCTGATTTTAATAGATAGTTGAACAAAAATGAACCAAAGCTGTGTAATATGATTTTTTTCTATTCTATGATGTGACATTTTTTTTAACTTTAGAATGTTGGGTTTTTTTCAAATTAAGGAAAAGAAACATTCCACACAAAAACAATATGGCGCGCAGTTTTTTTTTTGTTTTTGTTTGTTTGTTCAAATTTAGTGAAACAGAAGAAATTCAGGTCAATTGGCTTGAATTGATGTCTCATTAAATTTACACTAGAATTACTGGGGATGAATTCCGCCTTTTTGCACAGTACCTAGTGAGGAGGACAACAACATCTGAGATCGTAACTATCTTTTTTTAATTTCCATACCACGTAACGGTTCTATTCAACATTCAGCAGATACTTTTTTTTTTACAAAATGCGTCTTTTAGTGAAGCAAGGACTTGAATAAGCGTTCTACAACATAAACAAATAAGATAACGAGTTACTATTGATCATAAAAAACAAAAGGTTTGTATGTTTTCAATTAACTCTCTCCATGTCTTTGCCCATTTCATGCATTTCTAATGCATTTATTTTTCTAACATACGAAAAGTAAAGTGCAAGTATATATAACCCTTGATTGAGATTTTTAAATTCCTACTATTAACTTACATTCTCTATATATTGGTGGAATTTTCAATTGTTAATAAAATACATTTTAAAGCGCTCAATTGAGGTGAAATTTTATTTATACAAGTTTATTTTGAATGACAATACAATAATTTAGTTATAATTAATAAAAATTAATTGATTAAAACTAATTATTTAAAGAATTACAAATATAGCCACGTTGGCGACTTAGCGACCCGTTTGGCGACTTGTGTCAAAACTTGAAAAGTTTTTTTTCTCACGTTTTAAAACATTCAGTTGAACTGAAATTTTATGTACACGATTGTTTTCGATGACAATACGATACTTTAATGATAATGAATAAAAATTAATTACCACTTAATGTTGTGATTCTGTCCTATGTATATATCAATATATATATTTATATTAATTGTAACTATTAAATAAAAAGTAGCTATTGACTTACATTTTTTTTTATATTACTTGTTTTTTGTATTAATAAATTCCAATATTTATTCGTCTAATCCAGGGGCGTAGCTACCGCCGTATCAATTATACGGGGCCCCCAACCTACAAGGGGCCCCAATAAGTGTAATTACAGTCCCACTAACAGGGCTCCTATATCTAAAGAAGAGCCCGGAGGAATTTTGATACAGGGTTCCCAGAGAGCTAGCGACGCCAGTGGTCTAATCTCTTAAATTAGCCTTATCTTTGTAAACAAAGACTAGACTTAAATTAATTCAGATTAAGTAGACCAAGACATCTGAATGTAATGTCATATTTGATACAAAATAATTAAATCTCCAGAAATAGACCTGTCGTTCTATATTCAAAAGAATTCAATTCACTGATCTTTATTTCATCAAGTTCTGTTTTTTTCTTCACATCTCAATTAAAATGTATTATTATTGGAAACACTGAACGCACAGCCTTTAATCGATTGACTGTGACCGTCATTCATTTGCCAAGCGTGACAGAGTTTTCCAATTTTCAACAATCGACTGTAAAAAAAATCTAAAACACAATTCAACGTGGTTCGTGTTGTTAAAAAGTAAAATTGTTTTACTGGTGTTTTTGAAGTAGTTGAATCAAAAATACATCGAGGGACATCTGTTTATTCGCTGAACCATATCATTGTTTCAAATACGCACATTATTTCCCTTCCAGCTGTTAGCAACCTCCGTGCACAATGTCAGCATTATAAAGTTCATTACCACACGCGCACGTTCTTCGAACTACAATCAAGGCCATGGGGAAATGCTGTGGCAGGGGGTTAAGAACGTGCGGATTTCAAAACTCCATTGAGAAGGGAAAGATCTAAAAAATATTCTTCCCAATTTGACCGACGAATTATAATCCATCTTACGCAATACAATGGATAGAATGAAATCCAGAGGGGGGGAGGAATGGAACGTTTCTCTCCCTGATTAAATAAAACTGAAAGGTTTTCCTAAGTCTGTATTAGGGGCAGAATTCAAAATTAGAATTATTCTTTTTGCAAACTTTCTCAACATAATATCAGCAAAAAGGGGAAGAAAAATGACTGAAATATTATCGTTGAAATGTTTTTATAGGCGAAAAAAAATTATTATGCAGAATTTCAATTTTCAAATAAGATGGACGAATTTCATTATAGTGATAAATTTAAATTTTCAACGAAGTGGAAAATGGGACAAAGCTAAAGAAAGATTTATAAAATTCGTCTGCACGATTTTTAACCAGATTATATATATATAAAAAAAGAAAACTAAATTGAGAGGCCATGCAAGTCTGTTAAGATCGATTCGTTAATATTTAAGACAAAGGAATTTAAATTAAAAATTTGGTGATTCTAAGTAAATCGTCTTTAATTTAAAGTACTCGAATATTACAAAAACATAATATTTGCAAATCATAAAGAATTTTTTAAGAACAATACTTATTTGTACAGTAAAACGTCCAAATCCATTCTGAGTTTCTCTATGATACATGAAAGTTCCAAGTAAATTGAAAAGCAGGGGCGTAGCCAATGCCGTATCAGCGATATCAATGATACAGGGTCCTAGGGACGTAGTTACCACCGTATTAATGATACGGGGCCCCCAAGCTACCGGGTCCCAACATGTGCATTCAAAAAATCGTAAAAAGTTAATGAGCCCCAACAAAGAACCCCCAAAGAATTTTGATACAGGGCCCACTCAGGACTAGCAACGGCAGTGCAGGGCCCCCAAGCTACAGGGGACCAGCAAAAAATCGTAAAATGTTAAAGGACTCCTAAAAGAGTCCTCAGAGAATTTTTATACACGACTAGCTACGCCAGTGTTAAAAAGTTTAAAGACAGAGGAATTCCTGTGAAATTTTATTTACCTCAGTACAAACATGTACTTGGACATGTACCAGGGGCGTAGCTACCGCGTATCAGCCATATCAATGATACGAAGCCCCCAAGTAACAGGGACCCAACATGTGTAACTGCAGGTCAACTGACAAGGGTTCTCATGTCTAAAAAGGCCCCCGAAGGAATTTTGATACAGAGCCCACTCAGAACTAGCTACGTCAGTGACATGCACATACCCACGGATATCATCAGCCCAGATAAAAACGTTGAGCATTTTGAATATAATATTTATGCAATTTGGTCAGTCTGATCTTTGATATATGAAATTTAATTCTAATGTTTATTTTTGGATTGAAGAATAATCACCAATGCAACGCTAGGAATTTGTAGCCATCTGGCTTTCACAATCGATGTTTATATCAATAAATCAAAGAACAAGTCATCCAAAAAAAAAATTCGTTACGTCTTTCTGTCTTTATCTTGAGCAAAACCTTTTGTTGATATTTTGACAGGAAAGGAAGCAACAAATGACAGTCGAACAATAAAGGCATTATTGTCTGAAATTTTTACATTTGTGTATAAAATTCCGAATGAACTTTTTTGAAAAGTTCACTGATCACTGTGACTTCCTTCTTTGATATGCAACAGTTTATAGAAAAACGGTTATTCATTATTTGAATTTATTGTTACATTTATTGTTACTCCCCTCCCCCCGGATTTTTGCTGTTCTAATTTTACAAAAGAATGTAGTAGAACAAATAAATAGGAAAAGATAAGTGTTTTTTCACTTTTCTAATATTTATGTTGTTAATTAACAAATCTCGACAGTTTGAATAATAAAACGGATAGGGGCGTAGCTACCTTTGTATCACTGATACGGGGCCCCGAAGCTACAGGGGCCTCAACACATGTAACTACATTTTCACTACAAGGGCGCTCATATCTGAAAAAGGGACCCGAAGGAATTTTGATACAGGGCCCACTCAGAACTATCTACGCCAGTGAAAACGGACAATATTTACTATAACTTTTATAAATTGTTGCGACTAATTTATTAATTCTTGCAGTATAGGAAAAACAAATTAATTCTTTAAGGATACGAAATAACCATTGTGACGGTTGGGATAAATAAAGGTAGCGTGATATTTATTAATTTAAATATTTAGTTCATTTACGTCGCAGCTATTAATTACAGTATATACATTGAAAAATATTGTTGAATTCATTAGAGTTCAAATTCTGTTGTTTGTGAGGGAGGAGGTTGCGTCCGTTCTCAGCGAAGTTTTCAAACCGTCTCCACTCTCTGCCCTCTCTAGGGTCTTCGGAATGATAACGGTCGGCTATTTTATCCTCGAGTTACATCCGGTTCGTGGGCGGAGTAGGGGGTCCCTCGTGATGTCAAAGGTTATGGGGAAAGACCGCGCAATATTTTAAGGGTGCAGATGTTCATTGCACGTGGTGATCATATCCACAAAAGAAGCCGATTCACAGCTGTGTGGCGGGAAACGTCACAACATTTCAAAGAAAAAATTTGGAGGTTGTAAGGATTTGAGTCCCCTTTTATAGCAACAGATTCTGGCAACGGTTTTGTTGAGTTTAGGTGATGGCCAAGGCAGAGAGGAGACTGGAGGAAGGTCGACATGTGATTAAAATCTCTTGAATGAAACGTTGAAGACGTTTCATTGCAGATTGTCAGTCATATGGATTGAAACCTATTACTCGTCTTGGAATTTATGTGTTATATCATATAATTTAATAACAAATTATTTGTTGTTGTTGCTAATCTCCAGTATTTAGAAGGGATAAATTGTCCATGATCTTGTTCACTCGTATAAAGTCCAAGACGAGCATCAAGTCCAGCAGACTGCTTCACTGTGGCAAAGGGGGTGACACTGGGTGGAGTACGCCGGGAGTTTATTTTCCTGGCAGGGTCAACTAAGGCGTGAATGCCACTCCATTATACTCCGCTTAAGCCTGCAGGTGAAGCAGCCAAGTCAGACTTCTAACCTTTGGTGCTCCCATCTTTTGACCATAGACTGGGACGTCTGGACTTCTTTAGGCCCTGGACCCTTACACAAATGTAGGCTCCACCTATGACCCTTAAAAATTAACAGTACATAGCATACGTTGTCAAATACTCGTACAAACAATAACCCGAAAGAAAGAAATGTGCATGACTTACAACCGCACAAACCAGCTCTACCGCCTTTTGACTGAATAAGTGATGATGGTGTATGGTGGTAGGCCTATTCTTGTGTGCGTACACAGACGACGGTCATTACATGCAGCCAGTTGACATATCGTCTGACATTTCTAGTTTTTGGAGAATACAACCGCAAAAAAGTCTTAATCGTTTACATTATTTGAATTATGATCTATAAAGACTGGGTCAAGAACGAGATGAGGCCTCCATTGTGTTCGAGACCCTGGGCTCGGGCCCAGTTGATCCATGCCTTAAGACGTCCCTAACCATAGGAGCTGCCCCTTTTCACCATCCATGATTCCGTTACATGTCGCATCGACCGTCGCGCAGTCAAAAAAAGGGTCTTGATCCTAGATTCTTGGGATTAAATTTCAGAGAAAATTCAAAATTGACAGCAAACTGATTAGGATGGCAGATAAATCGATATTTTTGGTTCCGATGGGCTTATAATAGCTTGTAAATGAAAAAAATAAGGGTTTTAATCTCATGAATTTGTGTGGAACAAGAACTCCTCCACCTCTACGCCTCAGCATTAAAGTGAAGGTGTTCTGGCGTGGGGTAAATTGGCCTCAGAATTAGGTATTTGGTATTTTTGATGGTATTGTGAATCAGGAGCTTCATTTAAATATTTTAAAGAGAAATTTTAAACTATTCACCGAAAATTGGATATTGGAGACGACTTCATTTTTTAGCAGGGTAAGGACGCCAAGCACACTGCTTTCAATGTACGCACCTGGTGTCTCTATAACTGTCCCCAAATTATGAAAACACCTCTTCAATCATTTTATTTAGCCCAGTAGAACATATTTGGTGAGATCTTGATGTAAAAAAAAATAGAAAACATGACAAAAATAAACACAAAATGTGAAGTAAAAACAATAATCACTGAAGAATGGAGAAAATTGATGCAGAAATTACAAAAAACTGATTAAATCTATACCAAGACGCTTAAAAGTTGTTGTGTTCACTAAAAGATATCCGACTAAGTACTTAATTAAGGAAGAAATACAATATTTAAAACTAGTCGAGATTTTTGTGAAGTGTACGAAGACTTTTGTGGCGTAATTTTTAAGTAACTTTTTGATTATTGATTTTTTAAAAAAATAGTTATACTATTTTTAAAAAAAATTAGTTATTTCATTCCATTACGAACAAGTTGCAGATTTCATAAATTTTTTTTAATTACAATATATTAATTTTTATTAGTCGAAAACATTAAATTTTATAAGAAATTGGAAGTGTACGAACACTTTTGTGGCCCACTGTATATCAAAGCCAGAACAATAATTTTTAGTTATAAGAGATTTTGAAAACTGATTATTTAGTCGTTTTAAAAAAGTTATAAACTCTCAACTAAATAAATATTTTTCGGAGGGGAAAAATTTTTGATTAAGGATATCAGAAAGAAAAAAAATCATTAATTATTTCACAAATAGAATTAAAGAACAGGTTTCATTAAAAAAAATATTAGCTTCTTATGATTTTTTTCTTATTCTGGTCTATTTTTGTTGCATATTTATCAAAAAAGAATCTGATCTTTCTGCACCAAGAAAAAAAAAGCTGATTTAATTTTGTTGTCTTTAAATAAATTCATTAATCGAGTCATTTTGAACTTCTATGCAAATAAACTTTTATTTTCGAACTCGCGTGTATAGTTGTTTTTTTCCTGTGAAAACAACTATACGTTTCAGTTTCTATTTTCGTACTTTCGCTTAACTAATCCTTATTGAATTCTGAGAGTGAGAAATCTTTACTAAATATTCAAATCATTGCAATTTGTGAAAAAAGTCATTTCTTCTGGATGAAAAATTTATATATCCATTAATTATATAAATTCCCCATAAGTTGTTACTGCTAAGTAACTTGTGAGTTACTGTCACACGAGAGAAATTTTCATTTTGCTGTTCTTTTAGGTGTATGTAAGAAAAAAAGTGATTACTTATATGTTTTCCTTATAGAGGCATCCAGAATTCATCCATATCATTTGTGTCGTAGATCTACGAAGTAGATCTTGAATTAGACTATAAACAGATTAAATATATCTTGAAGGAATTATTTTCTTTCCACCGAAGAAAAATCGTGACGGAATCAGTCCTCTTGGAAGCAAAATGCTTCGGAAAGAAATATCTTAGCTATTTTTCTCTAAGATTATCAAAATAATATCCTTTAAAAATTGTGTTTGGGTAATTGTGTGTTGTGCCTACACAGATCTTGTAACGACAGAGATTCCTAAGATACAATTTCTTATTTTCTTCCTTTTCTTGGAGGAAAAGTATGAAAAAGAAACTTTTTTTCTCTGTTTTTAAAAAAATTCTTTTTTTTAAATAAAATAAAAAAGAAAAAGTGCAGCGTGTTTTTGTTTTTTAAAACACACTATTATCAAATATTATTCTTACCAAAAGAAAAAAAAAATATGTACATTGATTTTTTTTAATAAAAAAGAGAAACAAGTTAAAACAGATAAATGGAAATAAAATTGCGTAAAACTTGAAAAAAAATGAAAAAAAAAATCAATATTTTAAAACATTTTTTTAAAAAAAGTACTTAACTCACAAATCTATTAATCTTTTGGCGAAAAATCTGATTTACCCTTTTTTTTTTTTTAAGATGTTATATTAAACTAAATAAATTTTATAGAATTAAATAATGAATGCTAGTGAGATGATTTCATTAATCACCGCCTATACAGAAAGTTAATTAAAATTTTTGAAGAGTGAAAAGTATATATATAATCATTCTTGAATCTCGTGAATGTTCGCAGAAAACACCATTTAGCTCCATAAATTCTCTCTTTTGGCGTTCCTTCTTTTGCGGCAACCCTGAAAATCGTAAATGCTTTGGCGCTGGCTTCACTTTTTTGGGCTGGGTGTGTGTATATGGAGAATTGTTGTCTTGTGTTTGTCGTTAGATAACTTGTGCCCATCGGATTTGTGTTCGGATTAAACTCATTGTCCCCACCCCAAGGTAAGAACACTATCTCCAACTTACTCTCGACCAATTGCCGATTACTTGCTAACTCTAGCTCCATCCTTTTCTCATCGAATTTATTTACGTTGAAAGAGCATTGTAATAAAGCAGATGGGAAGCGGTGTAATTTTCGTTGTGTTGATACAGAATTCATTCCTTTTATATTATTCGGCTAATAATTCTTATATTTCTTGGAGTGTACGCGAAAAACATATTGTATTTATAGAATGCCGGGAGCAAGAGATTTGTAGGGTTTCTCTGTTATTCTATGAAAATTATGATCTATAAATCAATTTTATTAAAAAAAGTTTTTGATGAAACATTTACTTAACAGTACATATTTTATAGGGAAGGAAACTATTTTTTGTGGAACATCTAAATATTCCATGATTACAAACGGCTATCACTCATCCGGCATCCTGGGTTTTGATTTCGAAACGTTAGTTTTGTTTTTGAAATCGTATGTTTTTCAAATTAATACTTTTGAAAGTTCATTAACTATTTTACCTAATTTATAAGCTTTACTCTCGTAATTAATATTATTGTAATTGTTCTTTTTTTAAAAAAACAAAATCAGAGTATATGCTAGTTTCGTTTTTATGGAAGCTGAATATTACGCTTATATAAATATAACCATAATTTACACTAGTGCCGATTTCTTTTTACTGTGAGAATTTTAGAATATCCTGTCTAAAGAAAATAATTAAACAAATTTTGACTCATGTTATACACATATGAGGCACAATCTAGTCTTCTATTTTTAGAATCTAACATCTCTTAATTTTATTTTCAATCTCTGCATAAATGTTCCTATTGGGCCATTTTATTAATTATTGTTTAGATTTTTCTTTTGCTTTATTATTCTTTCGTTAACATGGTTATTTAAACACGTATTTCAATAAAAAAAATATCTATTCTTTAAAGGACACTAATAGAAAACCTCACAGTAAAGTTTTATATATAAGTATGGGTTCCAAACTTTTCTTCAAAAGAAATTTATTGCATAAAATAGAATTTTTTCTCCTATGTAATTGCATGTTTTAAGAATTGTTTTATGTTAAATTGTGTACCATGTTGTAATTGCTCAATGAATTGCTTTTAACTTAAAAATTAACAAGGAATATGATATATTTTAGCACTTTTGTTGTAAGCATAACATACATTTTGTTAATAATTTGTCTTAAATTTCTATTCCAATTTTTGTTTTGCTAAAATGAGGATGATACAAGAATATGTTGAAAACTAAACATGTTATTACAAAGCACATTTTTTCCTTATTCAAATATTTTTCTTATTTATCCTCCTGAATGTCGTAATGCATACCCAATCAACATTACATTGGAATAAAGCATTGTGCACTAGGTTTCTCATATTTACCTTATTCTTATTTGATGCAAGTATACAAATTCACTGTTAGAGAAAATTTGAAAATATACTATGTCTGAATCCTGCTAAAATGTTATTAAATATCATTGAATAACTATTATTGAAAATTTTATGTGATTTCTTATATATTTCATTAGATTTAATCCAATTTTATGTTTTAAGTTTAGGTTTCTTTTAAATATCTTAAAGGGAACTCCAACTTCAGTAAAATCTAACATTAAACTGCCTTTATAAATTAAACTTCAGAAAATGTTAAATATGAAAAATGTTAGGATATTCGATAGTGAAAAATTGAACTAATGGAGAAAAAAAGTTTTGGAGGTTAATTTCTCATGGTTAACTATAACATAGATATATTAGTAATGATATAGAAAATGAATTTTATAAAATTGCATTTAATTGATAGATTTATTAGAAATTACATACATGCATATTGAGTCATTTTCTTTTGTTATCTGCACAAAATTTTATGTATTATGTATGCTGTTTTGCATTTTTTGATAAATTTAGAAATTTGATCGACTAAATTTCAAACATTTATATTTTATAACTAAAGAAAAGATATTTTCAAAAAGAGGTATAAAATCAAACAAAACAGATTTTTTAAAAAAATTAATGGTATTAATTCTAAAATTTTTTTTTATATTTGTTGCCTTATATCTTCAGAAAATGGTGCATTTTACTTTTGTTAAATTTACTTTTTAAAATAAATTTCACTGTAAAAGTTTATTTTTTTTGAAAAATTCCAGTGATTTTTGGTATAGCGGGTATTTACCTATTAGTGTCCCAATAGGAAAATTTGTTCGCCCTATGATATCAAACAAAAAGATTCTTGCATGTCTTATTTGACAAAAAAAATCAGATTTTAGTGGAAAATGGAGTGATTTTCATAGTGCAAATTTGGCTGCGGTAACACTAATTATTATGATTTGAATTTCATCATTATTCTGGTAACACCACTTTGTAAGCAGAATTAATCTGAAGATGAAGTTCAAAATGTTTACTCATTGAGTTGGAAGAAAAAAAAAGTAGTATAAGAAACAATTTAGTAATTCTCTTTGTGGGGTTTAGATCCCATGTATAACTTCTCGACATATGTCACTGATTTATATAAGAATTTTTTTTATTGATTTATAATTCTTATTTGTTTCCTTAAGCTTTTTCAAAAAGTTAAATTTTAATATAAATCTGTCATAGAATTCCTATAAAGAATGTAAAAATTCTCTTACATATTTACAGGTAAAATTTAATTTTTAAAAAATATAAATTAAACCTATGAACACACACATAAATGTGTTCACATCATTGTTCTTGATAAACTTGTTCACAACAAATTTCTTGATAAACCGATTGGTGGAAAATTTCTAGCAAATACTTAATAGGTTAATACGTACAAAAATCAAAATATAATTTTAATTTTTCTGTCAATGAACTTGTTTGAATAAAGTTAAACAGTGGCTATTGTATTATAAATTCTTTTTATCAAATTTTTCTGCTTCGCTTTTTGTTGATATTTAAAATGTGCATGTCTTTTTGCGCTTAAGTGAAAAAATAATTATTTTTAAAATTATATATATGTATATTAATGTATTTTTTTATATTTTTATTATTCACACATGATAAATTTTCATTGCAAAACTTTCATAAAATATGCATTAGTATATCCCCCAACATACTAATTTGTTTTATTTTGTTTCCTCAGTGAAGTCTTTGATTTTTTAAAAATTTTATTGTGCCACCTTTATAAATGCCATGGGAATCATTACTCTGTTTGCTGACTTCCCAGTTTGTCATTTAGTAAAGTCAAACCATTAACTTCTGAAACTTACTTTTTGTTTTGCATGCTAATATCCATATTTGGCAGATTTCCAAATGATCTTTAGTACTGTGTCTGAAGACAGCATTGACAAAAAAATCCAATAAGCAGAGTATATCATTTTAACTTCATTGTGTCTAAAAGGCATTGTATATAAAGCTGTTTTGCTTTAGAGAAAATAAATATGGAGTTTTTGTTAAAAAGCATATTGAAAAACGAAAATGGAAAATGTTTACAAATTTTCATTAAAAGGCATTTATTAATTTTTCTTTTTCAAAATTTTTCTTTTTTTGCATTAAAGTGTTGATTCATGTATTACTTTTTGATAGATAACTTTTATGAAGGTAATTATCTAAGTCATTATATGCAGAAATGTTATCTTTCAATTTAAAGTAATTCCATTGATTTGATTTGTGTATTGTATATAAAAACATTTCTAGCAATGAATTAATTTTATTTTGACCATTTGATTCTCAAGGGTTTTTTACTTTTTTTTATTCACTCATTAATATTTCTTTTAAAATAATCAGTCACTATTGATTTCTGTTTTGTTTTCAATCGATTTTTTTTAAACAAAAATGTATACCTTTTTACGAAGAGATTCAAATCTGATGCACACATACATGTTACTATAGACACATACATATTTTTTCATCCTTTATTTTTTATCGTTAAAATTTTTTAAGTAATTTTTTACAGGTAACAGAACACCTTACTCTTTCTTTTTTTGTTATTTTGGAAAAAATGTTGTGCTCCAAACAGTGGTGTAATGGAGAATTTTCGCCCCCCCTACAAACTCTGGTTTTGGGCCCCAAGTACGTACTTAGCGTCAGTCAAGCTTTGGGCGCCCCCGCAATGCGGGATTGTACGCTACGCCACTGGCTCTAAGACATAAGTAATTATAAAAGAAGTTAGACTTTTTTTCTCTCTGAAACACATACAACATAATACATTTTTGAAATAACAGTACTTTTTTGGTATTCAATTTTATTTTGCTTAAATCATATTTATAGGTTTTATATAGTAACTTATGTGAGATGTGTAAGAATAATTTTCCATAAACGATTAACATTTTCAAATATGTTTAATTTTTTTTTATTAATATTAGTTCATAAACCTTTTTCAAAATTTTTAAACATGTGCTAATATTTTTCTGATGTAATTAATTTTATGCTTTATTTTTTTTATTTTAACTGATATACCATTTTTCTTATTTTATATATTAAAAAATTTTTTTTGAAGATATTTTTTGTAATTTTGTTAAGAATATTTTAGCAATAAATTACTTTCCTAGAAAGATTGCTTGAAAATTAATCTAAAATAAATATTTAACACATTTATACATCATTTTTATGTTTAAATATCCAAGACCAACCACAAAATATAAATATCGAATAATTATTGAAAATATAGAAATGTGTGCTTTTGGAGATCTGCCCTTGTTTTGTTGTTCGCCAATACTGTAGCCATTCTCATGTTAAAACCCACATTTAACCTAGCTACACAGATTAATCTCAGTACTAACTGTTCCAGGGAAGTTACTAAAGGGTCTGCAGTCCGTGATCCTGTGACATCTTTGACTGTTTTCCGGGCCACGGTAGTCTTAGTGGTCGAGGTTACAGACTCGTGTCCGATGTGTCGCGTTCGAACCTAGTTCCGCTGAAGACCCGCCGTGTAGGGGAGTGATGCACGTTAAATCTGTGGATGCTCAAACGTCCTCCCGATGGTATGTTGTGGAAGCCAGAAAAAGGGGGGGATGCCAGCTTAGGTGTCGTCCTCGTCATTTGACCGAGTTTCAAAATTACGAGTTCCGTCGCCAAAAACCGTCGAGTAGCTGAACAGTGCGATGTTAATATTCACTCACTCACCCGACAGTTCACCGCACAGTTATTTTTAAACATCTTTTTAGAAATTCAGTAGGCATACTTAACTTTAAATTGTTTTTTAAAATTGTATTAAATAATAAGGCCACATATAAATAAATGCTATAAGGATATTTCAAGAAATATAAAATTATTCTAATGAAATACGAAAATGAATTCGAAGAAAATGTGTATGAAATTCCAATGTTCTAGGATTTTACTCGAAGATAGTTAAAAAGCAGTTTTCACAAGTGAATACAAACTAAGACAATTTATACTTTTTGCCGCGTAATCCCTTTTTAAATGAAACTTATTTAAATGTTTTGCTCTAGTGATCTCTCTAAACAGCTGATATCGCTGATTATTCATATGTGCGTGATTACGAGACGGTCAATAAAACCATCGCTGCATGTTTCTCTTTTCAAGGCCTTTTTGTTTAGCCCTCGATCACACAGAATGGAAAATAGCAAAGCATTTTCCTGTTTAGTAGTCGATTTTAAATATGTAATAGATTTTTCTTTTTAAATACTGTACTTTGAAAACTTGAAGTAGTGAAGGGTAGATTTTAGATAATAGAGTTAACGTTACTTCATGTTTTTGTCTATATTTTCATGCAAGGATGTTCAATATTAGAGAAGACTTGGTTTTCAATTTTTTTCCTAATTTAAATGATTTATTTCATAAAACTTAAGAATGTAAGCTCAATAACAATTTTAGTCGAGTGGTAATAAAGAAGAAATCATTTTTAATTTCTATTGAAAAAGCTCTCAGGGATAAAATCAAATGATTCATCAATATTTGTGTCAAAGAAAGTCAATCGCAAAAGTTAAAAAAAAAAAAAAAAAACCCTTTTAAAACCTGTTTGGAAACCTATTTCTTTTTAAAAAACGCGTTGGACTTCAGAAAAACTTTTAACTTGGAAATAAAAAGTACTTAAACCGTTAATTAATGATTAGTTTATGCACAAATGAGCAGAAAAAGTTGGGACGCATTTTGAAAAAAAGGAGCTTCAAAGGATTAGTGGAAAGCTTTCCGTGAAAAAAACTTTTCGAAAATACCCTGTATCAGTTTTTAAACTTCTTTTCAAAAGTTTGGATAAATAATGATTATATTTTTATATTTTATCTTTGTGTTAGAAGTATTTTAGGAAACCAGAGGTATATTATTAGTTGTGACATTCTGTTTACTGTCCTATTTTTAGTAGTCTCTTTTAACTAAAGACAAGAGTCTGCTATTCTGTAATATTTGATAAGACTACTAACATTCGTGTTGCTTCAAAGCTTGACTTAAATAAATAACCAATCAATTGGCAAGGCAATAGAGAGAGAGAGAGAGCTTTAACATTTTTATTTATTAAGAATTGTTTGTATTATGTAGAAATGATGATAGAGAGAGAGAAACAAAAAAGATTTGTTGTTGAGATATGAACCTTTTTCACGTGTATCCTGTCCAGGATGTAGAAAATTAGAACGTTGAAAAAAAAAATTAGTCTCTTCTAAATTTTTATTAAGTAGATTGATGTATTAGCTCACACAAACATTTTTCTTGTCATTTAATCAAAATTCAAAATATGTAGATACATTACCAAGTACCTTTTTTTCTGGCTGGCATTATTTCCTAAACTAACACAAATCCATGTTTATTTACTGAGCTTTGTTGAAAGAAAAAGAATATGATTTATTTTTTGATATCTCCTCTCTATCGATCACAATAACTTATTGAATTCGGTTTAATGTGTTATAACAATAGAAAAAAAATTGGAAATCATATGGTATCAATTAACGATTTAAACGAACTCAGTCGAGATTTCAAGTATTCTAGTTTTTAAGTATAAGTACTGTATGTCACATACACAGTGGGAGAGTCAAATTTAAAATACTGTAAACAGTTCTCATACGCTTTAATGAAAATACGCTTTTATGTGTATGATTTTAAGACAGGGGAGTCTCTTGTATAAAGTAATGAGGATTGTTTAGCACATTTGTTCTTTGAGAAACTTTATATAAGTTCGATCATTGCTGTTACTGTTATTTGTCAAGTTGTTTGTTTTGTGAAACTAGTGTAATGTCAGTGTTGCTGTGCTTCTAAATTAAAGCTAACCGATTTTATTCGAAGAGAATTGAATGAATTGAATCGTCATAGTTTTGAACTTAATGACAACCATATTTTAGTTCTGCAATGTTCAAATTAAATTATCCAATATTTAAGCATTAACACCTAATAGTAAAAAGTTTGTATTTTTCTATACTCTGAAGTTAACTGAAACGTAATAGCTTTTTTCTGTGTGTGTGTGTGTGTGTACTAGTCATCCGAAGTAATAGATTGAGATGGCTCGGCCACATCTGGAGAAGCCCTGAAAATAACCAGACCAGAGCTTACACATTTAAGAATCCTATGGGATCTCGAACAAGAGGAAGACCACCAACAAGGTGGATAGATGATGTTGAAAATGACTTAAAAACTCTAAATATTAAAAACTGGCAGAGAGTTGCTGCGTATCGTTGGAATTGGAAGAAGCGAGCTGTGGAGGCAGCCAAGACCTGTAACAGGTTGTTACGCTTATAAAGAAGTGTGTACTAGTATCCCCTTTTTTTTTTTTAACTACAACGGAGATGAATCATGGAGAATATTTAATGCAAGAATGAAAAAAGATTGATTGAAATTTAAATTAGTTGTATAATGAAGTATGTGTTGCACTCTGTAAATAGTGTTCTGAGGTAATTTTTTATTCTGTGAAAACACAGAGAGAGAAAGAGAGAGTGTTTAACTTTTAATCTACACTCTAACAAAGACAATAACAACTTAAATTCTTAAATTATTGTGATTATCTGGAGTTAGCTAAAAATTTCCAGTATCAGTTTTTTCTATGATTTATATATGAAGAACTTATATTTATAGTACTTTAATTTAAAATTTTTTTTTTTAGTCTACATCGGTTAGTGTCAATGTGGAGTGCTAAGTATTTCAATGAAGGAACATCTGTATATATTACGGGGAAAGGCAGGCGCCTGGCTTTTAAATAAATTTACGTAAAATATATAACTCCCGTACATACATCAGATATCTTATGATTTCGCTCTAATTTCTATAGCATGAATAGCTAGAATCTCAAGGTGTACATTATATAGCATTCCCTTTTAGGCAAGGAAGCTTATGCATAAACCCCTTCAGCCATTAAGATGAGCTTTCCTCAACAAAGGTCGGTACATAAGGGTGTTTCCACAACTGTGCTTAATTGGCGTGTGTTTGGTATAAACAGTGTGGAGGATGGTAATTTTGAGAGATATGGTGATGTTGCAGTTCTATCTATGATTTATGTCTGTTTCTGTAGGGATTATGATAAAAATTAAATTTTTCCATTATTTTTTCTAGAAACCAGTACATTTTTTAGTTAATATATCATATGTATCTGCTGTAACCGCATGACCATGTTCGCGAACTCGTGGCCGGAGTGTCGCGGGTTCGAAACTTAGTGCCATCGAAAACTCGTCGTGAGAAGGGCTGATGCTAGTTAAATCTGTCGAGGCTCCCTTTGGCGTAGATTAGAAATTTGGAGAACAGGGGATGCCAGCTCTGGTGTCATCTTCGTCACTTGACCGTGGTTCAAAATTACGAGTTCCGTCGCCAGTAACTCTTAAGAGTGCGACATAAATTAAAATCAAATCAAGTCCTTTTCAATGATTAAGCGAAATGTTTTAGTTTTTTCATCTAAGTATATATTAGTAAGAAGAGACATGGACATTAGTAAGATACATGTTTGTTTTTTTTACCAACGAAAGTATTCGCTCATTTATGTGATGATACCTGATTTGCAATTATTGACCAACCTCTTGCTTCTTGATAAATTTTTTAACCCTTTTGTTGAATTTATATTATAGGTTTCGAATTTTGTTTCTTGTACTCCAAAAATTAGTATCGATTTGGTAATTTTTGGATTTTTCTTCCTAATATTCGTTTCTCTATGTTGAAAGCTTACAGATGTGTTCGAAATTTTTCCGTCTCCAGTAAGAGGCAAAGAGACGACTCCACATCAGTATTTCCTAATAATTAACGTGGAGTCATTTTTTATTGATCTACCTTACAATTGGGAAGTCCATAAACTGAATCACATAATCGGTCATTTTAAACAAAGCTTATTTTAGTAAATGGAAAGGGTAATGAGAGAATATTTAAAGAAGAGGGGTAAATTTTTTTGAGATAGAATCCAAAGCGATTAAATTAATGTAGACTGTTTGGCTTACTATGAAACAATATAGAAATATAAATTGAATTCAAAACTCAAAGTAAACTTTTTGTTCCATTTGTAAATTTCAGATAAAATTTTAAATTTGGTGATTTGGTAAAGATATTCAAATATTGAGATTCTTGAAAAAGTTTTTCAATATTAAAAAAAAATGTTATATTTAAAACAAATAAATTTTGTAACTTATCTTCTTTATTATTGTTGAAAAATTGTATACATTTTAATGTACTTTTTAAAATAAAGTTTCTACAAAACGCTAAAATTGGCAACAGTGAACTACAGGAAGTGAAACATGTGATTGCATTTATCATATGATTATGACGTCACGTGAATTTATGAACTGACTGGCTGGAAAACACGTGATTGCATTTATCATGTGTCTATGAAGACACATGATTAATTTACGTTGTCAATCGCCGTTAAGCTTATGGTATATACTAGGTGGGAATTTTTGTAAAGGAAAAATGCTAGGCACTGTATTTTAATGACGTTTTCCCATATAAATGAATCAATGGATTTATCTGATTCTAGAATTTTTTTTTTGGTAGTATTTTATCTGTATGACTGTGCATCGAATTATTTTTGGCAGTTACTCATCAAAAAATCGATTTTGTAACGAGGGTTGTTCATGAACCCCTAGTAGATTGTTCCCACAATTCGAGAGAGCCGCTGACTTTATAATAAGGGGTGGAGTTTTCTCCATATTAAACTGTTACATATCTTCGATCCTAGAGAAGTCTTTTCTCCATCGATCTACCAAAATGAAGAAGCGACAGACGTCTCCGCCAGCAGCAGCCGATCACTTTTTCTCTCTCTTTGTTTGCCCCTGGCACGTGACGCGCGTTTCGAGGCGTCCGCGCGACAGCTGCACGGCTCCTAATGACTCCTGCTTCCCCTTTTTCTTACTCCATGTGTCTGCGTTTCCTGTCTTTAATGTATGCTACACGTGTGCAGGACGAGAGTGAATTAAATTGGAAAATGGGAAGCTTTTTAAAACTTCGCTTGTTTGCGGTTGGATAGCTGCAATTTGCTCTATATTGCCTCTCGCTCCCATCGATTAGTTAACTGCTCTCCCCTTTTTTACCCCTTATTTTTAATACTCCAACTGAGTGTTGTTTCTACCAGATGGCATTCGTTTCTTAAAAGTTGTATTAATATTTCGATTTAATATTCTGTTATGGTTGCGTTGAATTGGATAAATGTATCGATTTTTAAGAACATTCGTTTATTTAATGGATTTAAAATGGAATGCTCTGGAATTTTCATATTACGATTGTGTCGTGTGACCCGATCTTTAATTCTTAAGCAGAACTTTCCGCTTACGATTTTTATTTTATTTACACATGAGTAAACGCAATAATAATGTGGTTAAATTTTATTTTCTTATTATGTATGCCTCAAATTACTATTTTTTATAAAATAAAAATTCTTAAATGGTATTCTCCCCCTCCTCTCATTTGTAAGCCACCGTAGCCTAGTCGTTTAAGGTCATAAACTCGTGGCCGGCGTGTCGCTGGTTCCGAGTCCAGGCGCCACTGAAGAACCCCCGTGTAGAGGGGATTAAGCACGTTAAATCTGTTAAAGTCCTCACGTTTATTTGACTTGGTGTGGTAGTTTGGAGAGGGAGGGGGTGCCAACGCAAGTGACGTCCTCATAATTTGATTATGGCTCAAAATTACGAGGCCCGTCGCCAATAACCTTCGTGTTGCTTAAGACTGCGATGTTAATATAAACTCATTCTCATTCACTTCTCATGGCAGTCATGTCACGAGTTCCAGCCCATTACCACTAAAGACCCGCCGTGTAGGGGAGCGATGCACGTTAAATCTGTCGAGAGCTCAAACGTCCTCCCGTGGGTGTGGTAGTTAGTTAGGAGAGGGGGTGCCGCTCAGGTGTCGTCCTTGTCACTTGATCATGGTTCAAAATGACGAGGTCCGTCGCCAAAAGCCCTCGTGTAGCTGAACAGTGCGACGTTAATATTCACTCACTCACTGATTCATTCTCTTTGGAAAGCTCTAAAAAAATCTGCGTTTCAACCCCTGTTTTTTTTTTTAAATTTAGAATTGATAATTAGATTCTTTTATTTAATCGGGCGTGTCGTCATTAGTCTTCGTGTTGCTTCGCAGGGCGATATAAATTAAATCAAAATTATATTTTTAATTTAATACAATGTATCTTAACAAGATTCAAACCGTCAAGGCCTCTTATAGTCCACGATTGTAACAATATTTCATTACAATAATTTAATTTAATTTTTTAAATTTAAAGAATTCTTTACGTATTTGATGCTTTTCTGTGTTTGGAACTCAGTTGTGTGGAAATTATCATTGTGTTTTTATAGATTTGTTTTCCTGTCGAAGAATCCTAAGATGAACTCAGGAATCTAAAGAAAATCTGATTGACTTGCCTTTCTGTATGAATATATTTTTGGGACTGTCACTATATAGTTACTTATAAGAAAATCACAGGTTAGTAAGAACATACTACCAGAATCAAACTGGAATTACAAAAGTAAAGGGTGTTTTTTTGAGAGGTATAGAACAATCTTGTGGCATTACATTTTAAATATGATTTCTGGCATAGGACTGTCACGGCTGGCTCGGATGTAGTCCAATCTGGACGTCCAATTTTCGATGACTTTTTCCAACATTTGTGGCCGTATATCGGCAATAACACGGCGAATGTTGTCTTCCAAATGGTCAAGCGTTTGTGGCTTATCCGCATAGACCAATGACTTTACATAGCCCCACAGAAAATAGTCTAGCGGTGTTAAATCACAAGATCTTGGAGGCCAATTCACAGGTCCAAAACGTGAAATTAGGCGGTTATCAAACGTGTCTTTCAATAAATCGATTGTGGCACGAGCTGTGTGACATGTTGCGCCATCTTGTTGGAACCACAGCTCCTGGACATCATGATTGTTCAATTCAGGAATGAAAAAGTTAGTAATCCTGGCTCTATACCGATCACTATTGACTGTAACGTTGTGGCCTTCATCGTTTTTGAAGAAGGATTCCACCAGCCCATAAAGCGCACCAAACAGTCAGTTTTTCTGGATGTAACGGTGTTTCGACATACACTTGGGGATAAGCTTCACTCCAAATGTGGCAGTTTTGTTTGTTGACGTAGCCATTCAACCAGAAGTGCGCTTCATCGCTAAACAAAATTCGCTTATGAAAATCGACCATTATTTTCGAAATAAAATTGCACAATTTGAAAGCGTTGTTCAGGCGTGAGTCTATTCATGATGAATTGCCAAACCAAACAGAATAAATTACTTGACAGCTGTTAAATCGGTCGCCATCGTGGAAATAATGCCAACTTAAACTTCTATACCTGGAAAAAAAAACATTCTGTACAATAGCGAATAATCCAATTCAATATCAAATATTAGACCAGCAGTTCTGAACATTAAAAAAAATGAAAATTAATTCGCCTATAAGAAAAGTAGGAAATGCTTACAAATCACAAATTAAAAAGATTTTTCTTTATTTATAAAATTAATGACGCAAATATAGATCTTATAAATAGAATATTCGAAGAGTACTTAAACTATTATATAAAATTTGGCGGACAATTATATATGCTCGCGTAGTTCTTTTTCTTCTATATAAGTTAGAACTTATTTTTATAGTTCCTATTAAGCACGGAAAGTTTTATGTTATTTATGAATGAGTTTTAGAATATTAGCGAATATGAAATTTTGTCAATAATTTCATTTAAAAAAATTAATTTCCACCAATTTTTATAAATACGAATTTTACAGTCCACATTTTTATCTCGATTGCTTTATTTTACTTGTATTATTTGCACCATTTTTTCCCCTAATAAATTTAGACTATAAGAACTCTCTATGTAGCCCTTTTTATGTAAATTCTTTTAAAAAAGTTGTAAATGTAAAGTTGTCTACAATTTGATTTTAACTTACATCGCGCTCTGAAGCAACACGAGGGTTGTTGGCGACGGACTTCGCAATTTTGAACCACGGTCTAGTGACGAGGAGAACCCATGAGCTGTAACCCCCTTTCTAAACTTCCACACCAGGCCAAAGGATGATTTTGAACCTCGGCAGATTTAGCGTGCATCAGTCCCTCAACACCGAGGATCTTCAGTTGAACTAAATTTCGAACTCACGACTCGACAACGTCGGCCATGAGTTCGTGACCATGACCACTAGACTCTAACGCGGTTTATATATAACTTCAATCAATACATTGTGGCGTATGAAATCAAATGGAATCAGAAAAATTTTGCCAATTTTCTCAAACGCTGATATAATAGTTTTATGTACACATTATAAACACAGTTTCGTTGCAACTGATGAATGTATTTTTTTTTGTTTTAAATTAATTTCATTCGTGGTAATAACATGAAACGTAGCGACTGAGTGGTAGCCACAAGTCCGGGGTTCAAACTCCGGGGCGGGCATGGGATCGCTGTTGCCTAGTGGTCAAGGTATCGGATCGTGGCTGGCATGTCATGATCTCGAGCCCCGTACCACTAAAGACCCGCCGTGTAGGGGAGCGATGCACGTTAAATCTGTAGAGATTTAAACGTCCACCCGTTGGTGTGGTAGTCCTTTGACCATGGTTCAAAATGACGAGGTCCGTCGCCCTCGTGTAGCTGAACAGTGCGACGTTAATATTCACTCACTTACTCACCCGGGCCGGGCAAGGTCGACTTAGCCTTTCATCCCTTCAGTTGATCGATAAATGAGTGAACTTACACTGGGAACTAAACACTAAGGGTTTCGCGTCAGACTGACCACCTGACCGGAATATCTGCTCATGCCCCTTAATGCCCATTCTCATGAAAACTAAGATGGACACAGTAGACCTCGGTCCTCTATGGGCTGTTTCGCTGCTGAGAGAGAGAGAGAGAGAGGTAATATGTATTTTTGCATCAATTGAAGAAAAAAAGTTGATGAACGACCATGTTTTAAGCTAAGAAAAAAATAACGCGTTCATTGTTTTTTAAATAAAAATCACGGAAATTTTTAATGGAAAATAAAAAGAAATTCTGTTTTCTTAAATGTATTGGGGTTGTGGAGCCTGTGGTTCCCGACCCTAGAATTCTGTAAATGTGTGACTAGACGTCGTGTTTTTGAAATCGGAGTCTGAATTTCAACTTCATTAAGAAATGTGTGTCTACGTTGACGGCGCCTTAGGGTAGAATATATGTCGCCAATGAAACGTAGTTTCTAAAGTTGGATTTTCCAGAAGCATCCCTGATGTCATGATCCTTCTTTTTTGAAAAATACCGCGTCGTTTCTGCCATCTATTATAGCTGATCATTTGTCTGTCGCTATTAAGGGGACTGCCTACCTTCGGAACCAATTTTTTTTAATAAAAACAAATTTTTAAAACAAATTGAGTGTTTTTAGGAAGAGAAATAAAAATAAAAATGAAAATACATAAAATTTTTTAAATAAATATTGTACTTTGAGAAAAATTGGTTGTTTTCAAGGAAATTTTACCAAATTTTTACTAAAACGGGTAACACTATATAAAAATTTCTAATACAATTATCATAATTTTCTTTATACACAACATACATATTATGGTGCTCTTTAAAATGAACCCAAATCTATATATATATCTAGAAATATTAAAATACAGAAAAAATTATAGACAATTATACATAATAAAATGAAAATTTTGATATTTTTTAAAGTTTTTTCTTTATGAAAACTACCCTAAATGAAAAAATATTTAACCTACAACAAAACTTATGGTCTACTTTATGAAAAATAGTATAATAAACATTCCCACAAAATTTCAAAACGTTATCTGGTTTGCTTCTTAAGATATGTATCTGGTAAAGAGTTTCTTTCGAAAACATAATCTTTGTCACGAGTTCGAGCCCAGTACCACTAAAAGATTTCGCCGTGTAGGGCAGCGATGCACTATAAGCTAAAAAAAAAAAAATCTGTCGAGAGCTGAAACGTCCTCCCGTTGGTGTGGTGTGGTAGTTAGGAGATGGGGGTGCCAGCTCAGGTGTCGTCCACGTCACTTGACCATGGTTCAAAATTACGTGGTCCGTCGCCAAAAGCCCTCGTGCAGCTGAACAGTGCGATGTTAATCTTCACTCACTCACTCACTCGAAAACAATTTTGAGAAAAACTCATTTAAATTTTTATTATCTTACTGCCTTTTGCATAGTGATGTTTTTTAAAATCACTATAAGTTTATTTTTATTTCACGTAAAGGAAAAAGAAAAACTGTTTCGGAAAGAAAAATGTTCAAACTATAAGATTTTGAAGTAAAAAAAAAAATGGCCTATGTCGACGAAAAACGACATTTTCAAGGTAGGCAGTCACCTTGAATTGAAATAGTGTAGATTTTAGAAGTTGAAATCTTGCAATTAACGCCCAAATAATTTTATTAATATAGTATCTAAAGATGCCGTCTATTGTTGCCGAGTCAAAGTAATGTTTATATTTTTAAAAAATTTCAAGCAACTTGCATCTCCTTTCAACTATTGATACCATGTATAAAGTTTAATAAAATCCTTTTTTTATCCGTTAGTTCTCTATTCACTTTAGAAGTGCCAAGCAAGACCCACATTGTAAATGGTGAATGTGTCAAGGCTCAAAAAGTTCTCCCATTGTCGTGATGTGGAAGTTTGAAGAGGGGGTGTCAGCTCAGGTGTTGCTCTCGTCATTTGACCGTGGCTCAAAATTAGGAGGTCGGTTGCCAATTGGCCTCCTATTTCTTCAGAGGATGATGCTTATTAAAATAAAATGAAATAACTTAGAAGTGTCTGAAGATTTTTCCATACCTCAAATATGTAAAGAAATAAGCTAATGCTATATCCTTAGAATGGAACTGTTTTGTTAATCCAATGCATATTTTTAGGTTTCCTTTTGATAAGAATGCGAGTAATTCTCTTGCTTATCCCCCCCTAATTAGCCTTTAAGTCCTAATAATTTAGTAGTTAACCCTTGGTGTCATTAAAAAAAGATGTTACATTACTCATTATGGAAAGACAAAATAAGTTTAGTTGAGAAAGATATAAACTTTTCTGCAATTTATTATTTCATTGTATACCAGCGTATGTGTCGTACTCTTCCTGTAAGCTGCATCGACCCTTTAAAGACTTCCCTCAACACTATAAAAGTGGCCCCGGTAGCCTAGTGGTCAAGGTAACGGATTCGTGGCCGGCGTGTCATGAGTTCCAGCCTTCTACCGCTGAAGACCCACCGTGTAGGGAAGCGATGCACGAAATTCTGTTGAGAGCTCAAACGTCCTTCTGTTGGTGTGGTGTGGTAGTTAGGAGAGCGGGTTACCAGCTCAGGTGTCATCGTCGTCACTTGACCATGGTTCAGAATGACGAGGTCCGTCACCAAAAGCCCTCGAGTAGCTGAACAGTGCGATGTTAATATTCACTTACTCAACACTTTTAAAAATATATATTACTTGATTATATTCAGCCGAAAGAACGCACAGATCTGTAGTCTTCCAGACAGCAAGTTAGCGAATTGAATGTTGAAGTCCTGATCTTCGACTCTTACGGCTGTTTTCGGCTAATGTTAAAGAATAGGATCCAAATTCGGAATATTTTTTCAGATATAAAAGTACTCAAACATTTTAATATTATATTCTGGCCTCACTATCCTATAGAGAATCACTTATTTCATCATTCTACTCATTTTTATCCGAGTTGGCACATTTTTCCTTTTATAAAATGTTTCGCATATTTTCTCCTATACCATACTGCTAAGCGAGCTTTCCTTTTACATGTTAAAAGAAAAAACAAATTATGAGATATTTCGAAATTTTAAGAACACTAAATTATAAACAAATGCGTGAGTTACAATGTCATAAATTTTTATGAAAATTGATAATGTGCTCCGCGTAAAGTTCACGCTCTTGTGTATATGTCAAAAACAGCCTTAAGGCTCGTTGCCAGTAGCCCTCGTGTTGCTTCGAGGTACAGCGTTATTAAACGTTCCGTCAGACCGCTAATCAGTTTCTTATGCGTGTTTTTCCTTTAGATATCTGTAGTACAATAACTAGCACAAATGAATCATTCGTTTGGAAAAGGCTATATTTTCAACACGTGTACATGAGAGATATATGAAAAGAACCGCAACTCACCAAGTTTACGCTCGTGTTTACTATATTTTTACGTCAACACGCAGGAAGTTGATATTTTGCGAAGAAGCAACGTTTCACTTATCCGAAAACGTAAATTGTCAAAATGTGCGAATCTGGGGTACGGGAAATCCAAGTGAAGAGAGAGAGTCATGACAATTGAGAGATTCGCCTCGCCAAAGTTGAATGCTTTCTGTGCAATGTGTTTTAACAAAAATATATAGATCGTTTTTCTTTGCTGAGCAAACTGTGACCGTTAATTATTACCTGGATATATTGTGGTGTAACGAACTGTAGACCCGTTCTGAAACACCAGGTGGCAACGTGGACTGATCCGAAGCACTGCGCCTGCGCGAGTGTCACGCCAGATACATTTAGTGATTACCTCGTCGATTTTTTTGCACCACCAGTGAGAGCGTAGTGTGGAGATTTGGATTCCGGTGATTGTTTCGCTACGAGAGAATACGGAGAAGTGGAAGTTATTTCATCTGCCGGTGGCAGATGTATTGGATGCCAGCCTGGCCCATATTTTTTTCTATCTCTAAAATGATCAACGAGCTCAGTATTTATCTGAAACGTGTAAATAGTGTAAATTTTTGGTGTCTGTGTACTGTCTTATGCGTTTGAAAATATACCCTCAAAATATGTATCAACTTTCCTCACTTGTGGAAGCATGTTTATGTTCCCCACTACCACAATCCTTAGTCGAGCTCAAAGAGCGCATCAGTGCTGCAGTGTAGACAATCGACAGGACTATGCTGCAGAATGTATGAAATGAGCTTGATTATCATCTGGACGAGTGTCGCTTTACCAACAGGGCACATATTGAACATTTGTAGACGGTATGAGAGTGAGAGTTTGTGGTTCTTTTCCTGTATGTTTCATGTGTGTGCGTGTAATACTTTTGAAAATGTAGCCTTTTCAAAACCAATGAATCATTTATACCGGCGGTTCTTAAACTTTCTGTCGCCGTGGCCGTCCTTTATGTATCAGGGAGACGTGTGGACCCCCAAGATTTTGAACGTCCCGCCCCGACTTAATATTCTTGTAGAGTTTTTTAATTGGGGATTTCTTAGTAATCTAGTCTAGTTATATGGCGCATCTTTCCATTTTTCCACGAGGCTTTTGAAATTCCGGAAATCTCAACGTTACACGAGAGACGTTGCGGACCACGGACCACATTTTAAGAACCACTCATTTATACTCTTTCCTTAGTTGAATAATAAACATTAGACCCTTTTTTTCAAGAGCTCGGGATATGTACGAAAAGTTAGTGGCTGTGTTGTTTTAAATCCAATCGTATTTATAGACATGACGTACTTAAAAATAATCTCGTGATATCACATGACGTTATCTGAGGATAAATTCGATCTGTTTATGTCTAATTATCACAAAAAATGTTTATCAAATTCTTCAATTAAATTTGTTTTTCACTCCGTTTGAGAACAGCATAGAAAGTGGAGGACGGGCATTGAAACCTTAAGGACAATGTGTCTGGGGAAAAAAATTTCAAGGATATGTCGTGAAGGGGGTAAAAAGGAGCCTTGTTGTCGAAAATTCCCAGTAACCCTATTAGGGATCGATTTTCATGTGAAAGAAATGGGAAAAGGCAGAAATAAAGAATCAATAACTCATTAGCGGTCTTTAGGCCTCTTTCGATACATGCAGACACGCATGCGGAGTAGTATCTGGGGTGGGGAAGGAAATGTCATACGTCGATAAGCATATCTATAACGAATTAGGTTGCGACACAACCCCTTTGAATGGTTGGATTCCCCCTTTTTTTTACTGTTGTTGCGAGACACAAACAGGTTTATTTTTACATTAGTTATAGTTTTCCGATTTCCTTCGGTGAAAAAAAAAATAATCAAGAGTCTGTAAAAATAATCTAGACTTGAGTTTCAATATGAAATGTGAAGGTCGGCTGAAATTTCGATTAGGCTTAATTTTAAAAAATGGAAGAGAAATCTTCATCATTGAAAGACATATTTGCAGATACAGACTTCCTTTTTATTGCATGTACTTACACTTTTTTATTATATCTTAATTGCAATTGACAACGTTTCCTTATATTCTAAACCAGGGGTGGGCAGACTTTTACATGGTACGGTCTACTTTTAATTTTTTCAAGGTGTCGGGGTCCACCATGTGACGTAGAAAAAAAAAGCTCAACACACGCACAATATTTGTATTACAACAATAATAAATACAGAATGTGTATACTTACCTACATAACTACAGCGGAAAAACAAAACTTACTCTTTTAAAACTACGTTTTAAGTAAAACGCAAAATACAAATATAATAATTATACCTATAAATTTAATATCAAATGATGCATTTTTAAACAATTCACAATACATCACAAATTAAGTAATTTTCCCTTAAAATTAGTTTTTATAGCTATAGTCTCAATAGACGACTTAGTCTTCGTACTATCTGCCCCAATCTTGAATACCTCGGTATATTATTACTAACTGCTAATCTTACAATGGATTCTAAGTGTGGTCGTCTGTGAAACGGGAATATGTTGTTTTAATTATATTCTTCGTTGGAAATGTAGATTCTCACAGGTAGGTACAGCGAAAGAATGATGTTAAATGAATTGCGCAGCTTTTTTTAAAATTGAGATACTTTACTTCGACCAATAGATTCCAAAAGTTATTTACTAATTACGTCCTTTTGAAAGAGAAAAGCTTCGTTTTCCTCGAGAGATAAAGAAAACATGTAACTTACACTTGCTAGAAAAAGTCTGCATTCACCCATAAGAAGTCATATAGCAAAGGTAAAAATTTAATAGAAATATAATTTTTTTTCTAACAAAATTTCACGAATTCGTTTACTATTATTTAACTACTGAGCATGCAAGAATTCGTTAATTTTGAATTAAAACTACTCAGGATAACGAGAGTTTTGTAGAAAAATACACAAATAGTAGGCAGAAAAAGTCTGCGTTCACTATTTGAATATTCTTGGTTCTTGGAATTTGTATCAACAGGCAACAGAGTTTTTGCATTTAGTTATCAAGTAAAATAGCTAAAGAAAATTGTGACGCAATAATTGTTAACGTTTTTGTGAGATACGAAGCAATTCAAGGACATGGAAAATAAAAAGAAGGAAATTAGTATCAGTGAGCGTAAAATCAATGAGAAAATGTAAATAGATGGAAAAAGTCGTCGGGATATAACCAGATCCGTTGGACGCAAGTATTCATCTATCCAGCATGTTATTTATAGCTTTAAATCTACAAGAGTTTACACATCCAAACCTCTTTTTAAGTCGTCCATCTAAATTCACGATCAAAAAACGAAGTATGACATCAATGGTGAAAAAAAGAAATCCTTGTTTGTCTGCAACAGACAATAGCAACAGACATTCACGAGCAGTTTTAACAAAAATATTTGGGCGGATACTGCAAGAAAATTTTTGAAAAAGACCGGATACCATAGTCGAGTGACTCGCAGAAAGCCTTATATTTCAACGACCGACCGGCTTAAGCGGATAGCTTTTGAAAAAGATCATATACATAAGCCTCTTGAGTTCTGGAGGACTGTGATATTCTCTGACGAGGGCAAATTTTGTATCTTCGGCATAAAAGGTTGTAAATTAGTCTGAGAAAACCTTGCACAGCGCTTCAAAAAGAGCATTTATTAGCACCGTAAAGCACGGCGGCGGTGCAGTCATGGTGTGGGGGTGCATGGCGAGCAATGATGTTGGCAAGTTGGAGTATATATAATCAATTATGAACAAATATGATTACTTTGATGTCCTAAAAAACAATTTAAAGGAAAGTGCCACCAAACTCGGATTAGGATAATCGTTTCGTTTTCAACACGACAACAATCCTAAGCACACCGCTGAGATTGTGAAACTTTGGCTCTTGTATAATGTCCAAAATCAACTGCACACGACCCCACAGTCATCTGATCTGAATCCATAGAACACCTATGAGATTTGTTGGAACGCAAGATTCGTCAACACGATGTATCTAGCAAGGATGTGCTGAAGAGTGTTCTTAAGGACCAATGGGAAAAGGTAAGTGCTGAAAAAACCCCAAGATTTGTAAGTTCAATGCCGAAACGACTTCAGAAGGTTCACAAATGATGAGATTAACCAACCAGCTACTAAATAGCTCATTATTCTCTTTTTAAATAATTTTCATAGTTACTACTAAAACAGTGAACGCAGACTTTTTCTACTTGATTTTTGTTATTATCGTTACAAACCTGTCTTTATTTTAAAATCTATAAAGGCAAACCCAATTTACTTTTGTTATTCTGAATACTTAAAATGAACTAAATAAAATCTAATTAAAATTTGTTTTTTAAATTCCAGTTTTTAAACTTTTTTTTTCATTGTTCATGTAAGCAATAGCTTGTGAACGCAGACTTTTTCTAGATAGTGTATATTAAGTTATATTTTTCACATCAACATTGTTAAAGGAATAACCCATGAATGCAACTTTTGTGGGATTCTAATCTAGTAAATGCTTGAAAACGTGTCTCAAATTTGGTTTGGAGTTTTATTCACGGGTGTTTTCATTATTTTGGTAACCACCAGTGTTTCTTTTAGTAAGCGCGTCTAAGATTTTATGTGAAGGCGGTCATCCCAAAATGTCTTGGTGGTCCACTGGTCGATCGCGATCGACTTAATGCCCACCCCGGTTCTAAACTATTCTAAGGAAATATATTTCATATATTTTATCTTTGTTGTGTTTTATATTATTAAATAGACTGACAATTTATGATTAATTTATGATTATTTTTCCTACATGTGTCAGTTGTTTTTACTATCAAAGTATCAATACAATGATATTGCTTTTTTTAAACAATATTCTATGCCGATTACGAGCTATTGGGGACGGACCTCATACTTATAAGAATCGATCAGGTGACGAGGACGACACCTGAGCTGGAATCTCCCCTTCCAAACTACCACACCACGCCAACAAGAGGAGGATCTTGAGCCACGGCAGTTTTAACGTGCATTAGCCCCTCTACAATGTGAATCTTCAGTGGCACTAGGACTCGAACTCATGACACACTGGTCACGAGTCCGTGACCATGACCACCAGGCTGCCACGGCCATTTTTGAGCGAAATGTTTAACAAGGCTGTATAACAAAGCTGTGTGTGTTTTATTCTTAAGACTTAATAGGCTAAGGGCTAAAAGTTTAAAGAAGATTTAGTAATCTATATGAGATTAAATTTATTTCATCTAACTTTTATTTGTACAATATTGCAAAAAGCATTAGAATCCCCCCCTCCTCAATATAGGTCCTGGTTATTAGTCACTATTTTAATAATCCTCTTTTTGTTAGTCCTACATCTTGTACTTTTATCAGATTTTTATCTAGTGCTCTTGATTCTGTAGATAAAAATATGTCATAGAAAATAGCCTTTCACTATTGGCTCACACAAGGAGGGAGGGAGTCCGGACTCTTCCCCTCCATAACTCTTGATTTTTTTTTCGATTGATTATAATCCTATGTATATGTTGTGCGTAAAATTTAACTATTTGTTATTAATAATTAGTTTTTTAATTAACGCTAATTATTTATTCAATAATTAATTTTTAATTGTCTTTTTGACAAAATCAAAAGAATATGCTCGGCGTCGTGGTAAATATTAACGTCGCACTGTTCAGCTACACTAGGGCTTTTGGCGACGACCACTTAATTTTGAACCTTGGTCAAGCGACGTGGAGACGACACCTGAGCTGGCACCCCCTCTCCTAACTACCACACCACACCAACGGGAGGATATTTGAGTTCTCGACAGATTTAACTTTCATTGCACTCCTACACGGCGGGTCTTTAGTGGTACTGGCCTCGAACTTGCGACAAGGCAAGCCACGATCCGATACCTTGTCCACTCGGCTACCGTAGCCACATGCTAAGCGTCGTATTGTAGAATGATACGAGAATGGTGGACTATCCACCCAAGACCCCCTCCTTGAAAAATTCCTGTGTGTGCTACTGCCTTCCACGCATAAAGAATTTCTCCTACTATTCTATAGAAGGTTTTTATTTCTTGCAACTAATCTCTGCCACAAACTTGACACTTTGTAAGGACATATTTAGAGAATACATCAATCATATCGTATATCAACCTTCGGCAACACTTTCGACATTTTGGTCTGGAATAAGCCTACTATATCAGCGCCAAGAATAGGCGTCCGTGTGCAGAAACCCTCATAGAGTCTCACTGGTACAAATTCAGTTTTGAAATCGATTCCACAGTCGAGAAGTTCACACATAGTTAGAGGACGGATTCGATTTCTGTCACTTATTTTCTTTCTTTTTGGGTGATGAATGGACATACCCTACCAGTGCCGGAACTGTTATCCATCACAGCATTCGATCCGATTTTACTGCGATCAGAACAGTAGAAGAGGAGGGGGATGGTGTGGGGGAGATCGTTAGGAATCATTTATTGGAAGTTTAAAGCTTTTACCGAAGCTGTTGAAGTGTTTCCAAGATCGTCGATTTTGATAAGATTCTTTGTGTTACGTCTAACATTAGGATTGTTGAAGTTATTCCTGATTTATGGTCTACATTTTTTGCCTCATATTTTATTGCATTTTTCTAACTAGTTGGATGTGTTGAATTCGAATGTAAACGCTTTATAGGACGAGTCTTTCCTTGTACTGGAAAGTATAGTACCTGGGTTAATCAAATGAGATGCTTTGTCGGATAATCAGTTTTGGGCCGGAGTGGGTAATAGTTTCGTCTCGAGAGCTATATTGTGGAAGCGGAAGATACCGGTGTCGCCCCCTTTTTTAAAATATGGGCATTCATTAATTAACTTTGCGCCTCAGAAAGGTTTAAATTCTACCATAAAAATTAGTAAATATGTAAAATTGTGGCAGTTCTATTCAATTTATTTATTGCGCTAGAGACAAATGTACCCTATAAACACCGTTCTACAATTTTTTTTTTTTTTGAAATAGGAGTCGGGTTATTGAAATTCACTTCACAGCCTGCAAGTTAATGTCACTCAACTTCCATCTACCTAGTAGGATTCAAAAGTTCCCGGACTGAATCTATAATTTAAAAAATATAACTAATTAAACTGCTGAAACATATCCTTCTTTAAAATAAGACCCTTGAGTAACAACACACTTTTGCCATGGCTTGTAAAAGTCATCGAAGCATTTCTGGGGTCCGTTTTCAGCCATATCCTTTGATTCTGGGAATCGGACGGAAATTTTTCGGGCATCTAGGTTCAAAGAACCCTTAATCCTGTATCTGGCAAAAAGTCTATTTTCTGCATGGCAAATCGTTTGGTTTTCATGTTAAGAAGTGAAGCATTGCTATTGGACGAGCGGCAGCAGGCCAGTAGGCGGGGCTTCGAGGCATGGATCTTGACATCTCGAAGGATTTTGCTGTTAGAATCAGAGAGGAAGAGCGTGTCTTCCTATTGGCTGTTGGAAAATGAAGATAATGGCTCAGGGAAAATGGCTGCCCATGTGGGGGGTGAGTGTGAGTGGTGTAGTGACGGATGTCCAGTAGGGGTGAAAATTTATGAGGTAGAAATATCGTTTGATTCAGCCTGCGATGCATTTTTAATATGATCTGCAGATTAGTCTTCGTTTAACATGCGGGGAACGATATGTTGACACACCCTATGCATGTTAAAATCCTTAGTCGATATTCATTGACATGTGGCAGAGGATATCCCGACTTATTCTGCTATTGTTTGGAGCCTGTTCTTACGTACCGCCGCAGAAACCTTTTCAATGTTTTCAGTAGTGCAGGAAGTCTGTGGACGTCCAGAGCATTTGTCGTCTTCGTCACTTTCCCTTCCTTCTCAGAAACGTTGACGTTACTGAAAAGCTTGCGTTCGCGATAATGTATCAAAACCTTACACCTGATTCAAAATTTTGTAAGTCTCCGTAGTCCTCTTTCCCAAGCGAACACAAAAATTAATGTATATTTTTCGCGCATCAAACGTAATTTCTTTCAATCGCCGACGAGTAAATGCATCCGACAGTTGTGCACACAAAGGGGGGGGGCTAGGGGTCTGACCCTCCCCTAAAGCCCTTGATTTTTTTCCCGATTTGTTATAATTCTAAGTACTTAAAATTGAATTAAGTATTTATTATTAATGATTAATTTTATTAATTAATGCTAATTATTTATTAATAATTAGTTTTTTACTGTTTTTTGTTCCCGAAAATCGACTAAATCAAAAGGAGCATGAGATAGATACAAGAATGGTGGACTTTCGACCCTGGAGCCCCCTGAAAAATTCATGTGTGCGCTTCTGACATCCGACAACAAAATACGACGCCTTGACGACTGACCGACCACGTGATTTGGAACAACCATTTTTTTAGATAAGGGAAAGAATGCAATAACACACAGAAATATTATCGTAGTCGCTCTTCTGCTGAAATTTACCGGCGTTACAGTCTCAGTACGGGAACTTTTGAATCCTACTTGTATGTTTACTCTTGTTGATCTTTATACAAGAAAATTTTTCTTCACAAATATTTTTTGACTCAAATATAAAGAACGTTTTCTATTTTTTTTTTTTTTTTGTCTGTCTCATCAAGCCGCTATTTGCCCACCCCTGGTTTTTTAATACAATGTATGTTACGTCGTGGCAATTGTTGGAAAGTCGTTCTCACCAAAACTTATCTTTTGTATGTTTCATTATCAAAAAGTGCATTTTCTGAAAATTCCCCTTAATTTTTTTTATCCGAAGAGAGGGGTCGTCTTCCTCTCGCCACGTGGCTTCGCAGAAGAGGCGCATCCGCTTCTGCCAGGAGGACCGAGTGTCTCGCCACAGAGCGACGCCTGCTCTCCCAATGAATGGATCAAATTGTCATCCAAAAATACTTCCTCTGGGCCAGATGTGTTTACGAGCCTCAGATCCGGCACATGTACTGATTTATTTCATTGGATATGCACTTTCACGGTCAGAAGAAGGTCTCGACAAACTCAGAATTGTGTTTGCTGTGGACAGAAATAACGAATATGTTGTCGGGAGGTATTATTTATAAAACGAATATATGTTCTTAATTTTTTTCGTCGCATTTAAAATTAGACCCTTCACCAAGAAGAGTTAAAATTTAATATTTGAATTATAATTAAACAAAAAATGTTAAGAATTTAAGTGGCATATTCCTGGGAAGGTTTTTTTTTTTTTTTTGTGGAAAGAATAGGAATAAATGAAGAAATATAGGAGTTATATACATGTTTCAAATCAGCGAATATCCGTATTTTATATTTGGTTATTCAAATGGTATTAAATGATATTCAATATTATCAATTTACAATTCATTAATAATTCAAGTAATTTTGATTGCATCGTTAACAATTTCCTTATTTTTTTTTTAAAGGCATATACTTCATATTTTAGTTGTTAAGGACATTTTCTGGCACAAATCTCTCTGAAGCTCATTTATATTTTAGTTTTTGCATATTTATTTAAAAATAGATTTTTATTGAAGGCTTTCAATTGCTTATTTCTGCCTTACACAAGGCTCGCTACAGTTATTAATCGTCATAATTCAAACCGCAGTTAGATGAGATCGACAACTTGAGCCGGTACCTCATCTATGCAATGGTCAACGTGGAAATTTTAAGTCCGAAATTATTTAATCAGCTCCGCTTTACGACGAATCTTCGTGACCGTGGTAGTCTTGTGGTCAAGGTAACGGGACTCGTGGTGGCCGCGGTAGCCGAGTGGTATAGACATCGGATCGTGGCTTGCCTGGTCACGAGTTCGATCCCAGTACCACTAAAGACCCGCCGTGTAGGGCAGCGATGCACGTTAAATCTGTCGAGAGCTGAAACGTCCTCCCGTTGGTGTGGTGTGGTAGTTAGGAGAGGGGGGTGCCAGCTCAGGTGTCGTCCACGTCACTTGACCATGGTTCAAAATTACGTGGTCCGTCGCCAAGAGCCCTCGTGTAGCTGAACAGTGCGACGTTAATATTAAATCAAATCAAATCAACGGGACTCGTGGCCGGTGTCATGGGATTGAGCCTGGTGCAATGAAGGTCCGCTTTGCAAAGTGCTGATGCACTTTAAATCAATCGAGGCTCAAACGTTCTCCCGTTGGTGTGTTGTGGAAGTTAGGAGAGGGTCTATGGTCAAGTGTCGTTTTCGTCACTTGACCATAGGTTCAACATTATCGCGGTCCGTCGCCTAAAGCCCTCGATAGTTAAATAGTGCGACGTAATATTCACTCATTCAATCATACACGATGAATCTTCAGTGGAATCATGCCCCTCAGGGGGCTCACCTTCTTTAGGTGAGTACGGGTGTCACAATCCCGAGGTACCCTAGTGATCTTTCCTATTTTCCCAAGGGGTTTACCATTTTTGGTAAACACGGGCTTCACGAACCCGGGGTACCCTAGTGATCCTTCTCTATTTTCGACCCTCTTCTTGTCATCCCATTTCTCCTTTTTTTCTTTTCCCGTCTAGACCACAGACATATATTACAAAATGAACATTGTTCAAATTTAGTTTTTTTTAATATACTAACGAATCTGTGACGCAGTATAGCCAAACTTGGCTCTTGCACCAAAAGAAATCAGTCATCATCATCAGTGGAATCAGGACTCGAACACGCAGTTTGATTGAAATATCGAAGACCACGAACTCCGTTGCCATGACTTCTCGATAAACTGAATTACTATACTTTTGTCAATGTAACATTGAGTGAAGGACTACAATAGGAGTTCGGCAAAAGCCACGAACATATTAAATCTTATTTTAAATTAGTGCTAGCCTCAAAATTAATGATATTTTAAAATAAAATGTAATCACTATATGCTCTTTTTAATGGTTGGTTAGATGACTAGCACGGTTAGGTGGATAGAGTAATCTTGTTAGGTTAAATTAACGTTGCGTGCGATGTCAACATATCGTATTGTGCGTGAATGAACATTCACAAATTTTTTTTGAAAGATTAGTGACTCTCAATTTCTTTTTATGGAATCCAATGACAAATCCACTCTACGAACTAAACCCATTGATTGGGTATTTATTAGTAAAACTGTACTTAATGGATGAGTCTATAGTTAGAAGATGCAAACCACAAATCCTATGGCTACAAATATCTATTGATCCTCTTATGGAATTTATGTGAGCGACGTAATTGGTTATTGATTTGGGAGCATTTACTTTGAATGTGAAAATGCTATTTCAGAAGCCTGCTTGTTTTCTGAGTAAAAGGTAAGGAGTATGATACTAGAATCTGGAAATGCCCGTTTTATTATTTACAAGGCTCTTTTTCCCGGTCGATATCCGACGCATGATTACTTGTGTTTTGGCAACATTAATCTTCCATGCCATAATCTGTGACTCCGGGGAATGCATTGGGCGATCGAGGATTTGGGAGACTTCATGATGACGCAAGATGCGCTCTATTATTAGCGAAGCTTAGAGGAGATTATGGAGGACTTTGCCTCAAAAAGGGTGGGTCCGACAACAGGTCTCTGGAGGCCGCGTCTGCTTTTACCATTAGTGTGAGATATAGTTTATCGCAGTGGATAAGAATAGCATTTCGTCTGTTGAATAGAGTTTGCTATCTCAAGAAAAAAAAAGGTTGAAGAGATGGCTGTGGCGTAACGTAGAATATTAGAGAAGCCCCTGCAAAGTCAGGTTTGGGCACTAAGCAGGATCTTACAAAGGACTTCAAAACCATAAGATAACTTAGGTTTTGGCTCCCTAGAATTCTGCCCCTCCCCCCGCAATGCCGGTGTTGCGGAGGTGTACGTTAAGCCACTGATAGAGAGACAAGGATCAGTTTTTCAGATTGTTAATGTAAGGCCCAGTGGTCGGGGGATAGCCTATCAAGCTTCCACACCACATGTCCGTGTTCTACTCCCGGGCTGGGCAAGGTCGACTCGACCTTTCATCCCTTCTGCAGTGGGTGGATAAATGAGTACCAAGCTTGTTTGGGGACTTAAACACTGGAGATCTCGCTTCAGACTGGCCACCTGATTGGGACATCTGCTCATGCTCATGCAATGGTCGCGTATACTGGGATGGGCACAGTAGGCCCTGGCCTTCATGTGCTGTTGCGCCACTAAGTTTGAGTTAGTAATATTATATTACGAACTTTGTTTATAAAGATATCGGGTGAGGGCTTATTAACATGGCACTAAAAAGCATCACCAGAACTACTGGCGTTGGTCCTTGTATTTTTGAACTTACGTTAAGCGACGAGAAAAACTCCGACGAGTGTCTGAGCTGGCGATCTCCCTCTCCAAGCTTCCAAACCACGCCACAGGATTTAGAGCATCGCCAGATTTAATGGCATCAACACTGGCGTAGTTAGTCTTGACTTGTGTGTGTGTGGTGGGCCCTGTTTTTAAATTTCTTGCAGCTCCTTAACATTTTACGACTTTTTTTCTTACATATTTTGGAGTCCCTAAAATTTGGGGGCTCCGTATCATTGATACAGTGGTTGCTATGCCCCTGTGCATCAGCATTTCTTTATGGAGGATCTTCTGCGGCACTAGAGCTTGGAACTCATGATACGCCGGCTACAAGATGCTTACTACTAGACCTTAACTACTAGGTCGAGGAAGATTTTCGAATTCTCTGTCTCGATAGTTAGGAGGCTGCTATATATCATGGTTGCAAAAATATTAGCAATTCGATAACAGTGTGTCCGCGGTAGCCTCGAGTGGTCAGGGCTGCGAACTTCTGACCGGCGGTGTCGAATCGCAGACCAGGTGCCTTTCAAAACCCGTGGAGAAGGACTGATAAGGGGCTGCGGTAGCGCAATGGTTAATGTATCGGATCAAGGTTGGCATATTATGAGTTCGAGTCCAGTTCCACTTTTGACCCGCCGTGTAGGGGAGCAATGCACGTTAACTCTGTCGAGAGCTCAAACGTCCTCCCGTTGGTGTGGTGTGGTAGTTAGGAGAGAAGATTCCAGTTCAGGTGTCGTCCTCGTCACTTGACCATGGCTCAAAATGACGAGGTCCGTCTCCAGAAGCCGACGTGTAGCTGAACAGTGCGACGTTAATATTCATGTTGGCGGGATGTGGGATTTTGGAAAGGGGTAAGGCAACTAAGGTGTCTTCCTTGCTTGCCCAACGTGCTCAGTCTGCAACAGCTATTGTGTAGCTTCAAAATGCGACGAAATGTAACAAAAACAAACAAAAAAAAATAGTTGTCGCGCATTGGTATTTTTGACAATGGTTTCAGGATCTGCACTTATCTAGAAGAGGCATATACAAATCAAGTGAAACAAATCGCATTAACTGAAGTTGGTCAAGTAAAGATCAGGATCATATAAAGTCTTAGAGATGATCTTGGCTCGCTGATAGTTAGGATGTTCTTCAGAATTTCGTAATTAAGTTTGGTAAATAAAATACAATTGCATTAAAACGTTGATTTAATATTTGCTGGACCTTAAGATTTCGTCCTAGGAATATAGTATCATGATTAATACGGTCACTCAAACGAGGTGCTACTAAATTTTTCATACAGAGTAATAAAATCTCACACAGCGACCTTTTTTTCAATTCCTACTATTATAGTTCACACTTTTCCTATATATATATATATATATATATATATATATATATATATATATATATATATATATATATATATATATCTTGTTCAAATTTTCAGTCTTTAATAAAATACTTTTTATTCATCCACCAATTTCAAATACATTTTTTTAAACTTGTAGTGGATGACACTTGATGTTAATAGTTTTTTCAAATATTAATTTATTAATTCTATTTAATTAATGTATAATTAGTAACAAACAAAAATAATAGTCCAAAACCATATATAAAAAGGAAAATCGCTCGTTGTGTCCCTGCAGCGCAATGGCTAGCGCGTTGGACTTTAATTCAAAGGTCGTGGTTTTGAATCCCACCTGGGATGGCCTAATTTCTGAGAATGTCATTTCTTTTTACTATACTATTTTATTTGAATAATTAAATTTAATGAATGAGTAAACAGAGTAACAAATGAAAATAATAGTCCAACACCCTATATAGAAAGGAAAATGGAAAATAGCAAGGAAAATCGCTTTCTATTTTGCCACTTATTATTATGATTCTGTCCTATGTATATACATATTTATATTAATTGTAATTATTTCATTAAAAAGTTACTAATATAAAGTTTTTCTTTGTTGACCTAACTAGGAATTGACTTAATTTTTTTTATATTACCGTAAAATCCGTCGTATAACGCGTACGTATACTTTCAAGCAGTAATTTTTAGTTTTGGGGTGTATTCGCCGTATAACGCGCAACCCCCTATCTTGTGATGAAACCTGAATTGCACGTGTGCAAATGCTCTTATATTTTGAAGTCATTTGTTCGAGGTGTTATTCCAAGCTTTAGTAAAAATTAGTGTACTTTTAGAACTACAACCTTTTAAGTTTATATGTGTGGAATGTTATTTCTTTCAAAGAAACAGAATTTCGATATATGTGGAAGTATAATTTTTTTTTCTATGCTCATTTTCTTGTATTTTTAAAGCTCTCACTTTTATACCCGGCGTATAACGTGCACCCGTAAATTTCGATCTCATATTTTGAGTTTAAAGTGCGCGTTATAAGCTGGATTTACAGTACTTTTGGTTTAGCTCTGTTTACTCCTCTCTTTTTATGCAGCATTCGTTTTTGTTTTATTTTCCCGTTGAAGGAGTTTCATGTTGTGTGGAAAATTCATTTTTTTCAATTGAAAACTATAAAACATGTCTGTTTTTTTATATTTATCACTCAATGAAACCCTCACTCGTTGAGGCAGTCTACACTTGGTGGAACATTGACTTTTCTTCCCGCACCTGTGCGACACGCGACTTCCACGACGACGACAACATTTATTATTGCAAAGAAAGGGAGATAGAAAGGGCCAGCTGTTTCCTTTTGGAAGTGGGCGGTGAAAGGTGCATTGCATTTGTATGGCTGTCCCTCAGCGGATCTTGCCGTCTACAATTGCATGAATTTTTTTGTGCCCCGCTGTCACAGAGAGGAATAGGATTCTTGTGAAAGAAGAAACCGTTTTCCGTTTATAGGATTTGCTCAGGAAAAGTAAAATGGCAAACTGGGAGTTGGATTTGCGAAGCTTTGGAATTTCTTTACGTGCACGGTTTTGAACAGGAAGTTTCCAAACATTTGGCATTGTCATGCTTGGAAAAAAAAAGAAATTGTTTATTTAAATCTGCTGCAAGAGGAAAATACTTTTGGAATCTGTTGTTACATTGTTGTTAGGTAGACATTTTCAATTAAATTATTGGTATTTTTCAATATGATGAATTTAGAATTTCTGTGTTGTTTGAATAATGTTGAAAGTGATTCTCGTAATATGAAATTATTTATGGTGCTGAATTAATTCGCGTGAGAATTCTTTGAGGAAATTCTTGTGAATTACAAGTAATAATCATAGTGGGCTGAAAAAAGCTAAGAAGCATATATACCGTGGAATCCAGCGTATAACGCGCAGCTATACTTTCAAGCTGCATAGTTTAATTTTTGCACCCCTTTTTTACGAAGAAATCTCTCTGAAAGGTTACTATACAATGTATGTTTTGACTATACTCTTATGTTTTGAAGTAATTTATTTCAGGTATTACCCCAGACTTTTGAAAAAAAATAGTATACTTCTAAAATTACTACTCTGTTAATTCATAAGGCATGTCATTTCTTTTAAATAAACAGTACTTCGATACGCGTAGGTGTAATTATTTTTTTTACGCTCATCTCTTCTGTTATTTTTAAAGCTATCGTTATTATACCCGGCGTATAACGCGCACCCTTAAATTTCGATCTAATTTTTTGTGTTAAAAGTGCGCGTTATACGCCGGATTTTACGGTACATCGTGGTCGAATAATAAAAGTATGAAGAAATTGGAACAATGTAAGGTAGAATCTAAATCTTGGTTTATGCAGCTGATAATATCTACGTCTGAAACATCGAAATAGTCTTTACCAAATACGATTTCGTAGATTACCGTTTTTCTAAAACTTCATAAAGGATTGTGAACAGTGAACATCATTTTATATTGCTTAAATTCCTGTCATGGAAAAATGGGGAGTGAACATTGTAACCATGCTTCTACAGTGTATAAGTAGGGAAAATTAATGGCGTAGAGAACCTACGTTTCTTATTTCCTGAAACATACACTTGTGTAAAAACCGCAAAAGATCCGTCGATAAGAATAGTAGAAGCTGTCGCTCTGTAAATGGAACTGAATCACAAATTCTCTAATGCAGGGGTGGACATTCATTTTGGCTCGTGGGCCACGTTGGGAAAGCGGAGGATACCAGAGTGCTGCACCTTTTTAAAATGATTGCATTCGCATTAGCTAGCTTTGCATCTCAGAAAAAGTATAAATTGAACCATAAAAATGAATAAATATTAGTTCAATAAAACAGTGTCTCTGTCAATGCGAAATTTGTACCTAGGAATTTAATTTTGCCGAGAGCATCCAAGCCAAATAGACACTCAAAGGGATCTTCTTCATGCCGTACAATCATACGACATGGTCGCTACCGATTTTCTACTTCAGGAAAATCCACCGACTTGGGCCGGGGTCAAACCCGCAACCTGGCGTACAGAAGGCCAGCGGCAAACCAACTACGCCATCCAGCCAGCTAAGCGGGCTGCATATAAAAATCTCTTTTTATATTAGGTTTGAACCCACTACAAACATTTATTGGATTAAGAAACAGAGACAACCTGATAAAATATAAACAGCTATGGGATTTATTTGTTACAAAACACACACAATACTAAAACAAATATATTGTGCACCAAATATCCGCATTTTGTATAGTTGTATTGAATCTCGCGGGCCGCATGCCGGCTGCGGGTTGAACACACTTGGATTAGAGTATTCTGAAAGTAAGGAGTGTGAAATATCGCTTTCGGCGTCATTAGCATAACTTGATTATGTATCAAAACTACATACAGTAGAACGTCGTTTATCCGTATCAATTGATACCGGACACCGAATGCGATCCATGGAGTATTTGAAACAGTACACTATGCGGATATTGAAAATCATCGCATGCGGGAAACGAGCTTGAAGAAAAACAAAATAGGTGCAAAATGTCGCAATTTTACCTTTATTGTGGAAAATAATCACCTATTTTTCGCTGTACCATTGTAGACCTTCGTATTTTTGCTGCAATGTCTTTGATTCTCTTGAGCAGCAGTAGTTGTGTAGGACAGCACTCTCGTTGTTCGTACCACTCCATAGCCGTCTCTAACGCAGAAAATGCGTCAGCATTTGATGGATCCTTGCTACTTTCGTTGCTGTTGTCCTCGTCTTCATCCGTAACATCGTCGACAGGGTCTTATTCTTCTTGCACGGAAGTCACAATCTCGTCATCATTTAGCATTTGAAATCCAGTCTTCTGTATCGCTTACCATCCAGGTTTCTGCATCTTCATCGTATTCTTTAAATCCTTTGATCGATTGTATGAAGTCGGTATTCTCTCCATGGTCGTCATTGTAGGCTTTTTCGCCTTCTAAATTGACAAAAGTTGACAAAAAAAAAATACTTGTCCGGTTATTGTACGTTTGGATAAACGACGTTCTACTGTATCTAAAATGTGCATTCTTGAATGAGAGTACTTAGTATACTGATCCCACAACTGATACTGCCTTTTTTCTAGATCTAGTTAAATCAATGTGTATCAGCTCTACAAAATTGTCTGATGTAATATGACTATCCCCTAATCCTTAGTAGTCGACTCTTCTGTTTCTGTCCCTCTTTCTTGAGCATAAAAGAATAGCCATTGTTGTGCGAAGAGGTATTAGTTTACCATTGTTACACCGAAGTGCATCTTCCACCCAGACCGGTATCCAGTGTCGTATTTAACTTCTCTTTTCTTTTGATCTCGAAATTTGAAACCGGAATACTTTTCCCTTCCCTTTATTCTCATTGCTTTAATCGAACATCCCTCCTGTTCGAGATCTCCCTACCAGCCTCTTTTTTATTATTATTATTATCAGCTTTTAAACTCAGACACTTCTCCATCCCTTCTTACCCCGTGGGAATTTCGAATTTTTACTGAAGTGTACTCATCTCTCTTTGTTTACCCACTTAAAAAAAAAAAACTGAAATCGTTTGGTCCCCCTCCCCTCATCCATCCTGTTTTACACCCATCCTTTTAAGAGAGTGCGCGGGAGAGTGTTTATTCCATTCCCGGGATTAAATTTTCGAACTTAAAACCAGAGAAATTTAACACAAAAGTGGAAAAAAGGAGAGGTAGAAAAAATACGCTGTTTTTTTTAAATTCTTCTAATCCTACTCCCGGAAAGGAAAAGAAGGGGGAAAAAGTTGATTAGGAAATTCAGTCTCCTCCCTCCTCAACCCCTTCCGCACTTTTCGTGATTCGAAATTTGATGGAGTAATTTTTTACGAAGGCAGCTTTTAAACGGAAAAAGGATCATTTCATTGGAATGGGTTTTCGCTTAATTTTTTTTTTCGTCTGAATGTTTTTTAAACATCTGAGGACGAATTAAGTAGTCTCAATGTCAAAATCAATAACAGAAAACTACTTGAGAAATTGGAATAAAATTTTACAGTTTTATGTAAATCTATATTAGTTTTTGTTCGTGACAATTGAATTTTTGAAACAGGAATATTTTTTTTTATCAAATGTAATCACCTTTTTGAATATAATTATATTAAAATGAGAAATATTAAATTCGAAACAGTCAAAATGTAAATTTAAAATATGTTATCCTGAAGCCCAGAGTCGTGGTACCCTAGTGGTTATGGTCACGAACTCATGACCGGAGTGTCGCGAGTTCGAGTCCTGATTCCGCTGAAGACTCGCCTTGTAGAGGGGGTCGAGGCTCAAAGTCCTCCCGTGGACGTGTTATGGAAGTTAGAAGAGGTGGGTGCCCTCAGATGTCGTCCTCGTCACCTGACCGAGGTTTAAAATTACGAGGCATATCGCCAATAGCCCTCGTGTTGCTTTACAGCGCAACGTTAATAAAAGTCACTCATCATAAAGCTCACTGTTTAAAACTGTCTTTACATGGAAAAAGAGAATGGGCCCCACAATTGAAATAATTTTCTTACGTTATTACTGTCGCTTCGTACGTTCGACTCCTGACACCATTAAAGGCCCTCTGTGTAGAGAGGCTAATACACGCTAAATCTGTTAAGACTTTGTCCTCATGTTCGTGTAAAATGGAAGTTTGGAGAGGGAGGTGCCTGTTCAGGTGATGTCTCCGTCGCTTGACCGTGGTTCAAAATTACGTCTCCTCCCCAAAAATGGGGCTGCGGTAGCTCAGTGGTCAAGGTATCGGATCATGGCAGGCATGTCATGAGTTCGAGCCCAGGACCACTAAAGACCCGCCGTGTAAGAGAGCAATGCACGTTAAATCTGTCGAGAGCTCAAACGTCCTCCCGTTGGTGTGGTAGTTAAGAGAGAGAGAGGTGTCAGCTTAGGTGTCGTCCTCATCACTTGACCATGGTTCAAAATGACGAGATCCGTTGCCAAAAGCCCTCGTGTAGCTCAACAGATCGACGTTAATATTCACCACTCACTGAGAAAATTGTTTTCTTCAAGAAGCTTTCGTGAGGATGCTCCAGGCAAGAAGAAATAATTCGTATTTTATTTTATTTTTTGACTTTTGTTCTGCCTCGTAAAATGTTTCCTGTTCACATGTTTTCCACTAGTATTGTCATAAAATAACGAGATTGTACAGGAATATATTTCGTTTAGTGAGGCTTCGTTCAGTGCGAACCCGACTCAGTAGTTTGTGTACTATGTTTCAATGAGTATTGATAAATTAACTGCTATATGGTTTGAAAAAATATGTGCGCCAAATTATTCTCGCCAAAGTTTTCTCTAAAATAATATTTCCTGTAGCAATCTTTATTGAGAATATTGGATATGCATAGAATGAAGTGAGTGTGGAAATAATATTAAATCTTGTGGCAATATATTATTATGGCTCGTTATGTTGAAGATTTTTGTGGCTTTGATCCTGAAATGGGTTCATTCACGGCAGACATCCTAGGACAGGTTTATTTTTCTTGAGATGATGTCGATCACATGGTCAAATCTACTCGGATTCTTAGTGAGGCATATCTCATCAGCACAAAAAATGAGCTTGGGAAGGAAAAAAGAGTTAAAGAAAAAATGTGCAAATTTTTTTTAAACATTCAATAGCATTGAACTACTCACAATGTCATTTGAAAACCTCTAAATTGGTTGAAGAAAATGAGATCCAGATGAAATTTTTTCCCCCTCTAATGGGGCTGCGTATTGGTATTTCTATCTTTGCAGACCTAGTACATTCCCCAGGAGCTGGTATCACTTTTTAGTAAGGCACCCTATAGGCGATACCAATTGCCGCAAGTAATTTTGACGCCCAGTTTCTTACCCTGAGAGAGGCACCTGAGCTCTGCCGATGCGAAATTTGTGCTTAGGAATTTAATTTTGCCGAGAGCATCCAAGCCAAATGGACACTCAAGGGATTTTTTTTTCATGCCGCACGACATGGCCGTTGTCGATTTTTTGCATCATAAAAATCCGTCGACTTAGGCCGGGGTCGAACCTGCAACCTTGGGTACAGAAGGCCAGTGACAAACTAAATATGCCACTTACGCCCATATTCACCGCTAACCTGACCGCCGGTTAGAGGAAGGAAACCTGGGTTTCGCCAAAAACGCTATTCACCATCGCAAGTAAATAACTTAACTCCGGTTCAAGTTAAAAAAATCCTGACCCAGGATCACAGCTGGGTTAGTTTTAACCGCACATGCGCAGTAAGGGATTTTTCGAGTGTTTACGTTTGCGTTTTCTTGCCGCAAAACAATATACTTTTCTTTGTCATTTTCTTTTTTAAATTTAAATAACACTGACGGATCTGTTGTGGTGTTCGCGGATTCACCTCTCCGTCAGTGTCATTGAATGCCCGCATTATTTCAATATACGCTTTTTTTTTTTTGTGCTACTAACAGCATTTATTTCCCTACATTCTATTATATGTAAGTGCGGTTTCATCAAAGCCAACACCAACTCTTTTTCGTACTGCGTAAAATAAATTCTGTTGGCATTCATTTTAAACAGGTAGCGATACTCGAAGTTAAAAACAAGCTGGCACGAGGCGAATATAGAAATTGTAGCTCCAGCCGGAAGTCACGGGGTTTATTTCGACCAATGGGAATCGACGAGTAAACCCAGGTTAAGAAACCCAGAGTCAAGTAACTGGAGGTCGAAAAAGAGCTGTGAATTGAAGTTCTAACCTGTGGTTGACTGCCGGTTACTTAACTCCAGGTTTCATCGCTGGGTTAGGTTAGCGGTGAATACGAGCGTTATCCGGCTAGATGAAAATATTGACTTTGAAACTAGGCGAAAATTAGAATAAGACGTACTTAGTTATCGTACGATGACCAAACGCAGTATCAAGCAATACATTGTTCCGTTATTGTTACTTATTTGCTACCTTTTATTACTTTTGATTAATTTTAAGTAAATTTACACATATTTTTAATTTGATAGAAAAGAACAATTAATTTTCCTATAGAATTGCTTCACTCATTGCATATTACATATATCGGTACTTCCGAGAAACCTATCAGCAGTAGTACTAAATGGGGTGAGTACTCCAGTAGTTTCTTATACCTAAATATGCCATTTTCTACACGAGTCACACGCACCATTCTAAATCAGAGGTCGCCGAAGTGGTGGTCCACGAGAAATGATGAAGAAAAATGTGTGGAGTTTTTCTTACTCATTACATTAAGTTGTGTTTTAAGATGCATTGAAACGTAATACGATCACATGCAGTATCTTTTGCTCGTTATTACCCTAAGAATGAAGATCCCAGACATGGTAATATGTGTACAATAGATCCGTTTGCAGAGAAAATTCAGGATAATATTATAAGCATGCATCTAAAAGAAAGCCTCATCGAGACCTATCGTCCGACGAAACTGTCTTAATTTAGATTTCATTCATCCTTATCAAAATCTCAGTTTTGGCTTTTTCCATAACAAGTGAAATACCCTTTTCTTAGTTAAAGGCGATGAAAATTCTGATTCAACTCTCACAAATTTATGTGAAAAGACCATTTCATCTGTCCCAGCCATCAAAAAACAGTACCTATCTCAACTTGAAATAAATACAGTTCTCTGTCTTGCAGCAAAAACATTGGTTCCAAATATCTATAATCTTATTTCAAGTAAGCAGGAACATCCATCACACTATTAAAAGTTTGATACACTAACCATTCTTTATTTTGTTTTTACTGTTTTTGTTTATTTTATTAGGGACTAGCCGTTACACACCCGCTTCACACTGGGTATTTCACGATGTTGTATATATGTATACTGTTTACATATATATTAATTATTGATATCTAGCTTTAAGAATTCGATTGTATTGAAAAATATATTTATAGCTGTTACACTCTCGCCCCTTGATATAAAAAGAACATAAATTATAATATCTAATTTCTATTTATATCTAAAATAGAAGGAGAAAGATATTTTTCGCTCACTTAACCTAATAATGAAGTGGATTTCCACCAAAGCAACTTTCAGTGGATCTCTACTCCATAAAATAAACATGTGTGCTAAATTTCAAGTCTAATTCTAACAGAGCAAAAACGGAATTTTTATCATCAATACCTCGTTGAGAGCACTCTTAGCGGATTCCAATTCAACAAAAGAAGCATGCAAACCAAATTTTATTATTGTAGTCTTAGCAGTTCGAAAATGGGAATTTTGTATATGAATACGCCGAATAACTCTTCCCGCTTCCCCCTAGAGTTGATTTCCGTAAAATCCATTCGTAATGGAACTCTATTCAACTAAAGAAAAGTGCTCAACAAATTTCAAGTAAATGAGTTAAATTCAAAAACAGGAATTTTTCTATAACACGCCTTAATCCAGTGCTTCTGAAACTTTCAACACTTACGGCCCAATTGTCAATCATACTTTCCATCGCGCCCCCTCCATTCAATAACAATGTATTAAATTAAATAACACTATTCTTTGACGCAGACCCACAATACGAATTTAATCTCTTAAGTACCACCGGCGTATATAAACATCTCGCTCAGCCAGTGAGTTAATTGATCCAGGCGTATATATACGCCTTTCCAAGTACGATGTTTTCTGTAAATCGTGATTTTTTAAATTATTCCGAGGGCTTTCGAAGGCAATAAAATGATCTTGACAATGTTTACGAAGAATTTACTTATATTTCAGAAGATTGGCTTATTTATTCATTTTCTATCCCCCCACCCATCCCTTCTGAATGCAAAAGTGTTAAACGATGGCATTGGAAAACTATGCCGTAATTTTTCATCAACATTTAAGGGTTTAATTATAAACTGCACAAATTAACAAGATAATTGTTCATTTTTGCATATAATTTAATATATGACAAGCCCATGGGCTTGTTCTTAACTTAGTATTGTTATAAATTATTTATAAATTATATCATGCAGTACTGATACATAAATATTTTATATCAGTGTAAATGTGTATTTCATTTTTTATTGTGTTAGAATGAAATTTGTTTACTTTGAGTTAGTAATTTTTTTTAAAATTATCTTGTGTTTTCGACTTTACAATACGCTCGCACCCGCCTCGCACGGCTATCATGCACCCCAGGGGGGCACCCCACAGTTTGAGAAACGCTGTATTATGAAATACATACATAGTACGAAGTGAAAATAAAAACTTTTCGTCTTACTTATGTTTCCATTTTACTTACGCTTTATCGAACTTAGTATCATGTTTTCAGTTTCACGTATTATTGCTCGAAATTCTTTTTTATATGCAGAGTCTTAAAACATAGTTAATACTGTTAGAGTTCAAAAGAAATACATTTTGAGGAAATCTTCCGGAACTTGCATAAAAGCTTTAACAAATTTTTAATGGATACAAAAAATAGAAGCATGTAATTTAGAGAGTTTTCACCATCAAAGGGTAACTATTTAATGTTGTGCAGTGCGATAAGAATTTAAAAGGTATTTAAAACGGATAGATATAATTAAAAATCACAAGATAACGGAGACATTTTTGGAAAACATATAATGGATCTAACTGTAATCTTGAAGTACATAATGTGTAAAAAATCACAATTGTGATTGTTCTTAAGATTTCGGACTAGACCGATATTTTTGTTTTCTATTTTATTTAATACATCTATATTTTGGCTTTACAAAACATACTTTGTTTTGACAAAAGTTTCTTAGAGGCCAATTTAAAATACATTTTATTAAGTTAGAAAAACCGGAAGTGGGTCTTTGATCTACCAGAAGTGGGTATTTTATTTATCATGGCGAGTCTGGTCACACAAAATATTACAAATGTATTTCTATAAAACTTTTTGCACCTGATATTTATGCTATTTTCTAGAGAATGTACTAAAAATATTTCTTATAGTATGAATATTATTTGAGTTAGGGCATGTTATTAATAACGCTGGTAAAGGCGTTATTTTTCTTATAACGTTTGTCAATCATCCTAAAAGTTTCAAATTTTAATAAAACCCTCTAGATCAGTGCTTCTCAAACTTTCAATACTGGCGGCCCCGTTTTCAATCAAAATTTTTATCGCGCCCCCTTATTACATAATAATTTACTGAATGCAATAATAATGCACTTTTACGATAAAGCAACAATATTTATTATATTCCGTACAAATTCATGACATAAGTATTAAATGTATAATTGTACAAAAATTTTGTATAATTTTCAAAAAAGTTAAGTAATAGGATAATTAATTATTTTTCCTTTCTCTGATTTTTAAATTGGAACATATTACAAAATGCGGTGGTTGCTTAGAAGAAAAATATAGATTCAACTAAATAATTTAGAAAAGGAACTCAGAGGGTCAATTTCTTATCTTAAAACTCCTTTCAAAAACTTTGCTCTGTAAGACAACATGGAAGTAGCTTAATAATTATTAAACTTGTTCTTAATTTATTAATTAGTCTGTACTACTCATACGCAGTGTTTCTCAAACTTTTACTGGCGACCCAATTTTCAATCATAATTTTCGTCTCAACCCCTGTACAACAATAATGTATTTACTGCAATAAAAATGCATTTTGAGAGAGAGACGCTTGGGGTACAAATTAATCGATAAGTATTTAAATTTTGTGTATAAAATCTTTAAGTAATATATATATATATATATATATTTTAAAAATTACTTAAAATATTATATTTTAGAGAATTATGTTATTTTTCTTTTCTAATTTTTTAAATTGGAACAGGAATTTAATTAAAGATTTATTTCCTTCAGCATATTCATTTTCAAAGTACAAATGTCATTAGAAAATAGTCTCAGCAATGTCGCTCTCTATCATATCCATCACATCTGGCATTATAGGGTACGTTTGCGTGAATCTGGGCAACCTATCGGACGTCTGCAAAACATGCAAAAATATTTTTCTCGTAAATAGTTTATCTCCTATAGCTACGAATCTAGTTTGAATGTACATTTTTTTAAATTTCGTTAATTGTAATTCACGGTAATTAAGTATTTACGGCAGTAGATTAAAACAATATCATAGATACATTTTTAAGCAAACATTCGACCATAATAAAGATCAACAAGTACATAGACGAACGAGCATGGTTCCGAAAATTAAATCAAGGCGATCTTCTCAAAAAACTAAATTTTAGATTTACCACTACTGAAGTAAATGATGTGGAAAAAATCCCCAGCTCGAAATATTGTTAAAACTTACATCCATAGAACAAAGTTTCTTTTAAAACATGTAAAATCATTTATATGTTGGCAAAGAATTTTTAAAAGTATTTTCTTGAGGACAGCTTGGTAGCAAGTTACAAATATTTTAAGGACTTCCGAAGAAGAAATTACATCCAGTGAAAAATTAAAAGCAATTTTTAATAAATCGCTGTTTGAATTTGGGGTAGCGGTGGATGAGGAATTATCTGTACTGAAAACAAAGCACCGTATACTATTAACATTTTCAACATCCTACCTTTTTCAAACCGGATTTTCTGCAGTGGATGCCTTGAAGAAAAAAATATAGATCTCAGCTAAATATAGAAAAATAACTCTTTAAGTGTCAATTTCTGATATTAAACCTTCCTTTTTGAAAAACTTTCCTCTAAAACAAGCCCGTGGAAGTCCCTAATAATTATTCAACTTGTTCTTAATTTAGTAATAAGATTGATTACTGAATATTAACGTTGCGCTGTTCAGCTGCACGAGGGCTTTTGACGACGGAAACGTAATTTTGAACCATGGTCGTGACGTGGATGACACCGAGCTGGCACCCCTCTCTTCTAACTACCACACCACACCACGGGAAAACGTTTCAACTCTCAACAGATTTAACGTGCATCGCTGCCCTACACGGCGAGTCTTTAGTGGTACTGGGCTCGAACTCGTGACAAGGCAAGCCACGATCCGATACCTATACCATTCGGCTACAGCGGCCATATTCAGTAATAAGAAATTATTTATAAAATACCTTCTTCAGTACTGATACATCAAACGTATACTGGCTGAAACACCACTCTTCGCACGAGTTCATTTTTTTAAAAAAATAAAACATTATTCTTGATATAATAGCTGAACTGTAAGGAGAGTAAAACTGTGTGGCGACATTGTATACAAAAATGTAAAATGATTTTTTTTTAGATAAATGCTATAATTGTAAATATAACTGTTTAAAAGAACTGTAATTTTAAACCTCACACAATTAGCATTTAGAGTTAATGTTAAATTATGAAAAAGAATATAAAATTCCGATGAAGAATATTTTTGTTACTTTTAACATTTAAAGCGAGTAGACTTCAAAAATGTTTTAACCCGGGAGCAGGCGCGTACTGATACTAACATTAATGGTAGTACGGGGGACTCAGTCACCCCAATCATTTGTTTAGAATTATTTTTACGTAGACGATAAAATCGGAATTTTAGTGAATATTTTAATTTATAGAAAGTATACTTACCTTCTTTCAAGGACTATTCAATTCTTTGATGATTTTCCAATAAAAACTGAAATCTAAAATTATTGTACAAGATCATAATAAAGGACGCAAATCAGTATCCTACAGAAATGTTAAACCAATCAATTTTTTTCAAATAGTTACAACTAAGCGAAAAGCAAACGCATAAAAGATGGAGGGAACTAATATTGATAATAACCATACCATAAGATTGAAGGTCAATCAAATGATTAGCAAATCCGTACTATGCAACCTGGCTGAAAAGTGAATCATGACTTCCTTTTCTTTTTCTACAACCCAATAATAATTACAGTGGTGAGTTGTTTATCTTCTTAGAATTTTCTCAGGGTCTGGGGTTTTTTCTTTTAACGAGTCATATTTTATGTTAAAACGTAATTAAAAATCATTGAGGAAATTCATAAAACAAAACGTTTTTTTTTTTCTTTAATTTGGTTTTGGGATCAAAGATCTACAGATAATAAACATAAATTATTCAGTGTTGTTTGTGTGTTTTTTTATTATGGAAGAAAGCAATGTTTCGATACGCTCGCGCCCCCTTGTAGGGTCATTTGGGGCGCGTGGCCGCGGTAGCCGAGTGGTATAGGTATCGGATCGTGACTTGCCTGGTCAATTTAAAGACCCGCCGTGTAGGGCAGCGATGCACGTTAAATCTTCGAGAGCTGAAACGTCCTCCCGTTGGTGTGGTGTGGTAGTTAGGAGAGGGGGTGCCAGCTCAGGTGTCGTCCACGTCACTTGACCATGGTTCAAAATTACGTGGTCCGTCGCCAAAAGCCCTCGTGTAGCTGAACAGAGCGACGTTAATATTAAATCAAATCAAATCAACCCAGGGGGCGCGCCCCACACTTTGAGAAACACTGCCTTAATCCCTCCCAACCCCACTCCTTTGGGGGTCCGTTTTCGCAAAAATCTTTGTAAAAGGAACTTTATTCCATGAACTGAACATACCTTCTAATTTTCAAGCAGGCGTTTCTATTAGTTGAAAAGCGGAAATATTTATCTATTACGCCTCTTAATCCCCCTCAGTGACTCTTGGGGATCAACAAAAACTATTTTTGTAGCGGATCTCTACACCATGAAAGGAATTCGCTTACCAAATTTTAAGACTTTACGTCTAATAGTTTAAAAATGGAAATAATTATCTATAACACCCCTTAAGCCCCCGCAACGTCACTTAGGAAACGATTTACACAAAACCCATCTTACGGCGGATCTCTACTTAACGAATGGAATCAGCTTACTAAATTTCGAGATTTTACGCCTAATAGTTTAAAAAAAGAGTTAATTGCCTATAACGCCACTTAATTTTCCACAACGCCACTTGGGGTCGATTTTCACAAAACCCATTCTGTAGGATCTGTACTTTATGAAAGGGATCCGCTTATCAAATTTCAAGACTGTACGTCTAATAGTTTAGAAATGGAAATAATTATGTATAACGCCCCTTAAGCGCCCTCAACGCCTTGGAGGTTGATTTTCGTAAAAATCATTATGTAGGAAATCTCTACTTTATGAAAGAAATCTGTGTACCAAGTTTTTCACGACTTTACATCTAATAGTTTAGTAAAGGAAATAATTATCTATAACGCCCCTTAAACCCTCGTAACGCCCCTTGGGGTTCGAACTTTGCAAAATCCGTTCTTAGCTGACGTCTACACCTTGAAGGGGACCTACCTACCAAATTTCAAGTTTGTAGGTTTAATAGTTCCGGAGATATCGTGATTAGTCAGTCAGTGAGTGAGTGAGTCGCTTTTCTCCTTTATATATATAGATTATTAATAAAGGTTTCATAATTTGGTTATAATTAATAGTTTCAGTTTTTTAACTAGGTACATTTTATGTGTTCTTGGATCACATTTTTTTATAAATATATTTGACACTTAAAATATTCTATTAGTGGTCCATGACATTTAAATTATGAATTTACTGGTCCGTGAGGTCAAAAAGTTTGGCGACCGCTGTTCTAAACATTATTCATTAAAACAGAATGGATCATTGAAAACGAACGATTTTATTTCATCAGCGTCTTATGTTATGAAGAGCTCTCTTTAATTCTGTAGTCACATTGGCTTGGATGCAGATAACAGAGTGCTAACTCAAGCGTCGATTTTGTCATGTCAGTGTGATTCAAATTACCAGACCTATTGGCTGTGTTAAGCTGACCTTTGAATCTGGCAGCAGTATCCAATCTAAAGATAACTAAACAAACAAAAAAAACTTCTAAAGTTTGTTGATATCTTGAGTATTGTAAGAGTCGGTCGACCTTGATGGATATAAAAGATCTCGTAGAAATAACATTAGCTAAACAAGTAATATATAAAAAAAAATTTAAGTCAATTGCTAATTAGATCAACAAATTTTTTTAAATTTTTGCAACTTTTTATTAAATGATTACAATTAATATAAATATGTATATACATAGGACAGAATCACTAGATTAAGTAGTAGTTAATTTTTATTCATTATCATTAAAGTATCGTATTGTCATCCAAAACTATCGTGAATATAAAATTTCAGTTCAACTGAATACTTTAAACGTGAGAAACAAACTTTTCATGTTTTGACACAAATCGCCAAAAAGGATGCCAACGTGACTGTATTTGTAATTCTTTAAACAATTAGTTTAAATCAATTAATTTTAATTAATTATAATTAAATTACTGTATTGACATCCAAAATAATCGTGTGTATTAAAATTTCAGCTCAATGGAGCGCTTTAAAATGTATTTTATTAACGATTGAAAATTCCACCAAGATAAATAAATAAATCTATAGAGAGTATGAGTTAATAGTGCGTAGGAATTGAAAAAGCATTTAAAACGGAGATAAAACTAAAAACTATATAAATGTCATTAAAAAAATTATAATTCTTCTACTACTAAGTATGTTTACATTTTGGAGTATGTTTACATTTTTACATTTAGTTTTTGTACACACAAAGCGATTAAGATGACTTTTAAATATATAAGTCAAGTTTATTTTAATATTTTTTGTAAAAAATTTGATAGTCGAATGGAATCAACTTGTTCATAATTTCATCACCACGTTCCAATTATTCTGACAATTTTTTTTCTACATTAGTTTAAAATTAGTCCCCCCCCCCCATATTGTATAGTCTGATTCCCACGTATTCCAGTTTCCTTTCTTTTAAAAATAAGTTTTGTATTTTAATATTCTATGGAGCTCATTTAAATGAGACTTTCGGTGGATATGTAAAAAAATAAAAGTGAATAAATCCGAGTTAAAACGCAAAGAGAGCTTGAGAATTTTCATTGAAGCGAAACGTGCCGTTGTGTTTCTTTTAACTGGCATAAAATAAAAAGGGGAAAATAGAGGGGAAAGATCACAGGGGGCTCCAAAGCGAACCGCGCGAACGATTCCCTGGGGAAAAATTAAAATACAGAACTTGATTCGCATTCGGGGATAAACGCGGGAATTTTTGTTTCTCTCTCTCCAGAGCGCATCGTATGATGAAAATAGTGGAGAGTTTTTTTTTATTTAATATTTATTTTAAAGTAAATAGGGGAGGGGGAGGGGAAAGGAGAAAGAGCGTACAACAGAAAGCGCCTCTGTTTGCTGGGCCTGCAGTTGTAGCATTTGTTTGCTAAGCTTGTCAAACACATGAAGCAAGAATATTATCCAGAACTCAAGAAGTCATAGTAAAGTGTGGTGAAGGTGTTATCAGGAATTGAAGAGTTATAGATGACTTGAATGAATTTTTTTTTTATACAAATAATCAGTTTCTATTTCTGTTTAATATGTTGTTATAAGAAAAATGCACGTTTTTTTTTTGTTCAATGATTTGGCTGCTTTTTGGAATGGCAAAATCACCATGTCCCTTTTTAATACAAATAGTTTTTTTTTTAAACCTTCATTACTGTATTTTTTTTTGCTTTTATTTAGATTTGTCCATCCTGGAAAGCCTTAGAGCTGGATCGCAATCGACCGGTGGACCACCAAGACATTTGGGGACGACCGCTTTTACCAAGACTTAATCATTCCATCATACGAATGACTAAAAAAAACCGTATTTATTCGAATCTAAGCCGCCATCGATTCTAAGTAGTGCACTGAATTCTCAACAAGATTTTGTGAAAATTGAAAAATGGTCTAAAATGGTGTTTATCGGTATCCAATTTTACGAAATTAAAATAAATTTAAAAGGAAAAAACTAATAAAGACGAGTAGTGAATAATTAGTTATTTTATCAGTATTATAAGCTTTTAAATACATGCATGAGGCTGTAATTGCTCTAAATACCCCATCCAACAAATTTTTTTCCCCTTCGCACCCGATTTTCAGTTGCATTAACCTTGGTGGAAAAGTGCGGCGTAGATTCGGTAAATAAAGTATTTTAAAAAATATGGAGGGAAAAAAATCAAATTGTAAGAACATTTCGTTGAATAGAAAATGCACTTCGCGATTTGGCGGTTATTTTACGACGAAAATCGTAAAATTTTCTAGATTCCAGGGAAAAGTTCACTAAATAGAGAAATTCGTAAAATGGAGGTCCAACTGCCTTGTATACTTTCTTTTAGCTCACTACACCTACGCCACTAGGTGGACCGCACACCTTGAAAAAATTAGTAGTCTGCCCACCCATGCCTTAGAGTGTCCCCTTTATCTCGTAGATCAAATATTGATTTAAAAAGAATAAATTTTATTTTATTTCTTAAAAATAATTTATAGAAAGTTTTAACTCTGTTATAGTTTTGGAAGTAGATCAATTTGTAATGGCCTCCCCCCTGGGGAAGCCTGCTCCTCATCCACTCTATTTAAATCTGCAGGAGGTAAAGATTGATGACCCAAACTAACGATGATAAATTCAATTTGTTATTACCAAATAAAATAATCCAAGACAAGCAAACTATAAAGAGAAACTCTAGAGATATATAACGATAGCTCAAAATCCTATGTGCATAAGTGCACGAATTCTAATAGCTTAACTTTACTTAACGTTATCTTAAGAATCTTAACTTCTTTAATTTATTCTAATAGTTAACGTTCGTCCTGTAATCACGCGTCGAAATTCAGATCCTTACCGTAACAGCACCGCTTTCAGCGACTCAGCTCCTTTCCTTCTCCCTACGATCATTAAACTTCCACTATATATATACTAGCTAATCTGCATATCATGGTTTCTTCTTGAGAGGGATGGCTGTGAAATAACTCGATTGCTGGCCCCAAAGATTCCCCAGCAGGATTAATAGAAATCCACGTAAAGCCCCGTCACAAATTGAAGTTTTTTTTTGTGAATAAGATAAAGTTGCTTAAAATTTGAAGTTCAAATTGTCTTGCAACGTTACTGTGACATTTGGGAAGTCCGCGATTGCCGAGTGGTATAGGTGTCGGATCGTGGATTGCCTTGTCACGAGTTCGAGTCCAGGACCACTAAAGACCCGCCGTGTAGGGCAACGATGCACGTTAAATCTGTCGAGAGCTGAAACGTCCTCCCGTTGGTGTTGTGTGGTAGTTTGGAGAGGGGGTGCCAGCTCAGGTGTCGTCCACGTCATTTGACCATGGTTCAAAATTACGTGGTCCGTCACCCAAAGCCCTCGTGTAGCTGAACAGTGCGACGTTAATATTCAATCAATCAATCGTGACGTTTGCGAAAATTAATGGTAGCAGGAGTGTTAAGAAAATAAATAATTGATTTATTTACGTCTCACAGCTATTAATTACTTTATATTTACATTTAAATAAAAGCTATTCACACTATTAATTATTTCAGTTCTGCAGAAAATGTCCTTTATGAGGGAGGTAGCAAACACAACCGAACTTCTTGGTGTTTTCAAACGGACTCTATTCTCCACTGTCCCGGAGTGGAGCGACTCTTCTCCTATGTTTCGAATTTCAACCGGGGCTTTCAGCCTGTGGGCGGAGTGGTGTTTTTGTCCCGGTCATCGGTTCTCGGGACGATGTCAGATGAAAAGACCCCGCAATATTTAGGGGTGCACGCGTGGATGTGAATGGTGTTGCACTATCCACGTAAAGAAGCCGATTTTTCAGCTGAGTGACGCGAACACGTCTCAGTTACCAATATGTTTTTGGATCCAGTGTACGAATAAATCAAGTTTCTGTTGCGTCAAGGTGTGTTGAGCTGTTGGAGCTGTCGCACATAAAAATCTTATTCTCGTATCTGAAATGCTTTTAAAGAACAGTAAAATTTTATTCAGATTTTTGTAAATTACACTTTTGCTGGGGTTTTTTAAGTCCCCTGATAACGCCCTGTAAAAACTTGTTAACGCCCTGAACAAATGGCCATGTTTCACTATCAGAAGGTGGTCGTGGTAGCCTTGTGGTCAAGGTAACGGACTCATTGCCGGCGTGTCATGATTTTGAGCCTAGGACCGCTGAAACCCACCGTGTAGAGGGGGCCTATGCATGTAAAATATGTTGCGGTTCAAACGCCCACTCGTTGGTGTGGTGTAGAGGTGTGCCAGTTCAGGTATCATCGTCGTCACTTGACCAGGGTTTAAAATTACGAAGTCCGTCGCGAAAAGCCCTCGAGTAGCTGAATATATATATATAGCTCGACGTTAACATTCACTCACACACCCGCCGTGTAGAGGAAGCCGATGTACGTTAAATTTGTCAAGGATCAACATCCTCCCGTTGGTGTGGTGTGGTACTTACGAGAGGGGGATCGTGCTTGTCATTTACTTGACTGAAATTTAAAATTATGTAGTCTGTTGCCAATAGCCCTCGTGTTGTGAAAACTGAGACGTTAATACAGAAGAACGTCGATTATTCGAACGTGAATTATCCGGAGGGTCAAATTTCCGAACCAGTTTTTTTTGTCAACTTTTGTCAGTGTAGAAAGCAAAAAAGACTACAATGACGACCACAGGGATGCGATTACCGACTTCGTCCAATCGATCCCATTATTTCGAGAATGCGATGAAGATATTGAGACCTGGATGGCAATCGATGCAAAGGACTCAGTGGATTTCAAATGCTAAATGATGACGAGATTGTGACTTCAGTGCAAGCAAATCCCACCCTGCCAACGATGAAACGGATGAGGACGAAGACAACAACGAAAGTAGCAAGGGTCCATCAAACGCTGTCGCGTTTTCTGCGTTAGAGACAGCTATGGAGTGGTACGAACAACGATCAGAGTACTGTCCTACTCAACTACTGCTGCTCAAGAGAATCAGAGACCTTGCAGCGAGAAAACGAAGGTGTACACAAATGGTACAGTGAAAAATAATGGTCATTTTCCACAATAAAGGTAAAATTGCGACATTTTGCACCTATTTTTCTTTTTCTTCAAGCACGTTTCCCGCATGTGATGATTTTCAATATTCGCATTGTCCGGTTTCATGTACTGCATGGATCGCATTCGGTGTTCGAACGGTGTCCGGTCCCAATTGATTCGGATAAACGACGTTTTACTGTATAATATTTACTCGCTCTATATCGGATCCTATGCCAAAAACTTTTTATACAGCTACAATGCAACGTTAACTGTACAAACTCGAACTCGGATGGAAAAGTAACTTTTCTCGCACGTATCATATATATTTTTACACCCAAGCGTAAATATTAATGTAGCAGAGGGGGAGCTGTGTATCATATATTTATGAATAATCTGATTACTGTGCATTAAAGCATCATCGCCGTCATATTCTACCTCTTTTTCATCTCACTCGCAGGAGAGCGAAGAGGGATGAAGATTAACGTGTAGAGAGGATGACTGACTGCTCTTACGCTTCTTTCTCCGTCTGGCCTCCTCTTTTTCCCTCCAGATTTTCTTCACGTTCCCCTCTCTTTCTTCTAAAATACTTTGATTTTTCGCCTCTTCCCACCTCCCTGTCGTGTCGAAACTTTGATGGGGCGGATGGGCGTGATTGAAGTGCTCTCCATTCTGTCGCGTTTTGTAGTGGGGAGGAGGAATTCCTCTTCCCCCGGGGGTCTGAAGGGGCCATTGAGAGATTTGCTCGTGGATTCAAGAGCCTGAATTCTTTTTTTGGAAAGGAGCGCTCACGATCGCCGCTCTGCGAGAAATATACCTCTTTTTTTTTTGTCCATTCCTCCTCCCCTCAAGATGCCGTTTTGGAACTAAGTAGCGAGATTTGTTCGGTCGGAATAAATCATCTTCGAAAACGATCGACTTTTTTTTTACTCGCTGTTTATTTATTTGAATGAATTTTAAGCTCCCATCTCTTTTGCCGATGTGATTTTTTTTTTGGAGATTAAAAAGAGTCAAAAGTTTTAAAAGTAAAGTTTTGTGGTTGTTGACAATTTTTACCAATTTATATTTACCGAGTGATGCGTCGCAAGATGAATCGTTTATGCCACTACGGTGGACATTTTTGTGATGAGAAACGTTGAATTTACTATTTTTGTGACGTATAACGATCAAATCTTACATTATAGATCGATCATCGCGAAAATAAGTTGGATTCAGCCAATGTCACGTGGCATCCGACTGGTCCATTTTCTCTCTTTCGGTAAGCATGGAATAAAGCATAGACTTTATAGATTGTTATGTTACATTTATGTTTTTCATCCTTTTACTAAGGCTTGATAATTTTTTACTAACTATTTTTCTTTCACATATGAATAGAAGTTAATAAAAATACGGTGAAAATTGTTTAACAAGAAACTGAAGGGACTGTGAAATATTTATTTGTGTTAAAAGAATTTCATGTTAAAGGATATTGTAAATATATATATATATATTGTAAATATATATATATATATATATATATATATATATAATATATATAAATATATATTATATATATATAACAAAATTAAGTTTATTAGAGTACATTTTATTTACATAAATATGAATATATACATGCATTTAATAAAAACCAATAAAGCAAAAACATTCACAAGAATATAATGAAATTTAATACAAAGTATTCAATTTTTTTAAACATTCAGTGATTTCTTGGAAAACAATCTGATATTTTTCTTTGCGTTGCTTTTTTTAGCATCAAATTGTCTACAATTTGTTTGATGTCCATTTTGTTATTCATTTCACCATTGGAATGCACGTCTAAATAACTGCGCATGCTTTTCATGATGCTCCTCATTTCAGAGGACGTGGGAACAGGAGCTACGTTATTCATTTCATTTTCGCTGTAGGAATCTGCATCAATGATATTTTTTGAGCTTTAAACAAACTCCAAAATGTTTTTGTCTGCCATAATTGGAACTTTTACACATTATCATCGTTTGCTACTACGAATTCTTCCGATGATACAACTTAGGACAGTCCAATAATGCAGAAACTTTCTCAAACATTTCATTTAAGCGTCGGTTCAGTTTCAATATCCAAAAGGGAAATCTTTTCGTGTTAAGCGATTTTCATTTTGGGTTAAGTTAAAAAAATGCATGAAAATCCATAGTAGTTTGTCGAGACAGTTGAATTATTTCGTGTTAACCGATATTTCCCATTAAGTGTTTTCGCGTTAAATGTATTTCACTGTATATAAAAGTAATTTAATATTCATTTTAAAACAATTCTTATGAAGTTTTTAAAAAATCATAACTTTAATTATATATATAGTTTCATCCTTTGATGAAATGAACTTGTTCATTCAAGGGTTCTTTTTGTCTTGGTCTATCTATGTATCATTACCTTTTCTCAAACGACATTGAGGAAAATCGGGTCGTTGCTTTATGTGAACAAGAATTTTGATATCAGGATTAGAGTTTACTTTAAAAATCATTTAGTAAAATAATGGGACTAATTCTTTTATATGTAACACGTCTTTTTAAACATTCTGAAGAAAAAAAACTTGGGATATAACAGTCCTTTTAATGTTAACGTAGCTGGAACATCGAAATTTTTTTACCAGCACGTCTGCAGGAACATTAAAGCTTCTTTTTTGAAATATTTTTATCAATATAAAGTGTTGTTGTGTTGTGACTAATGCCACCTGCCTGACGAAGTCAGATCGAAGCCCGCAAAATTCATTGCGGCTAAGGGCTGGAATTTTTACGCCTGTCGTTAGCCTTAGTTTTGAGCACCATGCAGGTGACAGTATGATTTTGCTCGGTTCCACCCCAATTAGAGGGAGAAAATCCTGGGGTGGCCAGGGTCTCCCACCTCTCTCCCTTTCCACCAACCACACGAGAGGACTTGCGGCTCGACGGCTGTTTAGAGTACCCCCATGCCGCAAAGGCATTATACATTTACAAACATCCATGTCTTCTCCGGGATTCGAACCGAGTCCCTACGGCACCTCAGTCAGCGTCGCTAACCACTATACCGGTTGGTGAAAAGTAATGTTTATTGATTTTGTCAGTTTTATCTTCAAGCGAAAATCAGTATTTTAGAATTTTGTATGTTTGGGAAAACTAAAGGAAAAAAATGATTCAAATATTGATTGATTGAAAGGAATGATTAAAATCACTCATAGACGAAATTTTTTCTAACGACCACGACAGAAGCGTTCGAAATGATTCTGGGTGAGTGAAGAACTATATTTTTCAATCAGCGTGAATAAATGCTCAGAATATACATTAAAGAAATATCTTCCAATTTTCAAATATTATTTTGTGAAACTTTTTATTTGAAATTAGTTTTTCACATTTTTCTGTGTAATTTTGGAGAAACGTTGGGAAAAAAAATTGAATCATTTAGTTTTAACCAATATTTAACATACTCAATTAAAAAAAAATCGAACCTGAAGAATTTAATTGTAATATTTATATTAACAGATGGAATGACTATTGTTTAAGTAAACTACAATGTATGCGGCTGATGTAAGACGGAAATCGATAGATTTGGTGTTTTTAACTGTTAATTTTTTTTTCTGTAATGTGGCTGTGTATTGGTATTTGTACATTTGCAGACCTAGTACATTTCCCAGGATCTGGTACCACTTATTAGTGTAGCACCATTTAGGCGATATCAATTACTGCAAGTAATTTTGACGCCCAGTTTCTTCCCCTGAGCTCGGCTGATGCGAAATTTGTACTTAGGAGTTTAATTTTGGCGAGAGTATCCATGCTAAAGGGACACTCCAGGGATTTTTTTCATATCGTATAATCATACGACATGGACGCTGTCGATTTTCTGCATTAGGAAAATCCACCGACTTGGGCCGGAAGCGAACCTGCAACCTTTGGTACAGAAGGTCAGCGACAAACCAATCACGCCACCCAGCCGGTAAAGGATTCAGTTAAACGAGGAATGCTAATTAAATCATTTTAAAACATAACTAAATCATTTAAAAATGTCTTAACGCTGGCATGACGTTGAAGCTTAAAAAAAGAGCTATAATTTTGACTTAATTTTCGTCATCGTCATATGATTATCGATTAAAATTAGATCTGTTCATCAATACATGTATGCTTATAGCTCCGGTGTAAGTTTAATTCTGTATGATAGTCTAGTTTTTCTAAGCACACATTTCACGTTCCGTATTTAATTTTCACTATAAACAAGGTAATATAAAAAACTTTTTTTAATGGGGGTCTATGATAGTGGTTCTCATTAAAAAATGATTGTAATTAAAAAAAAATTATCAAGAGAAAAACAGATTTTATTTATTTAATAGATTTATTTACTAATTTTAATGAAGTTAGTTTGCAGTTACAAGGTGACAGCTTAAATTTTTTTTAAAACAAGGACCATGTCAGCAATTTCAGATTTAAGAAGACATACGTGTTATTTATCACGAATTGTGGAATATCGTGACAAAATTTTTAATTACTTTTCCGAGTGAGAAGGAGTTTTAACGTGGTTGCCAATCTCCAAAATAACAAGAGAGTAATATAAAAAAAATATTTTAAGTTAACTCCTACTTAGATCAACAAAGAAAAGTTTTTATATTTTAGCTACTTTTTATTAAATAGTTTCAATTAATATAAATATGTATATACGTAGGACAAAATCACAACATTAAGTGGTAATTCATTTCTATTAATTATCATTAAGTATCGTATTGTTATCCAAAACAATTGTGTCTATAAAATTTCAGTTCAACTGAATGCTTTAAAACGTGAGGGAAAAAAACCTTTTCAATTTTTTACACAAGTCGCCAAAAATGATACCAACGTGGCTGTATGTGTAATTCTTTTAATAATTAGTTTCAATTAATTAATTTTTATTAATTATAATTAAATTATTGTATTGCCATCCAAAATAATCATGTATATAAAATTTCAGCTCAATGGAGCGCTTTAAAATGTATTTTTTATTAATGATTGAAAATTCCACCATGATAAATAAATAAATGGACAGTGTGAGCTAATAGTAGGATTTGAATTAGATCTGTTCATCAATACATGTATGCTTTATATAGCCCTGGTGTGACTTTAATTCTTTATGATAGTCTTGTTTTTCTAAGCACACATTTCACGTTCCGTATTTAATTTTCACTGTAAAAGTTTTGTTCTTGATTATGGTGTATATTGCAAAACAGATTAAAATTCAAATTTGTTCTATCACGCATCAACATGGAGAGTGGGAAAAAGTTGAGAAATAATAATAATAATAAAAAAAAAAAACCCTTTATCTGATACTACAGATATTGTGGAGGGTCGTGCTTGTCCATTGTTCGCTCGTGTATTAAATCTCCCTATCCCTTGTTCAGAATGCCCATGAGCGATCGCCCTTTCATAAATTACAATAAATCAGCATCGCAAATGTATTCATCTCCACACGCTCGCTCCCTGCGCAAGGTAAGAGAAATTTGTGTCGTCCGAACAGAATGAATCGTGTAAACGGAAGTAATTTTTTTTTTTGAACTCTCCCTCCCGTGAAATAATGGCGTGGAAATTTTATTCATGGAGAGATGTTGTACACATGAGTCATGGCCAAGTTTACGGAGTCTCCCTCCTCTCCCCGAAAATGTGTAAAATAAAATTAAAAAGAACTTTTAAAACCTATTGCCGCTGTGGGACGTTCCATCTGTTACCGTATTTGTTCATTTTCGACCCCTCTGTTTCTGAATGAAACGAGAGGCGTGTGCGTTTAGAATCTCTCTTCGATGGTTTTCGGTGAAAGTGTTTTTATTTTATTGCAGTAATATTCTGGAAATATATATGACCATATATATTTATATATCCGCTTAAAATTTGGGTAACTCTTAGAATTTATGAGGGGATGTTATAATCGAGATTACAAGCATGTTTATTGAAAACAACTGTCGTAAATTGTTTCGAAGAATTATATTCAGTTTCCACTTGAATTTGTTTTTCGAATTGAACGAGGGATTTTGTTAGCACTATTAACCTGTTATCCTCAAAAGTTGAAAATTAATGTTTGAAACAAATAACTATGTGTTAATGAAATAAGTACATAAATAATTGATATATTGTTCTGTTTTGGGGGAAATGTAATTATATATAAACAGTGGCGCACACAGGAATTTTTCAAAAGGGGGGTTCCGTGGTCGAAAGTTCACCATTCTTGTATCATGCTCCTTTTGATTTTGTTGATTTTCGGGAACGAAACACAGTAAAAAACTAATTTTTGAATAAATAATTAGCATTAATTAATAAAATTAATCATTATTAACAAGTAATTAATTAAATTTTACGTACTATATACTTAAAATTATAATCAATCGAAAAAAAATCAAGGGCTTTTGTGGGGGGCGGACCCCCTTGTGTGCGCCACTGTTTATAAACTTTCGAATAGATGGGCTCTTAATTTTTGAAGGGAAGAGCATTTTTGGAATTTATGCTAATTCTTTTTTGTGCAGCTCTACTTTTGATTCGTTCAAAACGTTAAGAGTGATTGAATATTAACGTCGCACTGTTCAGCTACACGAGGGCTTTTGGCGACGGACCACGTAATTTTGAATAGTGACGTGGACGACACCTGAGCTGGCACCCCCCTCTCCTAACTACCACACCCACGGGAGGACGTTTGAGCTCTCGACAGATTTAACATGCATCGCTCCCCTACACGCCGGGTCTTTAGTGGTACTGGGCTCTAACTCCTGACAAGGCCATCCATGATCCGATACCTTGACCACTCGTCTACTGCGGCCACTCAAAACGGTGAGAAGAGTGAGTTTTTTTACGTCGCACTTTGAGTAACACGAGGGCTATTGGCGATGGACCTCTTCATTTTGAATCATGGTCAAGTGACAAGGACGACACCTGCGCTGGCATCTCCCTCTCCAAACTACCACACCATCGGGAGGGCATTGAGTCTCGACAGATCTAACGTGCATCGGCCCCCTTTACACAGCGGATCTACCATGGTTCAAAATTACGTGGTCCGTCGCCAAAAGCCCTCGTGTAGCTGAACAGTGCGAGGTTAATATTAAATCAATCAATCAATACACAGCGGATCTTAAGTGACACCAGGACTCGAACCTGTGACACTGTGGCCACGAGTTCCTGACCATAACCACTAGGCTATTGCGGCTACTGGCGAGAGGAATTGTTTTGAGATAGATGAGAATGATTGAGGATGTTGTATGGGATGCAATTGGAGACGAACAAAAGCCGTTATGCTGCCGAATGTTGCAATTTTAATTATTTGTTTAAATGCTTGCATCTGTAAATTTGTGGCTAACCAAATGCTTGCTAAATAGAGCTGGTACTACTTGTGATTTTGAGACACGATCAGAAGACGAGAATGAGATGTGAGTTGGCACCCCAATTCCACGTCACTTAAATGTGAGAATTTTGAGCCCCAACGGATTTATTGTACATCTATTGCATTGCACGGCCATCTTTTTAGAATGGAGATTTAAAAACAAATTGAGGGAGCCTTTTTGTAAACTAAGGAAGCCTAAATTTTTTTGTTTTTGTAGCGAGCTGCCTAAAGTTATTAAGAAATTAAGTAGTTGAAGGAAAATAGAGAGAGAGAGAGACTTTTTTTTAACTTTTTAAACCGACACATCGTTTTTAAATTTAACAAAATTAACACTGTCGCAATTTTTACATGTTACTCATATAGAAATATGTTCGTGGTAACAACACTATGACGGACCATTAGTTTTTCCGAGTCACGCAACAAAAAAATGTTTACTACTAAAAATAGAGACAAGTATTGAATTCGGTGGAAACATTGGTTTGCCAAATGCGGTAAAAGCACGCAACATATAGGGGGGTAATACTTTTTCTTTTGCGGTTAATAGCCTTTGTGTTGCTGCATATCCTGCAAAAACCACTCAATCAATCAATCAACTTTGTTTTTCTCCCATATCTCTAACCTTTGGCATTATAAGTATTTCCAGTGATTTCGAGTATTCCCTGCTTCATTTCCGCCTTGAGGAAATGGATAAAGCTATTTAAGAAAAGGGCTTCATATTTTATTGGCTTTATCTCTTTATTAATTTACGTCCACAAATTTCTAACCTAGGTGATCAAGCAAATAATTATTAAAGGAAAATAAGGATATCATGTGAAATTACACTTTCGTTACTTTTATGTAGCATTCGCTTAACTTAGAGCTTGTTAACGGACGTTTTCTGATATCTTCTGGTGGCCGCGGTAGCCTAGTGATCAAGATATCGGATCGTGGCTGGCATGTTACGAGCCCACTACCTCTAAAGACCCACCGTGTAGGGGAGCGATGCACGTTAAATCTGTCGAGAGCTCAAACGTCCTCCCGTTGGGGTGATGTGGTAGATATTAGAGGTGGGTGCCAGTTCAGATGTCGTCCTCGTCACTTGACCATGGTTCAAAATGATGAGGTCCGTTGCCAAAAGCCCTCGTGCAGATTAACAGTGTGACGTTAGTATTCATTCACTCGGATGTCTTCTGTTCCGACTCAAAAGCCCTTTCAGCACAGCCTTCTCGTTCTGGTATCGTTCCTCAATAGATGTCGAGGGCAGCACTATTTGGCACCCTACTCTCCACATCCAAACCGCGAGATTTTGGAGCTCTAATAAATTTATTTCCATCCATATTCCTTCGGTATCATAGAATGTTTAGAGTTTTGTTAGCTAACAGATTTTCAAACGGATTGTCATATTAAGGGGCCTATGTGCATAAAATCTGTCGGGTATCTAAAGTTCTCATAATGGGTATGGTATGAATTCTTAATGCCAGTCCAAGAATCGATTTCCTCGTCTGCTCGTGATTCAAAATTGCTAGATCCGTTACTGATGCTTCATCTGTTAACCGGTGGTATTTTTTTAGACATTAAGACAAATTTGTGACGATTCTGTTTCATCGAAAACAGTTATACAAGGCACACCATCCTCCACGATACGAGAGGTGTGAATATTAGCGTCGCACTATTCTGCTATACTCGAGGGCTTTGGTCGATGGACCTCGTCATTTTGAACCATGCTCTAGTGACAAGGACGGCATCTGAGTTGCCACCTCACACTCTAAACTGTAACACACCACATAAACGGGAAGATGTTTGAACCTCGACATATTATACGTGCATCGCCCCTTCCCCTGCACGACTGGTTTTTAGAGTTACTAGGCTCGAACTCATGACACTCCGGCCACTAGTTCGTTACCTTGACCACTAGACTACCGCAGTCACTCACGATACGAGGACGTGAGACCTTTGAGTCGCGAACAATCAAACGTTTTACAACGATCTTTGGAAAGAAGAGACTTGAGCCAAGACTATCGGATCTTCGTGTATGTGGATCCATTGATCTTGGAAAAAAAACCCGGTATTTAGGGAAATTTTTTAACTTTTTCCGTATGCCATGCGCAAGGGATTTTAATCTATTATCTTTTTGAGTGTTCAAAATATGGAATTTTTTATTATAAAAGAAGAAAAAAGTATCGCATCAATCCTTCAAAGCCAGTGAAAGAATTCGAATTTTTGAATTGTTTGTAAAGTTCACACAAATATTCATTGGAGTATCTGAATGCACACATTGTATGTTTTTCTTCCCAGCTATGAAACATAGGTGGACGATCACGTGCTGCTCATGAATTTTTTTTAGCTTATTTTCCGAACAAAGAAAATATCGCACAGAAACTATTCCACCTGTTTTACCCACTTGGCAACATTTTCGTTCCCTTTTGGCAACCTTTTTTAAATTTACAAGAATTCTTTTTTCAAGTCTGCTTAAATACGATTTTCTAATTTTGGGTAATTTTTGAAGAAAGCACTTACTATCAGCTTATACACGGATCGACTTATATTTGGATACCTACGGTATGTGGCGCACTCAGGAATTTTTTAAGGGCTCGAAAGTCCACCATTTTCGTATCATGCTCCAATTCGCCACCCAACGTATTCTTTTAATTTTGTCGATTTTCGGGAACAAAAAACAGTAAAAAATTAATTATTGAATAAATAATTAGCATTAATTAATGAGATTAATTATTAATAAGAAATACATAATAAAATTTTACGTACTATATACATAGGATTATAATCAATCGGAAAAAACAACCCAAGGCTATGACGGGAGGAGGGGGTTCCGGATCGGGGACCCCCTTGTGTTCGCGCCACTGTATACGGTATTTATCATGTTTTTTAAAACTCATCCTTATTTATACGTTTTAATTTTTATATAATTAAGACAGTCATGCATTTCGTCAAAAGTTAATGCACTTCTTTAAAAAATAAAAAAAAAAAAAAAAAAAACGTTCGAATTATTTGCAGAGACTTTACTGCCATTCAGAATTCGTAGAGCATTCGACAGCGGCTCTTACTTTCTTCTTTTAATTGGGTTTCGCTTTAGTTTTACTTTATCATTTAATTCGTAGAGACTGTAGGAAATAATAAAGTTTAAATCAAGTCTAGACCTCGATTGGCAGCCCGAGTGGAGGGTATAAAAATCCTCTGACCGGAAATAAGGAGTCATCGGGATTCTGTTCCGCATTCTCTGCCATGATTAATTAGATCGATCTCGTCCTGTGCGTATTTGCTATGCGATCGGAACTTAATTTCTCTTTATTCGAGAAGGATCCAACATTCTCTTTCAACAACATATCTCAAGAATAGGGTATTACCACAATTTATATTTACTTTTGAAACTTAATTTTTTATGTTTAACACTTGGCATGTAATTCAATTTCAGAATGAAATTTTTTCATGTGTGCGTAAAAATATAACTCAATATCTTCCCTGCTGTTGATATTTTTTCTTTGCAATTGCATTTCTTCCAGAAAGGCGAGAAGCGGATATTGTGTTGATTTTTTAAACTCCTACTGTTATAAGTTAACACTCTCCCAATGCTTATTTATATATCTTGGTAAAATTTTCAATCGTTAGTAAAATACTTTCTATTCATCCACTCAAGTTCAAATTAATTTTTTAAAACTTGTAGTGGATGACACTTGATGCTTAAAACAGTTTTTTTTCAAATATTAATGCATTAATTTTTTAATTGATGAATAAATAGTTAAAAACAAAAATAATAGTCCAACACTATATATAAAAAGGAAAATCGCTCGTTGTGTCTCTATAACGCAATGGATTGCGCGTTGGACTTCTAATCTAAAGGTCGTGGGTTCGAATTCCACCTGGGATGGCCTAATATTTAAGAATTTGATTTCGTTTTAGTCTACTATTTTATTGGAATAATTAAATTTAATTAATGAATAAATAGTAACAAACAAAAATAATAGTCCAACACTCTGTACAGAAAGGAATATTGCTTTCTATTTTGCCACTTAATATTGTGATTCTGTCATATGTTTTTACATATTAGTATTAATTGTAATTATTTTATAAAAAGTAACTAAAATAAAATTTTTCTTTGTTGACTTAAGTAGGGTGAGTGAGTGAATATTAACGTCGCACTGTTCAGCTACACGAGGGCTTTTGGCGACGGACCTCGTCATTTTCAACCATGGTCAAGTGACGATGACGACTGCTGAGCTGGCACCCCCCTCTCCTAACTACCACACCAACGGGAGAACGTTTGAGCTCTCGACAGATTTAACGTGCATTGCTTCCTTACACGGCGGGTCTTTGGTGGTCCTGGGCTCGAACTCGTGACATGCCTGCCATGATCCAATACCTTGACCACTGGGCTACTGCAGCCCCTTGGCCTAAATAGGAATTGACTTAAAATTTTAAAAAAAAAAAGTTACTTGTTTGTATATTAAATTAACTTCTCTTGTATGGGTAATTTTTAAGCTAAAGGAATAAAATATGTTAAAAATAAGTATTTTAAAGAAATAAATTTAATAATTGTTAATAAAAATATTTTTTTGTAAAAAAATACTGATTATATACATTTTTAGTTGCTTATATTTTTATTATTTGATCGAATATTGGAAATTTTCATATAATTTATAACAATTAGTTACAATTCTACCAAAGTTCATAAGTCTTAAATATTAAATGAAAAGAAATCAAACTAATCATCTACGTAGAGAGGAAGAGCATTTCTTGGTTTTTTTTATTTGCCGTCTCCGCTTAACAAACATTTCGCTGACCACAACTAATACTCATGATTTTTCTATCAGTAGCAAATGATAAAATAGTAAAAATCTAACATCCTATTCTCCCAATTCCTACGGTTGCTGCGGCAGCCTAAAATAGTCGTGATTACTATGGTGACCATTTTTTTTACAATGAAAAGGAGGATGAAAAATTTAAGAAATATGAAACGTTTTATTAATTCAAATAAAAATACGCTAATTACGCTTACATTATTTTTAATTATTAACTTAAAAGAGTATTTTTCCCATTAAATGATTTTTTTTGTCAACATATCATTTTCTATCATATCGGAAAGTTCGGGCAAAAAAATAACCTTCATACTGAATTTTACGGTAAGCACTGTAGCTCTAAAATATTAACATTCAATTTTGATTTCTCCCCAGTTGCTCCACAAAAATCATTACCAACTGAAAAAAAAAACTATTTCAACTGCTGCAATAGTTCCAGGGCAGCACAACATAAATTCAACAAGAATAATTACATTTTCATCTGGAATCTGTTCATTTTTGAAATATTTTAAATAATTTCACCCATATTTTACCAATTTCTCAGCATATTGATTTTCCAATTGTTCTTATTTATAAGAATTTGAATATACATTCAGTCTCCTTTCTACTTCGAACAGACAATTGTCATCGATTTTAATATCGGGCGCTTCTTTCGATAAAAACTCAACGTAATTTTCTATATCTGCCCACTTTACTTGAGGCCAAGTCAAAAAATACCATTGAAAACTGTTATTTTCTATGATATTTGTTTCAGACCATTCTTCGACATTTTGGAAACATGTTTGGTTCATTTCTGAAAACAGAGATTAACAGATCAGTTTTAAACTATTGAAAAGGAGGACACTTTTCGAGGAAGGACAGAACATATAAAATGAGGACTGTCCTCCCTAAAGTAGGACGGTTGGTCACCTTTATGATTACGGACTCATGGCCATTGTATCATGAGTTCGAATTCTAGTGCCATTGAAGACCCGCTATGTAGAGGAGCTGATGCACGTTGAATCTGTCATGGCTCAAAGTCCAAGTTGGTGAGGTGTGGTAGTTAGAAGAGTGGGGTGTCAGCTCGTCGTCACCTCTCGACCGTGGCTCAAAATAACAACGTCCGTGGCCAAAAGCCTTCGTGTTGCTGCATAGTGCTACGTTAATAGACTCCCTTGCTCAATTTCTACACGTTATTCTTTAGAGAAGCTGAAGCCAGAGGCGCACACAAGGGAGGGATTGCCTGGTCCGGACACCTCCCTCCCCAAACCCTTAATTTTTTTCGATTGATTGTAATCCTATGTATATAGTACGTAAAATTTAAGTGTTTGTTATTAATAATTACTTTTATTAAATAAAATGCTAATTATTTATTCAATAATTAACTTTTACTGTTTTTTGTTCCGGAAAATCGACAAAATGAAAAATATGTTGAGCGGTGTTTTGGAGCATGATACGAGAATGGTGGACTTCCGCCCTCCCCCCTTCCGAAAAATTCCTGTGCGCACCACTGAATGAAGCACATCAAATCTGTCGAGACTAACATTAGTATTTAATCTGTTGTAATATCCATTGTACTTCTAAGTGGTTTTTTGGTGAAAAAAAGGCAGGAATCATATTTTGACTTTTTTTTTATAGGTTGCAAATGAATTTCTTCCACATTATTGAAAACTTAATATTTAAATATTTATCATTTGACTAGAGGAAAAAGAGAGAATTGTTCTCTTCTCCCATTCCAAAAATTCAATAAATGTTATACTATTCAATAAATTCAATAATAATTCAATAAATATTATTTCTGGAAATAGTTTTAGGAATGATGAGAAATTTTTTTCCATGCACAGATGACATTTATATCCATAACTAAGATCGCATGACACGATGACGTGTCCAGTTCGGTGAAATGGGTGGCGAACCCTTTCTCTTGAGTCACCCTTGCGTCAGCGGGAGACCGATGGCTGCTTACCAGACGTTTCTCATTGATTATATCGAGTGTGATGAGTTGCCCTACATTCCCCCTGCGCCTACTGAGTTAGCGAACCCTCCCATCTGCTCATTGTTTCTCTCAGGAAGAACTCTAACCGAATTCAGTGACTGCTAGTTTAATGGCTGGTTTATTATTTTTTTGGACTTAGTTTCCTTTTTTTGTTCTGACTGGCGTGCACCTCCTTGACGTTTTCCGGCGGATAAAATATCATCCCGAACGATTTGGTTTGATAAATTGTACCTGGATTGGATGAAAAAGTTACACTGTAGGTAAACCATTATGAACAGTTAAGGGGTTTTTAAAAAATGCCTTACTTGAGGTAAACGAACTTTTTGAAGTTGCAGACTTCGGCTTTTTTTTGGTTGATTGGTTGATGTTTTGCTTACGTCACATTTAGAAGCAACACAGAGGCTATTGGTAATGGATTTAATAATTCTGAACCGGCAGTCGAATGGCGGCCGCGGTAGCCTAGTGGTCAAGATCACGGACTCGTGGCTGGCGCATCATGAGTTCAAGCCTGGTCCCGCTGAAGACATTCCGTGCAGAGGAGGAGAGACGATGCACGTTAAATATGTCGAGGCTCAAAACGTCCTCTCGTTGGTGTGGTGGAGAAGTTAGGAGAGGGGGCGCAGCTTTATAGGGCTATGTATATAGTACCACACGCATGAATTTTTCAAGGGTGGTGTCCAGGGTCGCAAGTTCACCCTTGTATCATGCTCCTTTTGATTTTGCCGATTTTCGGAAACAAAAACAGTAAAAAAGGTAATTATTGAATAAATAATTAGCATTAATCAATAAAATTAATCATAACTAACAAATATTTAACTAAATTTTATGTACTATATACTTAGAATTATAATAAATCGGAAAAAAATCAAGGGCTTTGGGGGGTCCGGACGCCTAGGACACCCCTTTTGTGTGTGCCACTGTGTGTATATATAACTCTCCCGCAGTCGTTGGCCGCAGTAGCCTTGTGGTTAAGGTAACAGACTCGTGGCTGGCTTGTCCCGAGTTGCAGCCCAGTACCCCTGAAGACCCGCCGTGTAGGGGAGCGATGCACGTTAAATCTGCCGAGAACTCAAACGTTCTCTCATTGGTGTGGTAGTTAGGAGGGGGGGATGCCAGCTCAGGTGTTGTCCTCGTCACTTTACCATGGTTCAAAACTACAGGTCCGTTGCCAAAAGCTCTCGTGTAGCTGAACAGTGCGACGTTAATATTCGCTCATTCCCGCATTCAATTGATGAGGTCGACACCACACCTTTGAACTTTAAGGTGTGGTGCTCTTCAATATGAGGACTTCACTCCAACAGCCCCGCTTCAAGTTAGGTTTTTGTGGAATTTACGTTCAAACGCGCAGCTGGACTGAAATATTTTATTCTAAATTTTTATAAGAACCAGTTAAAGTATTGGTTCTTTTTTAAAAATTTAAGCGGACTATTTTACTAAATTTTGTCTTTTTAGGATTTCGCCCAAAATAAATCTACCTAAAAGAATGAATAACACATAATGAACACATGTAAGTCGGGAAACTAAATGCCAGTTACAACCGAAATATACACTCATTGCATTGTCTTTAATTCCAGACTCAATGCATTTCAACTCAAATTTCGTTGTTTTAATCTCTCCTCGTAAATGCTCTTTTAAGGGAAATTTTTTTTTTGTACAACTGGAAATTGTGCTTGATTGATTGATTGATTGAATATTAACGTCGCACTGTTCAGCTACACGAGGGCTTTTGGCGACGGACCTCGTCATTTTGAACTATGGTCAAGTGACGTGGACGACACCTGAGCTGGCACCCCCCTCTCCTAACTACCACACCACACCAACGGGGGGACGTTTCAGCTCTCGACAGATTTAACGTGCATCGCTGCCCTACACGGCGGGTCTTTAGTGGTACTGGGCTCGAACCTGTGACAAAGCAAGCCACAGTCCGATACCTATACCACTCGGCTACCGCGGCCCGAAATTGTGCTTGAATAGACTTCGGAAAACGAATCTACTTTCTTTGATAGAAAAACAACCGGATCAGACTAAAATCATTGCTACGAAAAGGAGAACGAACCGTATGAAAGTGATCTGATCATTTCATGCTTGTGGGTATCATTATTGATTTTATTTATAAGTGTATTTTATTAAACCGTAATTTTTGAATTTCGTTATAGTTCCCTGCGGAATTCTTCCATCGCTCATTCACCTCTTTAGGAATATAAACTACAATTGAATTATAACTTCCTTTTTTTCTGAGGGGTTAACATAATAGCTGTAACTGTTTTAAAGCCGTGCCTGTCAACTGCAACAATTCTTTGAATGCGAAAAGAAAGAACACGATTCTCTTTGTTTGGAGAAATGGGACCCGTTTGTTCATCAATGATCCGCCTTCAGAATGTAACAAAGTAAGTGGCGCAACAATGCTGTTTGTGACCTATGTGTACCATCCAGCAAGAGAACAATAACCAAGATATACTAATTTCCTTCTGAACGCAAAGACAGGAATTGGAAAAAAAGTACATACCTTGACAACATTTGATATTTTGTTGTCTGTCGAGGGATGCGAAACGATTTTTTGTTAATGATAAAAATTTATTCTTGAGACTTTCTACTCATCAAAAGCAAATTTTGTGTTAGAGTATTGTTGCTGGCTTAAGGTCTGCTGTATTTAAGTATGGAAGTATTAATTGTGTATGAGTGTTAATACTTTTTTATTTATTCACTTTTCCTATCATGCAAGCTTAATATTCTTCTTTTTTCAATTTCTAGCATTAGTTCTCTCTCTATATTTACATATACATGTCTCGTACAAATTTTCAATCGTTAATAAAATGCTTCTTATTCATCCACTCAAGTTCAAATACATTTTTTAAAATTTGTAGTGGATGACACTTGTTGTTATAATACAGTTTTTTCAACTATTAATTCATTAATTAAATTAAAAAATGAATAAATAGTAACAAACAAAAATAATTGTCCAACACCCTATATAGTAAGGAAAATCTCTTTCTATTTTGCCACTTAATAGTGTGATTTTGTACATATTTATATTAATTGTAATTATTTAATAAAAAGTAACTGCAATAAAATTTTCTCTTTATTGACCTAAGTAGGTTGATTGATTGATTGAATATTAACGTCGCACTGTTCAGCTACACGAGGGCTTTTGGCGACGGACCACGTAATTTTGAACCATGGTTTCACCTGAGCTGGCACCCTCTCCTAACTACCACACCACACCAACGGGAGGACGTTTCAGCTCGACAGATTTAACGTGCATCGCTGCCCTACACGGCAGGTCTTTAGTGGTACTGGGCTCGATCCTGTGACAAAGCAAGCCACAGTCCGATACCTATACCACTCGGCTACCGCGGCCACTTGACCTAAGTAGGAATTGACTATATAGTACTTGTTTCACCTTGTTATTTTTATATTACTTGCCATACCTTATTTTTGGTTGTGGTGCTCATTACCGGCGTTTTTTTTTTAGTTAAACCGCATTTTTGAGTCCTGATTTCATTATTGGCTGTTGATTGATTGATATTTTATCAATCTTATTCGTAAAAGATTGAGAATCTCGGAATTTTGAACTTTGGTCAAGTGAGGAGAACATCACCTAAGCTGGCACTCCACTCTTCCAACTACCACACATTTGGACCTTCAACCTACTTTTGTCTCAATTTTGTATTTCACCTTTAATTTCTACCAAGCGAAAGTATCCGCTGCTATTTAATCACACTGCTGTCGAACGTGCTGCATCTAATTTACATAAACTGCATTTGATTTGCTTATTTGATATGCGATTACTATTACGACTGTTTCTTAAGACGTTAGCACGATTAAATGTTGGATTGATATTTTTAGGTTTGGGAATTTAACTGTTTGTTTTAATGTTAATACATTTAATGTTTAAAGTTTTTCAGACTTTGATTGAATGGTTTTTGAGTCTCACTGTGAAAATTATCGTGGGGGCTGCGGTAGCCCAGTGGTTAAGGTATCGGATCATGGCAGGCATGTCATGAGTTCGAGCCCGGTACCACTAAAGACCCACCGTGTAGGGAAGCGATGCACGTTAAATCTGTCGAAACCTCAAACGTCCTCCCGTTGGTGTGGTGTGGTAGTTAAGAGAGGAGGGTGCCAGCTCAGGTACCGTCATCGTCCCTTGACCATGGTTGAAAATGACGAGGTCCGTCGCCAAAAGCCCTCGTGTAGCTGAATAGTGCGACTTTAATATTGACTCACTCACGCGAAAATGATCGCGGATTAATATTATAATTCGCATCACATCCATGTTAACGTTCTTTACTGGCTTACTTAGTTAAAAGTGAAGTGCCAGCTCAGGTGTCGACTTCGTCACCTGGTCATCAATACGAGTTCGTCGCCAAAAGTCCTCGTATTGGTTCCAAGTGCAACGTTAATGTAAACAATTAATCCTAAGAGGATTGATTTAGAAATGAGCTTAGAAAATTGTATATTGTTCATCTTAATTGTTATAACCTTCTTTATTTCATGAACTATTGTGGTCGCGATAGCTTAGTGGTCATGTTCAGAAATATGTGGCATGCGAGCTTTTGGTTCGAGTCATGGTGTCACTGAAGTTCCGCCATGTAGTGCGACTGATGCATGCTAAATCTGACGAGACTCAAAGTCCTCGCGTTGTGTAAAATTGAAACACTTCCTTTTTTTTATTAGGGGTACATAGCGTTACGAAAATTACAGAAGGGGTACGTACACATTTCAAAAGTTTGACAAACACTATTTTAATCCATTGTATTTTAAAAATTGAACGTAATTGTTACATTTAAGATAAAGGCATTTATTTAAAAGTTTCTGTTATCTTACAATTTTTAGGTTTTGAAGGTGTAAAAATTAGTTTTCTGAGAACCAATTAAGAAAAAAAGAATAAACCACTGAAATTGTTTGTTACTGAGATGACATATGAACCCTTTAAATCTTTGTATCATAAAATTGGGCTATTTTTCTGCTTCTAATGACCAGGAAAGGAGAAGCGACTCTTCCTGCTGGCAAAATAATCCTACGTAGTAGAGTAATATTACGAGAACACATTAAGAGATACTAGGCTAAACACAATGCATTAGAAATCCGATTGTGTAACTTGGAGGGAGTGGATTCCAGATACTCGACCTGAATCACCAAAATGCTCTTAAGCGATTAACTTAAAAGAGATCGACCCAGAATGGCGAAAGGATCGATGACGAGCTTGAAATGGTGCGTTTCGGTTCTACATTCTATTTGTGACCTCACGAAAGTATAGGATTTTTTAAAATGAAGAACTCATGTTAAAATATTTCCTTTTTAACTCATGTTGTATCAGTCATAGTATAGAATAGTTTACAAGACTAATATGATGACAAAAATTTGTATAGGTGTCCACGCAGGAATTTTTCAAGGTGGCAGGGGGAATCCAGGTTCGAAAGTCAACTATTCTCGTATCATACACCAATACGCCGCCGAACATAGGCGTAACGTACACCCACGCATTGCGGGGATGGACAAAGCCTGACTAACACCAAGTACGTATTTGGGCTTTGGGCCAAAATCCTGACTTTTTTCAGGGGGGTCCTAGTATTCTTCGTTACGCCTCTGCCGCCCAATATATTCTTTTGATTTCATCGATTGTCCGGAACAAAAACAGTAAAACATAATTTATTGAATAAATGATTAACATGAATTAATACAATTAATTATTAATAACCGAAATTTAATAAAATGTATAGGATTATAATCAATTGAACAAATATCAAGGGCTATGGGGGGGGTCGGACACGCCACCTCCCCCATGTTGGCGCCTCTGTGTTCAACTATTAATTTGGGTGCTGTTATATCCAGAGAACAAATTTCTGGGTGCTCCATGAGGCCGCGGTTGCCTTGGTCCGGTTAAGGTAACGGACACGTGGCAGGCATGTCATGAGTTCGAATCTAGTACCGTTGAAGACCCGCCGTGTAAAGGGGATCGATGCACTTTAAATATGTCGTGGTTCAAACGTCTTCCCGTTGGTGTAGTAGTTTGGAGAGGGGGTGCTAGCTTGGGTGACGTCCTAGTCACTTGGCCATGGCTCAAAATGACGTCGTCCGTTGCCAAAAGCCCTCGAGTAGATGATGGTGCTACGTTAATTTTCACTCACTCACTCCCTCACTGGGTGCTTCAAATGCTAAGGGAAGCAAACCTCTGTGGCTGTGTTGCTAGTTCACGTTTTCGAATCTTAATTCAGTGTACAGTTCTGCGAGGTAATGGGTGTTGCAATGCTTGTTAAGTGAGTCTGTGTACTGCATTGATATGGTGGCCGAGGTAGCCTAGTGATTATAGTCACTGACTCGTGGCCGGCGCGTCGCAGGTTGGAATCCTGGTGCCACTGAAGGTCCGCCTCTTAGAGGCTGATGCACATTACATTTGTCGAGCTGAAAGTCATTGTGTTGGCTTGATGTGGTAGTTTGGAGAGGGGGTTGCTAGCTCAGGTGGCGTCCACATCACTTGACCATGGTTCGAAATTACGTTGTCCGTCGCTGAAAGCCCTCGTGTAGCTGAGCAGTGCGACGTTAATATTCAATCACACAGAAGTACTAATGAACATTAAACCTGCCAAACTCCTCATGTTGGCGGGATGTGGGATTTTGGAGAGGTAAGGCAACTAAGGTGTCGCCTTTGCTTGCCCAACGTGCTCAGTCTGCAATAGCTATTGTGTAGCTTCAAAATGCGACGAAATGTAACAATGTCCTAGGGGTCTGGACCCCCCAATGTCCTTGATTTTTTTTTTCTGATTGATTATAATTCTAAGTTCAGTCGGACTTCTATATAACGAAGTCGCTAAATCCCGGAAAAAAGTTAGTTATATGGAAAATTCGTTATATTGAGGTTCATCTTTTAATATACTTTATAAACCACATTGCTCATAATCCGTTATAGACATTTCTAGAATAACCACACCATTTGTGGTTAAAACATATCGATACTTGAGTTTTTTACGAGCCAAAATTCAAAAAATGGCTCCAAAGGGAAAACACCGTGTTTTCGGTCAGAGTCATTAGAAAGAGTTTAGCTCTCTTTTCAACTTGATTCAATGGTGACTCCACATTTTCCAAGGAGTTTCTAATGCGTGTGATCTGACCGAGCAGATGTGCTTTCCTTCTGTTAAACACGGTGAGTTCTGATAGTTCCTTTGGAGCATTTTGAATTTTGGCTCCGGCTCGACGGACCACAAAACTGGGTGAGGTCGATGATTTTAACCACAAATGGTGTGGTTATTCTAGAAATGTCTATAACGGATTATGAGCAGACTTTGAGTTATGTATAATGACTGCTGCAAAAGGCGTGGACTGTATACTTTAAAAATGTTTGTTTATTGAGGACGGTAGGTACGTCCGCTCCGAGGATGCATTACAAGCATACTGACGAAATGTAAACAAGAGGACTACTAGCGCCCTCTGCACATGCGGGTCGTAACACACATAAAACAAATTTTAAATTCACAAACACTATCTATATATTAAAAAAAGTAATTATTCACAGCTTTTTTTATATTTTAATGTATGTTTGTTTTATATATCTTACCCATCAAAAAAAGAAAGAAAAACTGCAAGGAAAACAAAAAAATAATGTCGAAGAATTCACTGTATTTTCAATATTAAGAAAATAATTTTATACTAAAATTAATGAATTTTAAGGACATTTAATAATTTAAAGCATACAAGTAATATTAAGCATACATTATTTTATAATTAGAACACAGGGACACGGGACTACACTGAGTGTGAAAGGGAAAATCGAAGATGTTTCTAGTGAACTGGACAATGGGAGTTAAAGGTTGCACTCCTTGGATGAAACGTCCAGAACTTTATTGCTCTCGTTGAACTATGATCTAATAAAACCAGTTCAAGATTTATGACCACCACAAAATGTGTTAGAGAGAGAAAATAACCTGAAATTATTTCAGAAATACTTTAAAAAAAGGGAGAACAAAAATTGAATCACAAAGAAAAAGTTCATTGTATAGAAAATGCACTTCGCTATAGAGAGGTTATCTTGCGAAGAAAATCGTGAAATGTTCAAGGTTCCAGGAAAAAGTTCGATGTATGGAAAAATTCGCAATATAGAGGTTTGACTGTATATAGTTCGTAAAATTTAATTAAATATTTGTTATTGATGATAAATTTTATTAATTAATGCTAATTATTTATTCAATAATTAGTTTTTTACTGTTTTTTGTTTCCGAAAATCGACAAAATCAAAAGGAGCATGATGCAAGAATGGTGGACTTTCGACCCTGACCTCCCCTCCATAAAAAATTTCCGTGTGCTCTACTGAGTGCGACTTTAACGTAATTCACGCTCACTCATTCGTATAGTGTTTTCTTTGAAAATATGACCTTTTTAAAAAATTTTTATTTTAAAGAGTTAATTTCAAGCCGTGTCACTAACTGCCTGTTCTGCAGTTTTCACTAGAAATGGGATTCTCTCCCCCCCTCTTTTTTAATAAAAGTATGCCCTTAAAGGAACAGGAATCAATTCACACATTTAAAAAACATATATATACTCATCGCAGATGACTCAATATCGGCGTAGCAGTTTCTGATGCCTATGAAATGAATTTATGATTTAAAAAATCTGTAGCGAAAAATCACATTCATTTGATAGCAATCCCTCTCTTTGTCATCATATGAACTGCTGTTTCATTATCGAAAATGCATGAATAGGGGTTTTCACTAAAGCAATAGTGAAATTGTCGCAGAGCCGAATAAAAAATAACGGATCCATTTACAGGCGCGGGGTTTATTTTCCATTCCCATTCACTTTTTGTGAAGGTTCGCAGTTTCGTTTTAATGCATCAGGTAATAGGGGAGGAGAACAGCGTCGTCGTCTCGTCTGCGGTCAGAGGGCTCCATCCTTTGGGGTCGATCGATGGAACTTCCAGCAGCTCTGTTTTGGAAGGCTGCTCTTGCTCTGCTCAGCACTGCGCTTTTCTTATTTAATTAAGGCGATATTCTTTTTTACCTCTAATTGTTGCAATACATTTATGATACTTTTTTTTTTAAGTTGAGGGTGCTAGCTGTTGCGGTTTAGCTTAAGGTGGACTGCCTACCCTGAAAATATCGTTTTTCGTCTACATAAAGCATTTTTTTAATTCCGAAATCTTTGAACATATTTCTTTTCAAAACAGTTTTTTTTCCTTCACGCCAAATAGAAATAAAGTTCTAGTGATTTTAAAAAACATCACTCTATGCAAAAGGCAGTAAGATAAAACTTTAAATGAGTTTTTCTCAAAATTATGTTTTCGAAAGAAACTCTTTACCAGATAAATGATATCTTAAGAAGCAAACCAGATGTTTTGAAATTTTGTGGGAATGTTTATTATATTATTTTTTTCATAAAGTGTGTGTGTGTGTGGACCATAAGTTTTGTTGTAGGTTAAATATTTTTTCATTTAGGGTGGTTTTCATAAAGAAAAAACTTTAAAAAAATATCAAAATTTTCATATTATTATGTATAATTGTCCATAATTTTTTTGTATTTTAATATTTCTCATAGATTTTGGTTCATTTTGAAGATATATGTATATAATATGTATGTTGTGTATAAAGAAAATTATAGTAATTATGTTAGAAATTTTTATACAGTGTTACCCGTTTTAGTAAAAAATTTGGTAAAAAATTTCCTTAAAAACAACCAATTTTCCTAAAAGTACAATATTTATTTAAATTTTTTATGTATTTACACATTTGTTTTTATAAAAAAAATTGGGTCTGAAGGTAGGTAGTCACCTTAAGGAAAAAACATGCTGAAAAGAAATTTGAAATCATTCTACTATTTTTTTTGTATTTTTTTTAAAAAAATTTATATATGTATATATTTATATATATGTAACGAAAAAGTAAAGGTCAAAAAGCTATATTTCTCATTTTCACCTTTATTTTTGATATTTTATTAGCGTCGCGCTTAGAATTAACACGAAGATCGTTGGCAACGAACCGCATAGTTTTGAACCAGTCATCATGTGATTAAGTCGAATCTATATATATCTACACTCTGTCAACATGAAGGGGCCGCGGTAGTGCTCAAGACTCGTGGCCGGCGTGTCATGGGTTCGAGCCTAGTACTGCTAAATTTTCGGGCATCATCTCTACTGCTTGACAATTCTGTAGTAGAATCAGGATTCGAATACACGACCGGAATGAAAACATCTGCCACAACTTCGTTTAATATTTGGTCGTAAAAGTGATAATGCCACTCTCATTTCGCGCGCGTCTCATATTCTTTTCAAAGTTTATATCTTTCTTTATTTTTTATATTTGTTAATTCTGAAAATTCGAATTACGCACAAATAAGATGCAGTGAATTGTAACAATATTTTAAAACTTTTTTGGTTATTACGTGGTTATCGTCTCTAATTTTAATCCAAAATGAATTGCTTGACTTTTCCGAATGTATTTGAAATTAAATCTTAATTATTACTGAGCGAAATTATTTATTCCTCTGAAGTCTTACGTTAATACATATATAGAGGTATCCTTATCACAAATGGATTACGAAACTAATAAAAAAAATTTATATCCATCTATCCACGAAAGGATAAGTTAAATGGACCACGATTACTCTTATTTTATTTCTATAAAAAGTTTGAATGACTCAATTCCGGATTTTATTTTTTTTCTCTGAGTCATAATTGATAATTTTAAAAAAATTTGGCGGAACACTTCAATAATTTGACGGCACACTAAAGCACAATGGTTGAGAATCATTGCTCTACAGGAGAGTAAAGTTTGAATCATTTTCTGTATTATTGATATTGGAGCTATTTTCTGTATGAAAACACGTGCCGAGTTTGTATCCGAATGCAGTTTTAATATGGAGGATATGAGTTGTGTGTGTGTTTTGTGTGTGCTACTTGAGGACGATTAATTCTGGCATAAGAAACTTCAAATGAGCGAGAAATTACAAATACCGCAAAATATTGAAATCGGGCATCACAATTTCATTTTTTCATTGTATTTCTGTTTAATCTCGATAAAACCTGTATAATTTAAAAAAAAAAAAAAGAGTTTTTAAGAAATTCTTTTGTGAAGAACCATAGATAATTGATTCCTTACACATGCTTCTTCAGAACGAAAGTTTTTTATGTCACTGAATAAAAGAAATTCGGATATTTTAAACGCGTTGGAAAATCTCATCCATTTAAGTAATCTCATAAGAAAAATCCTACTTAATTTTTCCATTTTAATCAGATTATATTTACAAGGTAGCTTTCTTTATTGTTCTTTCGGATTATGTAAATGGGTTGAATCCTCTTAATTCTTCATTTTCCCCCCATTTTTTTTTCATGTTTAAACACGTGTTTAAATAAAGGGGAAATCTCTTTTCTCCCTTTCTTCCTTTGTCCGTCGTCACCCAGGCATGGGTGCCCTACAACCGGTTTCTCTGCGGAGTCATTCACAGGGCAGGAAAGCTCGCGCAGAGGATTTATTGAATTCAATTCACTTCAACCCAGTAATGGTTGACGTCAGAATGTAGTGAGTACTCGTTACGTGAGGCGTTATTGGCAACTAACGTTATTTTGAGCTCGGGCGACGGGGTCGATATTTGAGTTGTAACCAATAAAATTGTTTATTAACGTTGCACTATAAAGCAACTCGATCAAAAAATGAGGGCGACAGCAAAACTGGCACCACCCTCTCCAAACTACCACTACCACATTGGCCCCTCTACACGCCGTAACTTCACATTGACACCAGGACTTGAATCCGTGACACTCCATTCACGAGTTCGTGACCAGAACCATTAGGCAACCGCGGCCACGCAACCTTAACAAAAAGTCACTTTAAAAATAAATTTAGGATGTCGATTCGATTGTTGGTTTTTTATTAGTCTGATTTTATTCCATAGGTGTTTACTAGGTCCCACATGCCGGCATCCTCTTCATGTAGTTTTGTTTCTGTTTATTGGAACAGGATTAGACTTTACTACACTAGGCTAGACAAGACTGGACTAGAAATCAATTTAGTCTGAAGCGAAGTTTTCTTTGCTAAATCTGTTCCAAATCCGTGCGCACCTGAACGAAATAACCTGCCAAGATTTCGAACCAGGGCGTCTTCAGTGTCTGCTGGAAGACAAACGGACCATCCATTTGTCTGGCCCGTTGCAGAAAGTGGCAAGAATTTGAATTTTGGATTCGTTAAGGGGAAGGGGAGAGACATAAGTTGCCGAATTCGCATCTGGGCGATTTTTTTCCCCGACGCGGATCGATGGTGTTCCAAAATAGCGCGCTCTTTCTCTGACACGCGATTGGAACAACTCCAGGGAATTGCACGCGAAGTGTCACCCGGCGTAGTATTGACATTCTTGATATTCGACTCGTTACCCGACACCGTTTCGTGTTCTGGCCGGAGGATGAAGAATGAACGGTGTCGATCACTTTCTTTTGGAAAAAAGAACTTGGAACGAAGGTGCAGTTGGAAAAGGGTGTCAAACATCTCTTTTAAATAGTGAATGAGATGAAACTCTCATTGCATAGGTTGTAGGATATTCTTTGTTATTATTATTAAAGCGTTCTGTGATAGGAAAGTGATTGCGTATTTCAGTCAAAATAGGAACAGGAAAAATTACTCTGGGATTTAATTTCGTTTAGTTTGTGCAGGACCTACGACTTCAAGTTGCACGATCTCATTTAGAGGGTACTGTTTTTGGTGAACACCTATGATCTACCCTTACACGCGGTTTTTCGTTTTTACTAACACTCCTTTTAGGGCCACGATAATCTAGTGGTCATGGTGACGGATTCGTGGCCAAGTGTCATGAGTTCCTACCTAGTGCCACTGAAGACCCACCGTGTAAAGGGGATGATGCACGTTGAATCTGTCGAGGCTCAATGTCTTTCTTTTGGCATGGTCTGGAAGTTTGGGGGAGGGTCAGCTTGGGTGTCGCCCACGTGTTTTGATCGGGGTTCAAAATTAGGAGGTCCATGGCCAATAGCCCTCGTGTTGCTTTATGTGCAACGTTAGTAAACACTCACACTCCCGGGTCTAGGCTATGCATTTGGTAACAATTATACATATGGTACATTTGGTTAATAGTGTTTGGCACAGCTTGGATCTTACACCAAACAATCAACTCTTTTTCTCTATTGATTATTACATTGCACTTTGTAGCAACACAAAGACTGTTGACGACGGACCACGACACGTGAGCTGGCACCCCTTTCCAAATTTCTACACCACAACAACGGGAGGAGAGCTTTGAGCTTTGAATGATTTGACGTGCCTCAGTCCCATTGTTCGATAAGTTTTGAATGGCATTAAGGCTCGAAAAGGTCGTGAGCTCCCCGGCCATCATGACCTTTCGGCTACCACGGTAGTTTTGCAAAGCACCATAATGCCCATAATGATTAGTAGCAGGAGAGCGAGTAGTGTGTTCTGCTCTCAACATATCAGAACACTGTTAGCATCAAGGATGAGACCGTTGATGCAAATTAAAAGTTGTTGGATTTACTAGTCCACTGACATGACTAAGATTCACAAGTACAAGTTCTGAAAGTCTTCTAACAGGGAGTTCATAAACCTGTAATTACTCTTTCTTCTTTTTACATGTTCTTGGCCATTCCACTTTACGGTATTGTTAAGGAGCTTTTTCGAGCCGAAAAGTAAACATCGACCAAAATGTGTGTTTCTAACAAACTTCTATTTAAGTCTTTGCCTGTGTGTTTAAGTAAATGATTAGAGGGGAGAGAGAAAAGGATGTTGCTCTTGCCTAATGAGACTTGTGTTTCTACAAGAAGTTACTTTCGAATAGTTTGCTCTGAACTTTTTAAAATCTTTTTTTAAAAAAATTAAAAAATTCGACACCTTTTATTGAGAAGATTTAATATTGTATCAAATGTGTTATATATCAAAATTTTCTAAAACTCATTTAAGTTATTTTTGAGTTAGATTTTTATTTCCTTTTTTTAGATGTATCAAAATTAATTATTGTGAGATTGCTGCTTTTGTTTACCATGACAAATACGGAGTTTGAAGGCTATAATGATAATATCTTGATTGGAAATTGAAGCGAAGGATTTTGTTTTACATCAAAATTGAGACATTATATCTGGTAGCTCGGACATGTAGTGGTTAAATGGTCGTATAGATTTAGGAATCCTCCAAAAAATCGGATGTTTTTAATGTTTACCTTTATAAATGAAAATAATTATATACGTTATACTTTTATATATAATAGGAAAAAAGCAACTCATTCGCGCTGATCACGAAATCTTCAAAACTATCAGACCTACAGACTTATAATTTGGCAGGCATCTTTCTTTCGCTGATTTTAGATCCGTTAAGAATGGATTTGAGGAAATCAACTATCAAATATACGTCCGATATAGAAATTAAAATCTTGTCCTTTTTAAATCAACAGCGAAGGCCATTAGAATGTAGTTAAATACAGTTGCAAACTTAATGCAAGTATTTACATATCAATAATTTAAAACAATATGTAGTCATACAGCATCATGAAATACCCAGCGAGACGGGTGAGTAACCACTAGTCTAGACGCTAATATTCACTATATATATATATATATATATATATATATGAGTGAATATTAGCGTCGAACTGTTCAGCTACACGAGGGCTTTTGGCGACGGACCACGTAATTTCAAACTGTGGTCAAGTGATGTGGACGACACCAGAGCTGGCACCCTCCTCTCCTAACTACCACACCACACCAACGGGAGGACGTTTCAGCTCTCGAGAGATTTAGCGTGCTTCGCTGCCCTACACGGCGGGTCTTTAGTCGTGCTTGGCTTGAACTCGTGACCAAACCAGCCACGATCTTACGATACCTATACCATATATATAGTATAATAAAATAGTATATATATATATAATTTTATTATACTATATATAGTTTGAACATTCGGATTTTTTGTTTTAACTTTCGAATTTTTTAGTTTGAACTTTCGGATCTCAAATATTTTTTAATTTGAACTTTCGGATCTCAAATATTTTTTATACATATATATATATATACAACTATTTTTTCTACCTATACAACTATTTTAAAGATGGATGCATCATCTTAGGTGTTTGGTTCACTTATATTATGCACTAAATTGTTTTTAAATTTTAATATTTTAATGTTGTAATATCTTTCGGAATGCGATGGCGAATAGTTTAATTTTTCAAGTATAATGGTTTAATTTTAACTTTTTAATTTTAAAATTTTCAAATTTGGATATTTTCCAATTAACTTACCAAGTTGCAATAGGGGGAAGGTTGGTGCCATCAAACTAGTTTAATCCCACTTATCGGTCCTAAGTCCGAGATTGCACTTGGATATTTTATAAATTTTTATTTTATTTTATAATTTTTTAATTTTGTTTGAAAACGATGGAATTTTATCTTTATTCGCCATTGATATTTTGAAATGGGATTTAGTATTATAAGATTCATATATTTCAATTTTTCAATTGATTATTGTGATTGATTTTATATTTAAATATATATATATATATAAACTTATTTCGTGTGAGCAATATGTAGTAGTTTCTTTTTGAACATTTTCAAAGGTTTTCACCTTCTTCCTAAAGTCTTAGTTTCCATGTATTCACGCGCATGCGTTTTAAAGCTAGTACATTTATGTTGCGACTAATGAGAAAATCTCTATCTCTTGTGATACATTATCAAACGCTAACAATTCCTCCTGAATATTCTTCTCTGATGTACCTCCGAGTATCAATTTGTGTACTCTACTTTGAATATCATTGATATATTGGAATATAAAAAACACATCTAACCGTGCTCGCCTTGTGGTGCAATTTTCGTCATTTGACAGTGTTTAAAAAGTTTTATCATTTTTTTATGAGCAGAAATTATATTTACAAATTGCCAACTTGGCTGTGTAATGTTAAAAAAAAATGCTAATTAATATGTCACCTTGTGGATAATTTTTGATCGAAAAGAAATTTCTCCAACGTTTTTTAAATATTTTTGTTTATATCCCTTTTATTAAATAACAAATTTTTATTAACTTGTTTGTGGCCTTCTATGGGCTCAGTTCATAACGGTCACATGATTAAGAGAAACACGTGTTCTCGATTCAGTTCAAAAGAGACATCAAACTAATTGTACTTGTTCTATTCATAAAACTTAAGCAAAATTTCAAATTTTATGCATTTTGTCTTCTAATGTGCAGTATTGTTATTGACAAATTTGTATTTTTTAAGAGAAAGATTCTGCAAAGAGCAAAAGTTGGCACAAACGAAGCGTATGAACTTATTAGCTGAAAATACGTGATTGCTTTTATCGTGTGACTATGACGTCACAATAGGTTTTGAACTGGTTGTCTAAAAACACGTGTTTATCATTATCATGTGACTGTGACGTCACGTGAATTGAGCCAATTGTTTATAAATTGTTTTATAAATTTTATGGAGTAAATTTTGAGTACATTTTCTAAAACATGGCTAGCTAGACTTTCACTAAATGAATGAATAATTTTATGCATCAGTTACATGTTATTTCTTTTCCGTAACGTTAATATTTAACGCATTTAAAGGTTAATGTTTCAATCTCTTGTTGTTTTGTTCGATGAATCGAATTTATTTGGATCTCTGAATGATGAAATCTAAAATTTCGCGAATGAGGCATCGATTTGACTGAAATCTACTTGAAAAGAAAACGACTCAATGAATTTATATGAAGTATATTGTGTGCAATGTAAGTCCTAAAAATCCCCAAGTGCACTAAGAAACTGTACATTTTTGATTGCGGAAAATTGTGTAGAAATTGCTTCTCTCCATCTCCTTTTTTTATTTCCATGTCTTTGTACTATTCAAGACTTATATATCATAATAAATGTTTCAAGTTTGCTCTTATAGTACAATGCATTTTATATATAAATGCGATATTTTCTCTATAAAAATTTTGTTAATATTGCGTAGTCGAAAATTTGATTCTATCTACAGTCACTCAAAAAAGTATTGGGACACTTGGCATGCATAACTGTAAAGTCATTTATAAAAATGTTTATCTCATTAAAGCGAAAACAAAATAAATTAAGAAATATTTTAACATTCGGTGTACAGTATATATAAGGAATTTTTTTTTGTAGAATTATAATTTGATCTAGCTTTTCAAATATAATTCAAAGGCACACTGGAGTCAAAAAAGTATTGGGACTCTTTTGAATTTGAAATTTAACGAATATATGCAGCATATCAATAGAATTTAATTTCACAAAACTTTGTTGGACTAGAAGTTTAAACATAAACGCGTTTGTAACAGATAAGATTATTTATAGAAAAAAAGACGAAAAATCAAGATATATCGGTTGGTGTGCGAAATCTCGTAATAAGTCATTGGATTGATTGATTGTTGATTTTTTTTGGCGCAAGAGCCAAGTTTGGCCATACTGCGCCACGCAATCGTTAGTATATTAAAATTTTAAAAATACCGTCTACAGCGAAGCGTGGGCCAAAGGTATTCCCAGGACACCATTTTCCTCCTTACGGGACGCCGCACACTGGAAACATGCGGGATGGCTAACCAACGGTGTTAATTGAAAACAAATAAGGCTGCACAATCAAAATTTTTAAAGAAATATACGAAAAAGAAACTAAATAACACAATACAAAATGTAAATCATAATATGTTAGTAATAAAATTTAAGTTTTCTCAATAGAAAAAACTAATAATTCAAATTGTAAATATTTGTCTGTGGTCTCGACGTGAAATGAAGAAAAGGGAAATTTAAATGGCAAGAAAGAGGGCCGAAAATAGAGAAAGATCACTAGGGTTCCCCGGGTTCGTGAAGCCCGTGTTTACCAAAGATAGTAAACCCCTTCGGAAAAGGAAAAGATCACTAGGGCACCTCGGGAGCGTGAAACCCGTACTCACCTAAAGAAGGTGAGCCCCTTGAGGGGAAGTCATTGGAAAGAAGAGAAATCAGTTCTCACTGTATATGAAAAATCTTAAGAGTAAGTCTACTGTTTTTAACATCATTGACAGGGGTTCAAGAAAACAAATAGTGTGGACAACAAGCAAAAATCAGGGCGTCCAAAGATATTTAATGAACGTGAAGAGAGATAGATTGAGACACAAGTACGTATTAATACAAGAACTAGTGCAGTAAAAATGACTTTGAAATGTAAAAGTAGGTTTGGAAAATCTGTAAATCCTGAAACTGCCAGAAATGTTTTAAGAAAACATAAGTATCATGGCAGAGTACCTCAAAGAAAGCCCTACATCAGCAAAGCAAATAGACAAGCTAGATTTGTATTTGCTAAAATGTATGTAAGGCAGCCAACAGAATATTTGGAAAATATAATTTTTGTTGATGAAAGCAAATATAACATTTTCGGATGGGATGGGAAACAAAAAGTTTGGTGGAAATCAAATACAGCAATGCATGTCAAAAATTTACGGCCTACTGTCAAATATGGAAGGGGTAACCAAACTGTCTGGGGCTGTATGGCAAGCTCTGGTTTCGGGAACTTACATTTAATTGATGGTATAATAAATAAATATGTCTATATATATCTTGACATTTTCAAGCGAAATTTAAAGCAAAGTGCGAGCAAGCGATATTTTAAATTGCAAGCTGGGAATACCACTAGAGTTATTAAGACTCCTGCACGAGAGAGAGAGAGAAGGATATTTTAAATTTTCTAACAAGCCAAAAAGATAATGACCCATGACATACGAGAGGTCATATGCAAAATAATTTTGTTTGAATTGTAATGGGTCCTTTTTACACGTTTTTTACTGTCCTAGAGTTATTAAGACTCCTGCACACAGAAGAAGCTACAATCACGAAACTCGGCAAGAATGACCTTAATCCCATTGAACATGTATGGGATTATTTGCAGGAGAGTTTAAAAGTGTATCAGCATCCAAATTTCTAACAAGCAGGATTTAAGAAAACATTTGGTTGAAGATAGGGGCCGTATAATAGGCCCAAAAACGATAGATCGTTTTTCAAAAATTGATCCAATCCATGCCAAATCAGAAGAGTGGCCACTTCGGCACAATACCTCGAGAGGTCATATCAAGCCACTTACCTCCTTCCAGACATCCAGGAGAGGGGCAACAAGATATTAATTTCTAAGTTTGAATTGATACGTTTTTTTAATTTATTGGTAAGTGTCCCAATATTTTTTGAGCACGTTTTTTACTGGGACACACGATCATCTTTATTTCTTTTACTATCAATTTTAACCATAATTACATTAATGTATGTGAGTTTTGTTCAAATTATTACTATTTGTATTTACTGCAAAAATAACATTTACTTGCCACGCCGAATTTTTTTTTCTTTCATTGGTAATGTTTAATCATTTGTTTATTTTCATATAAAATATTACGACAGAGTGATAAAAATCTATGAACTGGTAGTGTGTTCCAATACTTTTTTGAGTGACTGTATGTACGTAGAAGATACTTTATTTTCTAATAAATGTGTTTTAGAGTCGATGGTTGGCTTGTACAAGAAAAAGGAAGCATATGTAACTTCATTATAGAATGTAACTACTATTTCTTTTGTGGCTCTTATTTTATGTATAACAAAAGTTATATTTTACTTATGGATGGGTTTTTATTTCTTTATTGAACTTGTGATGTTGCCCATTTCTGCCGTCTGATATTTCCGTAACTATGATTTAAAGATTCGTATCTTTGAATCACAATTAGAAGACGCCAGTACCACTAAAGAACCGCCGTGCAGAGAAGCGATGCACGTTAAATTTGTTGAGAGCTCAAACTTCCTCCGTTGGTATGCCTCCGCCAGCTCAGGTGTCGTCCTCGTCACTTGATCATGGCTCAAAATCACGATGTCCGTCGCCAAAAGCCCTCGTGTAGCTGAACAGTATATGAATGTTAGTATTCACTCACAATTAGAAGATGAAGTCGATTCCTGAGTACGTGTCCAACATTCATAGCAACTTACGAGTCTTAACAAATATAAAGTGTTTAGCTACCACTAAGAATGGAGTTAGTAGTGGAATCGGGACTCGAACACGTGACTCGACTGATGCACTTTCACCACCAGCTCGATGCCTAAACTGTTTAGCTTCCGCAACCATACCTCATTTACTCTCGTCTTGTTTTGTTTTTCTTATTTTTTGACGGATTCCTAATCTGAATCAAGACAAGTTGCCCTGGCATTAAAAAAAAGTGTTCGTATTACTTGACTAGTTTTTATTAAATATATAAAAGAAACAGGCTGTAGAAAGTACCCAAGGAAAATGTCCTAAAAGAAAAGATTTTATTTATTTATTATGCATTTAAGTATATTTTAAATTATATTAATTTTTCATATTAACACATGGCCTTGACAGATCTCATTACTTAAGCGAGTAGTGATATTTTCTCTTAATTGCCTTCTTGAGTGGCAGTGTATCGCGCTTCCACGCCACAGGTCCGAGGTTCAAATCCCACGCTGAGCAAGATCGACTCGGCCTTTCATGCCTTCAGTGGGTCGAAAAATGAGTATCAAGCTTTCTTGGGAACTGAACACTGGGGGTCTCGCGTCAGACTGACCACTTGATCGAAACATCTGCGCATGCACCCCAGCGCCTAACGTCACATAAACTGAGATAGGCACAGTATGCCTTGTCTCTCATGGGCTGTTGCGCCACTCAGTTCAGTTCGGTACCTCCTTTAGTTCACAAACTCCAAAATAAAATGTCACCTATTAAATGCCAGAATACTGTTTAATTTTATCATAACGTTACAATATATCATGGTTAAAGATGAAGAAAAGTAGAGGAAGTGTGTGTGTGTTGACCTTTTGTAGCACTTTTAAAGGAAACAGTCTATAACCAAATAATATTTCCGTCTCTAGCAAATGTTCAAAAGATTGCCCAGGTGCTAAACCATGCAATTTTTAAAGTGCTGTCCAAGTAACCTTTTTAAATAATCTTATTAAGACAATTTTTTTAGAATGAAATCTAAGACTTACTCCCCCTCCTCCTTAAAATAAATGGCATTCGTTCAAGGTTTGACCCACAGTTGCTCGAATAGGAATAAAATTTGTTATAACCCATTACTCGACCACCTCAAAAGACTTTTAACACGTGAAGAAACTGTATATTAAACGGTTACAAGTCTCTCAACTTCACTGATTCAAAAAACCGTGAACCGTTCGTAGACCTGAAATGATGAGCAGGCCTGTCCCTTTCTGTTCCGAGTCATCGCCCGCGACACTTAGCATCTCCGCTCATCTGCGAAGCAGAAGAGGGCGGGGGAGCGCGTGAATATCCCTCTTCATCCCTTCTTTTCTTTTTTTTAATGAACTCCCTTCCCCTTCTCCATCCACCCTTGAAATGGATTCTCTCCTTCCCCACTTGGCACGCTTCGGAGAACCTGCTACTCGGCTTTTTTGTCAACGAACTTTTGTCGTGCCACCATTGTTGCGGGACAAGGCCGTTTTATCTGTTACATCGGTTGGTATGATTGAATTGGACTGACGCTCCGCTCCAGGACAATACTGTGAACACCCCGGGAGGAGACTTATAAAAAGTTCGGTGGATGATTTCGTGTGGAATTAGATTGAGCACACACAGTTTGATTAAAAAGCGAGAGATCATGATCGTGTGTGTGTATTAATCCACTGTCCGCAAAACTTACTCTTCATTGGCGTGGTGTGGATTGTGGAGAGTAATTAGTGAGTTCAAATAACGATCTCCGTATATTACCGTTGTTCAAAGTTATGTGGTTGTGTCCAATGTAGCCTAGTAGTCAAGGTATCGGATCGTGGCTGGCTTGTCACGAGTTTGAGGCCAGTACCCCTAAAAACCCGCCTTGTAGGGGAGAGATGCACGTTAAATCTGTCGAGAGCTCAAATGTCCTCCCGTTGGCGTGGTGTGGTAGTTAGGAGAGGGGATGCCGGTTTAGGTGTCGTCCTCGTCACTTGACCATGGTTCAAAATGACGAGGTTTGTCGCCAAAAGCCCTAGTGTAGCTGAATAGTGCGATGTTAATATTCATTCACTCACTCTATTTATTGTCGTGTACTTCTTATTTGTGTTACGCTTTATAGAAATCAATTTATATTTCATAATAATTAATCACTTTATATTCATATTTTGGTGTAACTGTATTTTTTTCTGAAGGCATGTTTAAATACAATTAAATTTAAATTATTAAATTAAAACAATGTAAAACATAAATAATCAACGTCCCACCTTCAACGTGCCGTGGTAAAGTTATGAAAAGTTGAACTGTCCGTGGCGATAAAACGGTTGGAAAGCACTGCTCTAATTGATTTAACCAGTGCAATTTTTCAGAATATTGAATCTGCTGTATTTTGTATTTGAAATCGGTATTTTAATCCTGAACTGTTGTTTTTAATTCAGAAATATTTTTGAATATTATTTTGAGGTAGATTTAAGAAAAAAATCAAAGATCCTTCCCGTACGATGGCAGAAAAGTAATTTTTTTAGTGCATATTACATCTTAGTTTACTCTACTAAGTATTACGGCACTTCAAGATTTTGCAATATTGGAATCGTGAGATATATTCGCTACTTTTTGCTATTGCTTTTCTATAGAAATAAGTAACACGTCTATAATGTTGACTCTGAAATATATATATTTCTATACTATTCTTTTGTTAAGTCTGGAAATGACAGGTATTTGTAAGCGTGAGATATCGTGGAGATTTATTCAGTGTCCCCTGTGGATTTTTTTTTTGAATTTTTTTTTTAAAGTAAAGCCTTAAGCAATATAGCCTCTGTACTAAACATTTCCATGCAGAAAAATAAAAACAGGTGATGTGCTTTATATAAATAGATGAAGAATTCTTTCTAAATAGATGAAGAATTCTTTCTAAATAGATGAAGCTTTTTTCTTGAACTGAACAATGTAAAATTATAAAAATGCTACTCCCTAAAAGTAAGGCAAGGAAAATTATTAAATAAGAAATAAGTGTACTGAAGGAAAAATATTTCATTTTATTTAAAAGATGTATGCGTGAAAGTTACCCGACATAGGCCTTTAGATAAAAATATTTCAAATGAGGTTTTGTGCGTTTTATTTTAATGTGGGGCCTCATTCTAATATTTTTCTAAAATAACCTTTTATTATTAACCCTTGAGTTTGAACTTTATCACGTGTACCGTGTGTGAAAACATGGATAGGAGCCAAAAAATGCTTAAGATTATTTACAAGTGATGCTGATTCAGAATGGCAACGGATAAAAATACGAGTGAATATTCAATTCTTCCTCTGATGAAAAAATTGGAACAAAAGTAAAGGGGATATTATATGTATTTACTGTACATCCGGTTGTTCATGTCCAATTTCCACGAGGGGGGAGGGGAAATAAGCCTTTATCTTATTCCGCAATTTGAAAGAAGCAAATCGTCTTTAATCTTTCCGCGTTTGCAAGGGCCGCGGTAACCAAATGGTCATGGTCGAATTTGCGACAATTTCTCTACCCCCTCCCCAGTAACACAGGAATAGTTAAAGACCAAACTTATAGATCAGACATCGTGGAGAACTTAAAGGCCTCATACTAATTTAATTATTGATTTACATATCACTTACGTGTTGTTAAATTTTTTTTTATTTCTTGTGGGCTGCGGATTGGAGTTTTTCCATTGCAGACCCCTAGTACATTCCCCAGAAGCTGATATTTCTTTTTAGTGCTGCACCAATAATGCGGATATTTTTAGTGCGGATACCAATCGCTGCAGGTAATTTTGACGCTCAGTTTCCGCCCTAGAAGGAGGCACCTGAACTCTGACGATGCGAACCTATACTAGGATTGAATTTTGCTGGGAGCATCCAAGCCAAACAGACACTCTAGGGATCTTTCACATGCCGTTTAATCGTACGAGATGGCATCTGTCCATTTTCTGCATCATAAAAATCCACCGACTAGAGCCGGGGTCGAACCCTGGTGTTAAAAATAAAGGAATATATTTTGTGTCATTTTTGTACGAAGTCATTTTGTATAGCCTCTTATTGTTCTTTGAGTAGTGAGGGTTTTTCCGTCTCACTGTAAAACAGCTCGAGAGCAATTGGCGATTGACCTGTATGTGGAGTTTTGAACTGTAATCAAGTGAACCATGGTCAAAGTCCTCCCGTTGGCAAGACGTGGAAGTTCGCTGACGGGGTGCCAGCTTAGGTGTCGTTCTCGTCATTTGACCGAGGTTCAAACTTACGAGTTCCGTCGCCAGTAGCTCTCGTGTTGCTTTGTAGTGCAACGTTAATGTAACACTCATTCTCTTTCTCAGTAGGTCATAGTTGCAAACTCGTGACTAGCGTATCGATCGCTTCGTGGGTTCGATTCCTGATGTTGTTAAAAACACGCCATGTAAAAGTACAGATGCATGCTCATGTGCTGAATGTACTCCCGTAGACGTGTTATGGAAGTTTGGAGAGTGGATGCTAGTTAAGTGTCGTCCTCGTCACTTGACCGTGGTAGAAAATTACGTAGTCAAATCGTACTGTCACCCTTAATCGGCCACCCTTAATGTTGTAACAATCCCTCCCGTCTAATGGGGGCTGCGTATTGGTATTTTTTACCTTTACAGACCTAGTACATTCCCCAGGACCTGGTATCACTTTTCAGCGAGGCATTATATAGGCGATACCAATTACCGCAAGTAATTTTGACGCCCAATTTCCTTCTTTGAGGGAGGCATTTGAGCTCTTACGATGCGAAATTGTACTTAGGAATATAATTTTGCCGAGAGCACTAAAGCAAAAGGACACTAAAGGGATTTTCTAGATGCCGCATAATCATACAAAATGTGTGGCCGTGGTCGATTTTCTATATCATGAAAATCCACCGACTTGGGCCGGGTTCGAACCCGCAACCTAGAATGCTGAAAGCCAGCATCAAATCAACTACGCCACCCAATCGGTCCTTGTAACTGATTATTAGATTTTAAAAAAATTCAATCATAGGTTATTTGGACCATTTTTTTATCCGTAATGAGGAAAACTCTTTTTAGAAGTTAACTAACCATGTTTATTAATTACTTAATCATCAACGTAATCCTGTTCTTTAATGAACCATTAAGACTAATTTGAGTTTTGCGCCGCTACGACGAAATTGCGAAAATTATTGAAGAGTATCGGTTTTTTCCTGCTTTTTTTTGTGTGTGCCTATTCTGTGTTACTTTTCTATCAATCCCCTTCTGTTGTTTTTAATAATTTTACGCGGCATTTATTTTTGAATCAAGAGAGAAAAATTTAAAAGAGTAATATAAAAATCCTTTTAAAAAATTTGTTTTTACCGTTATTATTGATGTGACCCTCCCCCCTCCCATGTAATATTTGCTTATTAGAAATATACCTATATTATACTATATTCAGAAATATATATTTGGTTAAGTCGAGTTATATATATATATATACGTATATATATTTAAAAGAACCGAATTCTACTTCCAGAATGGTGTCTCTTCTGCATTTATATCTCTTACCTGTCTGTGCGGTGCGTGCTTGGCAAACTAGGTTGTTTCTTGAAAAAAATCGGACCAGTTTGCCTGCCTCGAGTAGTAAAAGTAAAGGGGATGGGGTGGGGGCTGCGTGACCGGCCCTGGTTAGATCATGCCTTGACGCACCACCTGAAATACATTGTTGTGTTTGTGGGGATGTGTGGGATGCACTTGAATGATGTCTTTTTCTTCTTTTTTTGTCAGGTCGAGTGTGGATGTGAATGGTCGGAAGACGTCTTCAACGAATGCTCTAGTCAAGGGTAAGTACCCGGATGCAATCCCGCTCTTTTATTAATGTTGCACAAGATCCTCAACTATGATTTGACAACTAGCAAATTATTTTCTTCTTCCTTTTAAAGAGAACAAAAAGAAAGAACCTGAAAACTGGTAAAAAAACAATGTACCGTAAAATCCTGCGTATAACGTGCACTCTCAGCACAAAAAATAAGATCGAAATTTACGGGTGCGCGTTACACGCTGAGTATACAAATAAAAGCTTTAAAAATAATAATGATGGTAATAATAATAAAAGATAAGCATAGGAAAAAAAAAATTAGATTTCTGCATATATATTGAAATACTGTTTCTTTAAAAGAAATGGCATTCCTTATGAACTTGAGAAATGTAAAGGGTGTTTTTTTAGAGGTATAGAACTTTAAATTGCAATAAAACAACGATGTATTATTCGATTGACATGAATTTTTTTTATTCCAAAGATAATCTTGTGGCATTACATTTTAAATAGGATTTCTGGCATAGGACTGCCACGGCTGGCTCGGATGTAATCCAATCTGGACGTCCAATTTTCGATGACTTTTTCCAACATTTGTGGCCGTATATCGGCAATAACACGGCGAATGTTGTCTTCCAAAGCGTTTGTGGCTTATCCGCATAGACCAATGACTTTACATAGCCCCACAGAAAATAGTCTAGCGGTGTTAAATCACAAGATCTTGGAGGCCAATTCACAGGTCCAAAACGTGAAATTAGGCGGTCACCAAACGTGTCTTTCAATAAATCGATTGTGGCACGAGCTGTGTGACATGTTGCGCCGTCTTGTTGGAACCACAGCTCCTGGACATCATGATTGTTCAATTCAGGAATGAAAAAGTTAGTAATCATGGCTCTATACCGATCACCATTGACTGTAACGTTGTGGCCTTCATCGTTTTTGAAGAAGGATTCCACCAGCCCATAGAGCGTACCAGTCAGTTTTTCTGGATGTAACGGTGTTTCGACATACACTTGTGGATTAGCTTCACTCCAAATGCGGCAGTTTTGTTTGTTGACGTAGCCATTCAACCAGAAGTGCGCTTCATCGCTAAACAAAATTCGCTTATGAAAATCGGGAACAACGGCAATCTCGTTTTGGGCCCATTCAGGCGTGTTGTGCAGGCGTGAGTCTATTCATGATGAATTACCAAACTGAGAATAAATCACTTGACAGCTGTTAAATCGGTCGCCATCTTGGAAAGTAATGCCAACTTAAAATTCTATACCTGGAAAAAAAACACTCTTTAGTTGTAAAAATATTCTGTTTTCTTCTAAAGCTTGGAGTAATACTTCGAATAAATGACTTCATAAGAGCCTTGCAAAAATACTTTTCAGGTTTCTTCGTATAAAAAGCGGTGCGTGTTATATGGCAATTATACCTAAAAACTAAAAAGTGCAGCTTGGAAGTTTAGGGGTGCGTTATACGCAGGATTTTACGGTAGTTTAGAAACGGCAATCCCCTATCTTAATTGAAAAATAAACTGTGGATTCAAAAAATCAGATAAAATATTCTATGGTTCTTTTCATTCGACGTAGTTTCTTTAAGTTCTTGTTTGGACTCACTAGGAGAAATTTTAAAAAAATTGTTATTAGTCTTATCTGCAGCACTATGCCATGTAATGCTTTGACAATTAAGACCCTCCTTGTCGGAGCACTAATTTATAAAGCATTCTCATTTTCGAGGAATTATACACATGTTTTTCATGCTTCTTAAAATCTAATAAATTTAAATTTAGCTCCCCGTTTGCATCTTGAACTTCGCAAGAACTGTGAAATATCAGAAATCCAGGGAAGAAATTCCCTTTTCTAAAAGAAAAGGGTGGACCAAATAAGACCTACCAATGTTAAACACAAATAACTTTATTTTTTGTTATAATTTTTTTTGTAGGTTATATATAATTGAATTCTTGGAAATTTACTATGGAACAATACTGTACAAAACAACGCGTTAAAATTATCGAGTTTTTCTATTTATGTCAACGATCAATTGTTATGACGCATCGTCAAGGCCGCGGTAGCCGAGTGGTATAGGTATCGGACTGTGGCTTGCTTTGTCACGGGTTCGAGCCCAGTACCACTAAAGACCCGCCGTGTAGGGCAGCGATGCACGTTAAATCTGTCGAGAGCTGAAACGTCCTCCCGTTGGTGTGGTGTGGTAGTTAGGAGAGGGGGTGCCAGCTCAGGTGTCGTCCACGTCACTTGACCATGGTTCAAAATTACGTGGTCCGTCGCCAAAAGCCCTCGTGTAGCTGAACAGTGCGACGTTAATATTCAATCAATCAATCAATCAATCGACGCATCGTCAATATCAGCAATATTTTAATTCAAGATCAGTTCCCACGTTATATATGTAAAGTCTCATTCACACCAAAGCGGTTAGTAGTGAGCGCTGAAGATGTAACCAATCAGAGGCCCTTGCAAAGGTGAATTAAGGAGTCTGGTCACATCTTTCTCGCTCACTGCTTATTGCCTTGGTGTGAATGAGCCATAATTCGACTTTAGGAAATACCGGAAAATGGTTGCAGTTCCTATTTTGTTTTTTGGTAAGTGGTATTAAAATTTAAAAGTCCATCAATGATATGGAATATGAGGAGGGAAATATCTTTCGGTTAAAGAGTATCATTCTCGTTATCTTGATAACAGTTCAAAGTTGAATAGTTCTGTCGCTAATAAATTACCCATGCATTTTTGTTACAACACTAATTTGTTAAGAGCAATGATTTAGTTTATTGCTATGTTCACATGCGACGGAAACGACTCTTAAGATGCTAAATTGCTCTGTACATTTTTCATTGACAGCCATGATAGTCGAATGGTCGTCAGTTTTCGACCAACAATGTCTAAATCCAATCACTGATCCTAATTTTGAATCAGTTAAATCTCGTAAGTGAAATCTAAAGTTACAAGGTAGTATTTCTGTCATTTTCTTTTGGTAAATGAGGGAAATTGGACCCGAAGTGCTTAAATATTTCCTTTATCCAGAAACCAATCAGAAGATTAATCGGAAACCTTAATACAAACTCAAAGTCGTAAAAAAATTTCTTTAACATAATCCAGAGTATTATCTGATTATTTTTTAAAAAGCACAAGTACAATATATGTCATACATATATCCATCCTTCCAATCTGCCAAAGGCATACATACAAAAGCCTTTGTGTCCAATAGTTAAGATTCGTTAACTGTTAACACTTGTTTGGTTATGGTTATTAGTTGTTAAAAATATATCTGCTTCCCCGATAAGCTCAAAAAACAGTCGGCACTACCCTCCCATAGACTTTGAGTGGTCATGAACGGCGTGCATTGTGTTGGAGCCCTGGTGCCACTAAAGACCTGAATGGTGCGACGTTAATTATTCACTCACTCACGCCACTGAAGGCCCGCCGTGTACAGTGGTTGATGCACGTGAAATCTCCCGATGCTCATATTTCTCCCGTTGATGTGGTATGATAGTTTGAAGAGGGGGCAGCTCTCATGTGTCGTTCTCGTTACTTATCCGTAATTACAACGTCCGTCGTCAATAGCCCTGGTATTGCTTTAATGTTCGATGTTTATCCACTCGTTTATATATGAATTTTGTTGTATTTGGTAAGCATGCGGCCCTCTCCTGGCATGTCGTTGTATGTCTTCACAATTTTCGACCCTTTTTCATGTAATTTCATTCCCTTTCGTACATTTTCTGTTTTTTTTCCCACTTCAATGGTGAGTACTCATATTTTTTCTCCTCATTTTGGCCAAATAAGGCCATTACGCCATTAATATCATCCAACCAACGAACGACAAAATGCTTTCAGTGGAATTAAGAACGACGAAATTATTCATGTAAGGAAAAAAAAGGTTTAAATGATGGATATGGTGCTTTAGAGACACGTTGGCATGCATTATTCTTTGTGTAAAAATTTGAAAGTGTGAATATAGGAAGTGTTGGCACAGTGCTTACCTAAAAAAAGCCACAATATTAAACAAATTAAGGTTGTATATTTTTAAATTTACATTTATTTACTAAACAAATATTAAAAATTTAAATTTGAAATTGTATGTTATACGATATACAGATGGTAAGAGGATTATCATCTAAAATTGCTAGTATTTTTGTCGCTAGTTTAATAGTGAATGAAGCCTTTATTTTCATAACCAACATTGCTATGGAATTTAGAATGATAATCCTTTAATTTATACAATAATAATCGAACATGAAATAAGCTAGTTACTTATATATTTTTAATTTATTTCTTTTGGAAATTTCGTATCACTTTCTTCAACTCTTTAATGATCGCGGGTTTGTCTAGAAAACGGTAATGTGCAAGATGATTATATTAAAATTAAAAATAATCTGGCTGTGTAAATAAACTATCTCTCCAGTTGCATTGATGCTGCGGTAGCCCAGTGGTTAAGGTATCTGATCATGGCAGGCATGTCACAAGTTTGAGCCCAGTACCATTAAAGACCCGCTGTGTAGGGGTACGATGCACGTTAAATCTGTCGAGAGCTCGAACGTCCTCCCGTTGGTGTGGTGTGGTAGTTAGGAGGGGGGTGCCAGCTTAGGTGTCATCCTCGTCAATTGACCATGGTTGAAAATGACGAGGTACGTCGCCAAAAGCCCTCGTGTAGCTTAACAGTGCGACGTTAATATTCACTCACTCACTCCAGTTGCATTATAAATAATCTGGTACTACCATCGGTATACAAAATAAAAGGACAAAAACTTTCCGGAAATAAGGAATGGTCTTTCTGGTGAGTAACTTTTGAACTCTCTAGCTCGAAAAATCATGAACACGAGAAATAGGGAGATGGAATCTCAGCCCGTCATTTTGACGAATGAGTAGGTGAATATTAACGTTGCACTATTCAGCTACTCGAGAGCATTTGGCGACGAACCTCGTCATTTTGAACCACGGTTAAGTGACGAAGATGACACCTGAGCTGGCACCCTCCTCTCCTTACTACCGCACCACACCAACGAGAGGACGTTTCAGTCTGGACACATTTATCGTGCGTCGGCCTCCTCTGCATGGCGGTTCTCGGCGCGAACTTATGACACGTCGTCTACGAATCCATTACCTTGACCACTAGGCTACCGGGAACGAGTGGGTTAGTAATATTAGCATCGCACTGCAAAGCTACACGACAGCTATTGGGGACGAATCTCATCATTCTGAACCTAAGTGACGAAAGCGACACCTGAGCTGGCACCCTTCCTCTTTCCGAACTACCACGCCACACCAACAACGGAAAGACGTTGAGTCTCGACAGATTTAACGCACATTGGCCTCATTTACACGCCGGGTCTTCAATGGTACTAGAGTACTCGAACCCTTGCCACTCCGGCCACGAGTTCGTGAACTTGACCACTAGGCTATCGCGGCCACTTGTCGTGAGCGAGAAGGTAGGGGTCCAGTTTTCTGTCTTTTTGAGCAATTATTCATTTTACTTTTCGACTCGTAATATTTAAAGCATTAATACATTACTAATAACTATAATCCCATGTACTATAAATCTACTTCACTCCGTTAAAACTGTGTAAAAATATAGAATTTTGTTCTATTCTAATAACTTTTATTTATGTTTTGTGACACAAAAACATGTAAAAAAATATTTTTTTAATACATTGGTGGGAGAATTCATGACATAAAAACCCATCTCAAAATATATTCGGGTATCATCTCTTAACATTCAATCGGGAACTACTTAATTTCATAGCCGCATGAACTTATATTTATGATCCGTTATAATTTTAACATCCTGTTATTTTCAGTTAAATTGAAAGAAATAGGGGCAGGAAGTGAAATGAAAAAAAATTTAATTAATTCTCATTTTAAACTACACTTCTTAGAGTTGAGATGCAGAATATATGCTAATGAGCTCATAATTTCATTGTCCGCAATTACAACTGACGGGGCGTTTGCTAGAAAACTTCGTCGTGTCTGATGAATGTAATTTGCACCCAAGGTTGCGACGCATCTTCATTGGCCCTTGATGACGGATGATTGCTGTTCCCCGTTTCTCACAATTAAAAAGGAGGATACACAGCCAGCGCAAGCACGCGCATTCTTCTTACTCTAACTTTGCCCTTTACGATTCAATGAAGAGTAAGGTGCGAGGCTTTTTTCTTGTTGCATGTAAGATGTCAACTACTTCCTAGCAGCACATGATGAATTAAAGATATCTTCGAAGGAAATCTGATTGCCCGTTTGTTAAAGCAGTATTTTGATGAGTGGTGGATCACAAATTTGAGATTCTTATCTATCTAATATTGTCGTGTGGAAGGCTGCTTTAGTTTGGTGATCATGATGGCAAGTTATTGAGGAGTCGAATCGTAAGTTTGAGTCCGGATTCAGCCAAACACTAACGTGAATAGTTAGATGGTTTTTTTGAAAATCGTATTGAGAAGTAACATGAGAGCTATTCGTCATGGGCCCATAATTTTAAATCACAGCCAGCAATTATAGGATATACTGCACATTAATTTAAACCCTGACATTTGGTTGAGATGCCAGCTCATGTGTCGTCTTCGTCACTTAACAAGGTCCATCACCAATAGTCCTCGTGTGACACTATAAAAACATTAATTCAAACTTAATGCAATTAGATAGAGGGTGGAGGATATTAACGTCGCACTATTCAGCTACGCGAGGCCTTTTAGCGACGGACCTCGTAATTTTGAATCATGGTTCCACACCAGCGGTCGCCAAACTTTTTGAACTTATAATTTAAATCCCGCGGACCACTTACAAGATTTTTAAAATGTACCTAGTTAAAATAAAATGAAACTATTAATTGTAACCAAATAATGAAAGTTTTATAATTAATCCATAATGAGATAAATAAAATGTACAAACGAAAATACACGCAAAAACTTCCTTTATAACCCTATTAATATATTTAATATATTTTACATTGAACTCAATAGGTCCGTAAGCCCACCTTTAAATGCTTCAACTGATATACATATGCGACATACAGGAGAGTGAAACATTTGAAAAGTGCGAAATGAGATGAGACAAATCATGTAGCTAAAACAACACCGAGGCGTTTTTCTATGAAGTAGCGTTTTTATAGCTTTTCATGTGTCCTTATGAATTGAAATTATTTTCAATGTATCTTAAAATATAGCTTAACGTAATGAAAAGTATATTCCACATTTTTCTGGGGATTAACGAAATTTTGTCGCGGACCACCACTTTGGCGACTTCTGGGTCACCACACCAACGGGAGAAAGTTTGCACCTCGACCTCCTCTGCACGCCGCCGAGTCTTCAGCGGTACTAGGCTCGAACGCGTGATACGCTAGCCACGAGTCTGTTACCGCGAGTTGAGTTGAGTTGAGTTAATATTAACGTCGCACTGTTCAGCTACACGAGGGCTTTTGGCGACAGACCACGTAATTTTGAACCATGGTCAAGTGACGTGGACGACACCTGAGCTGGCACCCCCTCTCCTAACTACCACACCACACCAACGGGAGGACGTTTCAGCTCTCGACAGATTTAACGTGCATCGCTGCCCTACACGGCGGGTTTTTAGTGGTACTGGGATCGAACTCATGACATGCCTGCCATGGTTGGATACCTTAACCACTGGGCTACCGCAGCCCTTCTGTTACCGCGAGGCTACTGTGGTACATCTGCTGGTGAGAAAACTGGAGTTACTGCTGATCTTCAATGGGAAAATGAAGTATTACCTCTCGTTTTGGCTAATAATGTGACTGAGAATGTAAAATTCGATATTTGTCGCCAAGAGAGCTACGTTAATTTGGATGAATTCTTCCAAATGAGCGATACAGGTGCGGTAGCCTAGCGGTGAGACTAGCGAACTCATGAAAGACCTTGTTGAATCGCGGGTTCGAAACCTAGTGCCATTGAAGATCCTTCATTTAGAGGGGGCTGATGCACGTTGAATCTGTTGAGGACGGAGTCCTTCAGTGGACGTGGTGTGGAACTTTGGAGCCGATACCAGCTGTAATGTCGTTTTCGTCACTTGACCCCCATGACTCCAAATTACGAGGTCCGTCGCCAATAGCTGCCCTTGTTGGCTTCACATTTTGACGTAAATTAAATTCAAATGAGCGGTGGAGGCTTCCGGCTATTGGTTGATTCGACAAACCTTGTTGTTGATCGGCTGGTCGAAGTTAGTGAGAGGGGGAGAAATGATTCCTAAAAATAGCCATGCGCAATAATAAGCATGTTAAATTGATTGGATCATGCACCTCTCTCTCTCTTTACATCTTATCAAGAAAATTTGAACTCTGAATTATTCCTCAAGAATTATGCTTGTCACTGGTGACTACAAATAACGAAGTCGTCACCGGTCGTCCTTATGTATTACTATTCTAAATATTTATTTATTGAAGCTTTTCGACTACCTTTTTTCTGCCCAGCTAAACACGTTTTGTAATTTCGACCTAGACTATCTTGTAGTGTTAAGACAGAATTGGAAATGAAGGGTATTAAAGCTTACGCAGTCAATACAATATTCAATCAGAAAGAAATGTGAAGGATGATAGATCCAAATGTAAAGAGTAAAGGTATTGCATAGAAGACGTAAAAAAGCGTGTAATAAATTAAGAATAAAAATGCAAGAGCTTGAATATATGTATATACTTTAATAACACTTTTTCCCTCCACTTAGAATATCACGACGAATGGAAAAAAACATTTAATCTGTTAAAAACACAAGAATGTTATGTTTAAAATGGACGAGTTATTTTAAGCTTATATATAAAGTGTCCTTTCTCCATTTTGTTTGGATTTGTCAATTATTTGTTACAGGATTTAAAAGGAAAAAACATTTCGTTATAAAACAATATATTTTTTTCTTAAACTAAAGTCTTTGTAGTACTGTAAAAGGGATATTTATGGTGGATGTCTGGTAATTTTACACCAGTGTCGAACGAAGTATGCTATCTCAGTTAGTACTTCTCTTCTTATTTCTACATTACGCCACATTGCTTAAGACTTGGCTTTTGTTATGAAGACTAATTTTCTCTTAGAACGTTTTTAATACGAATAAGATTTGACTTAAAGGGCGTCGACTGATCATGGCCATTGAGTATCCACGATCTTTTTTTTTTTCTTTCCCAGAGCAAAATATTTGACACCTATTGTGTGATGTTTACTTAAGTTTATAATTTTAACGTTGAAAAACGTTTATTTTTGAAACTTAAGATGTAATACAATAAATAAGCGTTTCTTCAGACGAAGTTTTAACTAACCCTTTACCTACCGACGGTATTTATAAGTATCACACACTTTTAAAATTACATAGCATAATCGTTTGTGACGATACTTAGCAGGAATATTCTTTGAAATCCACTCTTCCAAGATATGTGGCAGCACGGGTTCTATGATGAGTATTTTAGCGGGGAAGGCGAATACTTTTATAGCAGAAATTGCGTTTTCAGCTGACGGCGTTTCAAGTGGATTGCGAAGATTGTCATTTTTGTTCTGAAAAAATAATTAATGTCAAAAGATAAGTGTCTTATACATTTTTCGTATGCTAATAAAGATCTTAGAAAACGATTTGACTATTTATTTTAGGTGGACAGTGAGTATGATTAATTTTACAGTTGAATACTTTTAATTAATTATTTAACTCTAACGGATTAAATTTCCCAAAGTTGAGTTTTTTGTTTATGTATATCCCTTAATTTTCAATGTAGGGATTCAAAGAAAAATGTATGAAAAAAACTACAGTAAATCGTAATGCGGTAGATAAAGGATTAAATATCTTTGCTGATTTTTACCTTTTTTCAGTTTTGACATTTCAATTATGGATGAAGTCGGCATCTGTTATCTTCACCAGATAAAAAATATGGAATAAAAGGTTTGGGTGAAAGGAATTGGGAATGTTCGATCGAACGAAAGGGGACACGCCCTGTAGAAGACAAGCCTGTTGCTCAAAATTCGTATTTTAACCATTTCTAAAGGAATCCTTGGTTTCGAATAGACATAGCCGTTTGAAAAGTAATTTTCTAGTTTTGAAAACTAAATATTCACAGTCGGTCCATTTGAAGGTAAAAATTATCTCCTTTTGAGCTTTCCATTTGTTGTCTTGATTTTCATATAATTAACTACTTTTCTATTTTATTCAGATCTTTTTAAAAACACTGTTCCGTCGTTTTCAATACCTCGGTACATGAGTTAAATATCTAATTTTTATAGTATTAATAAAATTTTAGTCGCCCAACCGGTATAGAAGTTCGTGACGCTGACTGCTGTATCATAGGACTGATGTTCGAATCCCGGAGAAGGCATGGGTGTTTGTAAATGTATATTGTCTTTGCGGCAGGGGGAAGTATTCTAAATAGCCGTCGAGTCTCAAGCCCTCTCGTGAGGTGGGTGCAAGGGGAAGAGAGGTTTGGAGGCCCCTGACCGCCCCCTGTGTGCTCTCCCTCAAAATTGGGGTGGAACCCAGCCAAAACGTACTGTCACCTGCGTGGTGCTCAAGGTTACTGCTAAGGACTGGCGTACAATCTAGTCCTTTGCCATGATGAATTTCGTGGGCCTCGATCTAGCACAAGCTGATCAGGTGGCATTAATAACAAGAGCAACATAAAATGTTATTCGTCATTTTTAATGTGCGTTAGCTGGCAATATGTGTTTAATTGTATAAATATAAAATGCTATAGAAGGACTAAAGCATTTAAACCCTCAACTGTTCTCGATAAGTGTAACTGAGCCTCCGAACCATCTTAAGCATGTTATGGAAGTTTTAAGATTTGATTTTTATGAACGTCGCACTCTGAAGGTACACAAGAGCTATTGGTGACGGACCTTGTCATTTTGAACCTAGGTCAAGTGATGAGGGTGACATCTGAGCTGGCGCCTCTGCTTAAAAAAACCACCAACTCGGCAACGCCGTCACGAGTTCGCGACTGTGATGATTCGCCTCCTGCAGGATTTGGAGGATAGGATTGAATGTCGCTTAAGCGAAGCTCTGAATTACGATGTCCATCACTAGTAGTCATCGTATGGTTTTAGATTGATATTAATTCAAACCTACCAACCACGCTAAGCTAGTTCATTCGTTGAGTTAATTAGTTTATCAAACCTTTTCGATCTGCTTATTTTCTTTCGATCCGGAGGTCCCCTCATAATTCTTAACCATGATTAGATAATGAGGTTGACACTGTAGTGTTGCTTCGTTAGACGGCTGCTGCCCCTTTTTGCATTTTTGACGCCCAGGGGCAAACAAAATCGCCAGATGGGTTTTTTTAAATCTTCAAAGGGAACTTTGGGTTCTTCTCTCACGGCCTGAGGCGAAACAGCCGTTGAACTGACTCTTGGACTCTTGATTGCTACCCTCATTTTTCTTCTCCGACATCCAGAGGCGAAAAGATTCACCAGATGGCATTTTATTCACAGCTCATTGTGGAAGGGACACGCCAGTTTCGACGGCTGTGACGATTCTTTCTTTCATTCTCACATGGCCGTGATACACTTGTATGGCAGAGCGTGTCGGCTATCGTGAGGAAGAAATACCACGGAGTGTATTCTGAGTATCCAAGTAACAGGTCGATTTGTGGATCCTCTATATGGCTCACGAGATGGGGCAACCTAAAGGATCTAAATTGAAACAGACTTCTGTTCCTGATGAACCAATAGTGGTTGGGACAAGACACATATACACGCAAGATTTCGGGTGCAGACCCGAGTTCTTGCCAATCAGAAATTATTGGTGGTGTGAAGAGGGTCCTTCCAGGGGGCTTAAAGAGAAGTTTCGAAAGGTGACGAGGCTAGACGAGAGGCTGCTCGGCAGCGTGAATACCAGTACCAGGAAGCGTGATCTAGACTTGAATTTTCTCTAGCGAAAGGCTGTGGGGCAGCGAAAGATTGATACCGGAGTTCCGAGAAAGAAGACTCATCTGGAGTTCCGAGTGACCTACTAGAAGATCCATTTTGGGCAGATCGAGGACATTACGATATCCAGTTGAAGATCCACGAGACAGGTATGTGCTGATACAAGTAGCTGATAGCTAAAGGTGTAAAATATTGTACTGATAGATACCTCAATAAAGGTGTGTCTATTTCTTCTAAAGTTTTTTAATAAAATAATATATTTTTCTAAAGCTGTGTGATCCTTCTCGCTACCTAGGAATTAAGTAAAACTTGGGGGTCACGACATAACAACACACAATTCAAGACAATTCAATGTGAAGACATCCAAGCTACAACTTAACATGTACAAGGTACGATCCAAAAATTCGGGGACTGCGACCATAACTGACGACGAAAGCAAGTACCTAAAGTTAAACTGCTCTTCGTACGTTCCCCTACTTGCCACTGTTGGTATGGTTTGTATCATGTGACCGAACTGTTATCTTTCGAAGTTAGCTTTGCTCCGCGACGTAAGAAAGATGGCTTGTTTTGAACAGCGTTGCAACATTAAATTCTGTCAGTGCTTTGGTAAAACACGAATGGAGACTTTGGGCGAGTGACTGAATACTAACGTCGCACTGTGTTCAGCTACACGAGGGCTTTTGGCGACGGACCACATAATTTTGAACCATGGTCAAGTGACGTGGACGACACCTGAACGGGCACCTCCTCTCCTAACTACCACACCACACCAACTGGAGGACGTTTCAGCGCTCGACAGATTTAACGTACATTGCTGCCCTACACGGCGGGTCTTTGGTGGTCCTGGGCTCGAACTCGTGACATGCCTGCCATGATCCGATACCTTGACCACTGGGCTGCCGCAGTCCTATGGAGACTTTGAAAATGCTAAGAAAGGAGTATGGGGTGAATATACCATTGCGAGATCCAAGGTTTGTACGATTGACTTCAGCGTTTTATAGAGGGCCGACAACGAACGCGTTGGACTACTTCCAATTTTATCGAACGTGAAAAGTGTTGCGTTAGTGTCTGAATGTGTTCGAAAAGTTCGTCGCCAAGCACTTGTACAAATAGTGAGGCTACACACTTCTCGAAGACAAGTTGCCAGCGCATTCTAACGGAAGATCTCATCTTGCACCGAGTGTCCCAGCACACATTGCCCCCAAGCATTAACAGGCATGCCCCCATGAGGTGAAAGCAGCATCGTAGAAAGCCGTGTGGGAGATTGCGTAAAATGGCTTTTGGAAGTTATACGAACGCTGGCAAAAGTGTATCGTCGCCCAAGGGGACTACTTTGAAGGTGGATGTGTTTCGATGCTGTGAACTATTCAGGGTAAGGGTTTTTTACACCTTGTCCCCGAAATTTTGGATCATATTACGTATGAGCCCTGTTTTACGAGCCCTTTTTCAATAGACTCGAAGACTCGGCTACACTAAAAAATCGTCGGGTACTTGTTCCATGCTCAGATCATTCGACGACCGCGACCCGTATTCGTTTCTTCAATCTCCAAGGAGCGACTTAACAACCTAGATCAAGTAACAAATAAGGTTTTAGTTTGCTCTTGTTTCTCCTAGTCTTCATTTCACTATTTCCATCGGTCTACACGCATGAAATGTATTTACTTTTAATTTTGTTTCAATTGGTACTTCACTTAGCAATAAAAAAGAAATTCTCATCTGAGAATTTCAACAAAAGCCTTTCAGACCCGTTTTCATGTGTGTGCTAGGCCAGTAGTTTTTGTGTGTCCTCTTTTCCATTATAGCTTCCTCTTTTGAGTTTTTTGAAAGAAACGTTAAATCTAATAACAAAAAGAACCTTTTTGCGAAGGTCTGAAGGCGTATTGGGTTAGGGTAAACAAACGGAAAGGTTCCTCGAAAATGTCTATTCTTTGGAGTAGAAAGACACGGGTGTTTCGCGTGTAGACAGGATCGATTTTCCCCCACCCCTCTGTGCCTGGATCTTTTTTCTCCTGTTGTACACAGTATCGATTCGCGCTCTTTCGGGAGCGTTTTATTCCGCCAGCCCAAACAATGATCTCAAAATCCCAACAGATGTTTTCACTCTGTCAGTTCTGCATTCATTCCGCATGTTTTGCCCAAGAACCTTGATGTTTGAACGGAACAAAAAAAAAATACTCTTTCAGATTTTAAATAGTACTCCAATGTTAATGTCATTTTATTTATTTATTGTTTTAAAATTCGTTATAGTAACAATTTGTTCTAACATTATGCATGGAAATATATGTCCATATTTATTAGAAAAAACATAAGGTATATTTCGTTTCCTTCACTTGAATGAAATTAGAATTTCCCCTTCTCATAAGGGGAAAAAAATGACACTTTTGTTAAAAGTTCCAAACTTTTAAAGGCCTCGGTATGATAAATGATTATATGAATTATATATTCCCCCGCACTCGCATTAATTTTGGAATATTTGTATGGCTGAGTAAATAGCAGTTCCTAATCCAGCTTTTTAATACTAGGAATTTTTTTTAGCATTGTATTATGGAGCAACTCCTAGACTGGGCCGTGGGTTGCCTAGCGGTTAGAGCATCGGACTCCAGATGCCCACCGAATAACCCTCCGAGTACACACGGAGTACGTGCTCGTTAAATTAGTTGGTCAGAAAGTCTTGTAGGCTGAATCACGAGTGCAGGGGACTGGATAATATTTCCCTCCCCCTCAGTTCCATGTCTAAATTGTGGAGGTGGAGACAGGTGGTGTCGCCATCTATCGCCGAGCTAATTCGTACTGTCACCTGCATGGTTCTCAAGGCCAACGACATGTGTACTTCTAGCCCCTTGCTACGATGAATTTCGTGGGCCTCGTTCTGACTACGTCAGGCAGGTGGCATTAGCCACAGCAACAACACCTAGACTATTGGCAACGAACCGAAGACATCTGTTTTGACATCCCATTGGTGAAACTTCCGTATTACATATGTTCTTATACTCGAAAATCTTTTGCATGCCGATCGTAATAACTTTCTCTATTACTTTCATAAATACTGCACAACGCTATACGTCACGTTAAAACCAATAGAATTATCTAGTTTCTCAATACAATCAAACCGAACGCAGTCAAGTACCATCAAAAACACCCAATAAAAACTATATTTAATACAACATTCAGTCCAGCGTTTCGCGCTAAAATAAAACCAATGGACTCCCTTTTGTCTATCTGTCCCTTTCTAGGGTCAACACCCCTTCTCTTTCCAAGATAGCAACCTCCCCCACGTGCAGAGAATGGTACCAGACACTCAATAATCTATCGCCAACAATAGCGTGACGCTACGTCGATGTAACTTTTCCTTTCTAAACCATCTACGAAATAATGTGAATTTTTGCAAGTTATTCGGAACCTAATCTCAAAATCCGCTCGTAGTATGGTGCTGGAATAAGATACCAATTGAAACGTCGGCCATGTCACTTAACATAGTAGTCACACTATAACATGTTCAAAAGATGTTATGTTTATGTGTGACATTAATTCACCAATTTTTGTGTGGGGGGTAAAAATTTAGTACAAAGCGTGGGGTGCTTTGTACTAAATTTTTACACTAAGCATTTCGGAATAGAACTAGTAAGAAATTATAACAATTGATATAAAGCACCCCACACTTTTACCCCAATGACATTAATTTTCTCGTAAATCATTTTATTCTTAATATTTGAGAATTTTTTTCTTCTTTTTAGTTCGATTAGCCATAAAAGCGTGTTTTTAGTTTTTTAAAATTATAATTTATTAACACTGAAACTTTGATAATGCTTGAGATTTCTCATAAATTCAATTGAAATAATCATAGCATGCTCGATTTAACTGAAGATCCGGGTGTCGAACTCGTCGTCACTTGAGCGAGGCTCAAAATTACTAGGTGCGTCGCCAACAACACTTGTGTTGCTTTATAATGTGACGTGAATATAGTTCTCTGACTGGAGACCGTATCCTCCTCATCACTTGACCATGGTTCAAAATGACGAGGTCCGTCGCCAAAGCCCTCGTGTAGCTGAACAGTGCGATGTTAATATTCGCTCACTCACTGACTAGGGACCCATCATGTAGAAAGGCTGATGAATGTTAAGGATTCAAAGTCTAAAGGATTCTACATTAGCTTAGTATGGATGTAGGATGCTAGCTGAGGTGGTGACCTCGTCATTTGACCTTAATTCAAAATTGTGAAGCATACGGACTTGATTTACCGTCTCGCAACAGTTAGGTAAAAAAAAAAAAAAAAAAGCGAAGCGAATGTACTAATTCTGCTTACGGTTTGACTTGTTAATCTTGATATATTTTTGATGGTCAGAATTCATGATCACGTGGTATCCGTGACAGTCAAATGTCGTAGTCGTGGACATGTGGCCGGCGTTGTTTCTTTGAAGTCGTGGATGTGAATCCTGGCAACTCTAATCACCCCCTTTATAAGAGCGAGTGAGTGAATATTAACGTCGCACTATTCTGCTACATGAGGGCTTTTGGCGACGGACCTCGTCATTTTGAACCATAGTTAAGTGACGAAGACGAAACCTGATGTGGCACCACCACCCCTCTCGTAGCTTCTACACCGCACCAACGGGGGGGGGACGTTCAAGGCCCAACATATGTAACGTCCATCGTTCCTCTTTGCACGGTGAGTCTTCAGCAGAACCTGGCTCGAACTCATGACACGCCAGCCACGAGCCGGTTACCTTGACCACAGGCAACGGCGGTCACGCTTTGCAGCAGGAAGGGGTGACGTACTTTGAATATGAGGAAGCAAAAAATCTCCTCCCGTTGGCGTTGTAACGTCACGTCTCGAAAACAACAACAACATCTGGTGTCGGTTTCTTTGTAGATTCGACGCCCACACGTGCAACTTCCGATGCAGCGCAAACCCTGTTTGACCCCCCCGAGGAATCTAGCGACCCGACCGGAAGATGAGGAGAGAGATGCTTTGAACTTGCACGGGAGCGGTAACCAACGAAACCTCCTCTCACAAAATAGTGGACTCTAACAATCTAATTAATTTTAATAACTTTAATGTATCATTTTGTAAATAATTTTCAATAGTTGTGACGTAAATAAATTCCCTATTTTAATTCACCAAGAATACGCTACCGTTATTCTTTCAAACGTTACAGCTTAGAGTTTTGGTGGCAGCGCTTTGGGATAAAAAGTTAGCATTCAGGACCCGTGAGAGGAGGAAAATTTTGGATTTTTACGGACGGACCGCAACGCAGGGAGAAAAAGAGATCTTCGGAAGAGCCGTGCTGCAAGTAAATTCAGCTTCGGAGAAAGGGAGCGTCCTGCTCATAGAAGATCAAACTGATCTATAGTGTTAACGGCTAGTGTCCGAAGGGAAAGCGATTTTCGGAAGCCGTTCTGCGATTCAATTCAGCTTCGGAGAAAAAGAGCGTCCTGCTCAAAGATCAAACTGATCTATAGTGTTAACGGCGAGAGTGTCCGAAGGAAAGCGATTTTCGGAAGCCGTGCTGCAAGTAAATTCAGCTTCGGAGAAAGGGAGCGTCCTGCTCATAGAAGATCAAACTGATCTACAGTGTTAACGGCGAGAGTGTCCGAAGGAAAAGCGATTTTCGGAAGCCGTACCACTAGTGCACATAATTTGCTTCTGACAGCAAGCTGAGTACTTCAAATGGGTGAGTACTGTTATATTTTTGAGTTGCAAACTGCATATTGTATTAGGAATTTTGGTTAAAGTGTTCTTTAGAAATTTTGAAATACTTAGTGTTTTTCTTGCATGGGAACAGTGTTATTTTGTTTCTAGAGAATTGTAATTGTATTTCAAGCATTGTGTGCAATTTTAGCTTAAGATTTATTGTGTTTTAAGTCTCTTGAATGATTTTGATTATTTTTAGTGTTAAGTTTTTCTTTGTGTATTTCTGTGTATGCATGGGACCAGTGTTATTGTATTAATAGAGAATAGTAACAATAGTGCAAAATTTAGCGTGACATTTATTTGATATTGTTTAAAAAATGGCTTTCCTTGGTAAAGGGAAAAAGCAAGACATGTTGCAACTTGCTGAGGAATTAGGAATAAATGCCACTTTAAATATGACTGTCCCTAGCATAAAAATTGCAATCACTAACAGTGAAGGTTATGAAGAGGAATTTGTTAAAAATCTGTATGAGACTATCATTGCAAACGGAAAAAGATTGGAAGAGTTAGAAAGGGCTGAAAAAATGAGATTGGAGGAGTTAGTAAAGGAGCAGGCATTAAAAGAGAAAGAATTACAGCTGAAATTTGATTTAGAAAGGTTTAAAATAGAATCCGGATTTAGGGTAAACGATGAATCAAACGATTCTACAAATGCATGTTCTGTAACCTCTAATTTAAACTTAAAAAAATTGATCCCAGATTTCGATCCTAAGCAGTCAGATATTAGTTTATATCTAGTGATCTTTGAACGCCAGGCTAAAAAGGGCGTCAATAGAAAAGAAAGAGTGGGTGGGGCAATTATTGGGTTTGTTACCCCTAGAGATCGTGCAATTTATTGCTCGCGAACCGGAGGAACAAGCCGAAAATTACGATTATGTAAAGAAATTATTACTTAAAAGATTCAAGTTAAGTCCGGAGGTCTTTCGGCAAAAATTTGTCCAACACCAGAAAAATCCGATAGCACCTGGAAGGATTTCACTTTTGAAATTACGAATTATCTAGATGAGTGGCTGATTGGCTTAGAAATAAATACCTTTCAAGATCTTAAAGATCTAATGGTGGTAGATCAATTAAAAAAACGCGCCAATGCTAGTATGAAAGATCATTTTTAGATAATTGGGCAAACCTTAAATCAGCTACTCAAATAGCAGAACTCTTTGATAATTATGAGGACGTCCGAAAGGTAAATTCGAAACCCATGGATAGGTGGGGCAGAAATGATAAAATTTTGACATACTCAGGGATCAAGGAAAAAGAAAATAGATTTGGGAAAACTTCCCCCAGATTAGGAGCTTCTGTTCCGGAGAGTACTAGAGAGAGAACTTTTGAAAAACGCGTGATACAAAGATGTTATCATTGCAATATGCCTGGACATATAAAAGCCGGTTGCCCTAAATTAATAAAAAACAAAACGACGGAAACTCTCAATAATATTGAAGGAAATGAAAACCCGGATTTTCTTAATTCATATACAACAAAGGGCTCTGTGAATGGTCACGAGATAGACATTCTTAGAGATACGGGAGCGACAATAGATTTAGTATGTGCAAAATACATAAATCCTTCTTCTTTCTCTGGTGAAAATGTTTGGGTAAAACAACCGTTAAGCCCAGAATTAGTTTGTTTACCTTTGGCGGTCGTGGAAATTTCCGGAAATTTTGGAACGGTGCAGACTAAGGCAGCGGTTTGTGGAAATCACTTAAATCAACACGGTCGATATTTGCTTGGAAATAAAACGGCCGAGCTAATAAAAGGAAATTTAGGCTATAATTTCCTGCCAGTCGAAATATTGAATGCTGTCCAAACAAGGTCTCAAGTCAAAGCGGCTAGAGAAGAAAGGGGAATAGATAGTGGTGATGCTAAAAAAGGGGAAGATGAGGTTATAATTGTTTCTTCGGATGCAGAGGACGAAATTTTAATACCTGCACTCCAGGAATATGTTCCGGAATTAGCGCTGCTAAGGGTTACGCGAGAAAATTTAATCAATTCTCAAAAAAATAGCGAGGAGATTAAACCCTTATACGAACAGGCAGCCAGTCAAGTGCAGGTTACCAATCAGGTTTATCCGCTAGAGAAGGAATTATTGGTCAAAAATCGTGAAGATAAGTTAGGTAACGTGGTGAAGTTAATAGTAGTGCCGGAAGGGTTGCGCGACCCTATTAAATCATTGTGTCATGATAGAACATCTGCACACCTGGGAATTACGAAATCCAAAGACAAATTAAACCGATATTTTTACTGGCCGAATTGCTATAGAGATATGGAACAGTTTGTAAAAACTTGCGATCAGTGTCAGAGGGCTGGGAAGCCCAATGATAAAAAAGAAAGCTCCACTAAAATTGGTCCCTGTTATTCAGGAGGTTTTTACTAAGCTAAATATTGATGCATGTGGGCCTCTCCCGATCACATCTAAAGGGAATCGATATCTTATCACGGCCATTTGCATGTCTTCAAAATTCCCTGAAGCTATTCCGGTGTCTGATATTAGTTCCGTTAGTGTCACAGATGCGCTGTTAAACATCTTTAGTCGGATGGGGTTTCCCCGTGAAATACAATGTGACCAGGGTACTTCTTTTACTAGTGCTCTGACTACCGAGTTTTTGAAAGATTCGGAATACTTGTCAGGCATAGTTCTGTGTATCATCCACAGACTAACCCTGTTGAGCGATTTCATCGAACGTTGAAACGACTCTTACGAGTCTTATGTTTAGATGCAGGCTCCGAATGGGACAAACATCTTCCGTCAATTCTTTTAGCGTTACGAACTGTATCGCACGAAAGTACAGGGTATACACCGTCAGAGTTGGTGTATGGGAAAAATTTGCGAACCCCAGAGACGTTAGTAATGGAACATTGGATGGAACCGGAAGAAGAGGGTGATCTCGTCACTGAATATATGTTTAAGTTAATAAATAGATTAAAAAGATGTCAAGAAGTAGCTATAAATAAAATGGAGGAAATGCAAGTTAAGCGGAAAACTTGGTATGACAAAAACGCAGTAAAACGTGAATTTAAGGATGGAGATTTAGTCCTAGTGTTAGCTACATCCAGAGCAAATAAATTTGCAGTGCAGTGGATAGGTCCTGGGACAATTTTAAATAAAATTTCGGAAACGAACTATTTAGTCGAAATCCCCGGCAGACGCGAAACATCTCAAATCTATCATATAAATATGCTAAAACCATATTACAAAAGGCCAGAACACGTTAACGTAATTATTAATGATGAAACAAAAAACTCTCTCGCAGACCAGGAGTTAGAAATCCCATACTTAGAAAACAATTCTCTCATTTATGATTTCGAGGACGTAATCCAGGCTAGCGAGTTGAACAAACACCTTCACGACAAACAAATGGATCGACTGCGCGAATTATTAAATAAATACTCTAAATGTTTTTCAAACAATCCCGGTTTAACTAATCTGGTTGAACACGAAATCCAGTTAGTTAGCGATCAACCAGTTAGGACGAAGCCCTATCGAATGTCGCACCGACAAAATGAAATCTTAAAAAACGAAATTAACCGAATGTTAAAATTAGGAATCATTGAGGTAGGAGAATCGGATTACATGTCTCCTATGATTTTAGTTGAGATAGCTGGGAAAGAACCTCGTCCATGTATAGATTACAGGAAATTAAACGGGATCATTAGAACGGAATATTTTCCTCTTCCGAATATCGAAGAACGCGTAGAAAAAGTATCGGCGGCTAAATTTATTACCGTCTTTGACTTATCTAAAGGATATTGGCAAATACCTTTGAGTAAAACAGCACAGCGATACGCAGCCTTCTGTACTAGCTTTGGTACATACCGACCCCTAAGGATGAGTTTCGGATTAAAGAATGCTCCATATTTCTTTAGTAAACTCATGGCTGAATTACTTAACGGACTAGAGGATTTCGTTGTCCCGTATCTAGACGATATCGCAATTTTCTCAGATACTTGGGAGTCGCATATTAAACATATGGAATCGGTTCTGCAGAGAATAAAGAGAGCTAAGTTAACGATAAAACCTTCAAAGTGTAAGTTTGCGCAACAAAATGTCAAATTTTTGGGTCACATTGTGGGTCAGGGTTTTCGCACTCCTTCCGAGATCAAAGTTCAGGCTGTTCTAGAGTTCCCTACCCCTCGCACGAAAACCCAAATACGTGCTTTCTTAGGTATAGCGGGTTATTACCAAAAATATATAAATCTGTTCTCGGTAATTGCTGCTCCGTTGACGGATGCGTTGAAGGGAAGAGCAAAGAAGGGAGAAATTAAGTGGACGACCGAGTGTGAAAACGCATTTCGAGAACTAAAAGGGAAACTAATTGATAAGCCCGTCTTGTACGCGCCAAATTTTGAACGAGAATTCATTGTTCAAACGGACGCTTCGAACGCAGGTATGGGAGCAGTTTTAACCCAATTAACTGAACAAGGTGAGGAGCATCCAATCCTTTACCTGAGTAAGAAATTTTCAGAGGTAGAGAAGCGTTATTGTACGACGGAGAAGGAATGTGCTAGTATTGTTTTCGCAATTAAAAGGTTACATTATTACTTAGATGGAAATTCATTTTTAGTTATGACCGATCACAACCCGTTGGTGTGGTTGAATAGAAATGTTAGTTCTAACCCTAGATTGATGCGATGGGCTTTGGCTTTGCAACCATATAATTTTAGAATTGTACATCGGTCGGGTAAAAGTCACAAAAATGCAGATAGTCTCAGCAGATCGGTGATAGATAATTAGGGATTGTTAACAATGTTCTCTTGCTCATGAATAATAATTGTTGCTTATGTTTTTAGTTAAAGGTTAATAATTGTATTAAATTTTATTTATTTACTAGTACTGTATATCATATCGAATGGCGATGCGTGTCAAAAGATAAAGCCATGAAAAGCAAATGTATTAATATGCTTAATTTTGTGTACAGGGTTTTAAAATATACATGAGTATTTAGTTTACGCAAGAGGCATATGGTGAAAAATATTTTGTGTGTAAGGTTGTACACTTCGCATATCATATCAACACATGTCGTTAGTATAATTTTATTTAAGTATTGTGGCGAAGAATATTTTATGTGCAAGGTCTTACACTAGGCATTTGATATAACATGTTGTTAGTATAATTGATACTAGGCATTGTGATAGGAGTGTTTGTATTTTTATTTAAGGTCACTTCACGAAAATCCATTAAAAATCGATTTTTCAATTTTGATTGAAACATAAAATACCATTCTTTTTCTTTCTAATGCAGTTTAAATTTTTGCTCTAGCTTAATTAGAAGTATTTTTAATATTTTTTTTAAAAAGTTGTTTACATCTGTCAAACCCCAAAACCGCTGATTGCCACGCCCTCTCAAATCAAAACAAAAGACACATGCTACTTTTCAGCCTTATCAAATGGTTTAAATTGATTAAAAGAATTTATTTTGATCAGCAGCTTATCCAGGAAAGAAGTGAAGTGAATAGTTGTAGATGTTTGTTTACTTACAGCCTATTTTTACCTCCTTAAATGCAACGGATTTCTGCTATCGTGTAAAATAGTGTTTTCTATCAAAAACATTAATAAAACGCTTACAAAACGTTTTTTAAACTCTGTTAAGTAATAAAATGTTTAAAAAACGAAAGAGTTTGGAAAGAAATGTACAAAATTCCAAACCTTTACGGATTTAAATGTTGATAAGTCAGACAATGTCAACATAAATAAATCAGCTTTAAAATCTAAGTTAGGTAAGTTTAATAAAGAGTATGTTTCTTTTTTAGATTCATTTGAATGTTTCTGTGAAATTCTGACATTGTACTGTTCTTTTGTGCTTTGAAACAATATTAATTACATAAAATTAATGTAAAAACCAAGGTATTCACATAAATTTTGGTCGCCAAATCTAGGGTTTGGGTACAAAATTGTTAATATGTTGTGACTTTTGTGGTCTTATTCAAACATTTTTAATACCAGGTTTACTAAAACAGTAGTTAATCAAAAAAGGTACAAAATTATATAAAGTGGACCCAATAGAATTTCATATGCTATGAGGTCTATTTAAAAAGAAGCAGTTGCAAAAATATTTTGCGGAGTTATGCATTTGTCAATTACACCATAGTGGTTTTATGATTCCATGCATACATTAAATAATGTGACAGAGAAAGTAACCAAAGTGTCTATGGCTTTAGCTGCTGCCGAAACAATATTTAATGGATAACCAAATGTACCAGTGGCTATCAATGGTACCTGGCTAAAAAGAAGCTGTATATTTCTAAATGGTATTGTTACGGCAGTTAGTTTGGACACTGGGAAAGTTGTTGATGCTAAAATATTATTGCAGATATGTTCATGTAATTTTAACAGCGATGTACATAGCAATGAGTGTTCGGCATGTTACATTGAAAACAGTAGGGGAATGGAAGTTGAAGAGGTGCACTTTTTTTTGTATCTCTCATCACTCGCAGACATTACACAATTTACGATATACACAATATTTGGACTATATGGGAACTCTAAAGCATACAAATCAGTTTTTGTATCTAAAGATATGTCAATATTGAACAATTAGAATGTGTTGATCATGTTGAGAAAATGATGGGGACATGACGTAGGGCCTTGAAATTAAAATTAAAAGACAGAAAGCTTAATGACAAAAATCTCTAGGATTCCGTAATGGCTTGGCAGATGCTGAAATAAACAAATTGCAAAGTTACTATGTTTTGGCTGTTCAAAACAACTCGGGAAAATTTGTCAGCCATAAGGCAAGCTATATGGGCTATAATTTTTGATAAAATGTTCACAGATTTGAATCTACGACACGGTTTATGCACCATGGAATGTGACTTGTGGTGTAGATATAATATGTCCATACTGAAAGGTTACACATACAAGCATAAACACGACTTACCTATTGTAATTAGGAATTGCATAAACAAAGTATTTAGAGGTCACTAATCTTGAACATTTATCTGGATGCTTGTTTGATAAAACTCAAAATATTAGTGAAAGCGGAAATAGTTTTTGGTGTATAATTCCAAAAACTGTATTTGTGCAATTGGGAACTTCAAAAACTATAGTACATGAAGCTATATACTTATATAATCAAGGCTTCATTACCAAATTGAAAGTTTTAGATGTATTAAACATTCAACACCTGAATTTTACAAATGTCGAGCATTGCAAAAAGTAGATCATCCGTGTATTAAGAAAGCAGAATAGTCAGTTTTACAATGAACCAAAGAAGCTAGAATTAAAAACAAACAAATAAAATGTAGGCAAGAAGATGATCTTGCAGATGACACTACAATCCAAGTTATAGTTCTGGTATGCATTAGTTAATAGTAAGTTTTTACTTTAAATCACTATTTCTCAAAAGTGTAAATTTCAACACAAAAGGAACATTTTTGAAAAACTACTTATTTTACAGCCTTGAAACTTTGCACATATGTTAACACTATACAAAATAATATTTTAATGAGAGATTTTGTCAAAAAAATTATTCAAAAAATATTTATGGATTAAAATGTACAAGAATTTTCATCGTTTTAAAAATTTTGACGTGTTACTCCACATATGAATTTTTTAAAAAAACTAATCAAAATTTTGAAAAATGCTCCCATTAAAATAATAAAAACAATACAATGAATACACAAAAAATATTCATGACTGTACAACCAGCCAATTTTTAAAAAATGTTCCTTAAACTTGGTCATTTTTAACATTACGGAGATAGGGAAAATGCTGCGTGAAGTGACCCCCTTAATGTATAGTATGTTTTCTTACATTGCTATTTCGTAATATGGATTTGTGTAAGTTCCCTAGCAAGAACACTCACTCACTAGAAATAAGTAATTCCAAATTTAGTTCAGCGTTTTCTTTAGTAATTAAAATTGCAGCTCAGAAATATAGTGGTGCTTGATGAAGGGATGTGTCGGTAATCTGTCAGTTGTCTCATCGTCATCCCATTAAACTTTTCTCAACGGAAAAGTTCCATAAGAGAGGGCGAGAGCTGTAACGTCACGTCTCGAAAACAACAACAACATCTGGTGTCGGTTTCTTTGTAGATTCGACGCCCACACGTGCAACTTCCGATGCAGCGCAAACCCTGTTTGACCCCCGAGGAATCTAGCGACCCGACCGGAAGATGAGGAGAGAGATGCTTTGAACTTGCACGGGAGCGGTAACCAACGAAACCTCCTCTCACAAAATAGTGGACTCTAACAATCTAATTAATTTTAATAACTTTAATGTATCATTTTGTAAATAATTTTCAATAGTTGTGACGTAAATAAATTCCCTATTTTAATTCACCAAGAATACGCTACCGTTATTCTTTCAAACGTTACAGCGTAATGCGGAAGTTTCGGCTTATTTGTCATCCTTGTCACTTGACAGTTTTTCAACATTAAGAGATCCTTCACCAACAGCTGTTTTACAAAGCATAACGTTAAGAAACAACCAGTTATAATCGCTATCACATCATAATTGTGAAACCAACAATAATAGTAAAGAAATTAACGTGGTTTATAATTTTGGTGAAGATAGTATTAGTGCGGCCACGATTGTTTTATATACTTGACTGTCGCATGACTATATAGGACATTACATGAATCTATTGATTGACTGAATGCTCATTAGCATAGCCCTTATATACATGTTACTCTAGAACAATTGGCAACATACCTCGTATTTTTTGAACCTCAAGTGACGAGGACGACATCTGAGATGACACCCCACTTTTCAGATATCCTTTACATGAATTGATTTTATTGGCTGTTGCTAGTTGACTTTTGTTAAGGCCGAAAATTGGCGATCTTTACAGCTAATTCATCGGTATCATAACAAATAAATGAATATTCGAAAGTAAGCTAATTGAAGTTCACAGTGAGTAAGTGAATATTAACATCGCACAGTTCAGTTACGCGAGTGCTTTTGGTGATGGACCACGTAATTTTGTGCCATGGTCAAGTGACGTGAACGACACCTGAGATGGCACCCCGTATCCTAACTATCACACCCCGTCAACGGGAGGACGTTTGAGCTCTCGACAGATTTAACGTGACTTGCATCGCTTCCCTACACGGTGGGTCCTTAGTGGTACTGGGCTCGAACTCGTGACAAGGACAGTCATGATCCGATGCCTTGACCACTCGGCTACCGCGGCCACTTCAAGTTCACAAAAATTAGTAATGCAGTTAATAATCGCGAAAATTTCACGAAATATTACATGTGAAAAAAGTTACGAGTACTTTTGTTTTTATTTCTTGTAATATTTAACGAAAAAAACAGCGTAATGGAAATTGCTTGCGTCTATGCTTGATATTTTGAATTTCGGAAGAAACTATTCATATCTTGAACATTAAATTGTCTGAACACTGCGGAGGAGTGACATCCTCTGGCTAGTGAAGATAAACATTGTGGAGTTAACGGATGTGACGTCATTGCGGTTCTTTCAGAATAAATCGCTATGGTTAATGCCGCTCCTTTATTTTATTTCTCATCCATGCGGTTTTGTCTAAGAAAATGCTTAAAAGTTTTTGAAACGGTATAGAAAAATAAAACATTAAAAGGAAATCATATATATTTTTTATTATTTTTACAAAAATGTGATAAAGGATGTGTATCTAAACTGGGAAGAATTTTATGTTGTGGAGGAAAAATATTTTTATAATTGTATCATATTAATTCATACTTTATAGTAGCAATTTCTACTTAAATTGTGGTCGCGGTAGCCTAGTGGTCCGCTTACACGAGTGGGCTTTAGTAATACCTCGACTCCAACTCATGACTCGATAACATTGACAACGAGCTCGTCACCATCCATCGCTATTCGGCTGCGGCGGCCGCTGCCCATGTACGAAAATTTCTTGTTTTAAAACTACAGTTATGTTACTGGTCGGAGTATCGTGGGCTCGAGTCCTGGTGTTACTGAAGTGTCGCCGTATACAAGAAGCCAATGCACATTAAATCTGTTATGCTCAAAGTCCTCCCGTTGGTAAGGTGTGGAAGTTAGGAGAGTGAGAGAAGGGGCCAGCTCAGGTGTCGACTTTGTTATTCGACCGAGGTTCAAAATTAGAGGTTCGTTGCCAATAGCTCTTGTGTTGTCTTACAGGCGATGTAAAAAAAAACCTCACAATTTTTATATATAAAACTGCAATTTTGCAGATTCGTGTATTATGATATGGCAATAACGATGTCTTTTAAATCTTTAACCTTTATACAGTAACATCACCTCATTAGACAAACACTTACCGAGAATACGTGTCAAGTTTGATGTATGGAGGAGAGCAGAATGCCCAGATGGGACATTGTTATATTCCAAAAGAGACAGTGTATTCTTCCCTGATTCCTAGGGGCAAAACAGGTGCTAGCCGATTCTGAAAACGGCTTTGTTGATGCCACACACATACACACACACACACAACTCTTTCTTCTCCGACACCTGGATAACATTCAACCGCAACGGTTTATAGAAAGGTCACTCCTGTAAACAGTTTCTATTGTTTGGCTCCTTTGCACATGTAGACCGCGAATTATTTGCATAAAAAGAATGTCGGTCTGTTGTGACAAAGGCATACCCAGGAGGGTATCCTCAGTATCAAAATGACTAGTCGATTGATAGACCCTCCATATGGTATACGAGAAACGGTGACCGAATTGATCTCAGTCGCGCCGGCCTATTGTCTTAGAGAACTAATGGAGTTGGGAGGAATACGAGGAGCGCTGTATGCAGATCCGCTACACTCGCCAATCAGAGATAATTGGGAGCGTGAAAGAGGCCCGCCCAAGAGGTTTAAAGAGTCGGCTCGAAAGGTGACGAGAATCTTCTGCATCGTATTTCATATCAGCTTTTGCTTTTTCTTTGAACACACGCGACTGAGGTTGTGGGGGCAGCCGCACCCCAAGGACCAAGAGAAAGGAACTGTGTCGACCTCTTAAAGACGTAGAGAGGGAGTCTGCGGAGCAGCCACTCTCAAGTGATCTTGGACGAACTCACTAAAGGGGTTGTGGGGACAGCCGCACCCGGTAGACAATCGTTTTTTAGTACAAAGAACATTGTTCAGGTTTTAAACTTTTATCTAGTGAAATGCTGAGAAAATTAGCAAAATTAATAATGCATTTAAATTTAGTTTTTGTTTAATTAATAAATAAAATGCTTTTTGGCATATATCTAGCTATACGATCCCTTACGCTACCAAGTATTGATCTTTTTCTGGACTCACGACACAACAGTGCATTTATCGGATTTTTTTTTTCGAAGTGTAAAATAATATAAATAATATTTTTTGTTTGAGCTATGATCTCTTATAATATTATAGTCAAGACAGTGTCTTTAAGAAAATGAATTTTTTTTTTTTAACATTATATGTATGGTATAGAAGGGGTAAAAGAAATTACTGAAATAGCATTCTTCTCTAGATTAGCTGGAAGAGGTTAAAAAAAGAAGTATTGATTTCGTTTCAGAATGACGTCGCTCGTCTCGCAATGCGATGAAGAAGGGGAGGGGTAAGAAAGAGGAATATTTGATTACGTCAGTTTGTATTCACGGTTTTCGTATGAAAATGAGAACTGTCTGTTTGAAAGTCGGACAATATAGTTTTATTTTATTTAATTCTTCTAACTTTAGACATGGCGAATAAATGACGCTTTGCACTTGACCTAATTTATAATAGACTGCTTTCGACTTTTGCCATACTGGATTAAGGAGACGGCGCATAGATATTTTTATCCAAAGCATTTAAATGGTTTTTTTAAATTTTTTGTTTCCTCTTTATTGAAGAAATGAAATGTAAAAATTTTACCCATGGTATTTTCAGAATCGTGAGTAATATAAAACAGAGTATAGTATTCTTAAGAGAATTATCATTATTAGTAAGTTTGGAAGCATTTATTTTATATCGCTGCATTAAATCTCAAAATTCTATCGTGCTTGATTTTTTAATTTACGTAATACGAACATTTATGACGTTATTATTTATAATCATTAACATGCTTTTATCGTTTTGATTATAATGTTATCTGGATATAATATACCAATGTGTTTTCTCAAACGTTTAATGTTATTCGGTAAGTATAGTTGTGTGCAATAATAACAAATATTTGAGCAAATGGAAATAAACACGTGATATAATTGCACATTGTTATACTTTTTTCTTACGATTTTCAAATAATAGGTTGGGGAAAAGAAATACATTTATTTTGCGTGAACTTCGAGACTTCATTTAACATGTTTTGAATTACCAATTTTGGTCAAATAAGTGCAATTTTGTTCTGTGATTTATTCCCATTTTAAAGGTAGCTTCACAATACCTTCCTCATAGAAGTCTTGGTCTGTATTGGCAAAAAACTCTCGTAATCGATTTCCACAATCTTCTCTTGATACCAATTTCTTATCACTTAGGAAATTTTGCAATGCAAGAAAAACATGGTAATCAGTTGGTTCCAGGTACGGACTATATGATGGATGCATCAAAACTTCCCAACCAAGCTCCCAGAGTTTCTGGAGAGTCACTATGGACGTGTGTGGTCTGTCGTTATCCTCAGTGAATACAGCACCTCTCTTGTTTTCCATTCTGGTCAATAGATGGCTACAAAAGGCCCAAGTGTTGACAGTAGAAATCCGAATTTAGTGTTGGGTCGCATGGAAGAAACTCACAATAAGTTATCCCTTTCCAGTTCCACCAAATATACAGTAGAACCTTTATGGTTTGGTCAAAGTTTGAACTACTTCGCCATGCTTTGATCACGATCATTTTTGCACCATGTTTTCGTGTGTGATCCATTTTGGGTCGATTTCATTCCGTTTGGTAAAAGTTTCGCAGATGAAAACTCGATCCATCGTATTTTTAACACCCTTTTGTAAGTTTCACTTATATGTAGCGGAATCTTGGAACTCGATTTTTACCCACTTGAAAAGGTCAGATTAATTCGAAATTTTGCACACTTGTCAAGGACCGATGACAAAACAATTTCATAAATTTGTTTCATTGTCCTTAACAGGATAATCTGCAGACAGAATAATCCAGATTTGGCGACTAATTCATTACACTATTTCCAGATTTGGCGACTAATTCCATGTACCATTGCCAGATTTAGGGACTAAGAAGTGAGTAACCCCAAAAGTGAAAACGGGTTTTTTTTTTTGCGTCAGCAATTTCTTATAATATAAACAATTATCCAGTCTTTCTAAAAATGGAAATAAAAAAAAATGCTCTTGCATGTCTAAAATAATTTGTTCTCAGGGATGGGCAAACTTTTCCGGTCGTGGGCTAAAAAATTAAAAAAAAAAGTGTATAAATAAATGATTTACGTTTTTTACCCCAAAGACATTAATTTTCTCGTAAATCATTCTATTCATATTAAGAATTATTTTTTTTACTTTTTAGTTAGATTAACCATAAAAGCGTGTTTTTTAGTTTTTTTAAAACTATAATTTTTTTAGAATAAAATAAATCGGGAAATTTTGGGGATTGCCTTGTTCAAACTGTTTCATTATAACGAATTTGGCTCCCTATTTTTCTCCTTTCAAAAAGGCATTTATTTGTTTGATGTGTATTGCTATCGTTTTATGTCTTTACGGAAGAACGTTGAGAATAGGCCTCATAATTTTAAAACACAAACGACTAAGACGAGATACCTCATCAGGTATGCATGAATTCCCACTTCTTTCTATTGACTACGGTAGCCTAGGGATCATGGTCACATATTCGTGGTCGGGTGAGTGAATATAAACGTCGCACTGTTCAGCTGCACGAGGGCTTTTGACGACAGACCTCCTCATTTCGAACCATGGTCAAGTGACGAGGACGACACCTGAGCTCTCGACATGTTTAACGTGCATCGCTCCCCTACACGGCGCATCTTTAGTGGTACTGGGCTCGAACTCATGACATGCTTGCCATCATCCGTTACCTTGACCACTGGGCTACCGCAGTCCTACTCGTGGTCGGAGTGTCATGGGTTCGAGTCTTGGTGTCACTGAAGACCCGCCGTACAGATGGGGCCGATGCACGTTAAATATGTCGAGGCTTAACGTCCTGACGTTTGCGTGGTGGGGTTGTTTGGAGGAGGGGGAGGTGCCAGCTGAGGTGTCGTCTTCGTCGCTTGACCATGGTTCATAATTGTGAAGTGCGTCGTGGGGACTCTGATCATTATGTGTTCGCATGTTTTCTGACTAAGGATTTTCATTTGGTCTCTCCATCTCAAAATGTTGTGACCGCGGTAGCCTAGTGGTCAAGGCTACGGACTCGTGGCGGGCATGTCATGAGTTCGAGCCTAGTGCCGCTGAAGATCCAGTGTAAGGGAGCGATACATGTTAAATCTGTCGGGAGCTCAAATCTCCTCCCGTTTGTGTGGTGTGGTAGCTAGGAGAGGAGGGTGCCAACTTAGTTTTCGTCCTCGTTACTTGACCATATCCAAACTGATGAGGTTCGTCACCAAAACCCTCGTGTATCTGAACAGTGCAATGTTAATATTCACATATCTCAAAATGCCAAAAAAAAAAACCTGGTTCCAACCTGTCATTAGAAATCCTTCCATTCATTCTGAACTAATTTTATCCTAAGTATAAGTAGTTACTGATGCTGTGTTTGCAGCCGTTCTGGTAAGATCTATTTTAAAGAATATACTTTACAATGTTTTAAGAGAAAGGTATTATATTAAATGAGCTGTATATCTCACATTTATTAAACATGAACAAAAAAATTGCCAACTGCGATGAAATACATCAACTGAAATGCTGTCCTCGTGACTTGAAGAACTAGGTTTTCTCAGCTCGAAAATTGTTCACGTAAAGGAAATCGAACCAAATTTTGGGGTGCGATCCTAAAATTTATCCTCATGTGTGGTTGTACTAGGAATATATGGTCTTAAAGTAGGGCAAAGCTTTTAAAATCATCCTTACTTGGCATGTCTAGATTTGTCCTTGTCACGTGACCTTTCTCAAACCGGAAGGGCCCACCGTCTGTGATAGCTCATCCTACAAGTCTTCAGCTTCGTTAATTTAAACTAAACTTTTCAATTTCGGTTACAGTGCATTTGGATGGAACATGACTTCAGTTCATTCCCACACTATCTCCCGAGGCAATTAATGTTTGGCCGAGTTCCAAAATTCGTGATACCGTGCATTCTCTTCCCCTCCCACGAACCCCCGAAAACAATCGTCTTTCGGGTGAGATGACTCAATCATTCGGTGCAACCCCCTTCCTCCCCGGAAGGTGTCGTCTCCATGGTGACGGTGGCATAATGGACCGGAATCATTAAGGGGCCGTCGCGGAATGCCGTGTCTGGGAGATGCGATAACGATTTTCGACCTTTCGCCCCCCCTTTTTTTTTTGTTGCTGATTCACTCTTTTGGAAATATAGGTAATAGGTGTTGGAGTCGACATTATTGTGATAGATTTTCTTGGCGCTGGATAAAAAATATCTTTAGATTGTTTCAAATTAGCTCCGTTGCAACTATCATGCCTCGTATTCTCGCTTAAATAACCCGTGTAGAGGGGGTCAATGTACTTAATGTCCTCCCGTTGGTGTGGAGTGGTAGTTAGGAGTGGGAGGTTGTCGTCAAGTCGTGCCCGTCATTTGACGAGGTTCAATAAGTGGTGAGATTTGTCACCTATAGCCCTCGTATTGCAACATAATGTGACGTTAATATAACTCTCACTCACTCACTCGGTCAGATGACGAGATTGACACGTAAGCATTCTCATCATCCACGCCAACGTCAGGACTACGAACCCCAACAAGGTTAATCAGATCAGCCCATCCATATGACTGCTCTTTAGTGGAAACGACTGGACTTAAAGTATTGTCAAGCACACGCTTAGCCCAGGGGGAATTTTGATTGAACGTGTCGGTTCCATTGACAGTCCTAAAATCATAACCGTAGAATTGTGGTGACAATATTTGAGTTAGACTCGGAATTGGGGCCGTGGTTGCCTAGTGGTCAAGGTAACGAACTCATGGCCAATGTGTCTTAAGTTCGAATCCTATTACCGCTGAAGACCCGCCATGTAAGGGAGATGCACGTTGAATCTGTCGAAGCTCAAACGTCCTCCCGTTGGTGTGGTGCAGTAGTTAGGAGAGGGGTGCCAACTGAAATGTCGTCCTCGTCGTTTGACCGATTCTCAGAATGGTCCGTCTCCCAAAGCCTTCGTGTTGCTTTATAGTGACGATAATACAGGGTAGGGCAAATGAAAGTGGCTCGGATGAGTGGATGCGATTGGACATGAGTGTGACGAGCTCACCAAGTGATCGAAACCAGTTCAGATCTTAGCTCGGGTTGTATCAGAGTGAGTTGATCAGTGGCAATCCATTTGTGGCAACATTAACTGAAGAAGAAAAAAAAGAACTGTAGTAATACTTCCAAGAGGATGTTGGAAGTAACTACCATCCCGCCTAACCATGGATTACATTTACACAATCTTCATTCTGACAGAGTTGTTAGCATTCTGATCTCCGGCCTTAGCTGGTCGAAATTACTATCGATCCCCTAAATATCAACTCCATATCTTTAAAAAAAAGGCTGACTTGTTCATTTCACTAAAATAGTAGGGGGTTTGATCAAATCACTTACTTACATAAGGGAAATGACCTCAAAGAGACGTTATTTTAACATCTTGCGTGAATTGATCATCTTAGGGATTCGATGAAAGTCCTAATTTCAACATTTTCCTTCGACAGATACATGAAGAATTTTTTTAAAACCTAACTATTTTCTATGCGAACAACTTTTTACCGCATTTTCTTTTTTATTAAATCGAGAAAAGTGCCTCGATTTTGAAGGATGAGATAAGAATTCTTAGAGAAAAAAAACTATCACGACACGCGCTGTCTGTGAAATAACATTACCATATAGATTATTTATTTTAGAATTCGAAATTTTTCCTGGATGTTTTTTGCTGTCGATTCAGTCCAAGGAATTAGTGGAGTGTAAAAGTTTATGCTTACTGCATATATTCTCATTTGCTGACAGTAAAGTTTGATTCTAATCAATGGGCACGGAAACAATTAAGAAAAAAAAAAAACCTGGCATTTAAATTTTAAAAATTAAGGTTTATTAAAAAAAAAAGATTTAAAGAAAACGGTTATTATACAGTTAGCAACACTCGGACATGACTTCACTCCGTCGTACCCAAAGACCGAATGCCTGCCACTTGCCATTCCACATTCCAAGGGGGAGGGGAAACTACCCATTTCCCTTAGCTGGTGTCAATGGGCCTTCCCACTCCTACACCTCCCCTTAAAAGCTCATCCGTCATTCCAGGACGATGAAGCTGAAAAGAAACTATAAAAAAAAACACATGCACACATACATGGCAAGAAACAAGATAACGAGAGAAATTTTTTTTTTTCAGGTATCATGTAAAAAGAGCTTTTGCTAATACAACTCCCAAAAAATAGATTTACAAATCACATTAATATGCTAGAAAATTAATATCCGTACAAGTTTTAACACAATAATACTCAAAAAAAAAAAAAATATTAAAATATAAAAAGAAGTTACCAAAAATATATCACAAAAGCCAAAATTTTCATCTTTAGCAGTTCCAGAAATTACTACACATACAAAAAAAAAAATGTCAAGCGATCATCTGGCTCGAATCTTATTTAACTAACGGGAATAGGCAACCGGGATAATGCATCAGCATTTCCATGTTTAACGCCCTTCCTGTATGAAATAGCAATATTATATCTTTGGAGGGCTAATGCCCATCGAGTTAGTTTGGCACTTTGAGGAGTTGTTAAGGTTAGGTACGTCAGAGGGTTGTGATCTGATATCACCTCAATTTCGGCCCCGAAAATCCAGCTATCGAAGCGCTTCAATGCCTCTATAACGGCATAAGCCTCACGCTCTATGGTTGCCCACCGAGTTTGAGTTTCGGTCAGTTTCTTACTGAAAAATGCAATTGGGTTCTCTTTACCCTTTTCATCGTTTTGAGACAAACAAGCGCCGATTGCAGTCGCTGAAGCATCCGTGTATAGTTGGTAAGGTTTAGATAGATCAGGTGTGTACAAAGATGGTGCTTTTACCAGTTGTGCCTTTAATTTTGTAAAAGCTTGTTCGGCAACTTCATTCCAAGGGATTATATTCGGAACTCGGTTCCTTGTCAGTTCTGTTAATGGCAAGACTAAAGAAGCAAAGTTTGGGATATATTCCCGATAGTAGCTAGTTAAACCCAGGAAACTTCGTATTTCTTTCTTCGTTGTTGGTACAGATATATTTTTGATTGATTCAACCTTTCCGGGATCTGGGGAATGTTGCCCTGAACCAACAACGTGCCCTAAAAACTTCACACGTCTTCTTGCGAAATTGCACTTTTTAAGGTTAATCGTGAACCCGACCTTTTGAATCGTTTGAAATACTACACACAGATGTTTCATGTGCTGTTCCCATGTTTTGGAGAAAACTGCTACATCGTCGATATATGATCGACAATATGCCCGGTGTTTCACTAGCACCTGATCCATAACTTTTGAAAGGTACTCCCGGCGTTCTTCATCCCGAAGGGCATAACACAAAATTGGTAATGACCATGATGAGTCACAAAGGCTGTGTAAGGCTTTGCCTCCTCTGCCATTGAATCTGCCAGTAGCCCTTTGTTAGGTCTAGAACGGTTATATAATTAGCTTGGCCCACTTCAAACAGAAGATCCTTTGCATTTTGCATAGGGTATGCGTCTGCAATAGTGAAACTATTCAAATGTCTGTAGTCAACACATAGTCTGATACTTCCGTTCTTTTTGGATACACAAACAATTGGATGCGCCCATTCACTTTCACTCGGTTCGATGAGTTTGAGGTGCAGTAACTCATTGATCTGACGATCGACTTCTTGCTGCAAAGCAATAGGTATGCGGTAAGGGTGCATCTTTTTTGGGGTGAAATCCGGTTTCAGTTTTAAATTATGTCCCTTTACTTTTGCTAAGCCAGGAAGTGAACTAAACAAACTGGAGAATTTTCCAAGAGTATTCAATAATTCCAGTCGCTGAACATCATCTAATTCTTGGCAATCACTGCTTATGTGATCCGTAACATCCCCCATAGATGATACAGCCATATCTGTTGGAGCATAATGAAGGTCCCCGAAATCTGAGTCTTGATCGAAGATCAAGCCAACTTGTCCCACTCTTGCTATGTAAGGACGTAATTTATTGAAGTGTAACTCTCTTATGCCCCCATCATCTAATTCAACTTTCGCGGAATACGGTCTAGTTATTTCAATTATCGTAGCTGGACCTATCCATGTTTTCATCAATTTATGAGTAGAAGACGGAAGTAGTACCAGAACTTTATCTCCTACCTTGAATTGCTTTTCCCTGGATCGTAAGTTATAGTATGATGCGTAATTATTTTGAGTCGCTTCCGCCGTCTCAGCTGCTATTTCATGAGCCTTTCTTAACTTTTCTATTAAGTCTTCCAGATACTTTTCCACTGAACGGGAGAGAGTAGTTGGGATGTTTCTTTCTCCTACCCACACTTCCTTGAGAAGAGATATGGGTCCCGAAGGCAAACGTCCGTATACTAATTGGAATGGCGACATGCCTGTTGTACTGTGGGGTATTTCCCTATATGCGAATAACAACAAGGGAAGATGGAGATCCCAATCGGACCCATGTTCTTGAACATTCTTACTTAACATGTCCTTCAACGTGCGGTTCCACCTTTCCACGGCACCCATACTTTCAGGATGCCCTGGAGTAGAAAAACGTGGTGAAACCCCCATAACACTCAGAAACATTTCAGAAAGTTTTGAGGTGAAATTAGTTCCTTGGTCAGAACAGATCATTTTCGGAAAACCTGTTTGTGTGAAAATTTTCAGAAGGACGTTGCACGTAGTCTTGGCGCTTATTTCCTTGACAGGTATGGCCTCTGCCCATCTCGTGCATAAATCAACTGCGCAAATAATAAAATGATGGTTCCTTCTCGAAGGAGGTTCCAACGGCCCAATACAGTCCACACTCCATACTTCAAAGGGTATTTCGGGTCTGACCAATGGTTGTATTGGAACCCGATCTCTGTAAGTGATAGGCTTCCGAAGCTGACAGATCTTACAACTTTCACAAAACCGTTTGACATCTTGTTTTATTGTCGGCCAATAAAATGAGTACTTTATTCTTTGCCTAGTTTTCTGCTCCCCCAGATGTCCACCAAGAGGGACGTCATGCGCCATTTTGAGTACTTCTTCTCTTTTACATTGTGGTAGTACTACCTGATCGATGTTCTCTCCACAAATATATTCAGAGTGTACCAATATTCCGTTATGTATTTTTACTGAGTTCTTTTGTTGTTCTGCAAGACTCCAGAGTTTCTTTAATGTGTCATCTTCCCTTTGCATTTTTATGAATGTACTACGCGTTTCCCTTCCCTCCGAAAGTTGTTCTTCCTCATTTGCTTTGCTCACAGCCTGTATGTAAATTTCAGAGGGGTAAGTTTCTCGGGTCATTTCTTGGCTGGAAATTGATTTCGGATCATCTGCAGTAATACCTTCAACTGCCCTTGAAGATACGTAGAAGTTTGCGGGGTTGTGAATAAACTGCACGTTCTCTAACAGCGCTTCATAAGCAGACGAACAGACTAACATGTCGTTAACTAGCCTTTTAGAAACTGCACACATAATGGGTACTACCCCGTGTCTGGAGTCGTCGATTTTCAGGTTGAAAATCTTCAATTCGGTTACTTCACGTTCCCCAAACGCCGACATTATTTGGATTGTCCCTCCACTATCGACGCTCTGTCCCTCGACGACATCTGCTCTTACCACGGATATCTGGGCACCTGTGTCGATGACAGCCTTCAGAATTTCATTCCCACACTTAATGTGGACAAACTGTAACTCGTCTATTTTCTCGTTCTCCTTGGCAGGGGAATATACCGGAATCGCAACCTTAGCCGTTAAAATTGCAGATGATTGTTCTTGAAAACGTTCATTGGTCTCCACAGCATTGATCTGGCGAGTAGGGGAGGTTTTCTTATGATTTTTAGCATGACACACCCTCGAGGTATGCCCAACTCTTCCACACGAATAGCAAGTAGGTTTAAATGTTGGCTGTTTAGGTTCTTGTTTGAAGGGCAATTTATACCTTTGACTCTGAATATCATTTTTAATTATTGCATGTTCTTTTTTAATATTAGATCGTGAATCTGACGTATTGCTGAGGGACATTTCAGGTTGACTCGTTTTCTTGACACTCGACCGAACACTTTCGTAGCCGTCCAATTTATCTGCCAAAACAGATGGTTCATAAAATTTGGCCCATTCATCCACGAAATGCTCTCTTATCTCCCCCGGCACGCGTTTTTGAGCTGATCAGTTATTATTAAATCTTTCAATGATTTGAAATCCCTTACTTCCATTCCATCGAGCCATTCTTCGAAGTAACTCGTAATTTCGAACACAAAATCACGCCAAGATCTAGCAGGTATGCGCTGATGTTTCATGAATTTTTGCCTGAAGGTCTCTGGGCTCATCTTGAACCTTTTTAATAACACTCCTTTTATGTAGTCATAGTTGTCAAATTTATCTTCTGACTCTCTGGCTATTAGCTGAGTAATATCGGGCGGCATGCGTGCCAAAAGAGCCGATACCCAATTCGTTTTCTCTACTCCAATACGTTTCGCTTGTCTCTCAAACAGGGTAAGGAAAAGAACGATATCTCCATCCCTTATGTCGAAATTCGGAATGATTTTAATTAAATCACTAACACTTGTTTTAAGCGGGCTTAAATTTTCAGGATCGAATCGCGATCTTTCGATTTCCAAGCGCATTTTCTCTAACTCGAATTCGCGTTGTTGCTGGATTTTCTCCTTACTTTCCCTTTCAAGGCGTTCCTCTAAAATAACAGATAACTGATCTCTAACGAACTCTTCTTCGTAATCTTTGCTACGGATTATGATATTCCTTAGCTCTATATTCGTCATTTTATCTGATACCTTCTGACCTAACTCCTCAGCCAACAACACTAAATCTTGCTTTTAGCCTTCCCCAAGAATGCCATTTGAAAAATTTTTTCTCTTAAAATATACTCAAACTAACCAATAATAGGACGAAAATAACACTAAAAGGAATTGCAAAAAATTAAGTACCACACATATATCCTTCATTAAAACCCCACAAACAACGTCCGCTACGCTAACTCAATACTCGATGAACTGGGAAGAAAACAAAATAATAGTCATGTGTTTCACAATATCCAAAAAAAAAATGTACTTAATACTCTATAAATAGAACTTAATATATTACTGATTATTCAATAATCACTTAAAAATATTACCTATACACAATAATCACTTAAAATATTACTAATACACAAGAATCACTTGAAATATTACTGATACACACGAATCACTTAATATATTGCCGATATTTAATAATCACCTACAATATTACTGACACACAATAATCACTTAAAATATTGCTGACACACAATAATCACTTAAAATATTACTGACACACAATAATCACTTAAAATATTATTGACACACAATAATCTCCTAACCTATTTCTGATATACACAATATAATCACTTAAAATATAACCGACATGCACCACTTAATCTATTCCTGGCTGGAATAATAGAACACTACAAAATATATTCGGTAGTTTTTCTCCAATTTAACTGATAATATATTTTTTTCACATTAATCGAAAAATACTATGCGTAACATAAGCACAAAATAATTTCATTGACATGAGATTAAGTATTATTCTTTAACATTAATTTTTTTAACAAACCCAATTGCTATTCACTGACGTGAATTTATTACCGTGTACATTACAAAATAAATAAATATCATAAAAAAAAAAAAAAAAAAACATACAATCTTTCCTTAATTTATAGAACTGATGTTCTAAAACACTTTCCATTTATATGGAACAATAATAAAAAAAAATATATATACTGATGTATATAATAATTCCCAATTGAACTGGCGTTCAAAAATTTTATAACTGCATGTGGATATGCAATAAAAATAATATACTGAGAGAATTAATGATTTTGAAGTTTTCCTTAATTCATAGAACTGATGTTCTAAAACTTACTTTCCATTGATATGGAACAAGAAATAATAAAAAAATATACTGATATATAATAACTGAAATTTGAACTGGCGTTCAAAATTTTATAAATAACTGCATGGGTATGCAATAAAATAATATACTGAGAGAATTAATGATTTTGAAGCTTCTTAATTTTTAGAACGGATGTTCTAAAACTTACTTTCCATTGATATGGAACAAGAATAATAAAATATATATACTGATGTATATAATTAATTCAAAATTGAACTGGCGTTCAACAAGTTACAACTGCATGGATATGCAGAGCAAAAAAAACGTACACTGACGTATACAAAAAATAAAATCAAAATTCTCTCTTAATAAATGGATATTAAACAGTATAATTTTATAAATTTCTCTCGTCTTACATTACAGGGAGTTGCAAGCAAAAACTCTTACCTGATTCATTTCCACGCGGGAATCCAGAAAACTCGAAATTTCTGGAACGTTCTTCCTGTGGGGTTTTCCACTAAGACTCGATCATTAACGGCTGCGCCAGTAAAGTTTGTTTCTAATCAATGGGCACGGAAACAATTAAGAAAAAAACCTGGCATTTAAATTTTAAAAATTAAGGTTTATTAAAAAAAAAAGATTTAAAGAAAACGGTTATTATACAGTTAGCAACACTCGGACATGACTTCACTCCGTCGTACCCAAAGACCGAATGCCTGCCACTTGCCATTCCACATTCCAAGGGGGAGGGGAAACTACCCATTTCCCTTAGCTGGTGTCAATGGGCCTTCCCACTCCTACACTGACAAAACAATTTTTTCTATGCAAATTGTGCTTCGTGCCCATCATTCTTATGTTAGAAGCTTTTATTCTTTATGGGAGAAAAAATTGTTTTATGTGTGAAAAAGTGGGATTAAAATATTAATATTAGCAGCTAAAATTTATCCTCCTTAACCCATATGAGTCATTGGGAACTACAACTTGTAATATTTTTGCTTAAATACTTAAATTTATGTTACTAATAGTTTTGATTTTTTATAGCTACCATAAAACGCTCTGTGGTAAGTGCAACATGTGATTTAATATGACGTATTTCAGATTTTATAAACCGTAAAATCCGGCATAGATCGCGCACTTTTAACACAAAAAATAGCTCAAAGTTAATGGGTGCGAGTTATACTCCGGGTATAAAAACGAGAGCTATAAAAGGAAAGAGATGAGCATACAAGACTTCTCTATTTTTTTCTTAAACTTGGAATAATACCTGGATAAATGACTTCAAAATATAAGAGGGGCTGCGGTAGCCCAGTGGTCCATGTATCGGATCATGGCAGGCATGTCATGAGTTCGAGCCTAGTACCACTAAAGACCCGCTGTGTAGGGCAGCGACGCACGTTAAATCTGTCGAGAGCTGAAACATCCTCCCGTTGGTGTGGTGTTGTAGTTAGGAGAGGGGGGTGCCAGCTCAGGTGTCGTCTACGTCACTTGACCATGGTTCAAAATTACGTGATCCGTCACCAAAAAGCCCTCGTGTAGCTGAACAGTGCGACGTTAATATTCACTCACTCACTCGAAATATTAGAGTGTACGTTTCAGATTTCTTCTTAAAAAATGGGGAGCTTGAAAGTATACTTGCGCGTTATTTGGCGGTGTGCGTTATACGCTGAATTTACTACAGTATTTACAACTTATTTTTTGCTTTCATGCATAATTATGTTGCTACTTATTTTTCTCATTATTTTAATTCGCTTACCACAACGTATATATCGATCTTTCTTTCTTTCACTTTATTTTTAAGCCACCAGTTTTTTTTAAAACGCCTGTCAAAGGTGTTACCTATTGCAAAATCAGGCATATAACGCGCACTTATACTTTCAAGCTGCAATCTTTCATTTTTTAGCTATACTCGCCGTATACCCCCTTTTTTTACGAAGAAACCTGAAGTATACGTGGACAATGCTTTTATGTTTCGAAGTAATTTTTTTCCATATTGTAAAAAAATCGCATTCTTCTAGAACTACAACCCTTTAAATTCACACAAAAAAATGTCATTCTTCTTTTTTTTTATTAAAAAAAAACAGTATTTTGATTTATGTAGAAGTCTAATTTTTTTTCTGTGTTTATCTTTATTTTTATTCTTAAAACTCATTTTTATACCCGCGTATAACGCAACCCGTAAAAAAAAAAGCAAGCAATGAACGCTTCTGGCTCTCTTATTTTTACCCGACACACAAAGATCCGCTAACCCCAGCCACACGGTAAGATGACGAGGTAGACACTTGAAGTAGTACTCCATTCTCCACATTTTCATTTAAACGTGAAGTTTTTATAGCTCCGTCGTATTTAATGTAATCACGCTCATTTAGGCGATACGTGGAGTTTTCGAACTCATGACAGTCCGTCCACTGGCTCTTACTTTGCTTTATAATTAAAAAAAAATTATGTTTGGATTTATAGCGAAATATTTTATCACCACATTCACATTTTTTTCACCACATAATGGCATTTTCACAAAAACGAGTTTCTTACTCTTGAGTTACGGATTAGTTATTTCGCTGGCTGTTTACTAAACAAGGAAGAAGTTTTAATGGCTATAGATACATCTATTTTAAGCTGAGTGAAATTCCTAGAAGGACTCAAATATCTTTAAAATAGAGCAAGTAGAGGAGGGTTTCCATAGCAGCCGCCAGTATTGGTTTTAAGAGGCGGAAAGCAACTCCTCGTCGGCCAACAATTGCATACATTTAATGTTTCGGCCATTGGTGCTCGAAATGGGATCAATTCCTCGTAATAACGACGTTTCGGATGGCCCATGCCCGTTTCATTTAACTCTTATAATCGAAGAGGCGCTTTTCGATCGAATCGATTGACCCTTTACCGTGATGTAAATTGGGTCTAGTGTTCACAGTGACTTCTGTGTTAGTGATGCATTGAATATAAAAGCTATTTTCTCTTGGGAATAAATATATCGTCTGTGAAAATCGGTACCCATTTAGAACTTTTTATCCCTATTGTTCAGATTCTAATCCTTGCGCTCAACTGGCTGTTAACGATGTTGCGGTTCATTTAAACTTATCGTGTATTACCATTGTAACAAATTATGGCCGTGGGAGCGTAATGGTTATGGTTACGAACTTGTAGCCGGAGTGGAGTGTCAAGGGCTCATCCGGGTACCACTTAAGACTCGCGGTGTAGAGGCGGCTGATACACGTTAAATATTTCATAGGTCAATGTCCTACCGTTGCGTGATGTGGTAGATTTGAAAGGGGCTGCCAGTTTAGGTGTTGTCCTTGTCATTTGACCGCGGTTCAAAATTACAAGTTCCTTTGCCAATAGTCTCGTGTTGCTTTATAGTGAGTGCGTCGGTAATAAAACTCTCAAACTCTCTGACATCCTTTTATTCATTCAATCTCTACTATTAGTTCACTGTCTTCCTATATAGTATATATAAAAATATATATAGTAAGAACCCGCTTAACGCTGTTTCGGTTTAACGCTCTTTTATTTGAATTGTGAGATTCCTCAAAACTGCATGCAGCGTTAGGTTTGCCGATACCGAAGCAGTTTATCTGTGTTTCTTCTTTTTTGCGGTGTTATACGAACGTATTTTTATCGCTTCAAATATTTGTTGACGTTATTGTAAGTATAAATTTATATAATATAATGATATCTATGGTGACAAATATTACGATTTTTAGTTTTTATCATGACTGATAATAAAAAACACAAAAATAAAGCAACAAGCAAAAGCATTTCACTAGAAACTAGAATGCAAGTGATTAGAAGATCAGATATTGGTGAACGTCAATCTCAAATTGCTGCATTGAATTTGGCAACTTCAACAATGAGGACCATTCTTAAGAACAATGAAAAAATATTGTCACTGGCAATTGCAACTACGACAAGCTCTGCAACTAGAATTACCCATTCTAAAAATAATACAATAGAAGAAATGGAAAAACGACTTTCTATATGGATTGACGATGAAATTGAACGCAATATGCCATTAAGCCAATCTACCTTCTTGATAAAAAGGCAGAAAATTGGAAATAACAGAAGAGACAATGATCTGAAATGTAAACATACTGACTTAGAATTTCATTTATTTTTATATGTATATTCGTTTATCATGTTTCTATATTAGTAAAAAATAAATTTATTTCTGTCGTAGTTACAACTAGCTGCAACAGATGGTGCCAGTACGTTTTTTTTAACGAAGTAGGAATTGACAAAAACATTTTTTATACTACTTGTTTTATTGAGCATTTTACTCACTTCCGTGTGTTTGTTTTAAGTTGTCTTGTGTCAAAGCCGCGATCTTCTCGTCCACTACCCTGTTACTATTTTGTGTTTCATTCCATTATGTATTTAAAATATTTGCGTAAAGGGTACCATCTGATGGAGGTTTACACTTGGAATATTTCTAAACCTATTATAATTTGCATCAAAATTTGTATGTATTTTTCTAAACAATATTGCACAATTTATATATTTTTTATTAATAAAAGTACTTATGTTATATTTTAAAAATTGGACAGTTAATTGTCTATCATTTCGTGTAAAAGGTTTTTAAGATTGCCCCTAATAGCTTATTGCGATGCAAAGATTGAAGGACATTCTTATGCCTATATTAGGGTTACGCTTCCAAGGAAATCCCTATGGGACGTAAGAGTATTATTCCTCTTTAGGATCTTATCCGAAAGTCCACTCTGTCCCTTGTGGCTTTTATTCGGGAAAGCGTGAGATGGATAGATGGAACCGGGAAAAGTAGCAAAAGAAAGTAATCAACTGCAACTGGAATGTGAGTTCTCTGGAAGGGGTCCCCCTCCCCTCGACGGACGTGCCTCGAATTCGTACACCATTTCTGTCACTTAACTGACCCCTCGGAAACTAGTGGACGAATGTGAATGAAGGGGAGAAACATGTAGTGAGAAATTCTTCCATAGTGCTCAAGTATTTGTGAAACATCCATCATAGTAAAGTACAATAAAACAAAATGGATGTTTTTCTTTCGCTCTCTCTTCTATCGACAATAGTTATGTCAACTTTCAGCGATTTTTGTCTATTCTTTTTTATTATTTTGTGGTTTGATTCGTTCGGGTTTAAATTATTCACATTTCTTTGCCGTTGTACAAACAATCCATGTATAGAAAAAATAATTCAGTGGAGCTGGGGGTTTTAATGCCCTTCCTTGGAATGGTACGGAAGTTTATATACAGGGTATATATATATATATATATATATATATATATATATATATTGCCGAATTCGACTGATAAGTTTAGAGGCAGCAGGGGATGTAAAATCACCACAGAACATGGGGGTTGCAAATCACGTTTAATCGGTAAAAATCGCGATTATAGTAGTTGTCGGGTGGACGAGGAGCATGGCCAAACGAATGCGAGGGGGGGGTTCGAGCGCGGGGAAAACCTGCATGTATGCAAATTTCCCTCTTCTCCCAAAGTTGCTGCAGGGAGTACCGGCCACTGCCCACCAGAATGTGTGGCTCGAGCATCATGGTGCATCAACACATTTTTAGATTGCAGCGCATAACCATCTTAATGCTACATATCCCGGGAGGTGGATTGGACGCGACAGACCTATTGCTTGGCCTCCACGCTCCCCAGACCTCAATCCCTTGGATTTCTTCTTCTGGAGCCACCTGAAATCGCTGAGATGCCGTTGGCTACATTGAAGAATCTCACGACACGGATCATCGTCGCTTCAGCTGACATCGCCCGCACACCGGAATTGTTTGAACATTTCCGACAATTTTTTGTCCGTCAGTGTCAGCTGTGCTATGACTTACGCGGCCGCAACTTCGAACAATTCATGTGACTATCTCTTGTTGCATTTCTGACATCCAGCTTGGATGCATTGTTCGTATTGTTAACATGCTAATTAATGTATTTCTTCTTGCTCGTCTAATTAATGTATTTCTTACCTACCATTGACCCTTTTCTTTCCACTCGACGTCCCATTCTTCATAACCGTTTTTGCGAATTAATTTGACTAAACGTGGTTTTTGACTCCATGTTCTATGGTAATTGCTCGTCCCCATCCTGCTTACTACTATCCCTCTGAATTTGTCGGTAGAGTTCGGCAACACCCTGTGTAACTAGTACCAGTTCAGAGATGTTGTAATAGTTATTTGAAATGCGGTTTTCATTTACGAAATTAGTCCTCAATGATCTTTCATAGTGACAGACATCAATTTAAATCAACCAACTAGCCGAACTGAATCTAGTGGGCCTGAAAGCCAAATGACTATAGTCGTGACCTCGTTGTCGGTGTTGTTTTCTTCGAGTCGTGGGTTTGAGTCTAAGTGCCGCTGAAGATTTGCCATGTTGTAGAGCAGGGGTGGGCGGACTTTTTCAGGGTACGGGCTACTTGTAATTTTTTCAAGGTGTCGCGGTCCACCAGTGGCGTAGGGGTAGTGAGCTAAAATAAAGTATACAATACAGTCGGACCTCCTTTTTACGAACCTCTTCTTTACAAATTGCTCTATTTATAGAACTTTTTCCTGGAAGCAAGAACGTTTTACGATTTTATTCGTAAGATAACCTCCAAAAAAAGAAAAACACTATCTATTCAACGAAATTTTTTCTTTTGATTCGATTTCGTTCCTCCGTATTTTTTAAAGTACCGTATTTACTCGAATCTAAGCTGCACTTTCCCTCCACCCCCAATGTAAATGCTATTGAAAATCGGGTGTGGCTTAGAATCAAATGGGAAAAAATTTGTTGGATGGGGTATTTAAAGCAATTATAGCTTCTTTTCATGTGTATTTGTAAGAATGATAAAATAACTAGTTGTTCGCTTCTTGTTAGTTTTCCTTTTGCATTTATTTTAATTTCGTAAAAAATTGGATGTCTATAAACCATTTTAGACTATTTTTCAATTTTCACAAAATCTTGTTGAGACTTTGTGGCGGGCTTAGAATCGACGGCGGCTTAAATACGGTATTTCTAGACCTTTGTATGATGGAATGATTATATTAGGTCTTAGTGAAGGCCGTCCCTAAAATATCTTGGCGGTCCACTTGTCGATCGTGATCGTTTTAATGCCTACTCCGGTTGTAGAATGGCTAATGTTTATTAGTTCTGTCGGAGCGTTCAAAGTCTTCCCGTTTGTGTGTGGGGTGGGGGATCTCCTCTGGGGTCGTCGTCATCGTTACTTGACCTAGGTTCAAAATTACGAGGTCCGTTCACAGTATCCTAGCGTATAGTGCAGAGTTTATTAAACAATCAAGCAAATGAATCACCCATTTGTACTATCACAAAATAGGTCCTTATTGTAGTGTGGCCGCGGTAGCCGAGTTGTCATGATCACGAGCTCGTATTGGGCGAGTCGTAATTTCAAGTCCTGATACCACTGAAGACCCGCCATGTAGAGGGCCTGAAGCACGTTAAATCAGTTGAGGTTCAAAATCCTCTGTTTGTTTGGTGTGGATGTTAGGAGGGAGGTAGTAGATCAGGTGTCCTCGTCACTTGACGGAGGGTCAAAGTTTTGAATAGGGAGAATGGAATGCCAGCTCAGATTTCGATCTCGTCAGCTGACCGTGGTTCAGAAGTTAATAGGCTCATTGACTGCGGTTTGGTAGCCTAATACCGCTGAAGACTAGGGGGCTGATGCTGATTTCATTGGTCGAGGCTCGATATCCTTCCTTTGGTGTGGTAGTTAGGTCAACGAGGTGCCAAATCGTCTCTTGACTGAGGTTCAAAATTACGAGGTCTGTCGCCATCGTGCAACTGTTTAGTACGGCGTTAATATTACTCTAACACTATGTTCGGAAGGCATAAGCTGACGGAAAATGTTTGTAAATGGTTGTGGTAGCCGAAAGTACTTGTTACTATGCTTATTATGCGTATGTGGCAGTGTTTCATTTAAGTTGCTTAGTCGAGTATTGACAAAAGAATCCGTGTTATTGGGCTGATGCAAATTACATTTATTGAATTCCTCAAGTAGTGTGGAGAATACGGTGCTTGCTCGAGTGTCGACCTCGTCACTTAACGTTGGCCCAAAATTACTGGGCGCATTGATTGCGAATAGCGGACCTTTTTGTTCAGTAGAATCAGACAACCATAAGCGTTCAGTACAACAAATTCAATTTAATCTTTCGCCGAATGCGATTGAGAGAAAAGAGATTTAGAAGTTTGGGAAAGAAACATTTTATTTACCGTCGGAAAGCGCCTTCTCTAAGAAGCTTTTGCTTATTTGATTATGGGTCAATATATTTCCTTTTGCGAGGCACAGGTTTTAAATTGATCGAGAATAATTTTTTTATTGAAAAAAAACAAAGAGAGAGAGAGAAAGATTTTTTTCTTTGTTTACTTGAAAGAAGATCGAGCATCGATGGGAGAGCACAATCGATTCTTTACTTAGTTTATTGGGAAAAACCAGACTGCGTATTGATTGGAAACTGCTCTCCTCTGAGCTTCTTTTGCTCTTTCTTTCTTTTTTGCTTTTATTGTGGCCGAATTTCGTGAGAATAAGACCTTTTTTCCGTTTAAAATAGAGAAACCGATTCCAAATCGATCCTTTACTCCCGAGACTCGGTTATTGGAAACGATTTTTCGGAATCTGGTGAATCCGTTCCGCTCGAATGGCTCTCAGTAATTTGGTGTCTTCGCACCTTTTGCACTGTGGGATAGACGCATGGGCGACAAAAGAAAAAGTTTCCTTCTAGTTAGGTAAAGAGAAAACGACTCGTTTAACAACTGCATAGCAGCTAATCTACTGTTTGGAGCGGAGTTATTGCTTCTACCTTCCTTCAATAATAGTTACGCCATTCTAAAGCTGCAAATGTAATTGTTTGGGTTAAATTCACTTTGCGACCCGTTTTGGGATGATAGGGACTATTTGCGCACATTCGAATTTTTCAAAGGCGAGGGGTCTCAGGGTCGAAATTTCATCATTCTCGTACCACGCGCCAATACGCCGCTCAACATATTCTTTTCATTTTGTTGATTGTCGAGAACAAAACACAGTAAAAAATTAATTATTGAATAAATAATTAGCATTAATTAATAAAATGAATTGGTAACAAATATAGGATGTCCGGGCTTAAAGTATCCAAAAGTAGTGGCTTATTATTTAGGAACTACTCTCAGAGATTTTTTGGGTCTAGTCTGATCGACCGCACGTGTGTGCATTATTCGGGAATCGCAGACGATAAACTTGTAACCCTGACTTCATTAGTAAAGATGTGGACGCCACAGCAAAAGCTGCAGTGCGTACTTTGGTTAACGGAATTTAAATCAGTCAGTCACGCGTGTGCAGCGATGCGTTCGACAGTGGCGGGACGTACACCCCGCATTGCGGAGGGGGGGAGTGCAAAGCCGGACTAACATCAAGTTGTAATCATTTGTAAGATCCCAATTGGGGCCCAAAACCTAACTTTGCAGGGGGTCTTAATATTCTCCGTTACGCCACTGGTGTTCGAACAGAATGGAATGTCTATCCTCCGGAATCAAAACCTATCCACCAATGGGAAAGAACTTTAAAGGAGACGGGAACTTTGGTATCTCAAATTGACAAGTATGTTTAAGTTTTCGTGATAGAAGAGTCTGTTGATCGTGGGCGTGATTCGTTTTGTAGGAGTCCTGATAAGTCTATTAGGCAAGCCAGTAACGACATTCCATTCTGCTCGAACACGTCACTGTACACGTGTGACTGATTTAAATTCCGTTAACGAAAGTACGCACTGCATCTTTTGTTGTGACGTCCATATGTTTATTAATGACGTCAGTGTAACAAGTTTATCGTCTGCAAGTGCTGAATATTGTATGGATGTACAGCCGATCGGACTAGACCCAAAAAATCTTGGAGGGGTTTCTAATCCACGGATGAACAGTTAATTACATTCTGATGGGTAGTTTCTTAATGAGCTATAATTTTTGCATATTTTAAGCCCGGACACCCTGCATTTACTAATGCACTAGATTACAGTAGTTCAATGATTAAGGTCGTTATATATTTGTGACCATTGAAGTACAATCTTACCATATTCCGCTAAAATGATCATTCAGGATAATGCTCGCTTGAGCCTCGTTAAAATTCATACATGCTTAATCCTCTTGTAAGTTACACTTGTGATGGACATACTCAAATTTCCTCCTTGTTATTTCGTTGGTGATTGAGTGTATATTAACGTCGCGCTATAAAGTAACACGTGGGCTATTGGCAGAATACCCAGGGGAACCAAACTACTACTTTAGAGCTACAAACGGGTTCCCCGGGAAACGACCTCCCTCGCGTTCAGCCGTTATTGAACAAAATCTTACTCTTAACATTTTTACAGAACACAGTAAATTTACACGATACAAATTAAAGGTAATTTTTCACAATATATATATATACACACACAATTATTTAATAAAAAAGTATAAAGCTAATACAAATAAATGAATCAATACTTTAAGGAATATGATTCATTTTAGAGCTCCCTCCCTTTTCTCTAAACACAAAAGAAGAAAGCAACCGAAAACAGCTATTGGAGATAGACCTCGTATTTTTGAACAGCGGCCAAGTGACGACACTTGAGCTAGGACCCCTCTCTCCTAACAACCATAACACGCCAGGAGGAGGACTTAGAGTTCTGACAGATTTAACGTTTATCTGCCTCTCTACACGGCGGGTCTTCAGTGGCCCTAGGACTTGAATTCAGGATACACCGGCTTTGAATTTGTGACCAGGACCTCTAGGCTACTGTTATTTACTCGGAGATTTAAATAACATCCGCGTTGTCCGGTTTTTATTGCTCTAGTGCAATGATTGCCAAAGTGGTTTGTATCGACCCCCAGGGGTCTATGACCATCCCCAAGGAGTCCACATCAGCGAAAAAATAGTTTGGGGGTCCACAGGATGTAAATGAGGGTCTACAATAGACTAAACAAGATCGTGACTTCATTTTTCAAATCAGATTTACCTATTTAACAGATTTATTTACTGAATTTAATGAGGTTAATTTGCAGTTACAAGGCGGAAGCATAAATTTTATTTAAAAAAGCACACTCAGTTAAGTGTTTCTTTCCAGAATTAAGCTAGAATATTGGAACTTCGCGAATTTTATCAGTTTCTCAATTTGTCACAGACAATCTGCCAGGAAAATAATGTTTCAAACTACGTTCAACTATAAATGGCATTTTTTTATTCATATTTTGAAACTAGGTTTGAGAATGCTCAGTTCAGTTCAGGTTTTGTGGGATATGGAGCAACAAAGGCTATATATTATCCCCTTTTGAGAGTGCTTTGACTATGGTAATATCGCAATAGACAATGAATTTATGTGGCCACATTTGAAAAAAATGCCAAGTTACAAAAAGAACTGAGCGGAATAGCCACTAACGAAGATCTTAAAATAATGTTTAGAAACAGATTTCAGCAATTTTGGCTAGAAAAAGATAAACCTGTTATATTTATCCGGAATTATGGAACATATTTTTAATTGCTTTTTTTAGAAAGAAGGAGTTTTTTTTAGCCTATTTGTCAATCTCTAAAACAAAAACAGAAAGAAAGAATAATTAGATACTACGAACTGAGGAGAGATTTAGGGTTAAACCTGACAAGATTGATGCCAAATGTTGAAAATTTGTTGTTAAGGCACCAGATTCATCCCACCTATTAAAAGCATTCGTTTGTTGCTCAGTTATTTTATGTACGAATTAATTTTGATTTAATTAATTAACTTGTGTTTCTTAAGTTTTAAATACTGTATTTCATTGCAGTTAAAAATATAAAACATTTTAAGTTAAATTGCAACTTAAAAAGATAATTAAGTTGATAAATTTGCAAATATTCAATATTAAGTAAGCAGGGTCTACCTCAAACCGAAAAACATGGCAAGGGGTCTATGAGACAAAAAGTTTGGGAACCTCTGCTCTAGTGTAATCAGTGCCGGTTTATCCATTAGGCACTTGAGGCGAGCGCCCAGGGGCCCGGATAAGCTGGACTTGTGAAAAGATTTTCTGGTTATACATTTCGATCTGTCAATACCAAGGGGGCCCGTAGATCTGCGCCCAGGGCCCGAAATGAGGTTAAATCGGAACTGAGTGCGATTTTAATTCAAATCTATATTGCATTCCACAGTCACGGCTTGTCAAGACTTTTGAGCCCAATCGAATTTCATATTCAACAGCTTTTATTTATCACTCGATCTTCGGTCGGTTTGTTGGTTGAACTCATGATTCTCCTGCTGTCAGGTCAGTGAATCTGCTTACCGATTTACTCACGGCCTCCTCGCTGCTTGAGAGAGGATGTTTTATTTTTGAAGTAAACGTGATTCAAATATATAATCTTATACTCTCTGATTTCACATGAAGTATGTATCGCATATGATCCCAAATTGTGACCAAGTTATGGAATTACCGGAAATAAGCTTAATGAACAGTAGTTCAAAAATCAGTCATCAATTGGACGATTTTCGTCGCCTCTTGATGCTTTGCAGTGCTACATTAATGAACGAATAGAGGAAAGCGACATTATCAATAAATCAGTTCAAGAAGTTTAAGTTTTTCAATGACGGGAAATTGAAATATTGAGTGGGGGGGGGGGAATTAATTTTTCCTTCTCCTTTGGTTATCATCATTTGATTTATAATTTTTAAGTTCAAAATAGGATTCGCTTTGTGCACATATTTAATTCCATGTTTCTTCTTGAAATTCCTGATAGCATGTACTCTTTACATGTTGAATCATTCCATGGAAAAATATACTGAAGAAGGTACAAAATTCCTTTTGAATTATTCTTTTAATCCTACATCTATATAGTGATATATTTTGCTTTATTTGTCGTGATTATATTAAATTGTATTTGTATCTCGGAAATCTTTTAAGGCCATTTAAATTATTGTTGAAGAAAACTTCAACATATATAAATATATGCACTAATTTAGGATCAAATGACGCTAAGCGTTATATATAAATACCAAATGCTTTTAAGGTGTTATCTTAACTTTTTAAGGTTGAATGATTAACGTCGCACTATTCAGCTACTTAAGGGCTTTTGACGACGGACCTCCTCATTTCGAACCATGGTCAAAAGATGAGGGTGACACCTGAGCTGGCACCTCATTCTCGTAGCTTCCACATCGCACCGACAGGAGGACGTCTGAGATTAGACGGGCTGCGGTAGCCCAGTGGTTAAGGTATCCAACCATGGCAGGCATATCATGAGTTCGATCCCAGTACCACTAAAGACCCGCCGTGTAGGGCAGCGATGCACGTTAAATCTGTCGAGAGCTGAAACGTCCTCCCGTTGGTGTGGTGTGGTAGTTAGGAGAGGGGGTGCCAGCTCAGGTGTCGTTCACGTCACTTGACCATGGTTCAAAATTACGTGGTCCGTCGCCAAAAGCCCTCGTGTAGCTGAACAGTGCGACGTTAATATTAACTAACTAACTAACTAACTGAGATTAGACTGATTTAACGTGCATCACCCCTGTACACGGTGGGTCTTCAGCTGGCTTTTTAAGAGAATTATATGAGGAAGTAAATATTATAATAAAGGAGTACACACTTTCCCGGGCATGTGTAGAAAAAGTACATTTGCCCAAGCAAAAATAAAAAGGCGACATCTTAATATTATTACTTCTAAATTATTAATTTTTTTATATTGCTTAATATATTCAGTATATTTTAACCATTTGCATTTACTACGTATAAAAAGATAATGAAGTTCCTAGTTGCAATGATTATTGAAAAAAAAATCCTTTTTCTCTCTTATCTTCTTACTTTATATGTGTGTTGTGGGATCAAAAGTTGATAAACTGTTCTAGACTGTCTCCTGAATCGCGGAAGAGAGGCTCCAGTGCGTCGTTAAAATAATTACAATGTAAAAAAAATACGCTGTGCATTTAGCTTGCATGTCTTGGGAAAGAAATACAAACTTTATTCTTCCATTTATTTATCTGGCACTACGAGAGAGATATAAAAAAAGATCTTTTGAATCCATTCTTTGTTGGGACACTTATGCCACGGAGGGTCTTCTTTATCTGATATTGCAACACTCTGCCCGCGAAAGGGTTGGTCTTTATGAAGGATAGGTTTCCTGCCTGACGCCCTTCTGGAGATAACACTATCTGTCACTGCGCGGGATATTGGATTCAAGACCCTTAATGATGATCCGGGATCGAATTTAGATGGAGGGTATATGGGGAAAGGAGTTTCATCGTCTCGTGTACTTAAGAAAGCGAGAAAAAGTGCTGTGACAGCAAGTTTATTATTTTGGAACTCCTAGTGTCTTTTGTAAAATAACGCTTTTCTTTTTTACCACGAAAAGATGTGTTCGAAATAGATTCACTTTTGTCAAAGACTTTTCTCACTTATGTATGTTTCAATCTTTCGCGAATTTAATACCGCTGAAAAATTGTTAGGGTGAATTTCACACTGGCATATAAAATTGTCTCTCCTCCCCACCCTTTTAAAATATTATTTTTATTTTGTTAAGTGATTCTAAAAGTTTGTGAATCAAAAATGGCAACCACAATTTTCAAATAATAGGTTGCATTTAAAAATTTTGTTGTTGGGCGTTTTCCTTGTTACTTTAGATACACATAAATTTAAAATAATCCGTTCATACAATAAATTAAAAGTTGTCATTTTTTCGTTTTTGGTATAAATTTTACTTTAATTGATCCAAAGCTTGAAGAAAATCTCTAATTTAAATTCTCGAAACGTTTTATACCCAAGCACATCTTTGTAGGAAATCGTTTTATAGTTAGTCCGTTAATGGTGTTCGCCAGGGCATATTACATCATTACATTATCAAGATGTTAAGTTCTCAATTCAAATGGAGCTGCGATAGCCCAGTGGTTAAGGTATCGGATCCTGGCAGGCATGTCATGAGTACGAGCCCAGTACCACTAATGACCCGCCGTGTAGGGGAGCGATGCACGTTAAATCTGTCGAGAGCCGAAACGTCCTCCCGTTGGTGTGGTGTGGTAGTTAGGAGAGGGGTGTGCCAGCTCAGGTGTCATCCACGTCACTTGACCATAGTTCAAAATGACGAGGTTCGTCGCCCAAAGCCCTCATGTAGCTGAACAGTGTGACGTTAATATTCAATCAATCGAATTAATCCCAGGAATTGAGCCCCTGATACATGGGTGCTTACCCATGTATCATTCTCGTCACTTGACGATTGTTTAAAATTACGAGATCTCAGTAGGTCTCATGTAACTTTTGTGTAGCTTTGACGTAAGTAAACCAAATATTTAATTTCCTAACTCTCATGCAACCATTAATTTCCTCAAACGTCACAAGATATGAGGTGAAGTGGGGAAATACACCAAGAAAAATTTCTCTCTACTTCGCCCTCCGTGAATATAAATCTCAGTATATTTTACTTATTGTTTTCCCCTTCTCGTTGTTTAGATTAGTCTCGATCCGATAGCATCTATCTTAATAAATCTTTGGAAGAAGTGACCAGAGGACTCCGATCCTTAGAACCCCATTGTTTTCTTGTTTGGACCGGAAGACCATTTGTTTAGGGATTGTTTACTCTACCGTGTCTCCCTGGTCTTTTTTCCTCGCGCTCTCCCTTATCGATTGCGGGGACGCGCCCTCCCCTAATGCGCCCCTGGAGGAATCGTGGGCAGTTCGCTGACCGGTGCGATCGATGGGACGGTGTTGCGCCGCCTTGAATTTTTTAAATGTGGTTGAATACGAGAGAAATTAAAATGGGTTCTAGAAGCAGTAGAGAAGCTTATATGTTTCTAGTAGAAATTAAATCTCTCTCTACTGGATTCAACTTGCTTCCGAACTTGGCTTACCACTAACGAATCTAATTAATAGTGTTTAATGTTGATGAATATCTAGCTCAGTGGTTGCCAATCGATATGCATAGGCAAACAAAATGTTATGTTAAATTTAATTGCAGACAGGGTACATACCCCACTATTTATTTTTTAAAATCCCTTTTTGTTTAGTGCCCGCAGTAGCCTGGTGCTTAAGGTGATGAACCCGTGTCCGGGTTAACGGGTTCGAATCTTAGTGCCACTGATTTCCACTGTGTAGAGTTACTGGTGCGCGTTCCATCTGTCGAGGCTGTCCTCGCGTTGGCGTGTCGTAGTAGTTTGGAGAAGGACTGCCAGCTCAAATGCTGTCCGTTGACCGAGGTTTAAATTAATGGGGTCTTTCCCCGATAGCTCTCTTGTTACTGTTTTGTGTCTGACATTAATATAACTTGCACTCTTTCTCTCCCTTTTATTTTTTATTATTAAACGTTTTCAGACGACCTACTTCTGATAATCACAGCCTATATGTCGTAATTTAAAGCCATAGTTAGAAGACGAAGTCGACACTTGAGCTAGCATCCCATGCTCCACATCCTTGCCGCAACAATTTGAATCTTCGGCGTTGAGCCTCAACAAATGCAACTGACCTTGGATTTCGATTAATTTGACGTGTATCCGCCACAATAAACGACAAATCTTGAGTGGAATCAGAAGAAAAGATAGTGTGACTAAAATATCGCCTGCCGCGAGTATGGTACCATGGCAAATTCGGTTGGTTACCCCGCGCCCATCAATTCCTTTGAAAATATTTCTTAAAATATTATGAATAACAAGTAATTTTTAAAAAAATTAAGTCAATTCCTACTTAGGTCTACAAAGAAAAGTTTTATTTTAGTAATTTATATTAAATAATTATAATTAATATAAATATGTTTTTACATATGATAGAATCACAATATTAAGTGGCAAAATAGAAAGCGATTTTCTTTGCAATTTTCCTTTCTAAATAGGATGTTGTACTATTTTTATTTTGTCTTTGTTTTTTTGTTACTATTTATTCATTCATTAAATTTAATTATTCTAATTAAATAGTATAGTAAAAAAGAAATCACACACACACACATTCTCGGAAATTAGGCCATCTCAGGTGGGATTCGAACAAACGACCTTTGGATTAGAAGTCCAAGTCACACACTATCCATTGCACTGCGGGAACACAACGCGTGATTTTCCGTTCTGTATATGCTGTTGGGCTATTATTTTTGTTTGTTACTATTTATTTATTAATTAAATAGTATTATTAACGAATTCATATTTTAAAAAAATTGTTTTAACATCGAGTGTCATCCACTACAAGTTTAAAAAAATGTATTTGTACTTGAATGGATGAATAGAAAATATTTTATAATTACTGAAAGTTAAAAAAAAGATAGTATATAAATAAAAATGTAAATAGAGGAAGAGAGTCAACTATAATAGTTGGAATTGAAAAATATTCTACATATTATTGAAATTAAACGATTCCCAAAGATCAGATGACGAAATGATGCCGCACACCATGTCTGTATTTTGAGTTCAAAAATACAATTCACCGTATATTATCCATATTATTCCTTTCTTGTGAATTATATGTCAAGCACTCGGATCTTGTGAGACTAACCAGACTGGAAAGAACTGAAATGCAACGATCGCAATCCCTTTTTAAATCAATAGTGGATTCAATTCGTACTGTATCACGAGTGAGTGAATATTAACGTCGCACTGTTCACAGCTACACGAGGGCTTTTGGCGACGGACTTCGTCATTTTGAACCATGGTCAAGAGACGAGGACGACACCTGAGCTGGCACCCTCCTCTCCTTACTACCACACAACACCAAAAGAAGGACTTTCGAGCTCTCGATAGATTTAACGTGTATCGCTTCCCTACACGGCGTGTCTTTAGTGGTCCTGGGCTCGAACTTGTGACATTCCAACCACGATCTGATAGCTTGACCACTAGATTACCGTGGCCACTGTATCAAGAGATTTTCCATTTTTGTATATCCAATTGTACCATTTGGTAGCTATATATAAGATGATGTATCTCAAGTGTTGAAATATTTTTACGCCGATTGTTTGATTGTGTATTAACGTTGCACTTCAAAGCAACACGGGTGGCCGTGGTTGTGGGTTCGAGTCCATGTGTCACTGAAAACCTGCCACGTAGAGGGGTTGATGCACGTTAAATCTATCGGAGCTCTGTGTCCTTCCGTAGATGTGGTGTGGCAGTTTTAAGAGGAAGGTGCCTAGTCACTTGACAGTTGTTCAAAACATCCGTCACCGATAGCCCTCATGTTTCTTTAGAGTGCGACGAAATTTAAAATCAAATCTAAGCAACACGTGGGGTATTGCGGATAAATAAGTTTTTAATTTCTATCAAATCACGAGGATGGAATCTTAGCTGACTTCCCATTCCCCAAACTTCCATATCAACGGGAGGACTTAAGAGCCCCGACAAGTTTTTGTGCATTAGTTCCTCTACTCGACGCGGCTTTAGTGCCATCAAAATTCGAACCTACGACTCGACGGAAGCAACATTAGACATAAACTCGTCACCATGACCACTCTGCTTGAGAACTTTTTAACACGCTTTTATAAGTTTTTTATACTGGAGGTTAAAAATAAATAACTTATGATGAATTACTATATTAAAGAAGACTTAAAGAGAAATATTATACCTTATTGCTCACTATATCTTGTTAAAAATAACTGCCAACTACAACGCGAAAGAAATGAAACAGACATTCATTAGTCATATCCAATCGCTCCACATCTATCGTCTGCAACTGGCATTTATATCGATTGTATGAGACATTTGATTCATTGATAGTGGTAATAAAATGAAATTATTGACAATTAAGCCCTGTATATCAGCAAATTCAAGATAACGCATCTTGTAGCTAGTTTGTTTTGATTGATGCTGACAGTAACAGCGGGATTATTTTTAGATCTGCGATAAATAATGAAAATGAAAAAAAAATGATTTAAGAATAATTGGATTCGTGTTTAAATAACCTTGCCACAAACTTCAAAATTTATAGTTAACCAGATAAAATATACGGAGATGAAAATTTCTGTTGAGGACTCACTCGAATCCAGCTCTCATGCGTGGCGATCTCGTGTTTTGGTCAGGATGGAATATAACTCACTACTCAAATTATTGACCCACACTTCTTTACAGACGTAACAAGACTTTATAAAATACTTTGTTGCTGTTGCTACTTATGCCACCTGATAGACATTAACATTTAATCAAGGTCCGTAAAATTCATCGCGGCGAAGAGCTATATTTTTACGCTTGTTGTTAGTCTTAGCTTTGAGCACCATGCAGGTGACAATACGATTTGGCTCGTTTACACCCCAATTTTGAGGGAGAACACCCTGGGAGTGGTCAGGAACCTTCCACCTCTCTTCCCCTGCAACCAACCTCACGAGAGGCGGCTTTTAAGAGTACCTCCATACCGCAAAGGCACTATACATTTACAAGCATCCATGCCTTATTCGGGATTCGAACCCAGGCCCTATGATACCGCAGTCAGCATCACTAACCACCAGTGGCGCACACAGGAATTTTTCTAGGGGGTTCGGGGTCGAAAGTTCACCATTCTTGTATCATGCTCCTTTTGATTTTGTCGATTTTCGGGAACAAAACACAAGAAAAAACTAATTATTGAATAAATAATTAGCATTAATTAATAAAATTAATCATTAATAACAAATAATTAATTAAATTTTACGTGCTATGTACTTAGAATTATAATCAATCGGAAAAAAAACCAAGGACTTTGGGGGGGGTCCGGACCCCCAGGACCCTCCCCCTTGTGTGCGCCACTGCTAACCACTATACCGGATGAGCGGTTTAAATAATTTTCAATATACTATCATCAAACGCTAATTAAAACACTCAGCAATATGGTAATTCGCAACAGACCGCTAACCTTGTCACTCTCCGAGTGTCTGTGGGCGTACCACTACATCTTTATTTCACCGCGCCCTCTATAGTTAGACTCTAATACATCTTCGGCGTCGAGTATACAATATTGGAAACGGTAACTTTTTGTTCCTAAAGGATATACAAATATTTACAGTCTTTATTGAAATATTAATTGAAATCGAATATGTGTATTCAAATGTAGCTCCTCTTAAAGGGGTTTCATTTTAATCTAGAAGTTTCAGCTGCGTGATTTGGCAGCTGTAGATAATAAAAACAAAAACATGTTTATGCTGTGAATGAGTGAGTGTTTGTTGACGTCGCCTATTGGCTCTTGATCTTGAGCCGTGGTCAAGTGACGAGAACAATACCTGAACTGGCACCACTCTCCAAACTACCTCACCTCGCCAATGGGAGGGCTTTGAACTCGACACATTTAACGTGCATCAGCCCTGCTATACGGCGAGTCTTCGGTTGAATCAGAACTCGAATCTGCGACTCGACAACGCTGACCAAGTGTGTGAATGAATACTAACACCACACTATTCAGCTACTCGAGGGCTTTTGGACACGATCTCGTAATTTTGAACCATAGTCAAGTGACGAGGACGGCACCTGAGCTGAGGGAGGAGATTTCCGACTTTGTCCAATCGATCCCAGGGTTTCAAGAATGCAGTGAAAAAGATGTAGAAACCTTGATGGCACACGATGCAGAATACTGTGGATTTCAAATGCTAAATGATGACGAGATTGTGACTTCCGTGCAAGAAGAATCTGACCCTGTCGACGATGAAACGGACGAAGACGAGGACAACAACGAAAGTAACAAGGGTCCATCAAATGCTGACTTGTTTTCTGCGTTAGAGACAGCTATGGAGTAATACGAAAAACAATCACGAGTGCTATCATACTCAACTAATTGCTATTCAAGAGAATCAGAGTTCTTGCAAAACGAAGGTGTACAATGGCATATTGAATTGATTGAATATTAACGTCGCACTGTTCAGCTACACGAGGGCTTTTTGGCGACGGAACACGTAATTTTGAACCATGGTCAAGTGACGTGGACGACACCTGTGCTGGCACCCCCTCTCCTAACTACCACACCACACCAACGGGAGGATGTTTCATCTCGACAGATTTAACGTGCATCGCTTCCCTACACGGCGGGTCGTTAGTGGTACTGGGCTCGAACTCGTGACAAGGCAAGCCACGATCCGATACCCATACCACTCGGCTATCGCGGCCACATGGTACATTGAAAAATAAGTGATTATTTTCAACAATAAAAAAAATTGCGACCTTTCACACCTATTTTGCTTTTTCTTCAAGCACGTTTCCCACATGGGATGATTTTCAATATTCGTATAGTGTCTGGTTTCATATACTGCATGGATCGCATTCGGTTTTCGGTTATCCGAACAATCGCATAGCCGAACGGTGTCCGGTCCCAATAGATTCGGATAAACGACGTTCTACTCTATAGTGAACTGGAGAAAATCAATTTAAGATAGATTTATAAATAATAACTTCTTCCAATTCGCTAATATTATTTTTCACAATTGTCTATGATTGCACTTGATCTTTGCTAGTTAATACGAAATATGTTGAATGTTGGAGTGTAGATAATGTGTTCAGAGTAAAATAATTAAAGACTGACCCAATGGATGAAAGCAGATTACGATGATCTTAATTTCAGAATCCTTTCAAAAGCAAAAAGGCTTTTCTCACCTATCGAAGCAATCCCATAAAGCCACTGGCTAGGTTTCTTTTCCTACCTCTTATCTGAGTTTTGTTTCATGTACGCATTTCTTAACTAAGTTAACTGGAAAGAGGATTAGCAGGATATTATGTTGAATCACTTTACATAAAGTTTTCACATTTGTTGTTTGTATTCAACTGAGGTTGATTTTTAAAAGTTAGGGGAGTTTGAAGTTTACTCTGGAATCCGTTGTGTGAAAAGTGTAGCCAAACCGCTACACCCTGTCTTCTGATTATGCTACGAGGTATCAAATACGTTATCAATAACTAATTGTTCATTAAATACTCATCTATCGCTTGATTTAATTTGATTTTTTTATGAATACTGCTCTCTAAAATAAAGCGATAACTATTGATGACGTACCTCATAATTTTAATGAATGTGACGTGACGACACCCAAACTGGCACCACACTTTCCTTATGCCACATCATGCCTTGGCCGCGGTAGCCGAGTGGTATAGGCATCGGATCGTGGCTGGCTTTGTCACGAGTTCGAGCCCAGTACCACTAAAGACCCGCCGTGTAGGGCAGCGATGCACGCTAAATCTGTCGAGAGCTGAAACGTCCTCCCGTTGGTGTGGTGTGGTAGTTAGGAGAGGGGGGTGCCAGCTCAGGTGTCGTCCACGTCACTTGACCATGGTTCAAAATTACGTGGTCCGTCGCCAAAAGCCCTCGTGCAGCTGAACAGTGCGACGTTAATCTTCACTCACTCACTCGCCACATCATGCCAACGTCAGAACTTGGAGCCTCGATGGATTTAACGTACGTGACTGGTCCTCATCCATTGTAAATACTTGCGGGGGTTCACCTATGTGAAGGCCTGTTTTCTAAGCATTCTTATGGAATTTTTTTTTTGTTGACGAACAGTAAAAAGATGGAACTTTTAAGTTTTTTTTTTATCATTTATTTATGTATTTTAAGAGTATATGTATATAAATGTTAGCCAAAAATATCCAATAGAACGTGAGTTATAAGCGCTCTGAGCACACTCGCCTCGAAAAAAAAATGGGCGTTCACTTTCTCCACGATTTCGGTTGATTGGCGTATCCGAAATTTAAAAAATTAACGGCGGTTTAATCTATAAGTTTAAATGAACTGCATTTAATTGAAAATATCAAAAATTGGATTTTTGGTAGACTTCTGAAGAGAAAAAGTTTCGAATTTAATGGGGATTTTTTTTGTTATGTTTTTGTTATAAAAAATATAAATATTTTGAATTTTGGATTGATCGTAGTCATTTGGTGCGTATATTTGTGCTGAGTCTACCCTATAAATGTGAAGTCATTCGGTCAAACCGTTCTTGAGAGATGATGGAGGAAAGTTTAAAAAAAACACAGTTTTTTGAGAAAAACGTTTAGTTTCAAGTTCGATTAAAACAATGGAAATCTTAACTTAGCGCTACGAACAGCTGCGTTTATATAACACCTGCTTCTTTAGAATGACTTAGAATTTTAAAAAAATCACTTTACCGCTGTATTCTATACTTGTTAAGGAAGCAATTTATATGAAAAAAATTTTTTTTTTTATTTTATGAAACTATCACATGGGTGGACCCCTTGAAGTGAAATTGATTTTTAAATTTTTCTGAGGTAGTGCTCGCTCAGTGTTTGTAATTGGACCTGAAAGTTCATGACGTGGTGTGAAATTTAGGAGAGGTAGACAACGTATCTCACCTGTCGTTTTTGTTATCGGATCGTGGCTCAGATTGTGTTGTGTGTGTGTATTGAATACTTTCTTTTATTTATCTCTGACAAATGTATTTTTTTCGGGGGCTACGGTAGCCGAGTGGTCATGGTCACGAGTTCGTAGCCAGCGAGTCGTGAGTTCGGGTGTACCTCGTCGACGCCTAAACTATCCTTCCGCTTTCACATCCGTGCTACATCTTGAGGAATTTATCCATAGATTTAATGTGCATTCACTCCTGCTGCACAACCTAATTATAGTGTTTAACATAGCCTAATGCAAGGTGCCCCTTGTTCTGGAATCCTAATTATCTCTTTAGTATAGTCAGGACTCGAACCCGTGGCTGACATTGCCACGTGACTGAAAGATTGCCTGTTTCAAGTTTTAAGCCGTAATTATTCGGTTACCGCAGTCTTATCCTTTATATTGCTCCAGTGCAATGTAAATCCAAAAGTAAACAATGTCATAACCGAACAGAATTCAAAATTACGATAACCGTTACGATTACGAAGTACCAAATGTGGCTTCAGCATTTGGCGGTAAGAAGAAATTCGTCGCCAATTGCGTGATGTCAACATAATCGGACCAATTGATAGAATGGCGATAGAACACGGCCCCTAAACTCGCGCGACCTTGTTGTGGCAATAATTCTCTTATGGTCTGGACGTGTTGAGGAGCTCAAGGGTTGTTCACCCTCGGTTATGGACGATCGATTCCTCTTCGCGCCACTGCTCCACATAACATGCCATAGAGAGGCTCTCCCAACTTGACGTGGTTTTTTCATTGATAAATTCTATTTGCTTTTCTTTTCTTGGATCCATGTGCCGACAATTGAAAAGAGAAGAGTGTTTTTGAACCTATTCTGTTTTTAAAATTTAAGACCTTTTTTTTTGTCAATATCTTTTGTATGGATGCTCATAGTAAAACTAAATAAAAAATTCTTGCTGGCATTTTAAAACCTGAAATCATTATCACACAGATTGTCTTTCTCTAATTTTGTCCACATCAATTGCAGTTAATATTTAACTGCCTAATTATATTATATTTATTAATTAGACATGTCTTAGTCTTCTTTCATATTCTGGGACTCTAATACTGCAGCTTGACTTAATGCTAACCAATTACTTGATACTGAAGCTAAATGTTATTTATTATTTCGCCTGATGCCACCTGATCTCGACTGCGTCAGATCCAGGCCCACGAAAATCATCATGACAAGGGGCTGGATGTACGTCTGGCGTTGGCCGTAACCTTGGAGCACCATTGTAACAGTAAGATTTAGCTCAGTCCCACCCAAATTTTGAGGGTGAACACCCTGGAGGAGTCAGGGCCTCCCACCTCTCTTCAACTTCCACCAATCTCATCAGAGGACTTGCGACTCGACGGCTACGTAAAGTAGCTCTATGCCGCTAAGGCACTTCAAACATCCAAGCCTTCTCCGGGATTCAAACCCAGGCCTTGCTGCACAGCACTCAACTTCGCTAACTACTATACCAGTTGGGTGACTATTATTTCGTGAAAATGCACAAGGGAGAAAATTTTAAATTCCAACCTCTGCACAAAACGTTCTTACCAAAGGCAACGAAAAACATGAACAAATGTAATAGTATTACAGCACTTGTTGATTTTACTGCTATCTTTGTTTGATATTACACAGTCCTCGTGTAGCTTCAAAGTGCAATAGAGCGTCGTTTTTCCAAACGTTTATTAAAACCGGACCAGTTTTTTTTTTTTTGTTGTCAACTACATGTAGTGTAAATGAATGTTTTCGAGCAGTGCAATGCTCAACTATTGTTCCGTGTGAGGCCAAAAGTGACGGGAAAACCCAAGGTCAGGGATATTTGGGGAATTTCAGTTTTGTGATTTGGAATAAGCTTTGGCCAGATTTAGAAGGCGTTGCTTGTTACAATTCACGCCTGTTTTTACAAATATTGAAGTTAATTATTTTTATAACTATATTATACCAATTATAGTTTCTTTTTGAAATTTTATTCCGTTGAAGTATTTTTTCTCTTAGCCCCAAACTGTTATTTTCAAAACTTTGCTCAGAACAGTTTAAATATGTTGTGGTAGGAAATCGTAAGGTGAGATGACAACTCATTTGTCAACCTTGTCTCGTCTGATCATGTGTGCTTTCCCTTTTGTATGTCAATTTGGCAAGAGAAAGAAAGATTTCCAGGTCTTTACAATTTTAGCTAAATCGTAAATATTCATTTTGCATTTGAAAAACTTTTTAATAATAAATTCTTTTCCTAGATTTCATTGTATCCGCTCCCCCTTGCGCTACATTTTCTGCACTGACCCGATTCTGTGCCCTTGGGTAAGTGCCTTCCTTACCCGAGTTGTGGTGCTCGGTTTTCACACGAGCTCGCGTCTGCGCAAATGAAATTTCCCACTGTGGTCAAGGTCAGAGATGGGAATGGTTCTCTCCCCAGCAAATGGGTCGTTACTGCTCGTTCTTATTCCATCTGCCAAATGAGTTCCCATTCCCATTTTGCCATTTGTGGAAACGAACTGTTCCTCTTCGAATTTCCAATTTGGGATCTTCGGCCGTTGATTGGTGGAGGAGGATTGAATTGTTCCACCACATAGTAATACTGCGGGATAAGGTTAAGAACTTTTTTACTGGGTCTTTCTTTCTCGTGAAACTTCGGTTAATTGCCATTATGTGTTCTTTTTTTTTCAGAGCTGGATTTTTTAAAGGAGATATTTCGCGTTCCAGTTATAATATTCACTTTATTATTCTTCATTTCTTTCACAAATGGATGTGAGTGTGAATTAAATAGTTAGAAAAGGAGTTTAAGTATTACTGTAGATAAAATAAAGATAAAAAAGCTTAATTTTTATTATTCTTAATATTTCTTTACATCTTCACACATTTCTAGCGTTTCTTGGCTGTTTAAATAATGCCATTTGAGTTGTCGTATCTGCGACCCTGAAATGGTTTCTCAGAATAAAGAAAAAATCGCTTTGCATAAGATCGGTAGAATAAGTTAGATGTGGCAAAATTTCAATGCCATATAGTTTTGATTCCTTGACCGCACCTCAAGGTGGTACATTCTTAGCAAGGAACGCACGAATGTACGGATTTACACTGCGTCATTTCTTAATGAAAGCACGACAAAATTTGATCAGCAGTGTGCAGTAATACATTCTGATGATGGTTTGACGCTTCTGCAGGGGGTCTCTGGAGTTAGCTCAACGACAATCCCAAAAAACTAGGGCTGCATGAATTACATGACCTTTTTTGCAGCCGATTACATCGTAGTATTCTTCAGGACATGTGTCCCTGCATCATACTGATGCATCCAAGTTTCATCCATAATTACCAAGCAACCAAAAAAGTCCTCTTGCTCCAAAAAATTCAACATCTCTCTTGACAAGTTGTTACTGAAAAGAAGTTTATTAATTTTGTAACTCAACATGCTGACACCTTTGACATTGTGTTGAACTCTTTTCGTGCAAATTGTAAACAGCAAAGGAGAATAAAGACGCTTAATGACTAGCTCGAATGGGAATTCCTTTTCGTCCCAGTTGATAAGAGAATTAGTTATATTAACGACGCAAGAAAAAACAACCCCAGGGCTCTTGGCGACGGACGTTGTAATTTTGAACTTCCGTCAAATGACGAGGGCGACACCTGAGCTGGCATCCCTCTCTTAAATACCACGCCACACTAACGGGAGGACATAGAGTCTCGACAGATTTAACGTGCAGCGGCCCCTGTAGCGAATTGTAAACGAAGCAATGTCCATAATTATTTCGAACGAAAGGAGTGTGTATCCGGGCGAATTAGTTAAGACAGTCCACAATAATTCCATGAGATAATTTAGGTATAATAATGTTTAATTAGATACGAATTGCCGCGATACGGCTTACATCCTACGATACAAGTTACACACACACACTCTCACGATCTTTACAATTTTAATACAGATGTGCGCACACCAGCGCCCTCGCGTGGTCAATATTTCGGCACAGCCCCCTCTATTCGGCGGGTCTTCATTGCCCCCAGCTGAAGGTTATTACACACTCTGGCCACCAGTAACGGATAATATTAGCCCCCCTGTAAAGTCAGGCTTTGGGCCCCCTAGAATCCTGATGCGGGGGTCTACGTTACGCCACTGCAGGCCACGAGTTCGTGACCATAACCATTAGGCTACCGCCGTCACTTTTAATTTTGAGAAAAATGGTATGCACGAAGACTTGTCAATAATTTTTAATTAACTGGCTTATCAATTATGGGATTTATTAATACTTCACTAAAATATCAAAATGTAACAATGCCTTAGCAGACTGAAATTGATTGTTCATCAATATCCTAAATATTACAAGTATTTTCTGATTCCATAAAAGTTATAACAGTACGTTATAGAATTTTTGAACCGACTCTCAATAGGCCATCCCGAAGCAGTTATGTATGTTACGTGTTAATAATCTATTCCTCTTATGCGTGGACCTCTCCTCTCACCTTAACACCAGAAGTGTAAATGTTGGATTCTTTCCTCGGCCTTTGATGAATCATCGTGTGTGAAGTTACTTTCTTTTCCTTGGATCAATATTCCTCGACCCTCGAGGGGGTTGGCAGAATAATGCTCTCTTTCCCTCTCGTATTCGCCAAAAGCGACGCAATTCCTTTTCTTTTTCCCCATCTATCTAGTTTGGATTACGTGTCATTGGAATGAATGCCTTTGCTGGAAGATCGAAATGTGTGAAAAGTTTTGATTGTTTGGGATATAGTGAAAAGGAAGAGGGAGGAATCCAATAAAATGTATAAATTGCTAAAATATGCTTCCATTGTGTGTATATGAAAAAAAAAATTCCATTCGAAATAAAAATTTTGCTTAGAAGTTTGAAATGGATATTTTTTATTCGTTGTTCTTCGTGTATATTTTCTCAAGTTCAACTTTTGAGTTTGGGGCTGAGTGATTGTTTATTAATGTTTCAGTCCAAAGCAGCGATACTCAATCTGCGGCTTAACTCTCTTTCCTATCTTGCAAGCGAAAAATATTCGAAGAAAATATATCTTTCGAGACGATTGGGAGGTTGGCAGTATTGTAGTGAAAAACAAACATGGATCAGTAATCGTTTGATTTGTCACGAAAGTGCTGTATTTAAAAAATACCAATAAACATGAATCATTCAATGTCACTTTTCCTCAAAGATCTCTTTCTAGAGGTGATCAATAGGCTTCCTTGAATAACCTTTACAACAGCAAAAAAGTGTTTTGTCAGTGGTAATATCACAGCGGTAACAAAGACACACACACACACAAACCATGAAGTTTGTTATATTATTGTTAACCTTATGAAACCATTTACTGATGCAGACATTGTGAAGGAGTTTTTCGTAAATGCTTGTAATTCACAGCGTTAGTGATAAAAAAAAATATAAAAAAATAATAGTTGAATAAAGCAAAACAGGAGTCATAGTATTCTGATCAATTTTCCACATTTTAAATTTCCAATGTTATCTTGGTTTTACAGCATTTCTCACTCCCCATTAATCCTCATGACGCGGCCCGCGTAAAATAGCTGACATATATATGTGACCCAGCAGAAAAAAATGTTGAATATCCCTGCTCTAAAGCACCACCGTGGGCCCAGGTCCGTGGTTCAAATGGTACTGGGCTTCCCAAGTAGGGATGGCGATTCTTTCCGAAAAAGATCGATTTTTATATCGATTCGAATCGTAACCTGATGAATCGCTTCACAAAAAAATCGATTTTTTTTTAATGTTTGCATTTACAATGTAAATATAAATCCATTTTATGAAAAACAAGAAAGATACAATAATAAACGAGCCCTTATTAAATTTTTTAGTTCAGGGAATTCGACAATTACAGTTATTTTTATTACCATATCAAAGTATTAGGTATAAGACATTTATTTCCTAAATGTATTTGTTACATTAAAAAGTTTAGAAAATAGATAATATATAGCTTACTGTTCCCAATGCTTAATATCTAAGCTTTTTAAAAACAACAGTTTGTCAAGTCTACTGGGATCCAAGCGGCTCCGCTCAATCGCTTGCGATGCTGCCGGCAATTGGAAAAGGTGCTCACAAGGAACAGATGATCCCTCGATACTCATATACATCATGACTATTGAGTGAACGAGATGATAAATAGAATTTTTTTTTGTAGTTGTTTTTCTTGCCACTAAAGTATAGATAGTACATTTAACTAATAATATTTTAAAGATAGTACATTCAACTAATTGTTTATAATTTTATGATTTTGACCAAAACAGAAAAAAATCTAAGTCGATTTTCTAAGAGGAAATATCGATTCACTGAATCGATTCAGTGCTACATATCGATTTAAAAAATCGCTGTTTTTTGTGCCCGAGAAATCGATTTCTCGATTAATTGATCTCAGATCTCCATCCCTAATATATATGCGATCCAGCAGAGAAAAAGGTTAAGTATCCCTTTAAGATTGATTGATAGAATATTAACGTCGCACTGTTCAGCTACACGAAAGCTTTTGGCGACGAACCACGTAATTTTGAACCATGGTCAAGTGACGTAGACGACACCTGAGCTGGCACCCCCTCTCCTAACTACCACACCACACCAACGGGAGGACGTTTCAGCTCTCGACAGGTTTAACGTGCATCGCTGCCCTACACAGCGGGTTTTTAGTGGTACCCGGCTCGAACTCGTGACAAGGCAAGCCACGATCCGATACATATACCACTCGGCTACCGCGGCCACAGTATCCCTTTAAGGCTGTTTTCGGTCAATGTTAAAGGATAGGGATGAAACGGCAAAGACATTTGTGGGCAGGAAAAAGCTCCAATAATAATAAAATTTTTTATGGATATAAAGAAAATAATTGTTTAAAGGATAGTGTTTCTTGAATTTTGATTTTTGGAAAATTACACAGTTTTCAGCATTTTTGCAAAATGGTGACTTTCTATGTTAAAGTATAGGAGGTGGAAACGCAAAAGACATTTTAACAGAAAAAAATTTTTTTTTAGAGTAGAATTAAATAGTATATAAGAAAGCAAGCTTCCCTCTTTGGACTAGTGTAGCCAGAATTAGGTTTTATGTTTTTCTTAATTAACTTTTTAAAATTTTAAGTTCAAATTATTTTTGGCGTAGTTAGGACTATTCAAACAGATGGCACCACCATCGTTTGAAAAGCGAATTTATTCTTGGCTACGAATACTTATTTTTGGCGATATCTTTCTATTTTGTAACTTTTGGACAATGGAAAAGGTTTATGATGTACAGAGATTTACCATCTCAAATCTGACGAACTTTCCGATTTAGGAAAGTGCATGTGTGCTTTTAAAAAAATCGTTTATAATTATACCTTAGATTTTTTTTTGTCATTGAAGGAATGGAAATTTAAATTCTTTAATATTCACTTTATTTTCGGAATTAACTCACAATGTTACTACTCCTTACTCAAATTAAAATTTTAATCTAGTTATTGTAATGCAATTATTATTATTATATTATTATTTTCTTTTTAATTAACAAAAAAAATTTCCCATCGATTTTATATTTGACGTAAAACTTTACCATAAACCATTGGAACAATTATTAACACAAAATATTGTTTTCTAATTTAATTAACAGAAACTTATTTTTTCAATTAATTATGTTCAGATTCTAAGCCGCACCCCAAATTCTCAGCACATTTTTGTGAAAAAAATAGTGTAAAATATATTATCGATATATGATATATTTACGGAATGAAAAGTGGCTGCGATACCCTAGTGGTCAAGGTAACGTACTCGTGGCTGGCGTATTATGAGTTCGAGCCTAGTACCGCTGAAATTCTGTCGTGTAGGGGGAGCGATGAACGTTAAATCTGAGAGCTCAAACGTCCTCTCATTGGTGTGGTAGTTAGAGATGGGAGGTGCAAGCTCAGGTGTCGTCCTCGTCACTTGACTATGGTTCAAAGTTACGAGGTCCGTCACCAAAAGCCCTCGTGTAGCTGATCAATATGACGTTTTATATTCAATCATTAACTAAACGAAATAAAAAAAAATAATAAAGGTGAATTAATAAAAAGTGAATAATTAATTTACTTTACCAGCATTAAAAACTTTTTCAGTCTTCGAATCTAAGCTGCACCAGAATTTTTGTAGCCTAAGCATCGGGAAAAAAGTGCGGCTTAGATTCGAATAAATATGGCAATATCGCGATTTTAAAGTCTCTCTATCTTTAAATTTTTTGCCTTCTTTTCTATTAAAAAATACTGTCTGGCATTTTCTATCATTGAACATTTTCAATAACTTGATCAAGTTCTTGACTAAATTTTAACATAATAGAAGTTGGGATTTTCTTTGCGCATTACATTTTACACATATAAAATTTAGAATTAATGTTAATTCAAATTTTATCCATTTTAGTTAAATGTATGATAAAAAATTTTAAGTAGTAAAATTTTATTATGAATTCTTTTATGGAAAAAGAAATATGTTGGGCATTACGATATGAACATATGTTTATTGCTCATTGGAGTTTTTATTTTATTATAATTAAAATATTGATTTTTATTACTAGTTCATTTTTGAATTAGAAAGTAAAGCATTCAGAAAAAGATATATATCTGCTGAATAAACTTTTAAAAACACTAATTTTTAAAAAATTTAAACTTAATTTTCTAAATAATTAAACGGTGTTTTCATTTTTAAACCCCACGATGTATAATATCTCATGGGTCAGAGGGGACCGGAAAACACTTGTTGGTCCGAAGTCTTTAGGAAAGAAAAGTACAAAAAAGCAATAAAAGTTTCCAATTTCTTTCTTATGTACTAAAACAGAAAGAGAGGAAGAATAATTTATTTGGATTCCCATAGAATGAAACTATTATTTTGTTACCAAATACAAAAATTAAACAATAATGCAATTTTCTTTGATTTAAATATAATGTTAACTTCCAAATTGAAAAATTGTTATTGACATATATTCATTAAATAAACATAAATTTCTTAGAAAAAATAAAGGCAATGTTTATATATTATATGCTTGATTAATTGTGCTTGATAATTAATTGCCAGCTTATAATGATATTTTAATCCTCTAAAGTTACAAAAGTAAATTTTTTAATTTCAAAATATCTTTCTTTCTTTCTTCCTTTTTTTTTTTTTTTTTTTGTTTTTTTTTGCTGAACATGAAATAATTTTTTGTAATGCTTATTTTCATTTACGTACCATTTCTTATAAAAATATTTTTGAATCTGAAAAATATTTTATATGTAAAATAATGGTCAAAACCATAATTAACCAGTTTTTTAATGAAATAGCTGCATACTATCTTAGAAAAATATCAAAATTGATAACCTTTAACTTTTTTAACATTTATATATATATATATATATATATATATATATATATATATATATATATATATATATATATATATATATATATATATATATATATATATATATATATATATATATATATAACTACTTTTTTAAAGAAAATTCTATTCAAAATTGTTTCCCTTAAACCTTTAATAATGTAATACAGGTGTAAGTGTATACCTAATTGGAAATTTCTGAAACATTTTTTTTTGTACATAAGAACTTTATTTTGTAATACTTTTAGAAACATTTATTATTCCATTATAAAAGAATATTAAATCGTTTTTCTTTATATGTAGTGCCTACTAGATTGTGAACATTCCATTGTTTACTGTACCGGGACCAACAAAACAAATTTATTCACGTTAATACATTGCTTTTGCACAACTAAATCGTTTTGTAATGGAAAATGCAACTTTTTTTATTTGTGGATAAAAACACCTATAATCAAGGAGAGCGAACAACTTATTGACAATCTAAAAGACATTTGACGGTAAAATCTATATTAAAACAAGAACAGCTCCTAAAATTTAGATTGCAAAATACATAGGATTTTTCCATAGTTAGAAATGAATAAAGCATTCATAACAAATTATCAGAATCCATGAGTCGAAAAAGTAAGAAAGCCATTTTAGATCTCTCTCATGGTCAAGATTCAACACTATTTTACTCCCCGCCCCCAAAAGAACTGTTTTCGTTTCACAGTCGTAAAGACTGTGGCCCTCTTCCCTTGCAGAGAAAGGGGGGATTCTATTGAAGGAAGTGCGCTACACACACAGAGAGAAATTTTTTTTTTCTTGCCTTTTTCGAAATCAACCAAAAGCGGAGAGCAGAGTGCACACGATCTTCTCTTTTCAAACAATCAAATCTCACCAGCAATGACATCCAATAATTCACAAAATAGCTATAAATTTATGTTTCGAGATATCTTTCCGATTTTTCGAAATTTCGCAATTGTCCATAATTCTGGAGATCTTCGTATAATAAGGACCATTATAAATTTATCATCTTCCATGCTCTCAATAATTGACACATTTGTTGAGTAATTCAGGTACCACTGAGAATTGTACCTCTCGTGAAATAGGTTGCCAACCCCTGTTCTATTGTATAAAAGTAAAATTGTATCACACTGTTTGTTCATTAAAACGTGAAATTTAATTTTCATTGCTTTAAATCCACCTATTCTTCCTTTAAAAATCACTTGTTCAGGAAAAATTAAACAGTTTCGTTCTGTACATCATTTATCTAGAGAATTGATCGACAAACTGTGTTCCACGAGTCCCAATAAAAAAAAAAATGGGAAAGAAAAATTACAAATATGTATGCAAAATGGATTTATGTTCTCATGAAATTCTGGTTAGCACAATTATCTAAAGATCTTTTTAACTTTTATTGTAATATAATAAATGAATTTTAAAACTTTATTTTATGCAGTAGATTGTGAATATACTATTATTTGCTATCCCGAGTTCCACGAAGTAATTTTATACTAGTTAGAGTACAATATTTTGAAACCTTTTACATTTGTGGGGGAAAAAAACACCTATAATGAAGAAGATAAAAAAAATTTATCGACATATGAACAGATTCGATGCTAAAATTTAAATTTAAGCTAGAAGACCTATATCTTAGGTTACCAATTCATGCCATATACGCAGAATTTCTCACACAGCTATGAACATTTTCATGCCATTCACAAAAATGTATTTAGAAAGTGAAAAATATTTTTAACGCGATAGGCAACAAATACAAAAACGAATTGAACACGGAATATGAAATGCTACTGCAGATAATTTCAAAAACTTATACGTCGATAGTTTGTGTAAAAAATTGTGAACACATATCTCAGTTACTAAGTATAATGCATGCGTAGGTGACATTTGGGTCACAAATTTATATTATCAATGAGTAAATAACATTAAAATTACATCATAAAATTTTTTAATAAAAAATATAATATTTTTTTAAAATTGTCTTTACATATAATATCAAAAATATGTTTATCTATATACTTTAAATATTATTTTAAGATATATTCCCTTCAGCGAGGAAGGGGATTCCTCGAAAACATGTTACAGTTCTGGGGATTCAAAGAGTTGAAAAAGTTTGACGATTGACCAATGTCCAGAAATGAAAAGTCTTTCATGGTCAAGATTCATGCTTTAACCCCTCCCCGAAAAAAAAAAAAAAAGAGCTAACATTTATTTTACCAGTTTTTGACTCTCACCCCTCTCTTCGCCCCCGCGTGTTCCCTTTCGCTGAAGGGAAGAATTTCATTGAAAAGGTTAGAAGAAATTTATTGCCCATCTTGGGAGTCTTTGAGACAAATATTTGTGCCAAAAATTTCGCAATAGCCAACGCCATCTAGATGTCATGTAAGGTGTTAAACTAATGGCCGGCCATCACCTTAAGAAAAGGTAAGCAACGCCGTGGGCCCAGGTCCGTAGTTCAAATGGTACTGGGCCTCCCAAAAGGAGCATTAAATTATATCTATTTTGTTTGCGGTGGTGTGTTTCTCTCGGCTTTGTGCGACTTTCCAATGGAAATCACTTTATATTCATTTTTCGGTGTAACTTTATTGTACTCTGAAGACATACTTAAATACAATTAAATTAAAACATTCAGCGTCTCTTCCTTTCAGAGGGCAGTGGTAAAATAATCAAACGTTGACCGATCCACGGCACTCTGGAGTTCCACAAGCTGTTGGTGATTGTGTGGGAACTCGTAATTGTGAGGGAGGGAGAGATATATTAACGTCGCACTGCAAAGTTACAAGAGAGGTATTGGTGACGGACCTCGTAATTTTGAATCTTGATCAGGTGACGACAACGGCAACTGTGCTGGCACCCCGTCCTCCTGACTCCCACACCACACCAAGGGGGGGTCGTTTGAGCTCTCGACAGATTTAGCGTGCATCGCTCCCCTACACGGTGGGTCTTTAGTGGTACTGGGCTCGAACTCGTGACAAGCCAGCCACGATCCAATACCTTGACCACTAGGCTACCGCGCCTCTCGTGTAGCTTCAAAGTACGTTAATAGGCAAGTCAGTCAATCGCTTGATATTAGGGAACGAGTGTTTGTTAACGTCTCACTATAAAGCAGCACAAGGGCTATTGGTGACGGACCTCGTCATTTTGAACCATGATCAAGTGACGTGGACGACCCCCAAGTTGTCAACCCACTCTATAAACTACCACACCATGCCCACAGGAAGACTTAGAGCCAGGACATATTTAATGTGAATCAGTCCCTCTACACGGCTGATCTTCATCGGCGCGAGGTTCGAATTCCTGACACGCCAGCCACGAGTCCGTGACCTTGACTATTAAGCTACCGTATTTTTTTTCGAAACTGGGTCGATCTATGGATGTGAAAATGTTATATTTAAGTAAAAACAAAACATAATTTAAATGCAGTTTTTCATTTATTTATTTTTGACTGATTTCTAAGCACGAAAAGAATTTTTGTGTGCATAAAATATTGAATTAAATATGCATGAGAATCACAAAAATAATTTTTATTAGTAGAACATCCAGCCCCTCCTTGTTGAATCGGGACATACCATAAAGTATTGAGTGGAGGAAGACTGTCTCGCTTTAGACGTCATTCATTAATGCTTAATGAGTATTGTTTCCGCGTAATTAAATGCGTGCGCGGATGATGTCATTCATTAACACCCAAACGGAAACCGATGTCTTCCTTCTTAATGGGATGGTCGTCACCTTATTAAAAGCACCCACCCTTTTGCGGTTTCCTTCTATTTTAAGTTTAGATGATTGTTTTAGGAAATTACAAGTTTTTGTAGTTGGGAAAGCTCGTGCGCTAAATTAGGTCTTTTAATTGTAGTGAGCTAGGTTATATAGGCGTGCTTTATTTTTTGCCCCTTTAAGCCTTTTTAACTTGTGCGATCGAGTTAATTCGATCGCGTTAAACTAGCAAAGCTGTGCACAGACGAGATAATTCGTGCGGAGTCGTTTTTTATGCTGCTGTGATTTAATAATATAAGCGATTGTCGTCTGCACTTGTTAGACTGACTGTAATCCGTTATCGTGAGTTCGTAAATTTAGATAAAATTTTTAGTAAATTTAGATAAATATTATTAAAAAGTATTCTTTCGTGTGCTTGACATCAGCATTTGGAATGAATATGTTTTGCATAAAAAAATTGAGGGGAAAAAATTTTTGTTTTCAGAAGCAAATCAGTAGAAATTGTTTCAGAACAAGCTATAGTGGGAAAAAAAATCAGTAGACCTAAATCTTTCTCATTTTCCCAGTTTTGTGTTCCACCAACATAAAAAAAAAAGAAGCCCCCTTAGAGATGTTGAGCTAAAAGGGGATAGCAAAGGAAAAATGAAAAGAATCGTTCACATGTGTAATAATTGCAATGTTGGGTATGTGCTTACCAAATGCATGCGACAAAAGAAAATCTTGAATATTTTTAAATAAATATTATTATTATTATTATTATCTCTGTTTAAAAAGTACAAATATTTTTATTGAAACAAATACGGTTTCCCCCCCCGAAAGAGCTATTCGAAAAGAAAGATAGTAAAAGTCGATGAATGTGCAAAATTGCAATATTCGGCTCCTATGTGCAATGGGGATCAAAATTCAAAATTGAAATAAAAAGTTTGATTGATATTTTATATTTGCCGATACAAGATTCTAAAATGAGTTTTCTTAAATAAAAAAAATGTAGTTTTTTCCCCGTTTTTCTCCCCCCACCCTTCCCGTTCAAAATAAGTGTGCGTTAAAGGGCTAATTCTTTAACAATACAGAAGTATAGCTGTGAAACAAATATTGATTAATGGTAGAGTAATGATTTAAGAATTACTGTAGGCTAACGTAGGAGCCCAATTTTCGTCGATCGCGAGGCTAATTTGTCGATCACACACTGAACAGACTGCATGAAGAAAAAATAAATAAACAATTCTTCGCAATGCCTGTGAAATGGGAAAAGGTGATCTAAAATACAAAAAAGTTGTCCACCTTTACTGTAGAGAGTTTTCACGCGTGCTTCCCTCAATAAACCTCCGGAGTTTAGGACGTTGTTTGGTATGAGGTCCTCTTGTGAAGAATCCGTTATAGGCATTACTATTTAAATCAGAGGGGTCCAACACGCGGACCGCATGTGGCCCGCCAGTACGTAAGTTGCGGCCCGCCGAAATTTTTAAATATCAGATTTTTAAAGTGTGTGTTTTCTTTTGAAATTTATTTGAGGGGAAATTTATATATATACACAATATATATTTACCTGTTCTTGTTTTAAAATAATTTTTTTTTTATAGTAGGAATGTCCTTTAGTTTAAAATAGATTTATATTTTATCAAACAGTTACATATTTGATTTTACTATAGTAAATTACTTTTTTAATAAATTTCGAATTGCATTATGCATATCCTTTACTATGGATGGTACATGATTCTTTATGTGTGCGACTTTCGTTTCTCCTCCTCCTTTTCTGTTTTGGAGTGCCGAAAAAGCAAGAGGCAATCAGAGATGTTTTTAAAGTTAAAATGATACTTAGGGTTCGCAAAAAAGTAGGCTCATTGTATGGAATGCTTCTTATAAATATTTTCGTTTTAGGGTGTGCAATCAAAACATACCATTGATCTATAAGTCCTAACCCCCCCCCCCTACTGTTTAAACGTTTGAAAAAAAAATTATATTAGCTTCTATTATTTGAAAGTGGTTAATCTCTGTTGTTTCTTGTTATTTAATTGATTTATTTTTGTTGAATACAACATTGCGAATCATACTTAATGATATTGTTTCCCTTCTGTTTCTCTGTGATACACAAATTACGTGGTTCGTCGCCAAAAGCCCTCGTGTAGCTGAACAGTGCGACGTTAATATTCAATCAATCAATCAATCTCTGTGATACACAACAGAAACGTATGTCCCTACTATAAAAATATTCTGGACAAGACTGACCTACTTAATAAAGAGTAATACATGGTTTTGTATCTTGCAGTTGAGCTCCGATTGAAAGAAAATGTACTACCGTGCCATCTATCATCGCTCAGAGAAACTACGTCTCTGTTGTGGTAAAATATTTCACCGCGACTTACTGTGGCTTTTAAGTCGTTATGAAATAACATTTTACTGTCCCTTTTTTAAAAAAAATAAACAATTCTTCAAAATTGTGATATATAGAGTGAAATAAGAACTGCCGATTGTGGTTTAGAACAATGAGATTCGTTGCCAGTACTGCTTGGGTAACTTTAACTTACCACTATTTCGACGAATAATTCTTTAAAATGAACTTTTATTTGTGTAACTACTTTCATACCATTCTACTATCATGTAACGATTTTTTGTTGTTGTTGTTTACTTAAAAAAATGTAATTGATGAAATTTTTTTAACGTCATACTGTAGTGGCGAATGAATACAAAATAGTATGTCATACCGGGCAATTAAGCGGTATGACAATCATCGCCAAAAGCCCTCGTGTAGCTGAACAGTGCGACGTTAATATTAACTAACTAACTAACTAACTAATTTTCTGACAATACTTAACCTAATAACCGCTTTGGATGTGGTAACCAAGAAGAGAATTCAATGGAGTACTATCGAATGAAGTATCACAGTGAGTGGATGTCGTCGAGTTAGTGTAACGCTTCTAGATTTTGAACAAAGACCTCATTCATCCATCCGAAATATGTGTTTATTAACTGTTAAAGCTCTTTTTTTTTTTTGTGGCTGAAATTGAGAACAATCTTTCAAATCCGTCTCGACTTTTTTTTATACTTTAATAGGATGTTCCACCCGATAACACTTGTTTAAAAATTTATGAATAATAACACATAATTACATTTAACGTATAGGAAAATTCCAAGGGAATTTTTTGTGTAATAAATATTAATGTAAAGATTGTTATTGTTTATCTTAAAGGAAAATATCATTTGTGTGAGATGTGACAGATCAACCGGAACAAAAGAATTATTCGTTATAAGAAAAGTAAATATACGATTGATGAAGTTTCATCCTTAAAAATAAAGTTCATGAATTGATAATAAATAATGCAAGCAGATGAAGTCTTGTAATTTTTTACCTTACTAACTTCAAAGGGATCCATGATCCTGTAACCCTTAGTACAGGGGTGGACAAATAGCAGCCCCCCAAAGAGTCTTTTTAGGCCTGCCAAGGCAGCTAGAAAATCTAAAATAGAGAAAATGTTCTCTATATTTTGATCGACATACATATTTGCGAGCGATGCTTTTCTTATGTGAGGATCAGCAAGAGTTAACATAGATGCAATTTGGTTGACTGTTTAACCCTTTATCTACCGCATTATGATTTACTGCAGTTTTTTTCATGCAATATTTTTTTTTGTATCACTGCATTGAAAAACTGTGAATTTCAACTGTAAATTTAATTATGTACACTGTTCACTTACAAAGATAGTCAATTCGTTTTCTAAGGTCTTCATTAACATAAAAAAAGACACTTATCTTTTGACATTAACTATTTTTTCGGAACAAAAATGATAATCTTCGCAATTATCTGAAAACGCCTTCAGATGGAAACGCAATTTCTGCTATAAAACTATTCGCCCTTCCCGCTAAAATTCTCATCATAGAGCCCATGCTGCCATATATCTTGGAAGAGTGGATTTCAAAGAATATTCCTGCTGAATATCATCAGAGTATTCGTAGAAATGGTTATAATTTTAAAGTACCGTCGGTAGATAAAGGGTTAATTTGCAGTCTGTGATGTGAATTCCACAAGCAATCTCACTCCTGATTTAAAAAACATTGTAGAAAAGTGTGATAGTGTAGGTTTATCTCATTAAACCGATTCTAAAATTAAATGTGCGTACAGCAACAGATAATATGAAATCAGCACAGTAAATAAATTGAATAAAACTACCACTATTTTATTTAACTAAAATTTATTCATTTTTATGGTGCAATTCATACCTTTTCTGAGATGCAATGTTAACTAATGAATGCAATCATTTTAAAACGGTACGGCCCTCCGCAGTGGCATAAGGGAGATATTAGGGCCCTCCTGCAAACTCAAGTTTTGGGCCCCAAGCCCAAATACGTACTTAGCGTCAGTCAAGTTTTGGACCCCTAGAGTCCGTGAAGTGAAATTCATTACTGTTTTTAAAAAATGTATAATCAATACAATTTATTAAACATTTTTTTAAAAATATTTTATAACATGCATTTGGAAAGTATGTTAGTGCGTATAGAAAACATTTAAAAAACTGTTCGACTAACCCAGTGCATTTTATAAGTAACTATTTGACCGTAAAAATAAAATTTTTAGATGTATTATATATATATATGATTAATGTAACTCTCCGTACCATAACAGAAAGCGAAAAGCGGATACTTTCTTTTTTTGCGTGTTGGAAGGTTGAATAAATATCACCGTTGGGTGCATTGTAAGGTGTGCGGCGATTCGTCATATGTCAGCCGCTTCCGGCTAACGCTTCCGCTCCTCGTCTTTTGTTTCCCAAAGATGGGCAATAAAAAAAAGTGTTTTCATTAAGGATGCGTGGGCGGATGATGGCCGTTTAAAAGGCGATGGAATGCGGCGTTCGATTGTATGGCTCGAACATGTGATCAAAGGCGAGAGCCGACGTAAGTCTTTTTTTCCCCTCTATATCAATGAATTTGTTGCCTTTTTATGTTTTGCGTTAAAATGTCTTGGGAGACATAGTTTAATAACTATCTCTGAAAGAATATTTTCTTTTTTTTTGTTTTGATTTAATAAGAGTTCTTAAACAATGGCGCACGCACAGTCTATTTTCATTAGAGGGGTTTGCATTTTTTTAAAAATACATGGGCAAAAGCTCTGAGGCTTAACTCTTTGGGGGTAAAAATTAAAAATCTCTTTGTGTATTTGTGGACATCAAGCTTAAGGGGTGTTGGAAAACTAAAATCTTATTTTTTTGACAATTTGAGATTTTTACATTTTCAAATTGTATAGATTTTAACCTTCCTAAAAATACCTTACTTGAACCTCTGGGGTATTTAGAAGCCCTTAAAACGTATTTTTAAATAATCGTTGAATTGGGGCCACGCCCATTTTAATGGTGAAAATTGTAAACAAATTACTTTGTTTTTGCTTAATAGTGTAACGACTGATATGAACCAAAACATGTATCTTTTATTTTAAATTGAGCCTGTTATTTTTTTATTTCCCAGCCGATTAGAAGTCTCACTGTATACTTTAAAATAAATTTATCTCAAAATGTAAATTTTAATGTGCGATGTACCTTTTCTGAGAAACTACTGTTCACAGGTATGTAAATTTTTTATGAATTATTTATAATGATGTCTAATATATACTAAAATGAGCTTTTTTTAAAACATTCAAAAATTTAATTTTTACAAATTTTTTAAGTAAAAAATGGGTTAAATTTCGCAATGTTTGATAAAATATTTCATAATTTATTAAAAAATTCAAAATTAGCTAAAAGCTCATTTTTAGTATAATAAGAGAGATGTACTTTAATAGTATGAAAAATTTCAAGCATGTACATAAAACAGATTTTGAGAAAAGGTACATCGAAAACAGCCAATTTAACATTGTCAGTATAGAGAGAGAGAGAGGTTTCCAACACCCCTTAATATTTCTTAGGTGTGAAAATGTTAAGGTTGGACTACCGGTGCAAGTGTTCACCTGGTTAGGCATAGGAACCTAGGTGAAAAACCTCTTAAGCCTAGTTCCTTGGTATGAGCTCTAAATTGAAAAGAAGGTGATAAGAATTGTTTTGTAGTTCGAACACATGATATTTTTTGGTATATCGGATTTCATTTTCGATTTCTGAACTGTTTTATGCGTGTATTGCTTTGTTATCAAGGCAGTGTTCCAATGACATGTTTTTTGCTTTTCAGATCCTTGCAGCTGTCGGTCATGAGAAACGTAAAGATCTCCGTGTTGGTTTGTGTGGTGTTCCTGACGTGCCTGTGCGACGCCGTCACAACTATCCCTTATCCACCCACAATGACAAAGCAGCCACCGCACGAACAGCTCTTCCAAGTCTCTCCCACTCAAGAGGAGCAGGACAAGCCCTTCATCTTGGAATGTGAAGCGAGAGGCAACCCAGAACCAGAGTAGGTTTTTAACCCTTCTCTTAACCAGATCGCAAATTAGGGTCAACTGTGTCTGTCCACTTAGCGGATTTTTTTATTACTCTTTGCTCATTATTCATTTTACCTTGATTTTTTATTTTTTCTCCCTTCTAACCATCGTTAAATATTTGGGTTTTTTTTTTTAAAAAAAAACAAGTAATATAAAAAAAATTTAATTCAATTTCTACGTAGATTGACAAAGAAAGTTTTATTTTAGCTAATTTTTATTAAATAGTTACAATTAATATAAATACGTATATACATAGGACTGAATCACAACATTAAGTGGTAATTAATTTTTATTAATTATCATTAAAGTATCGTATTGTCATCCAAAACAATCGTGTGTATAAAATTTCAGTTCAACTGAATGCTTTAAAACGTGAGGGGAAAAAACCTCCTCATGTTTTGACACAAGTCGCCAAGATGGTCGCTAAATCGCCAAAAATGATGCCAACGTGGCTGTATTTGTAATTCTTTGAATAATTAGTTTTAATCGATCCATTTTTATTAATTATAATTAAATTACTGTATTGCCATCCAAAATAATCATGTGTATAAAATTTTAGCTCAATGGAGCGCTTTAAAATGTATTTTATTAACGATTAAAAATTCCACCAAGTTAAATAAATAAATCGAGAGTGTGAGCTAATAGTAGGAATTGAAAAAGAAAGGGGTAAAAGAAGTACTGTCATATGTTTACTTTCCTACAACTGCACCACTTTTCTAACACAATTTTAACCGGAGGACCCATTGAGCCTCGGTAGGTTTAGCGTGCATCAGTTTTTCTACTCAGTTGGTCTTCAGGGGCACCAGGACTCGAACCCACGACACTCCTGCCACTGGCTCGTGATTATAACCACTAGTCTACTGCGGCCAGGGTCTTTTGTCGGTCTGGAAGGGAAGGATGTATTACATGAATGATAGCTTCCAATTCTTTACTTGTGGAATTGTCCTTAGGTTGGTAGTAATTGGATGCAGTGGATTTGATTTCAACTTATGTTGCATTAAGAAGCAACACGAGGACTATTGGCGACGTTCCTCGTGATTTTGAACTACAGGCAAGGGAAGAATTTAAGCTTCGACGGGTTTAATATGCATCAGTCCCTTATGGCCGGTTTTCAGTTGCACTAGGCCCGCGACGCAACAGAACTTATACCCAAGGCATATTTTACATAATCAAATGACATGCGTGCTTACGATTTTCGCATCCAGAAAATCTGTCGACTCCACAGCCGGGGTCGAACCCGCAACATTAGGTTTACGAAGCGGGAACGCTACCTCTAAGCCACCGGAGCCGATTCAAGTTTATGTTGCGGACGTTTAATAAATGATGCAATGGACGAGGTGATATCTATTATTTGAAGAGTTTATGTAATTTCTGCAAAGTCAGTTTGGTATTTATGTATTATCGCAACAATCGCTAATCGCTAAAAACGCGCCAAGTTGGCAGCCCTGACTATTTATGGATCCTACGCTCTGAATCGGCAACCAGATGCTTCGTTTCATAAAATATCGCCAATAGGTGGTGATAATGTGTAATAGTCAGTTCATACTGAACCGTCAGTTCATAACTTTGAATTGCTCTTGTGGGCGCTTGTTAAGTAAAAAACTGGCACTTAAAGGTATTATCGCAACAATCACCAACAATATAAGTAACTCGCCAAGTTGGCAACCCGGATTCCCTATGTGTCGTTCGCAATGAATTGGCAACCATGTGCTTCGTTTCATATAATGTCGCCAATAAATTGCGGTAATACGTAAGTACCAAATAATTTCTTTGTTTATTATTAGTGAACTGACCTCAGTGGCGCAACAGCCCATGAGTTGCAATGCCTACTGTGCCCCTATCTCAGTTTTCGTGACCTTAGGCGCTGGGGTGCATGTTCAGATGTTTCGGCCAAGTGGTCAGCCTGACGCGAACCCTCCAGTGTTCGGTTCCTAGTAAGCTTGGTACTCATTTATCGACCCAATGAAGACACGAAAAGCTGAGTTGACCTTGCCCAGCGGCGGGTCTTTAACAACGGACCTGTGGTGTGGAAGCGCGATACACTACAACTTAGCAACTGGGCTTCATTATTTGTAATTAATTCTGTAAATTGTTATACATTTGCAAGAATTTTTGGTACTTACGTATTATCGCAACCTATTGGCGACATTATTTGAAACGAAGCACGTGATCGCCAATTCAGCGCATACGACACATGCGAAATTGGGATTGCCATCTTGGCTAGTTATCTTGAACGTTGGCGATTGTTGTGATAATACGTAAGTACCGAATTTTATTCCATAATATTTATCAGTTTCTATCTTGCTTATAATATATTATTTGTAGTATTTTTCTTGTGAGGATTAATTTTAAAATCATTGCTAACAGTACAGAGACTTAACAGTTGCTATTCCTCAGTATCTTTGTTCCAAAACATTTTATAAGATTGTAGCTTTAAAAATTTTTATGAATTCTCTTCAATGCATTTTTGATTTTCCTTAAATTTATTAGAATACTTTCTGTTATGCTTACTTAAAAAAGTTAACGTTTCTGTTTCGATAAACCCGATCAGAGAAATGGTAGATAATGTGTAACTTTTTATATTCAATTTTTTTAGATACCGTTGGACCAAAAATGGAGAGCCGTTTGACTTTTCTGTGGAAACGGGGCGTGTCAATCAACAGCCTAATAAAGGAACTCTGGAAGTGACTACTCCTTTTGACACCGATGAGGGCATCTACCAATGTTTTGCTGAAAACAGCCACGGGACGTCCGTTTCAAATGCTGTGCATCTCAGGAAATCAGGTTCGTTTAAGTCCTTGTTTTGTTACAAAGTATGAAATCAATTGATTTGACCTTCAATGTGAATGGATAACAAGGAACTATGTATTGCTTCAGCCATATCCTAAAGTTGAAAAATTTTCATGGTTTATTATTTCAGCTAAAAAGGAACACTTTACAATTTTATAATAATAAATAGAAAGCTGAGAGAGAGAGCAATTTTTTATAAGTTATCAAAAGTAACTAATCACTTGAATTGAGTGTGAAAATGTGTTTTTTCTCATGGGACTCCATGGGTTGCAAATTTCACTTTAGGTCAATAGAGACAATTAAAGTTACAACTGGCTTCCTGGAGAAATTTGGAAATGGCAATGCCTTTTTATTTGTTCAAATCAAATTAAAGAAAACTTCTATATACAGTCATGCAAGATTGCAGTTATCAGATTGTCTTATAGATTCTTAGGCTGTCTTTGGGTAATGTTAAAAAATAAGATCTGAATACTTTTTTCTAGAGAAAATCACTCTAACATTAATTTATATTTTAACTTCGCCATCTTATTGAAAGCAGCATATTCTTCTTTATTTCTCATTTCTGTTTGAATCAACCCATTCATTCCTGCGTGAAATATATTCTATATTTCATTTCCTGTACTGTAGTTAAATTTAAATGGTCACTTAACATGTGTAAAGGGTAAGCAATGTGGAAGGTTTCGATATTTTAAAGATGCTGGATACTAAATGAATGCAGAAGTTAAGATGTTGGGAACTTCCTTGAAACGTATTTCCTAAAAATTTCTTCTGAGTTTAATTCAGGCTCTTTGACACAAAATAAATACTATCTTAAAATAGTCATTTAAGCACACCTCTAATTAAAATTCACACATTGTTCCACTGTAAACTATAAAACATATTTTTTTCTACCCTTAGAACTGAATTCTTTCCCGGATGAAGAACCAAAAGAAGTATTTGTGATGGAGGGAGAACCTCTGTCTTTGAGCTGCAAACCTCCTGTAGGGTATCCAAAGCCCACTATATTCTGGATCATCCAGTCCAATACTGGAGCTCTGCACAGTATAAATAGGTAACAAAGTAAACGGTTGCTTTTATTTTTAAAAAAGCATTAAAATATTTGATGGTACACCATTTAGCAATTGTTGCTTTTTCTAGTTATAGAAATTGTAATTTTTGTGGCAAATTAATATGAAATATAAGCAATAATGTTAGTTTCTAAATGATTCTTGTTTAGATTCGTATAATTGTTTATTATATGGGAAATTCTAGATGCATGTACTCAATATGAAATAAATTGGAAGAAATTTATAATCTTGTGACAGAATTATTTTAGCTTGTGCTGATATTTCTTTTTCCTGAAAATTAATTGATGAGCATTAATATTCTTTTAACATAAATAATGAACTGTTTTTCTTTTGGATAAAACATCTACCTATGGTTACATGATCAGATTTAAACAGATTTTTTTAAAAAAAATATAACAGACAAAAATGTAACATTTGCTGCAATTTCGTTTTAAGAATTAAATTATTTATTTTTAGCACAAGATAAGCTTGTAGGCTTATAAATAAGATTGTTTACTATTGAAATGTCATCTAATTGCTATTTATCTTCACAGCTCTCGCATAACTGTAGATCCCGAAGGAGGGCTTCATTTCACTAATGTGACGACGGACGATGCTTCGGATGATGCTCAATATGCTTGCAGTGCAACGTCCATGTTCCGCAACGAGTACAAATTGGGTAATAAGATAATGCTCAAAGTGGTGGCTGCTGACAGTAAGTTTTCTTAAAATATTTATTACTTAAGCAATTTTTTTGTGTGAAGAAAACTCATTATACAGTTTTTTCTGTATTTCTCTTTAGATTCTGCTAAAAATGAAGTCCCCCCCACTAAATTATATGTTTCGCCTCCTAACATTGTTGCTTTAAGAGATCAGAAACTGGAACTCAGTTGCATATTTGGTGGAACGTAAGTATTTTTGTTTTAATATTAAATATTAACATATTGAACTTTTTATAAATCGTAGTTCTTAAATAAATAAATAGAAACTTGCAATTGTATCATAATTATGCTTATTGTAAAATTATGCTTTTCAAATAAAATATTTTTTTTGTAGAATAAAAAAGTAATATATTATGATAAGAGTGGCATTTAATTTTCAACTATGAAGCCCATCATATATAATTTTAAACAATGATATATTTGTTGCTCATGCACATGCCATAAAATATCGATTGATGTTTTCTGAAGTGCATGATGAAGAATGATTTTTAACTACTTATAGATGTTTGCTGTAATATAAATTTTGATATTTTTTAATTTTATAGTGATCAAATTTTTAAAAAAAGAATATTTCATTTAAAACATTTGAAAAAATAAATGCATGCTATTTTTTAAAAAACTTAAGTTCAGTATCGTTTTGATTTTTAAGCATTTCTGTATCTTTAAAACAATTCTATTCAATCTCGTAAATGAGTAAATGTAATTCAATTTCAGCCCTCTTCCTCAAATTGTGTGGAGTAAGAAAGGAGGCAGTTTGCAAAACAGTCGGGTAACCTATACAAACTATGGAAAGACCCTAAAGATCCGTAAAACAGATTTCCAAGATGAGGGTACCTATGTATGTACAGCAAGCAATGGGGTTGGCACTCCTAAGTCACAGTCCATGGCTGTAACAGTTCAAGGTTAGCATGTTTCATTTGTTTTAATATGAAAGTTTTAAAAAAATCTGTTACATTTAGGTACAAGTCTTGAAGCATTTGTTAAATAAAAAATGGTATATTAGTGTGATTTTCTATGTTGAAAGATCATATTCATCACATTGAGCATATAGTATGAATATTAAAATCCTAATCTAATATTCTATTTTATTTTAATATTCTACTTTTTTATATTTCATAGAATTAAAATTCGGTTCTTTCAATTACATTTAAATTTCATTTTTTTCATTTCCAGCTGCACCTTATTGGATCAATGCTCCCAACAATACAAACGGTGCTGAAGATGAAACAGTAACTTTTGAATGTGTTGCAGGTGGCATTCCTGCCCCTGAAGTTGAATGGTTCATGAATGGTGTCCCCATGAAAGGTGACTAGATATTAATCTTTTACTTGTCTGTTATTTATTAGATTGGTGATCATTCTTTGAAGTTTCAAAAGGATTAAGCTGAACCAAAAAGCAAATCCTTAATAATTTTATTTAAAAGTAGAAAATTCAACTTTGTGTAATTTCAACTAAAATGTTTAGTTTCTGTGTTATTTTTACTTTATCTTTTTTTTTAATTAACATGAGATATGATTTTCGTTTTGTTGTACTAAAAGTTGTTAAGAACTTCAGATTGTGTAAAATGTCTTGAATCTGTTCTTTTTAAATTTAATCAATTAAATTTGTGATTTAAATAAATCATGCATTATAACTCTGAACTATTATAATAGAGAGTTAATTAGAGGGTTTTTATTTTTATTTTTGCTTTAATTTTTTTTAATCAAAAACATACATTTATATAAATTTTGATTACATTTTTGTTGTTTCATTGTTAGATGTTAAACCTAATCCCAGAAGAAGACTTGATAAGAGTGCAAATATTTTAACAATTGAAGCTCTTAAAAAATCAGATACCACAGTTTTTCAATGTAATGCTTCCAATATTCATGGATACGTTTATCGTGATTTCTACTTAAATGTGTTAGGTAAGTTAAAAGCTTCTCTTTTCACTTTGTTCTTACTTGTTTTATCATCATATGCCTTCAAACTTATTATTATTTTACATGTTTAAAAGATGTATTATACATATTTTATTTACATACAGTTTGTATACATATATTGTACAGTTTTTTATACTGTTTAAAATTTTATAATGTCAAAGATCAATGATATAAAAGTTACATTTATATATATATATTAATACATTCTTGTTCTTTATTTGTTAAATAATTTATTTTTATATCAAAAACACGTAGTTTCATACTTGAGAAATTTAGCATTGAGTGATTTACAATTGTACAAATGTTATATGCCGACATGTTAAGCATGTTTTTATTGTTATTGCGAGTTTCTAAATTATATTCTGGAGTAAAAATAATAAATACAATCTATTAAGAATGGGAATAAGTATATTTTTCTATATATGAAAGTATTGTAATTGTTGTTGTATAAATATTGTATAAGTTGTATGTGAAAATATTTTTATTTCAAATTAATCTATTGATTATAAAAAACGCTACTAAAATATTTTTTTAAAAATTATTAATTTTATTTAAAACTTTAATTTTGACATACTTTTTTATGTGAAAAAATTTAATAATTTATGTAGCTCTACCTCCTACTATAACTGAGCGACCTGAGCCCATCACAAGTGCAGTGGTATCATCAATGGTGACTCTGAGATGTCGTGTATTTGGGGCACCCAATCCAAAAATCAAATGGCTAAGAGAAAACCAAGATCTGAAAGGAGATAGATTTCAGGTATAACCATTTTCATTCCTAAGATATTTACTTTCTTTTAATTACTAAAACATAGCAAAATTTATGTAGGATTTTATAGAAAAAGTTCATGAAAATTAATTTTAACTCATTATTTTCATACAGAAAATTTCACTTTATATAAGCAATATATTTTTGGGACCTAACTGGTTGACAAAACAGTGTTCTTGGTTATATTTTATTTTTCTTCGTTTTATATATTTGTCTTAAAACAGTATATAAGAATTTGTTGAAGTATGTGTGAATCATACATATGTGTGTGTGTATTGTAAACCTTTTTTTACAAAATAAATAACCTTTTGCAATTTTGTAAAATTTTTAAAAATTTGAAATGTATTTTGGAAAATTTTATTTCTTGACCTCAAACTTTTTATTGTTACTTATTTGAGGTTGTATTTTGTTTTTAAGATCCAAGAAAATGGTGATTTAGAGATAACTGATGTCCGTTCTCAGGATGAAGGAGAATATTCTTGTTATGCTAGCAATAAATTTGGAGATATTCAAGCTTCTGGTCGATTAGAAGTGAAAAGTAATTCTTTTATATGTTTTGTAGTAACATAGATATTTACTTTCACTAGAATATCTGTTTGATAGATTATCAAAAATCAAAATTTTTACTTTTTTTCCATATTTAAAAATTTGCAGTGTAAATGTGTTAAATGGATCCAGTTTTGAGTCACATTGAAAAAATTTTGTTTGTACAATTAATTAGTGAATTTAATTATTATATCATTGTCTTCTTTTGTTTAATTTTCTATTGGTATTAAGAATTTTACAATTTTCTTAAAATTAATTTAATTATCTTTTGTAATTTTTTTTACTAGTTTTAATACCTTCTCATTTAGAAATTCTATTTGAAAAGGCTTATTTTTCTCTTTTTGAATATTTATCAAAGTATTACATGCATATAAGCATTTAAAGTTTACTTCATTAAAAATGTTATGTAAAGTTCTAATTATAAAAATCTCTATTTTGTTTTAATTATCAGTAGAATATTTGCATGTGTATGCTTTGTTATTGTTGAAGTAGTTATTACTACGATTGCCATTTGAAAGCTTTGAAAAAAAATTTTAAGACCATATTTGCCCTCATTTATTTATTCCTTTTCTTTGGAGCTTAATTTATTGAAGTACTGAATGTTTTTCTTTATTTAAAAATATTAATTTTATTTTCAGAAAAGACAAAAATCAATGTACCTCCAGAAAATTTTGAGGTTGCTGCAGGCAAATCTGCCACTTTTCGATGTGATGCAGATGCAGATCTCAGTTTGCAGCTAAATATTGTTTGGCTCTTTAATGGTCAACTAATAAATTCTGACATGGACACTCGCATGGTACAAGCCTCGGACAATTCCCTCACAATTACCAAAACTGTTGAAGGGGACTCTGGTGTCTACACCTGTGTTGCTAAGACAGACCTAGATCAGGATGAGGCTGCCGCTACACTTACTGTTCAAGGTAATTAAAAATCAAACTAAAACTAAATTGATTTTTAAAAATTTTAATAATTAATTTTTATAATTTAACACTAATATAAATTTATATATACATCACAAATTGTGTGAAAAAAGATTAGGTAAATTTGGGAAATGCATACAATGAATTTTTATAGAAATATTTAAAATTATTTCTCTAACATAGAATAAAAATAAATATATTTTAATTATAGTTTCTTATCTTCTAAAAATGAATTGTTAGTATTATATCTTCATAAATGTAATATTTAAAATTGTTTGTTGGTATAATTATTTAATTGTTTCCAGTTAGAAATTCATAGGGATTTCAAAAATGTTGAAACAAAAATTTAGTTATCTGACGCGGTGGGCGCCAAATTATGAGGGGATGTGACCCAAGGTAATAAAGGGACACGCGGGGAAGGGGTTCTTTACGAAGTCCACTAGTTAATTAAACACATTTATTAGACAAACAAACATTTACATACATAACTAGAGAACTAATAGTTAGCATAGAATTGAAAGGGATCGGAGCGCATGCTCGTACATCCTTATAGTTCTGAAATTTGGCCATTACTGAAGATTGTTCTGTCCGCCAGAGGGAGCGACAGACTGTCTACTGTTAATATGGGAAGAGTCTAAACAACGGGGGGGTTACAGTTATTGTTAAATTTCAATTTATATATAAAGAATTTAAAATAATACATTTGATTTTAAAATTTTGAAGAAAATATTCTAAGTTTCTCATATTAAAGATTGTAAAGAACTTTTTCTTTAAATTGAAATTTATCATTTAAACTCTTAAGTTATCCTAGCATGATAAATTGGTCTTTTTTCCATCAGAAAACTAGATAAAGTGTTGCACATACTGTGACACATGGTCTGCTGAAATTTTGGAAGCAAATTTGTTTGTGATTTTTAATTATAAAACTTGCTGGTTTGTGTGTGTGTGCTATGAGTTATACTATTTTGAGTTTGTTTGAGTTATACTATTAAATTATTACAAACTAAATTTTTAAAGGTAATAACTGTTTTATTACATACTGTTCAAGAAGAAAACACAGGACAGTGATTAGTTAATTTGTTCACTGTCTCATGCTTTCTAACTGTATAATAATTCAATTTTTATTAGATTCACTATTTTGAAACGTGACAAAATAGTTTTGATCATAATAAAATAAAGATTTATCTTGTTAGATACAATACTCAAGTTCAGTCTTACAGTGCATATAAAGAAAGATCATTTCCCTCAAAAAATTAACTTATTAAAAATAGTCAATTGTAAACATAATCAGCATGTTCCAATCTCCTCTACTTATAAAAAATGTCTGCTGAATTAATTTCTTGACTCAGCAAACATTTGATATTGTTTGATTGAAAAAAAAATTGTTTGCCTATTTTAGATACTCCCAATCCACCCAAGATCGAAGAAGTCCAATGTGATGGGTTGACTGCCCTGGTCAGGTGGCAGCCCAATGGTGACCGCAGAGCTCCTATTCTGAGTTACACCATTCAATTCAATACTAGTTTTACACCTGACAAGTGGGAAGATGCCTTTGTGAGCATTCCTGCTGCAGATACCAGTTTTCAGGTGAGCTTATATGTAAACTGTTTAGGATATAGCAGTGGATTTTCCACCAAATTTCTGTACATAAAATGTACATTTTTCATCACCTTATTTTATGTTGAATATCCAAAGCATACTTGATTTGCATTGATTTATTGAAGATGATTCTTAAAGAATGAAGCATTGTAACCATTGGTATTTTATGAAAGAACCATTATTCGATTGTATTATGCTTAGTACATAATCTATTTAGGAACCAGTATCTAAAATAAATTTATCTAGAGATCTTCAGGAACAAAATTTCCTATTTCCTAATGAATCGATGTTCAAATTACAAAGGGCAGTGTAAAAGCCTCACATTCATATAATATATAAAGGGAAGTTTCCTTTGTGTAATTGTAGTATCAGTGCTTGCACAAACAAAATTCAAATAACTTTTCAGATAATAGTGATCTAATCTTTAACTATGCTGACATCTCTAAGTTAGGCAAAAGAACTGAAAAAAAGATTAATTATTGTAAAATATATATGTCATGATGAAATATATTTTGATTTTAGGTATCTATGACACCTTGGGCTAACTACACCTTCCGTGTGATTGCAAGAAATAAGATTGGCCCTAGTGAACCCAGTGGCCATTCTAACGTATGCGAGACGCCGGAAGATGTGCCCTATAAAAATCCAGATAACGTCATTGGCAAAGGAACAGAAAAGGACAATCTAGTCATTTCATGGACAGTGAGTATTAATAATTTTCAAAAAATTTACCTTAGTTTTAATGAGTTAACTTTAATTTTTTTTCTTGCTATTATTATCCAATTATGAAATATATTTAAAAATAAAAATAAATTTGCTGAAAAGAAAATTTCTATTTCATAATATTTAAATACAATAAACATATAAAAAAAAGATCGATATGGTGACATGTCTTTTTTTAGGGTTGGTGCTGTTGAATTTTATGGAGCTTTTAAATAAAAACTGTTACTGATTTTGTAAACAGTTTTTTGTTATTTTTAGAACCAATTATAAAAATATTAAAATTATGAAATTTTGTGTGTTGAAGTTGTTTTAATATAATCATGCATGGAATGAAATAAAATAATTTGCTGATTAAATTTGTAATGGCATGATATCTCCTGTCATTAGGCAATGCCAATGATTGAGCAAAATGCCCCTGGGTTCTTCTACAAAGTGTTCTGGAAACGGGAGGATATCCCTCAGGAACCATGGAGAATTACGGAGATCCCTGAATGGGAACAAAATAGTTTCATCATTCCCAGCCAGCCAACATTCAAGCCATACCGTATCAAAGTTGAGGCACATAATAGCCGTGGCCAGGCTCACACCACAGCCACTGAAGTAATTGGCTACTCTGGAGAAGATGGTTAGTTTTGTAAAGCTCTTATTATTGATCTGAGAAATTGTTTTAGGGGTTATCAAAAAAAAAAAAAAGAATTGTTTCAAATTTTTTTTTTTAGTATGGATTATTTTGGGTTTAGAGGATTAGCAGCAAGATTTTTTTTCATATTCTTTTTTTATTCAACTAAATTGACTGGAATCAATTTGTAGACTAGCCAATATATATATATATATATATATTGTAGTTAATTTTCTGATTATACATAATTATCTAAAAAAAGAGTCATATTAATCATCTGTGATTGTGATTAGTAGTATCAACTGTATCATATTTATATTTACCTTGACAAACAATTCATATAATTTTTAAATCCTTATTTATATAATTAATCTACATGTTCACAATGTATTCAGTGAATAAAAGTTTTTCTTTTTATATGTGAAATGCTTGGTTTTTTCAAAACTTTAAAATGCTATGTCAAATATTTTTCCTTTAATGTTTGTCATTTGTAGTTGTGTTGATAGTTTTGTAATGATAGTTGCTACTATGATGTAAAAGTACTGTGTTCCCTGAAGTCAACTTTCTTTTATGGTACATACTATTCAAAAGTAGTAATAAAAACTGAAAATGTGTATATCATTCTGATTTCATGGTGGGATAACACCCTTTTCTTGTAGAACATTCTGACCAAGCACTGTGTTGCACAGTAGGTGCATGATGTATTAAAAAATCAAAATAACAATATGCATTATTTTTTGTATTAAACTGCATTTATTACAAATTTTGCAGTGATATTATCAATTATATATTCCATAATGTTATTTGCGTGATCACACAATTTAGCCAGGGGTGCTTAATCTAATCTCAAGATGATTGAAAAAATTGTAAATAAATTTAAACTGAATTCAAATCCATTGTTGACTCAACTTTTTTTGGAGAGGAAAAATGTTCTCTTTTTTAAAGGTGACATGTGTTCCAAGTGGAACTGCACTGCCAAAAAGTTCCAATATCACTGATCTATGCAATAGTGATCGGTTCATACAGATTCCAACAAACTCTTGATTTTGAGAGGGGGGAGGGGGATTTTCCACAAATATTGAATAGTTTTCTCTAGTTATATTTTCTGCCACAGTAGTTTACCATCATACAGCTGATGTATGTCACCATTTTTACTGTTTATTCTTTATCTTCTGAAGTAATACAGGTACTTCTGTAAAATATGAATTTTTTGTCATTGTCTTAACTAAAACCACTCAAGTACTAAATTTATCTAACAGATTTTGCAATTTTATTGTGCATATGAGGCACTTAATGTACAGCACTTTTATTTAAACATGAAGACCCTGTAGATATATGCATATAACTCACATAACACAATCATTTTCAATAAAACAATAAATTCACATACATTTACAACAATTGTTTCTCTCCATCGCTTCATACCAATACCAGCATACATTCCTAAGACATACTTATTGATGTGGAAAATAAATCTGGAGTCATAGCTTTCTTTTTCCATACCAGAGTGACTAGCATCTGAGACGTCGCCCTACATCATGCATGTACTGGAAGGGTATCAATATGCTAAGATGCATAAGTCAAAGAAATGTTTGTTCTCTATTATAATTTCTTAATGTGGGCAATTGTTGTAATATTTGCACAAATATGTATTCAAAATAGGATAATGTAACTTTAAAAAGAATATCGACGAATTGTCAATATATTCAAAGAACATTATGAATTTGCTAATGTACATATTAGTAATTGGTTTTGAATTTTATTGAAATTTGCTTTTATTGTAGACTTGGATTACTTTTACATTTTTAATGAATAAATTGTGTGTAAATGTGGTTTTTTTCTCCTTTGTAGTACCCCTGGAAGCCCCCAAGAATTTCAATCGCTTGTATGTCAAGGATGCACGCTCTGCCATGTTTTCTTGGGATCCTGTGTCGCCTGAATCTGTGAGGGGGCATTTCCGAGGATACAAAGTAAATGATTGCTACTCTTCATTGTTTTTTTACTTATATAATATTTTTTTATAAAATTTAAATTTCCTTTAGAATTTAATAAAAATTTGAAGCATCTCTAAAATTTGATTTACATGGAAAAATAAGTAAGTGTTCAATAGTCAGTTCTATTAGTTAAAAAGAGTAATCAAAATGAAGTGTTAATAATTTTGAACTTTTGTAGGAAATCAGTCTAGTAATTCCAGATTTTAATTTGTCAAAGAATTGTTAGGTAGGGTAAAATTATTTACAAATTTCGAATTTCTTTCATGAAATTTTCATTTTTTAACATATACTTTAATTATTCTGATAAAAAGCTTCTCAATTGTGCTGTTTCCACTAAATAATATAGAATTTTTAATATTTTTACAATAATTAAAAAGAGTATTTTCTGGAATTCACTGGAATCTTCTACAAAAAAATCTAGGAAAATTTATAAATATTTGTAGAATTATATTTGAATGTTTTAGTTATGATATAAAGATCGTGTTTTACTTTTGAAATTCAGTTAACTTACTTTCTTATAATTATTATCATTATTTTGCTAATAGATTCAGACTTGGACAGTGGATGAAGGTGAAGAAAGACTTCGAGAGCAGGTTGTGAAGGCCAATGTGACGCAATCTTTAGTAACCATTTTCCGACCTTTTTCACGTAATTTGGTTCGAGTGCTAGCCTTCAATGATATGTACAATGGACCACCATCAGATGTCATTGAATTCACAACACCTGAAGGAAGTAAGTTAATAAATTCTCCATTAAATTAATATAAAGTATAATTCTACAAAATTATGTTAAAATGAAACTGTCTTTGTATATTTCTTACCAGCTAATATTTTTATGGGCAAAAAAATAATTTAGATGTTTTTGTATGTGCATTTGTATACATTTGTGTATGCTTTTCAAGTAAAACTGGTTTTAAAATTTTCATTTTCGTAAAAAAGTTATAGTATTTTAATCAAATAATTGAATACTATTTATTTATGAACCTGGTATATTCTCCACTTTTGAAAGCTTATAACAGAAGACAAAGTAATTTTCATATTTAAGCCTTCTGGGATGACCAAACAATATACACTTGAATACAAAAATAAGGAAGTATATTGAAGTTTCATTCATCCGTTTGAATTATTCAAGTTTAAATTTAAAAGGAATTCATTTTTTATTGCTTTGAAGCTCAATTTTTGAATTGAGAAGAATTTTTTTTCTTTTGTAAAACATAGATTCCATATTAATAAAATTTATACAATATCCAGAATTGAAAAACTTGGTAATGTGTGGGAAATAAGAATCATTTTCATCTAACTAGTCCTTTTAAATACTTGTCATTATTTATTTAAATGAATATAATTATTATCTAAAATTATTATTTCATTTCAGCTCCTGGTCCCGTCGCTTACTTTGACGCCATTCCCTTGGGATCGAGTGCTCTGTATTTGATCTGGAAGCGTCCTTTAGAACCCAATGGTGTTCTCACAGGATACAATATTTACTATAGAGAAGGTAAGATACTTTAAAAAATATATAGTTCAACCTGTGAATTTTTAATATTCTTTTGTAGAACTTAGATCTAAAATGGTTTAATGAGTGCTGGAATATGGCTTTTAAAGTTATGTCTTATAACTTTTTTTAATAAGTTCAACCTGAAACTAGCATGATGAAGTAATTTTTCACTAATGTGATATTAAGTCAACTGTAATAATAATTATTAATTTTTCAATGCTAAAAATATGCAAAAATACTTGCAAGTTTTTAGCTTTGAAAAATATTTATTTATAAGCCTAAAGAAATTTACAAGGTCACAATTTATGTTTTTATTAACAGATTTAATCTTAAAATGACAATATTTTAAATATTTAGCCCTTTATCAACAATAATTAAAATATATCTATGTGACATTTTTGAATCAATAAATATAATTCTATCAATATAAGTACAATTATTATTGTATAGTATTCTAAGAGATAAGCTTTGATTGGTAGTTTCTGATGAATCTGTTTCTTGCAGTGAAAGGCACTGCATTGGGAGAAATCAAGGAACGGAAACCTCAGATCACAGACCCTCGGGAAACCAGAGCCAAGTTGGCAGGACTCAAACCCAAAACCAAGTACCGTATTGACATCTATCCAACCACCAGTAAGGGGGAGGGAGAGAAGATGTACATTGAAGTCCAAACCAGTGACCAAGCCCAGAGATGTAAGTATTTTTGTCATATAATACAAAATTTTTGAAATATTTAGAATTATTGTTAAGAACTACCTCAAAAAATATACATTTATTTATAAAATGGCTCTTTTAATTAATTTTTGGATTTTGTTTTGTATATTGAATAATTATATAAAACTTCATTATAATTTTTAAACTTATATTTTTCTTTTATATATACTTTGTAAACTAAATTCATTTGACGATTAGTGTTTTTGACATAGAAAAAAAAATAGTTTGTTTTGGATATTCTGAAGTTTCATAAGGAATGTGAAATAATATGTCCAAACATCATAATACTTCAGTCTCAATTTTTATGTATATTTTTCTACAAAAGAAATTAATACTTTTTCTTATTATTTATTTGAATATATCGGCTGTGTTTATATCCAAGATTAGTTAATTTAATTTATATGTTGCTGGAGCTATAAAAATACAATTAATCCAGTTTGAGTTCCATTATTTGCTCAGTGACAAGTTTTCATTTTTGCAGCCCCTGATGAACCTTACTTTGTATGGTCCCATTTACCTGATGTAGATGGCAAAGCAGGTGTTCGAGTCACATGGGTGCCTGCTGTTGAAGGGCATCCTGGAAGTCATTTCTTTGTGCAATACAGAAAGAAAGGTAGAATATATGTATATGTACTTATTTAGAAAGGATTTTAAACATTCTATTGAATGCAAACTCTATGAACAAAAATGTGTTTTATGTTTTAAAAATTGTTATTTTCATGATTGATTTTAGAAAAATCATTTAATACATGAAATAAATTCAAAATTTTTATTAAACACTTGCTTTTGAAGTTAGTGTCTCATTTTGTTAAATTCTAACAAACTTTTTAAAAATACTATATGATTTTTGTTAGATTTTGTATTAAACATTTTGACAAAACTATTTAATTTGTAAATTTAATTTGTAAATTCAATAAAGTGAATGATGATTTACTTTTTTATGAAATTTTTTTTATTATGAATAATATGTAAATTGTTGCAAGATTTAAAAGTTTTTTTTTTTTTTTTTTGTTCATAATGGTTAAATTTTAAAAATGGTTTTCCCTCCCTGAACATCAATACATACTTGATATTTTGGTGAAATATTTGTTTGTAAGCTAAAATTTGTTGATTTTTAGATGCATCTTTATGGGAGAGTACACCCCCTGAAGAAAACCAAGATTCAATTTTGGTAACAGGATTAGAACTAGGTTCTCTATATGAAATGAAAGTTGTTGCTGTCGATGGACCCTACCAGACACCAAGCAAAATTGAAGAGTTTGAAACAGGAGGAATGGGTAATTTTATGTCTATTTTGTCTCTTTGACATTAATTTTAGGGCAATTAAGGAATAAATTATTAGCATAAGACATTTTCCCCCTCTTCTCCCATGTAACTGAAGTATAAGCTCTGCTTTGAATTTGGAAAGTAATCACATTGTGTAGTCCTGGCAAACACATGTCTATCATAGGAATATATCGCTATTACACATTTTGCAGAACCAAAGGGGGGGGGAATGTGATGTCATATGTCATATATTCAATCTTGCGATGATGCATCATGCAAAAAATGACTTGATTTACATAATTACTCTGAGGTACAAATCAGTTTTTGTTTCAGTAATTTCAGTTCCCATTTTAAATTATGTTTTTTTTTTAATGATTCCATATTATTTATTTTTTGAAATTCTAATGTACTGGAACACATTTAAATATCGAACCCTATGTTATTCAAAGTTAATTTTGTAATTAGAGTTAATTTACACTTGTATTTGTTGTTCTTGTACTTTTTGCAAGATTGTCCTATTTAATGCTCTAGCTGCTGTACAAGCTCCTGAATCAAGTGAGAATTTTGCAACTGCGGCATGGTTCATTGGGATGATGTGTGCCATTGCGCTTCTGTTACTGCTGCTCATCCTCATCTGCCTCATCAAGAGGAACCGTGGTGGCAAGTACTCTGTACATGAAAAGGAGGCTGCTCAGGGAAGGGACCTGGAGTACCCGGAGGATGGAGGTTTCAATGAATACACCAAGCCGTGAGTCCCTTTTCATGTTTAATTTCGTATGGTTGATAATAAATTTTAAGTAAGTGATGGTAGTTATAAAGTTTGATACTTTGTAAATGTATGCATTAAGGGGGATTTATCTGGTGACCTTAAAATATTGTTTTACAACTATTTAAATTTTTAATTTATCTTGCTTAACAAAAGTGGTAGAATCCCCAGTTCCTTGCCTCGATTTGTTGGACTTGCATGCTTTCGTTTACTTACTAGGCATGATTATTTGTAGAGGCATTTACATCACATTGGAGTGGGAGTAAAGAATTCGGCTTGTTGACCTCTGTGCCACCAGAGCGAAATGGATGGTGACCACCTCAGACTCTGCCCTATTGTTTTAAAGTTTTTTGTAGACAACTCTATGGAGGCAAATTTTAATTATTTTTATACTTCATCATCATTCTATTGGTTTCCGTCGACTTAATGGCAGAGATGCCAAAGATGGGCATAGGATAAAAGAAAAAAAATATTTAATTATAAATGGTTTTAGAGACAGAATTTGCTATTTTATATAACTTATGTGATGTTTAAACAACCCTATTATTTTATTGAATCATTTCATTCTTGAATGCGTCCTACTCTCAAGATTGATGCATCTCATCAACTTTGTAAAACCACATATCATCACTTAATGCATTTTAAGAAGTAAATTTTTAAGACCGCCTTGATATAGTGAGGCTTGATCATTCACATTTTATTTATATTCTGAATTTCTATAATCTGATAGCTTTGTAATATCTTACATAATATGGTATAGAATTTTTCACAAACTTTTAAAAACCTTGATTATGTTATTTTCATTTCTTGTAGAAATACAGAATATAGAAGTTTCTTTTTTTTTTCCTGTAAAGGTCATGTTCTTCTAAATGTTTACATTTTAATGTTATTTTAAATACATTTGATGTTACCAGATTTATAATTCATTACTAATCCAGCAGGATAGAATTTTGTATGAGAAATTTCACACACACACACACACACAATACTCTGGTATTCTACTGTTAACCAATTTTACTAACTTTTACAAAATCATAAATTGTTGTCTAATACTGTCATTATTTCTACACATGCTTGTTCAATATCAGCTCATCGACAAATAAATTTGTGAAGATTTGGAAGAATTAAAAATTATGTAAAAATGAAACACATACACTTGAAATAAACAAGAAATTTTGTAACAGCTCCATTATTTAGGTTGCCAAAATCACGTCAAATGATCTTTTCTTAAAATAGATGAAGCTACATTAATTTGCTGAAGTACAAATCTAAATACTGTCAAGTAGTTCACCGATGTTTCTTATTTCACCATTTTGCTAAACTACATAGGCCTTTTGGGTGTTTAGGTATTAAATAATATCTTTGGAAAAATTCTACTGTTTTTGCTTCTGAAAAAATAAATTCCCAGTTTTAGTTACTCTACTCAGCAAAATAAGAGAAGAAGGTATTACAAATTAATGCGTTAGAATGTTCATTTATTTATTTATTTTCTACATGCGGCATTTGACGACGTTTTTAGATTTGAAGAATTCGGTCAACAGTATCATACCCAAGTTATGCGATTTCGTAAAACTATATAAAACGTACAGTTTAGTTGTCAAAGATTTTTATTTCTTTTCAAAAAGTGAATGAGGTTTGTAGAAATTTGTATGAATGTAGCACATATTTCAATTTCTTATATAAAATCTGAATGACTATTTTCCAGTCGACACTTTGTAAAATATTATAATGTTGATTCTAGTGCGGCAACCCAGGAGCCTACCCGGGGGAGTCGAACATCACTGAATAGTAGCATAAAAGGTCCAGAGAGTGAGACGGACAGCATGGTAGAATATGGAGAGGGTGGAGAAGCTAGCAAGTTCACAGAGGATGGCTCCTTTATCGGCCAATATGGAGCCAAGAAGAAGAAAGAAGACTCCACTTCCCCATCAGCACTGGCCACCTTTGTTTAAATGATCACTCTACAGTCAGCAATTTCATTTTCGATATCTAAAACAAAAACATAAAGATTTGTTCTCGACATAAACGGTTAGCGGATGTGTTCTTTGCTGTGTGTCTGTTTAAACGATGGGTTATCATGATGAATACTTTTAGTTAAATATTAAGTGACATAACTTGTGTGTATGAATAATAATGCTCATTGTGCTGCTAAAATAATTCATCAGTTCTTAGGCTAGAAAATTATTTGTGTTATTTTATAAGAGTATTTGTTTCATTTTTTCCCCCTAGTAAATGCATGGTAACCCAACTGTGTGGACAAACAGATTTCATGGTATAATTGTTGAACAGATGTCTAATCTTGTTTCTCAAACACAAATTAGTTGAAAAATTGTTTAAGTGCACGCTGCATTCCTATGCAAAGCAAAGAAAATTATTTATGTACTCTCGATTGTTTGGCTTTCCCGTAGCCATGCGTTGCAGTTCGTCGAGATCCTGTTCTTTGGTGCAGTACAGCCCATGTGATATGTCGTATTTCTTTTTTCATCTTCAAAACTATATTTTCTTATATTTGAGCTAGATAAATATGAATGCAGGCATTTTTTAATGTTTCTCAATTGAGAATATGGGTGTCTTTATTTTTTTAATATGTTAAATTACTATGCAAAAGAATAGGCAACTAAAAAGATGACTTTTTATATTTATTTGTTTACAAAAATTGACGAAGAATATGATTTAATATATTTTTAAAGTTTATGTTGTTTTTTATAAGATCTGTTAAGGTGAATATTTTTTACATTATTTTATTTTTAAATTATTTATATTCAAGTGTTGGAGTGTGTGTTGGTAAAATATTCTGACCTGGAAATGCTATATAACTTGTATTGCTTTCTTAATTCATTTCATGAAACAGTTTGCAGAGTTCCTAATATTATATGTCTATTTATCTCTGATTTGTAATTTTGAATTCTAATGAATAATATTAAGAGTGGTAACTTCTTTGTAAAAGGCTTGTGTAGCTGAAAAGATAATTTTTTTTTTGTTTAAAATGGAATTATTTTTTGTTGCATTAAAAACTTGTAAATGTTTAAAATCAATATAAAAACTACTCAAGTCTAAAAAAAATTCCTGAAGCTTTAGTTGAACATATTCAACCAGCTTATATAAATGTATGTGTATTATCTCTGCATAACTTATCTACCTTGTGATGTTTGAGTGCTAATTATTTAGGCACATGTCATTGATGCAAGTATGATGCATTTTCATACAATGCTTCAGTTAAATGGTACCTTTGTCATACCATGTTCTTTGTATTCTGTTGGAAGTATGTAATATTTTATACATGCAGTTGCTTCTAAGTGATCTTCCTAAGATGTAAGATTTCATCGGACAAAAATGTCATCTACAGAAAACAGCCTTTTGCATGGCAACATAAAATGAACATTGCATCCAAATCTACTCTTATGATGTTGCTGTACTTAAAAAAAAAGCTTGCAGTAGTTTGTAGCGCTTTTCAGGTATAAATACTTTTAAACTTTATATATTCTATATGAAATATTAATCATAATTGTATCTTAAATATCTATTTATGATTCTGTATCTGAGTATAATGAGTAATTTTTGTAACAAAAGCAAGGAAAAAAATTGTACAAAGTTGAATTCTGTATTGAAATAGAATTTTTGGAACACTCATTCCATGTTTGTGAAAAGCCTTAACTAGTTGCTGTGACTTAAGTAAAGGGATACTTTGTGTTTTTCCCTTTGGGCAGTGGGATGTTTTTTAGCTCGGCTCTCTTGCTTCCAGAACATCATACCCCTGTGAAATTTAGTAAAAGAATAATTATTTTAGGTTTTCATTGTTTACTTGGTTCAATGTGGTGGCTTCTCCCCTTCCCTCTTTTGAAGCAAAAACAGACTTTGTCTCAAAATTTAAACATGATCTATTATGTTCCTTGTATTTTTTCTCTGTTTTTCTTAAAGACATAAATTGTTCCATTTACTTATCTATGTGATTTAATATTGATGATTTTGTGTGCTGTGTTTTTAAAATTTTCCTTTAATTTTATTGGATGAAATTGCTTAAGCAATAAGTATTTTGAAATCAGGCATACTTGGAACTGTGTTGCATCTATTTATTCAAAAGCATTTATGGTATTCATGGTTCATGTAAAAAGACTATTACTTATATAAAATATTAGAATATATAAACTTTGACTATCTCTTTTAAATTTGTTTTTGATAAAGTTATCTTTCCTTTTACTTCAGATTAATGGTTGAAAAAAATAGTTTCAATTTAAAAGCAAGAGTTGCATTATTCAAGATTACATAAGATCATTTTTAAGAAGTCCCTTTGTTTCGAAAAGCCATGAATTCTTTTTATTTAATATTTTCATAATATTAATTTTTGTAATGTTTTTATACCATATCTATTGAACCTTGAGAAAATTAAGTTGTGTGAGCATTTTTTCCCTTATAAAACAATTACAAATATATCAATCTAAAATAAATAGTTTAAAATTTTACAACCTGGAGAGAAAAATGATTGCAATTACAAATGACAAACAAGATTAAATTTTTCAAGATGTTTCTAGAGCAGTGTTCTTAATTTATCAATAAAGGTCTTTAAGTTAAGTGATTTTGATAAATTAAAAACTCAGATCAGATATTCATTTCTTGCTCTTTCCTCTTTGGTATCCATCTAGTATGAAATTTCTCGTGAGTGTTTAATTTGACTCTGTTAGAAATAATATTTGTTTTTTTATGTGCATGAATAAAAACTGCTCTCTCATTTAGATAAAACATTTATAAAATAAATGCTTGGAGAGTTTCTACAAGAGATAAAATACTTTTTTGATAGTTACAAAAACAAAAGAATACTTTTTGATGCTCAATATTCCAAGTAATCCAATCAATTAATCTTATAGAAAAGTAATTGAATCCATGAACAAATGTTATCAATGTATTTATAATACTTCAGATGCTTTAAAAATAAATTTACAAATGAAAAATTTATATTCTATATCAAACTGCCAGATCATTCTCATCAATTGATTATGGTTCAAAATTACAAGGGTCATTTCCATTAATCCAAGGTCCAAGCCACCACTGAACTGATTTTTGGGAGGTTTTTAAAATTTGAAAGGAACAAATTGGGCAAATCAAGCTAGAATTGTGCTAATTGTGAAAAAACAATTAACTTTTCATTCAAAGAGTGTTGTAGTTTGTGTATTCCACATTCATTTGGTTGATGACATTCCACATGTGTGTAGAGTCATATTTGCTTTTTTCCACAGGGGGACCAAAGACTTATTTAATAAGAAAATTTCAAATCTTAGTTTGCTCACTATCATTCTTTTCTTCTAAAAGTCAATATCATCCATTATGTGTGGAGAAAGTCCCCTTAGATACTTTTGTGACAAAGAGTGAGGGCCTTTTTCATTATTCTTTATTATTTTTTGCATCATTTGTATATATTTTGCATTCTGTGTGTATTTCTTTGTGTTTTTTCAAACTGTGTGCTCCATAATTTATTTTTGTAGTAAATTATATGTAGATGGCTTGCCGGTTATTTTTAAAAGCAAAGAGCATTTATAAATATTTCTTGTTATACACTTTGATTCCTGTACATAAATATCTAAGCCATACATGTATTTTCTTCTTGCACAGTATTGTTTTAGCAGATACACAGAGATACCCAAGTTACTTAGATGAATTATTTTCTGTATTGGTTTGATATTAGTGTTAATTATAATAATCTAAATATTCACACAATGTTCACTATTTTTTCTTTAATTTCTTTTTAAATAAGAGTATTGCAAACATATTTTGGTGCCATATATATGCACATATAAGATGTGATTTAAATTAAGATGTTTATTTTTAAAATAAACTTTTAACTAACACTATTCTGTTGAGGATTTTGGTGATTTTTTGAAACATGTAGGGCTTCCAAAAATCCTGATTCTGCTTGCAATATTTTATTAATGTGTGTTCAATATTGTTTTTATATATAAAAATTTACTGGGTGTAATCTCTGTGTACTGTTTGAATCTCTTTGAAGAATATTCATATTAATTACCCTTATAGATTTTTTAAAGTGTTATTTTGAACATTTCTTTAAAAACCCACTGTTTCTGGCAGCTAAATTATTAGTAAAAGCCTTTCATCGTGTAGCTTGTAGGGTAGAAAACCCTTTATTATTATTGTTGTGATTTTTTTTTTTTTTTTTTTGCTGTTATAGATTGTATTTATGATATTCTCGCCAATTTTGTTCTTTTTCCATCCTGTGACTAAATGATCTGAGATTATTTTTGCTTACTTTTCATATCATGAAAGACTTGTGATTTCTCTCTCTTGGAAAGAGTAAATACATTTGGACGTAAATTTACATTTTCGTGGCTCATACTTGGGGTATTTTAATGGAATTTTGTTAATAGATTAATTTTGTGTTAGCACTGTTTTATTCTGCATTGATTCTGAGGTCAATGAAATTGATTCGAGTGTGAGACTGTATAAAAAAATGAAGCTACTTGAATTTTGTGTCTTGTTATTGTGTGAAATACAGATGAAAATTACAGTTATCTATTTGTTAAAAAAAATTATCTTTTAATTAAATATAATTGATAATTAACTATTTAAAAAAATGGAAATCTTTTTAATACATTGCAAAGATTCTTTTTTGAGATTTTTAAAAGGCAAGTATCCTAATAAACAAATTTTTTAAAAAATTAATACGTAAAAATTAATTTTATAATATTAAATTATTAGAAAAAAATATTTGCTTTTATAACTGTTTCAAAAAATGTTTTATATGATTTTAAGAAATAAAAATTTTAAAAAATTGCGCCTGCCGCTAGGCTTAAGCTATTCATTCTAATTTTAGAAATTTTGCTGGTTTCTTGGTATAGACGTCTTGAAGTATTCCATGAAAATGTACTTTGAAGCCTGTGAGCATTGTATATAGTTTTTGTTCATTACTGCATAAACTTTTAGGAGTCTAAAAACATTTTTTTACTCTCTGTTCTACGTAACACTTAAAAACTTTGTTTTTCTTGTAGTGCTAGCAATCTGAAAAACGTCCATTGCTGTAACTTTGATATATTGTTTCTTCTACCTCTGTTTAATTTATTCCACTGCAAATCTGACTGATTCCATAGAATAGGTTTTTCCCTGTATATCTGCAATTTGTAGGATGAGATTAACTATCAACCAAAATTCTCCATGTACCACATCTGAGATTTTTTTTTTTTCCTTTTCTTTTTTTCCTCAATTATTTTTTTAAGTATGTGTTCTTTTTTATCCTTATCTATGTTGTGCACAAAATTGTGTAACATTGCATTGTTTTGAAATAATTATACAATAAAATGTCCCTTTAGATATTTTTGTGTTGCTTATTGTGACTTTTGTTTTATTCACTTTATAGAATTTTTAATATATTCAAGATCATATAAATTTATTTAAAGTGATTAGTCGATCCATATATCATGTAAAATCATTACCAGGGACGTCTTAAGACCCTGACCCAGGATCTCACCCTCGGTGGGGGCCTCGTTTTGTTCTGACTCATCCTAAATAAGATCATGATCTGAATAATTTTAATATTCGCATATTATTCCGGAACATGGTCCCTGAAAAAGAGGGAATTTCAAACTTCATGTCAACTGTCAAAAGTGGTAAGGCTATATTACTATGTGATGACCGTTGTCCATGTCTGGGTCTAGGCCTTATACCATAAACAATCGTTCAACTCATTGAGACCATCAGTCGAGCTGGTTTAAGTCTAGGTTTTCGAGATTGTGAGTTGTGCGCATTTATTTGTTTCAAATTACCGTTTGAACGAGTATTTGACAATGCATGCTATAAACTGCATACTTTTAAAGATCTCATGTAGAGCCTATTTTTGCATAGGGACCCCAGGGCCTCAAAAAATCTTTAGGTTCCCTGGACCCAGGGCCTCAAAATATCTTAAGATGTCAATGCTCAGTGGTCAAGGTCACGGACTCGTGGCCGGGTTGTCATGAAATATATCGAAGCTAAAACGTCCTTCCATTTGTGTGGTGTGGAAGTTAGGAGAGAGGGTATCGGTGCATGGGTCCTCCTCATCACTTGATCGAGGTTCAAAATTACAAGGTCCGTTTCTAATAGCTCTCGTACTGCTTTATAGTGCAGGCAATTTCAAACTACATGTTAACTGGAAACAGGGGCATGACCTGTTGTATGATGACCATTGTCCATACCATAAAGGATCAGTCAAATTATTTAGTCGAAATGCTGCGCTTCGGTCGAGCTGGCTTGTGAGATTGTGAGCCATACTCATTTTTTGTTTCAAATTAACGTTTGTACGAGTATTTGAAAATGCATGCTTTATACTGTCTACTTTAAAGGTCACAGATAGGGCTTACTCTTAAATGGAACCCAGGGCCTCAAAAAAATTCTTAAGATATCTCTGGGCCCAGGGCCACAAAATGTCTTAAGATGTCCCTGATCAAAAGATTAATATTGTTGCGTAGATCGGGTCTCGTGGATTTTATGCTATAAGTTTAAAGCGTAAAACAGTTCTTCTAGAGCGATGAAAATTTATTGTCGATAAACAATCCATAAACATACGGGACACAGCCGTTAAATTCGTAACAAGTCCCACAAGGTTTTCACACCTTCTGCAGTGCTCATACAAAATTATCAGTGCTTGAAAGTATAAGTATGTAAAGTTTATTCGCAAGCAAATGCTCGCTGATGAACTCTTCAACAGCCAAAGGTAATACTAACTCAGTTTCAGCGAGCGACTGCTACTTGCAGTCTGCGTGGCTGCCTTCGAGCGTTTTCTCGAAAAACCCGCTGACGCGATATTACAGATTTATTTCTCCTGTAATTTCTAGAAGCATCCAAATGATGCCAACTTGGCTGTATCGCCAATATTTTCTAAGTTTCCATTGAAACGGCAGTATAACGTTAGGAAAATAAATACTACAGAGAAAGTAATATTTACGTATAATAAACATACAGATATAAATGATTTACACTAATTTAAGATAAAATTAAGCATCAATTATGCAAAATTCGTTACAATATCTTTACTTCATTATTTTTGTTAGATAAATTCCTCTCAACACATACTTTAACTGTGCTATGTTCGTGTATATATATATAAGTACATTTTACTCTTATAATCCATATATAGATAGTGTCATCAAGTTAAAGAGAGAGACACCCGTAATAACTTAAACAATTCCCATTGGAAATGTAAAAAAAATGGGGTTTAATATCAATGGCTCAAAAAGAACTGAATCAAAAATTGAGTTAAAATAGTTTATTACAAGTGTAGTATAGAGGGGGGCACTTTGGATTTGGCGATTTGTATCTAAATGCCATGGTGAGATATCGAATTCATTCTAAAAAAAATAATAAAAATTTCCGAAGAAAGTATCTTGGCAGCCGCTTTTAGTCGCCAAAAAAAGGACTGTGCCAAGTGCCCCCCATACTACACTTTAACCTATAGCTTCTTAAAAAGTGACTATCCAAATTGACAACCCCGATTTTGCACTTGTCGAAGGCGCTAAATTGGCATCCATGTGCTTCGTTTCAAATTTCTCCGCTTGCTGCTATTCTATGGTTCATTGATATGACAATATCGAATACTAAAATGCTAATTTGGGATTTACCGAATTCTTAAATATAAAGTTAACAAAGCACATAAAGTACAAATACATGTTTTCACAAAAGCAGTGGCGTAGCCTGGGCTTTCGCTGTCTGGGGGCGACCGGAAATTTTTCGCCTCTCCATTTTAATTATTAGTCAAGAAAATTAGTAAAAGTAAAAAAAAAAGCAGCTTAAATTTTTTTTTTTTGGTTAAAACTGCACTTTTCGTGTTTTTTCATAGCAAAATCTTTTAAACAATTGTCAATATCAATATGTATGTCATGTTCAATTGCCAGAATAGCTAAATTTGTTAGTCTTAACGTGGACATAGTCGATCTGAGATAATTTTTTATTAATTTTAGCTTATATATATAGAGAGAGAGAGAAGCTTCTCTCGCAACTGGCATTATTGATGGCAGATGTTAAAAAAATTCTCAACATTATGACAATGTTTGGTAAGACATCTTCAAGTTTGGACTCAATAATATATTTTAATAAACCCAGAGAGCCGGACCTGGTCTGCTGCAACTACGAAAGCTTGTAGGCGTACGCTCTCAAGTTGGAATTCTTTTTTAGTAATGTTTTTTTTTAGGTGCTTGATCTTAGTTAATTTCCTCCATGCTCAATGTCACTTCAGGATTAAAAAAAGTATATTTTTGGGCTAAATTCTACAACTGTTGGAATCTTTCTCGAATTTTAGCAGTAACTCTGTCTATTGAAGAAAGCATTGTTCGTCTCAAGTCATCGTACGATAACTGAACATCTTTGCTTCCGTCGCCAAATATATGCTTTTTCCTGTTTCGTCTTGGGGGTTCAAAAGAAATTTCAAGCAGATAAATTTCTAGCATATATTAAAGCGTCATCCACGAATTCCTCGTGTTGCTTCTAATATGGTCTGTAAAGCATGTATTTTTTGGCATATTGATGGATATTTAGTCCCTCTGTGTTTGCAAATAATTTTGTGTGTGAGCATCATTGACTTCATACAGTACCGGTTGCCAGAAACCTAAGTAACATAAAAACGAATGCAATAGCATAGCGACTAATAAACTTTTTGCATCTGTGCGTGTATTATACGGAGAAAAAAAGACTCAAAAATGAGTACGTAGAGATACTCATTTTGAAATGAGTATTTTTGCGTCAGATTTGACCGCATGCCTTGATTGAATTTGATTCCTTACATGTACTCAACTCCCCCCCCCAAAAATGCTAATTAATGCTTTCGGACAAATTAAAAAAGATATTCAGGATTACAGAAACTCTTTTAATATACCGGCTACATATTTTGAAAATTGGGGCTCAACAACAAATTTAATTCTCTTAAATCTCTTCCGAACTATATTTCGTATCTACCACTCTACTCGCGGAGGAACATATATTAAAATGAGTACTCGATTCTTTGTTGTTATTTTACTTCACTGATTTTTTCTTATTTGTAAAATTTAAAGTACATGATTTGTTTTTAAAATAAGAAAAGTTTAATATGTTGGTAAAATTATTAATTACACTCTGTATGGTTGACTGCCAATTTCGCGATATGGTAAATGTTTACATTATTTTGGCAGATTATTTAAAAAGCAATTTACTTGATTCACAAGTCATATTGTTTGATTTAGTCAAGTTATAACTAAATTCATTTTTAAGCAACATTCTTTTTAAACCCACCCTGGGTTTCAATGTAGAAAAGGGGGTTCCTTGGCGAAGTTAATTTTTTAGCAACCGAAATTAGGCGCCAAGAAACTTAATTAAGCGATAGGTGTTAAGAGAAATTACAAAGTGGAATTTTACAATGAAAATAAAGAAATATTAACGAGAAATAAAGGAAAAATATTTATAAAGTTATCAGTAATGTGCATTTAAATTAAGTTGTTTGGCGATCGATTCCGGTTGCCGAATCCAAAGGGCCCCCTATTTTACACTTTAGTCCAAAAGTGAAAAGCTTTATCTAGTCATGATACATAGCCAACTACTAAAACCCCATTTTAAATTCTGCTTTGCAAGGTGGTCAACCATTGACCATTATGTTACATAAATAAAACTATTGTTTTGCAGTAAAATGTGCTTGTATGAATTGTAGCATTAACATGTTTCAGTATGCAGTATGGTTTTACCAATTGACTGTTAGCACTCTTAGTAGAAGGTGCCTTGAATGTAGTTTCTTGAAAGCTTTAAAGTACTTTTTTAGCTTATTAATTATGTTATGGAAAATGTCTTAAAAGAGTTCTCATACAGAAATTATTTAAAAGTTTCAACAATTTCAATACACTTATTTTACGATTCCTTTCACTCTCATTTTCGAATATTGAAAGAATCAAAATTAACTGTACAGAATGAGTAAAATTGAACATAATATATTTCAAGAGTGATTTTTACTTTTTGGTATTAGACATTAAGTATATATATAAAAATTAAATCTACTTAACTACTAATATTTAATGGATATTTTGGCTTATTAGTAATTGATATGCATTGTTTAAATAAGATTTATCACAGAACTTACATATTATCACATCCTTTTGGTAACATTATATGACACGAAACACATGAGATTGCCAATTCAGCGCACGCAACACATGCGAAATTGGTATTACCAACTTGGTGAGTTACCTTGAGCGCGCTGTTGCGATAATATGTAAGTATTGATTTATCTTATTGTGCAGAAAGGCAGTGGCGTAACAGAGAACATTTGGGCCCCCAAGTTGGATTTTACAAAGGTACTTGGTGGCTGTCAGACTTTGGGCCCACCGCAATATGGGGGTGTACGTTACGCCACTGCCGAAAGGTTATACTTTCATGACCATAATACTTTGCTTTGATTGAAAACTATTGTGATATTTCTAAAAAATCTTATTAATCTAGTATTTTTTATAATAATAAAGCCACAAGCCCAGTGAAAGTAAGTTTTAATTCACAACATATTGACTTTCTGGTTTATAACACACTTTTAATGTGACCAAGGTTTTGTTTACTTGGATGAAAATGAATGAGATATATATATTAGATTCTTGATATTAAACCCGATGAAGTATATTTTACGCTTTTATTTATCTGTTCAGGACCATGATTACTTAAGGGAATACGGTATCTTATATGTGATTGTATTTCCCCCTTTCTGAGTCCCATGATCACACCGGTGATGATATAAAAATTAAATCTACTTAGTACTAGTATTTAATGGATATTTTGTCGTATTACTGATTGATCTGCATTGTTTAAATTAGATTTATCACAGTACTTACATATTATCATAGCCTTTTAGTAACATTATATGAAACGAAACACATAATTGCCAATTCAGCGCATACGCCACATGCAAAATTGGTACTGCCAAGGCGAGTTATCTTGAACATTGTTGCCATAATATGTAAGTACAGATTTATCTTATAACATAGTGCAGAAAGGCAGTGGCATAACGGAGAACATTTGGGCCTCCAAGTTGGATTTTACAAAGGGTAGGTGTCTGTCAGGTTTTGGACCCACCCATCGCAATATGGGGCCACTGCAGAAAGCCCACTCAAAGTAAGTTTTAATTCACAACATTTTGATTTTCTGGTTTATAGCACACCTTTAATGCGACCCTAGTGTTTTGTTTATTTGGATGAAAATGAATGAGATACAGATCAGATTCTTGGTTTCAGGTGGGAGGGGAAGGGAGAAAGCTTGTCGTTTTTAGTATTGAAATTAATGTTCTAATTTGATATCGGTACACTACGTACCAAGTGTTGTTGTTGACAATTGTCAAGTTGATCGATAACATTACTATATGTGTGTGTGTGTGTGTGTGTGTGTGTGTGTGTGGTTACCAATACCATTTAATTTGGTTATGTGGTTGTGTGTGTGTCATCCATTATTTTTTCTATTATATATTTTTTTAATTTTATCCTCTTTTGTAATTTTATTTTACTATCATTTATTATGTATATTATTTGATGTTATTATTATAGTATTTTAAAATGAATTTTTTACTAATTTATATTTATGGCAGTATCCTTATTAATTTCAGACATTTTTTAGTAGATTTTTTCCACAAACAAGCATTTCCATGCTTCCTGTTGTCTAGATTGCAGTTTTAGTCTTTTCTCAGTTATTCATAAATGGATATTTCAAATATTATTGGTGTTTACTAAATCTGTGTCAATAAAAGAATATTAGGGCTCCCCCCCCCCACTTTCAATTTTTATGGACTAAAAGGATAATTAAATTTGCACTTTATTTTCTAATATAAAAAAAAATTTAAAATTCTCTTATTCTTGATTGAGATTTTGCTTATTTTGGCCATTATGAAATGTGATAAGCATGGCAGCAAAATGAAAATAGTTTACAGACAGGTTAAATAATTTGACAGCTGTATATTTTATTGAAGATGTTTACAATGTAAATTTGCATGGCCACGATAGTAAATCTGTAGGAAATAATTCTTTTTTCACCGGCAGCAAATTGTAATTTTACTTCAACTTTATTTTTAATTCATGCATGTTTAAATGTGCCTTGGTCAATAAAATTCACAAATGAAACATAGAATTTTTGGATATATTAAAAATTACATTCGAATTATTTTCAATACATTCAAATCCCACGAATATATAAAAAGGAAAACATTTAAAAAGAGAATCGCGCGGATTTATAACATTTCACCGTTAATCTTTTTGCGTCGTAACAGTGATTTCTTTTTTTGGTTTGAAATTTTTTAGTTTTTAACAGTTATTATTTTTCCCTTTTTTCTTCTGCTTCTTTTCTCAGCATTTCTAAGTACCTTGTGTACTATTTCTTTTAATTCTGGTACTCATATTTTTCTATAACTGGTTTTCTACAATAATAGTACTTACATTTTTGCTTTTTTTAAAATTAATGTAATTCTTTTGTCAGGAATAAGCTTTCTTTCCAATTTCTTACAAGTTGAGTTCTTAGTGCGAGACAACCTTCTTGGATTGAAAACTATTGGATTCTAAAATCTTATTTGCAATGATTTCAAAACCGCATCCAAAAGACATTTTACACGTTGTGTACTGATAACAAATTAGCTCCCTATATGTATATATTGTTCCAACGTGTGATATTTTTTGAACACAGTAGATTTTATAAATGTGACATGGTAGCTTAGTTGTCAAGGTAACAGACTCGTGGCTGGCGTATCATGAGTTCGAGCCTAGTGCTACTGAAGACCCGCACTACCGTGTAGGGGAGAGATGCACATTAAATTTGTCAAGAGCTCAAACGTCCTCCTGCTGGTGTGGTGGAGAGGAGGGGGGGCATCCCATATTTAGATCCCTTTAAATTTGATTTGATATATGTTAAAAATTCGTTTCAGATACAACAGTATCGAAAAAAATAACATACATATTCATATTTGACCCATTATAAACTCCTTATTGAGTGCATTACATTCTCAAATTTGATCCAGTAACAGGTTCAAAAATGAGTATGTGTTTGTTTACAAAAACGAGTATGCGCGTTTCTCAAATTTGAGTGTTTGCATCGGAGCCATTTTGAGTATGTGACGTAGTCAAAAGTGAGTGTTTTGTACTCAGTTCTGAAGACCGGATTTTCGCAGTGAAAAACTTTCTGTCGTTTCCGTCAGTTTCGTCGCGCCGGCGCGATTTGGAGTTTGAAATATTTTTTGAATTTAAATATTGCGGTACTTGTGCTGTCCCTTTTCATATGCCGCCCGGGGTCATGGCCCCTTTGCACACCCCCCACCCCCACCACTCTATACCACTGCTCAAAAGGTATGCGATTAACGATTTAATGTTATTTTCTCGAAATGTTTATGACGCAAATGAATGAAAAACACCAATCAGGAAAACAATTAATTGTATAAAATTTTTAAAATAAGGCACTTCAAGTAAAGAAATGAAAAAAATTTAAGCTCACTATATGCGTGGAATTCAAAGTCACTTACTTAATATATATATATATATATATATATATATATATATATATATATATATATATATATATTTCTACGCAACGTATTTGAAACAATTAATTAAAATCTAAGAAAAATTTACTATTTCAAAAAGAGTTATTGCTCATTGCGCATTTCCTCGAGAAAAATTTAACAAGGAAATTAAATCGATTAGTTAACAGATGAGGAATTGTTAACATGAAAACTTTGATTTTAACAAAAGGAATGTTTCCACGTATTACAAACAAAGAAAAATAATTTTACTAGTATTAAAAACTCTTAAACTACAAACGAATCTGTCATGTTCTTTGATGATTCACTGGGAATCTTATCTTGCATAAAGAACTATTCACTAATGTATAATTATCATATCAAAAGTTACATGCACGGGTTCTCTCATTGTCATTTACCTTATACATACAGTACAACATACAAATTAGTTGGCCCTTGCGCCATTAAACCCCACATTCAATTCAATTCAATTCAACAACATACAAATTTTAGCAGGTGTCCATGTTTTAGTGCTAAAGTCATACTTGGTTAAATCATCTCCACTATGAAATTGTCCTAAATAGGTTGAACCTCTATCATAATGCGCTTTTTGAGTTTTCTTCCTTTTAACAATTTTTTCTGTTAAATGAGTAAAGAGCTCTACTTTTAATAATTTTGAATGGATGGGAAGCTTAGTGTCTAACCCCGGTCTGGGCATTAAGTCGATCGCGATCGACCTGTGGACAGCCAAGACAATTTGAGGTGACCGCCTTTACTGAGATCCAGACGCGCATACTAAAAGACACATGTTTATGGAACACCGCTAGATGGAGCCGAAAAAAAAACAATCTTTCTTCGCACGCCGATTAAAGGGGAGAATAAATGTTGACGATCAATTCATCCCATGATAGCACGGGATATCATCTCACATACCGCGCTTTCATGGATTCAGGTTTTCATGTTGATGTCATATCCCACAATGGCGCAGGACTTGGCAGTGAACAAATTAAATACATACATCGGTTTTAGATACATCGGTTCACGTATGCTACCTACTCGCTGCATCGAATACGTCCACGCTCAACGGTCCAGCAGTCGCCATAGTTACTCAAGTATTCGACTTGATAATTTTGTATTACTTTTGTTTTAGTAGTAAAAATAGCAATCTGTCATTTTTCAAAGAGGGATACAATGTTGAAAATAAAGGTTAAGAAAAGTATCTATACAGTTTTAATGCAGAATCCCCCCATCTACGCCACTTGAACGGATCGCAACACCTTCAAAATATTTGAAGTAGACCGTACCCTGAAAAAGTCCGCCCACCCCTGGTTTAACCTATGACCAAATAGAAGCTGTGCTGGGGATAAATATAATCCTGAAATAAGGGTATTCCTATACTCCATTAAACCTACAATCCAATCTTTATTACTGTCGTCAACCTTTTTCATTACTTTCAGGTTGAGTAAAATACCCACAGCTCTCTCAACTAACCCATTACTTTTAGGATATCTCGCTCTTACAAGATTGTATTCAAAATCCCATTCCTTTGCAAAGGTCTTACTCTCAAAACTGTTGAAGGACTGCTGCATTGTCACTAATGATTTCCTTAGGAACCCCATAATGAGAAAAACAAACTTTTAATAGCGTATTAATTTCTGTTACAATTTTTTGTATTCTTCAGTCTTTCTATTTCAATCCACTTTGAAAAATGTAACATATAATAAATAATCAACATTTTTATATATCCTAATGTCAACTCCATCTTTTAAAAAGGTCTTTCTGAAATTTCATGAGTTAAAAGAGGTTCTTTAACTATAAACTCTTGAAATTTATGACTCTCCTCATACTCATATACAATTTTCTCAATACTTTTAGACATTCCTAGCCAAAACATGATATCTCATGCCCTATTTTTACTTTTCTCAGTACCAGAAGGACCTTATGAAGTATCATTAACGTATTTCTCAAAATAGAAGGTACAACAATTTTAAAGTCTTTAAATAATAATCCAAATTCAATATACAAATCATTTTTATCAAACAAGTTAGCATTTATCTTTTGAAATACCTCTGGAGCTAATACTAAATCAATAGGCAAAACTAAAAATTGATACCTGTCAAATAGAGTATTAAAATTACAGAAGTTTGCACTTTCCTCATCTAATGGCACTTGCCGAAATCCAACCATGTAAGTCAAAGGCTGAGAGTATCACGTTCGCTTTTAATATATTAATTAACTCTTCCTGAGGTATGGATAATTTCTCTCTAAAGGGATAACCCTTCTGAAGTAGGAATAGCTTTCTCTTTTTATCGCTTTTTTAAGATTTACAGGATCTAAATAATTTCACAGCTTCCCATTTGGTTTCTCAACAACTACAAGGCTGTTGACCCAATCTGTAGGTTTGTTTACCTTTCTTGTAACACCCTGAGACTCTAAATTTTTTCAAAATCTCCTTAAGTTTTCTATTAAGTGCTAGAGGATCTTTGTAGGTTTAACTTCCGGTTTTAATTCAATATGGTAGGCATCTAATGGAAATTTGCTCAACTCTGAATATTTTACTATTTCTACTAATCACTTCATCTTTAGACACTAATTTAACCTGATCTACTTTTTTTGCTAAATTAAGTTCCTGACATGCTTTTATCCATAGGATTGACTTGGAGAATACATCAACAACAATAAAATGTAATAGAACATCAATATAATTATTTACAGAACATCTCAAAATTAACTCACCTTTAGGTTTTAACCTGAAGTTATATATCATAGGACCCCCTAGTGTTACATTAGATTTATTTCACTTTATGTTATTATCTAAACTATTATGTTATTATCTATGTACCTTTGTCAATTGACAATGTAAACACATTTGCCTCTTCCCTGTATCCAGCTTGAATCCAATTTCACTTTTTCAACTTTAATTTTTTTTTTATCCACTCTCTTTTTCCATATGTACACTTATCAATATATAATTCTAATTTTTTTTTTTTGCATAGGATTTTCAATTTCATCTACTTTTTTAAGCTTACTATTTTATTTTGCGTCGTACATTTATTAATGGGGACAGGGTGGTTCTAGGGCCGGACCCCTGCCCGGGGTGGCAAAATTTAATGGTGGCATTTGGATCCAATTTGAAAAATATTTTTTTGTTACAAAAAGTTTGATACATTTTTTGAAATATTATAGGGTGTGCATTTGGTATTTCATTTAACCTATCTTATTTTTTTATTTTGTACTCTGTATATTTAATGACAGTTTTCTTTATGTTGAAACTTGAAGGGTTCGAGTCGGGTAGTATATGTTAAAGCATGAAATTTAATATGTTTACGCATCTTTCATTAGTAACTTTCTCCCCATCTCGGAGTGAGATCACAATGGACATTCCTTTCACTTTTACGGTGTCAGCTATCCAAAAGGGGACAAGGGTAATAAAAAGTTTTGGTAAATAGAGAGCCACAGGAAATGTATTTTAGTCTTGAGTGTAGTTGCTATAAATTAAAACAAACACTTGTGACCCCCACCATCAGTAGACTATTTTTCGAAGAAATTGCCCGGCTTAAATGGAAGATTCCTTCTTTTACATTTCACTTGTTTGAAATAATAACAAGTAATTATGTCCTGAATTTTGAATTTTTTAAGACTTAAAATAATATATATATATATAGAGAGAGAGAGAGGCGGCATTTCCCCTTTTTTTTCCGGGGCGGCAAAGATGCTACAAAGCCGGCCCTGCTGGGGATTCGAGCAGGCCGTTGCTTCTCAAAAATCATATCCTTATTATTATAACAAGAGCACTTTCACTGATAAACTGGGGCTTGTTGCATTCTTTTAGGGAAAGAATTTCAGCTGGAAGTCTTTTAAATCAATTGGACGAAATCCTTGAGGATGCAGTAATGGTTGTTGGATATGATTACTTCGTACAATTTAAATTGATTCTAAGAAATTTATATTTTTTTCTACTGCTTCCTATTCTTAATGTAGCTGTCATAACCGAGCGATCATTGTTACAAACCCTTCACCGATGTTGTCTCTTTTGAGTAGTGAACTCGGATTTTTTTTAGTGGCGTTAAAAGTTCCATCGTGTCGAAAAGCTGATGCACGCTAAATCTGAAGTTTCAAGGTTCTTATGACGTGGTGTGGAAGCTTAATGAGTGGTGGGCATGCCCAGGTATGTCCTCGACATTTGACCTTGTTTTAAAACTTCGAAGTCCGTCGATAGTTCCCTTTGTCTCTGTGGACGGATTGGGAATGCGGAACAATATATATTTCCCAGCACTTTCCCAAAACACACACACACACAAGTAATATATAAAAAAAATTAAGTCAATTCCTACTTAGATCAACAAAGAAAAATGTTCTTTTAGCTACTTTTTATTAAATAGTTACAATTAATATACATATGTATATACATAGGACAGAATCACAGCATTAAGTGGTAATTAATTTTTATTAATCATTAAATATCGTATTGTCATCTAAAACAATCGTGTATATAAAATTTCAGTTCAACTGAATGCTTTAAAACGTGAGAAAAAAATCTTTGACCCAAATCGATAAAAATAAAACCAACGTGGCTGTACCTGTGATTCTTTAAATAATTAATTTCAGTCAATTAATTTTAATTAATTACAATTAAATTATAGTATTTTTATCCAAAACAATTGTGTATAGAAAATTGCAGCTCAAACGAATGCTTTAAAATGTGAGAAAAAACCCTTTTCAAGTTTTGACACAAGTCGCTAAAAATGATGCCAACGTGGCTGTAATTGTAATTCTTTGAAAAATTAGTTTTAATCAATTAATTTTTATTTATTATAGTTAAATTACTGTATTGTCATCCAAAATAATCATGTATATAAAATTTCAGATCAATTTAGCGCTTTAAAATGCATTTATTAACGACTGAAAGTTCCACGAAGATAAACAAATAAATATATAGAGAGTGTGAGCTAATAGTAGGAATTATAAAAGGGTATAGTAAAATTGAATCATCTTCTTTCCGGTACTAATTCATTTATTCAAAATTGAAGGAAAAATTAAGAGGAAGTATTAACAGAAAATGGTGGAATTATTAAATAGATGTATTATTTGAGTTTTCTGAGACAAATGTTGTTCTGTTTGCTACCTGTCTTTTTTGTTTTGTCTTCAATTTTGTACTTGCCATGCATTTATATTAGAGTTTTAATTATGTATGATGTTTTTGTAAGCATTTCCAAAAGATTTTGTTTTTCCCTGCATTTTTTTATTTTTGAGTTGTGCATATTTTTTTCATCCCAGTGCAATTTGGGATTGTATAATTCCGGTCTTAACCAGTTTGTTAATACTTGATTGTAATTTTGAACTGTACGTTTAAACTTGATTGTTAGTTATGTAAATTTACCTTTGTGTATTTCCATTCGATAAGATTTTTGTCCAAAAAACGCTAAAAAGGAGGGTGCTTGCTTCCCGGAGGAACGATTTATCGCTCAAACCCTTAAGGGTAAGTTTGGTTTCCTCGAATACCTGGATTCCATAACGTTTAAGAGCCGGCTGATAAATCCACTAATAGCTCTTGTCTTATTTTGAAGTGCGATGATCCTAAACAATCAATCATTTCGCTTTATTTACTTTTATACTACTAATATCTTTTACTATTAGCTGTTACAGTTATAATAAAATAGCAAGGACATATAAGGAGTTTCGAATTAGAGTATGGAATTGCAAAACACGTAACATATCCCTCCACATCAAATACAAAATTTACATTTTTCATTCCATAAAAATATACTATTGGAATGTGCAAATCACATTATAAAACTTCTTTTTTGTTGTACTACCGTGTGATTTTAGATAAATTAGAAGAAACACACACAAGAAACATATTCTGAGGGGTGAAATAAAGTTTATTTACAGAGTGCATGAAGAAAAATACATAATTTTGACATTTTTTTTCTCGAACTATGTACAATGAGGAATGAATGATGTGCCCGTTGCTGGGATGGGTCAGGGCGATGACATTGACGGGTATATACATACGCAAGGTGCAGAGAATTTGAAATAAATAGAAAAAAACCTTTCCAGAAAATATTTACATGTCGGGTTAAAGAAGCTGTACCCGAATGGGATGGGAGTGCCCAAAAAAATTGTACTTCTCCCCTTTTTATTTTTTCTTTTGTGCAAGCTGGAAATGATAAGGTGCATAATTTTTGTTGTTCTTTTTTTCTTATAGAATTTTTTATCAAAAGAAAGTATTTGCATTTGTTATTACTTCTTGTAATAAAAATAGCGAATTAGGTAAAATCATGAATTGCATGGTTAGAAAGATCACACAGCAATTTTTTTTTGTGTGTGTCTTTTGTCCTGAGAAAAAGTTAAAGAAAGCAAATGTTCTTTTTTTGGAATTTTATTAAGGATTAGTTCAAAAGCAGTAATTAACTGAAGCTCATGATTTGGATTGTCAATGTCTCAATTTTTTTTTGTTTCTTAATAAACTGTTCGTAGAATCATTGAAGGATGGATTTTTAGACTTTAGATGAATGTGAAAGCATCCATTACGAAGAATATGGAAGACTATGATAACTTCCGACATTGAATCTCAGAATGGAAAATAGATGTCAAAACTTTTAGTTCTAATCATGGGCAATGGCTTGATAGTAAAACCGATTCGAACTTGTATTATGATCGAATAATTTTAAAAAATCGATAGTAAGAACTAATCTACGAAATGATTTTAAGTTCACAGTATGGACGGATGTTTTACATTTTTAAATCAATGATTTTCCTAGCTTAAATCAAGTTTTACTTTTATTTCGAAATGGTTAGAAGAATGAAACAATTTTTTACTCAAAAATGCAATTTACGAACAAATCCTCTAAAAAAAGACTGACTGAATGCTCATACTTTCATTTGATGAAGTTATCAATTTACTTGTTGTCATTACAGTTGCATAAAACTGAATCTTTCAAACAGGAGGTTCTAGGTTAAAAATGACCTTAACTGTGATGGAATGCTATTTGAGGGGAAATTTGAATTGAGGGAGTAAGAAAAATTAAAGGTGGAGATGGATTGGGGTTTTTTAAAACTTGGGGCACTGAGAGGGGTCGTTGAAGTAGCAGACGAACTGGTTGATGGGATAGAAGGCACGTCCCATCATCTCGTTGACGAGCTTGGCGGCGCCCCTGCCACAGTCTTTGTGCACTTTCTCCACGATGCATTCCTCAGTACGGTCGATGGAACTGTTTGATTAGAAAAAATCAGAGTTAGAATAAAATTTACTGTTTTTTTTTGACAAATGTTACTCTTGAAAAATACTGTTTCGCGAATTTGAGCGATTCTACTCGAAATAAAAATGCTTAAGAGAAACACAAAAGAAAAGGGCTCTCCCTGCCTTTTAAAAATTAGAGCATTTCTGATTCAATGACTTCTATTGGTGTTTTCTTTTTAAAAAAAGGTTGAAAATCTCGAGTTATTTGAAAATTAAATACTGACAGGAATTTGTAATAGCCAAAATTATAAATGAGAACGAAGAATGTAAATTCATTATACATACATACATATATATATACACTGCTGGACAATTGCTAAGGACGGATAACACTATCATCCATAGCAATCACAAAATGAAAGGAAGCAAAATGTGGAAAATTAGAATAAGTGCGGGATATTAGTAAGAAGTATGAGTATGCAAATTTTTTTTCTACGTCTGTTCATCACGTGATAGCGTTCATAAGAGCTTTAAAGGTTTTGACGCGTGTGGACAGTTGTTGTTTCAAGTCAAAGTTTTACAGGAAAGATTTAATAGACGAACTTAAAATTTTTGGCATGTCTTCCCGACATCACATAGATGATTTTATGCGTGGCCGAATTATTAAAAAGATCGAAGAAGGGCGAAAAATAACAGATGTTTTGCCAGGGCGTTCGACATCGCTCACAGCGTTGTTTCACGGCTGTGGAAGTCATTTAAAACTACTGGAATGTGTAGTAGACGACACGGGGGAGGTCGTGTTAGAAGTACGACGCCTGCAGAAGACAGATGTATCGTCCTATCAGCAAAAAGGAACAGGCGCGCCACAGCTCATCAGGTGGCAAATCAGTTTCTTGCTACCTCAGGAAAGCAGATTTCCCGAAAAACTGTTGCCAGACGTTTGAGGGGAGGAGGACTATACGCACGCAGACCTGTTGTGTGTGTCCCATTGACCAGACAGCACCGTACTGCCCGTTTGCAATGGTGTCGTGAGCATCACAATTGGACTGAACAGGACTGGGCATGCGTACTATTCTCAGATGAGAGTAGGTTCAGTCTGTCATCGGATTGTAGACGCCAACTGATCTGGCGCGAGAGTGGTACTGCTTATCGTCCAGAAAATATCCAGGAAAAGGACCGATATCCGACATGCAGTATCATGGTGGTGTGCGCCGGCATCATGATCAATGGCTGCACGCGCCTACATGTGGTTGCGAATGGGACTATAACGGGCCAACGATACATTGATGAAGTTCTACTTCCTCATGTTCGTCTTTTCCGTGGTGCTGTCGGTGATAAATTTGTTTTTATGGACGACAAGGCAACATGTCATCGAACACTCGCTGTTCAGGATTGTCTAGACAGCGAGGGTATTCAACGTCTCGTATGGCCAGCGCGTTCTCCAGTTCTAAACCCCATTGAAAATGTGTGGGATGCTTTGATGAGGCAAGTTGCTGGTCGAAACTATCCTCCGACAAACAAGAACACCCTCATCCGTGCACTCACAGAGGAATGGGATAAATTGCCTCAACAGCTGCTGGATAATGTTGTGCTAAGTATGGTACGACGTGTGGAATGTTGCATCACACTCCACGGTGGACATATCCCGTACTGATACCTTTCTTCAAGGTGCCTGCTGACTTTTAGATGCATTGTTCCATTTCTCCGTACGCAGATCAAATGAACATTTTTTTTCTTTCAGATGTTTCACAGCTTTTGTACTTTCCAGAACAATAAATATTCTTTATTCTAATGTCTGAACAGTGTGGCAACTATATTTTATCCTACTAGACCTCATGTCTCGCTTAATGTTATGCTACATAGCAATTTGTGATCCGTCCTTAGCAATTGTCCAGCACTGTATATATATATAGTTTTATATTCTCATTTTATTTTTTATTTTAAAAGTGCTGGAAAATAGCTCAAATTCTCTGGAAAATAGAATTAAGGTAAGGCTTGACTTGCGGCTTAAGCCTGTGCTTCGACCAGCAAATGTTGTAGTTATTATCACATCTTACTGCACTGTTTTGCAGTCTGCACAAATTTCCAGTTTTGCTTCAGAAATAAAAGTTATTAAATACAAACTACACAATAATTTCTGTTTTTTCCTTGTTAAGTAATTCAAATTTTCGCCCTAACATGTTCTAAAGAAAACAAAGGCTTTAGAAAAGCGCTCTATCTTCACTGCTTTGCCAATCAGAAAACAAGATAACACCATGGCAAGTAACCTCGGGTGTTCTTTGATTATCAAGCTCTCTGGCCTTCAGCTATATTTTTATAAGAAGGCCTAATCATTGCACTTACGAATTTTCAAATTGTTTTCATCAATTTTTATATAAAACTTAATTCTTCTTATTCGTAATTGTTTAAATTATATTATTTTTTAAAATTTCATAGTCTGAAATTGGATACACATACATAAAAAATCCGATTAAACACCTTCAATCATCACTGAAGGAAATGTCCGTACAAAATGGTTCAATTCAAATTTCGACTCATTTGCTAGATTTTACTTAAAAGTACTACCTTGGAAAAATTATTTAGCTCATAGGATATCACTTCCTGAATTACCTAATAACACTCCCTATCAGGCAGGATTGAGATGTTTTATGCCGCGAGATTTTTTAATTATTTATGTTATCTTAGAAGCTTAGCGTGATTCGTAAGGGATCGAAACTGAGATCCAAACTTACCAGCAGAAGACCTTGATGATGGATTCAGGGTCGGGTCTCTGGATGAGAGCGGGGTACCTTTCAATCATGGAGGTGGCACAGTCCATCACGGTTGTGTTCTGGTGGTTGAGGCACTTGGATTCTTGCATGTATCCTGAGAAAATTGTGACAGAACTCTGTTAGTAACATTACAACCCACTTCCAGAAATTACAATATATGTTGAGACATTTTAAACTATTTTTATTTCTAATGGGCTTCGAATTGGTGTTTTACCATTGCAAACCTAGTACATTCCCCTGTAGCTGGTATCTCTTTTTATTGCGGCACCATATAGGCGATGCCAATTGCCGCAGGTAATTTTGAAGCCCAGTTTCTTCTCAAGAGGGAGGCATCTGAGCTCTGACCATGCGAACCTGTATTACGATTTAAATTTGCCGAGAGAACCTAAGCTAAATAGACACTCTAGGCATCTTTTATATGCCGTATAATCAAACAATACAGCCACTGTCGATTTTTTGCATCATTAAAATCCACGGACTTGGGCAGGGATCGAACCTGCAACCTTAGACGCAGCAGGCCAGTGACAAACCAACCACGCCACCCAGCCGGCTGTATTTGAAACTACACGTGTTTATTAAATATTAAATGGGAATATATTGTTATTGGTTGATTAAAATTGTAGTTAAAATCATACGATTTCATTCGTTATTTTATTCAGAGTTAATTTTAAAGCGATTTGAGTTGATTAAGATGTTTTTTTAGACTAATTGTAAAAGCCATTTAGCTTTCATCTACAATTTTTCTGGAATGTCTAATTTCTATTTCTTTTCTTTTAAATCAAATTAATTATTGACATAAAAACAATTTTGTATGGTGGTCTTAAGGCTCAGAATAAGAGATTTCGAGAAAGCAAAGTAGATGGCAGCACTACAAGTAACTTTGATTTTTTTAATTTATTTATTTTAATGAAAATTTTATTTAAAACACTAATGTTTAATTGCTGTTTTTTTAAATAAGGATCGTGGATTAAAGTCGATATCAGTTTTTATAGTAGAAAATGAAAAGAATTTTACTAAGTTCTCTAAAACAAAACTGCGAAGGAACAGTATACATATGTGATGTGTGCAATTTGATTTTTATTGCAATTGCCTTATCTATTTCTGGGCTCTAATTTTAGTAGCAAAGTTTAAAAAATAAAACATTTACAAGGTATGCAAGTATATTCCACAGGGAAAAGTTAAGATCAACAAAAAATTAAAATAGCTATTTTCTTAAGTAACCGAGAGTTCAAATAAGTAACATTAACTTTTCTTAGCACTTTTTCAGAGAGTTAACACACACGAATTTCCTTATAGTTATGTCAGATAGAGCATTAAATTGTAATGATTTTACAATACACTTTAATGATATTGCTTTTTATTAACTGCATTAGACGAGGTATTTATACGTAATACTTTGGCGTTAAAATACATACGCTTTCCAAGACTAGATCCTGGGGCGCATATTTCAGAGAGCAGCTGCTTGACACCCCCCATGACGATAGGGCTGGTGGCCTGGTAGATAGGAGAATCGAGGCATCTGTCAAGACAGGCCAACCCCTCGACGGTACGGCTGAAAAGACAAGGACACTCGTAAATTTGAAATAAGCATTCATTTTAATCATTACGTGCAGAGTATAATGAAATGAGTTCTTAAATAATCAGTTGAAACACAAACGCAGATTTGTTTACTTGCGTCTACGCGTATAACCATATACTACTCATAGGTATTAACTCTTAAATTTATATCCAATTATTTTCATTAAATTATACGAAATGTATGCAAACTTCGCTCCAAAAACAAACAGACTTCGCAGTTATACTTACTAGATTTACTCTAGCTAATTGCGTATGCATAAATAAAGCTAATTGAGACTTTGTGAGTGCTTCCCAGGTTTAAAAGGTCGGTTCGACTTTTTTATATGTCAAAGCGGGCGTGGCATGTCAGCTGATTATTTTTTAAAGTCATTTTGACATAATTCTAATTCATAAAATAGAAAATATGTTATATTACTGAAAAGGTCATGAATTGGAGATTTTAGAAATCTCAAAAACGATAGTATGAAGATTTTAAGCCTATTGACTTTCCTTAAAAGGGACCGTGAACTTCTAATAAACTCTTTGCAAATTCAATAAATATCTAAAGGAAGTTTATAGCGTTATTGGTTTATTTAAACAAACGTAAACCAATTTTCTAAAACAAATAGTTCTAAATCAAATTCCAATAGTTCTAAGTTTAGAACTATTATTCAGTTGCTTCTCTTCTTAACCACGAACTACTAACAGATAAACTAGAGTGGCCATTTTTGCGAGGATTATTTATTACGCCTATTGGTAAGCTGTTGACTACAACGAAAACCAGATAAAACGTAATTTCCGACGGGAAAGGGTTTTGTCGTCCATTGTGTACCCCAGAGTTGTTGAGAGAGTTTTTAACCCCATTATATTTCATTTCACTTCCTTTCTTTCACAGAAATTTGCATTGTGATAACATCAATACGTGAGTACTCCCTCATCTGAAACAGAACATACGTGAGTACTAACATTTTTCATATTACACTGCCTGAAAGGTCAGTAGAAAACGAGGTAACTTTTTCGACCTCTAAAGGGGGGAGGAGGATGATAAGTATATGCTTTTTAATAATCTTTTTCTAAATGTTATAGTAATGATAAATATTTTTTTTTCTCAGAAATTCTTCCGTGATTTTTTTCGGTTATTTTTATTTAATACAAGATAGAATGGAAGATAATAGAGCGAGTAATCCAGATAATTAGAATTTTATAAAAATAATAATTTGTTTCAATCTTATTTTTATGAAACAGATCTTCGGTAACATTATCATTGCCTTAAAATAGCTCGATATGTACATTTACCTTAGATCTCGTGAGATTTCTTTTTATTTGAAATTTTATAAATCGTTATTAACACTCGATATGACATGCATACCAAGGGAAACTGGCGACAACAGTTCCAAAGAAACGTATCGTCAGTTTAATTATCAGAATGCATAACTCCATAAAGGAACTAAATTTTATATAGGAGTGCTACGCTCCAAGCTGCGGTTGTTGTCGAGTTACGGGGAGTCCAAGATGGCGGTCTAGCGGTAACAAATCATAAGGAAAATGATTGTAAAGAGCTGTTATGAAATATATTTCAAATGAAGAAAAAAACCCAATAAAAATTAACTAATATACGTTATCTCCATGGCAACCATATTACCACACGATAAAAATATCAAGGTAAACATATTGTAATGTTATCTCCCATCTTGGCGAACATAAGCAACAACTTGGCGTGTAGCACTCGGATATCAAATTAGCACCCCAGAAGGAGTTACCCATTTTGATAATTAGGCCGATGATATCAAAAGAAGTGGAAAAATAACTACCCTTTGGTGACTTTTAATGACTATCCAATTCTCTGTAATAGTCAAGAAGATATCAGCAACTTTTAACATCTCATTAAAAAAAAACGTTAAAGTATTTATTGAAATATTTGTCGTTTTACCACCTTGCTAATAACTGCCTTCAAAACAGCTTGAAGTAGCTCTAATTTCTTGTGTGCAATCACAATTCTTGTTTTTAATAATTAATTTTTCAAAAAAAATCAAAGTATATACTCACGAGCAGAAGATCTTAAGGTCTCCTCCCTCCTTGGCGGGATCTGGGTCTCTCAACTTGATGAGACATTCCTCGATGTTGCACTGTTGTTGCTGCTGTTGTTGTTGCTGCTGTTGACCGAGAACAACTCCGATGATACCTGTGTCAAAGAATGGAAAAAAAAAGGATTCAAAATTGGTCGAAATATTATTATGCTAAAAAAGTTGTTAATATAGCCACAGGATATGGCCTCAAACAATATTTATCCTGGGACAGTGAGAATTCTATTAACGTCACACTATAACGCTTCACAAGGGCTATTGGCGACGGACGTTGGAATTTTGAACCATGTTCAAGTGACGTTATTTATCCTGGAATTATTCCGCTGAATTAAACTTGCAAATGCTGTAAATTTAATAAGAAATATCTATTGATCTGTAAATGCCAACTGGTTTTCAGCATGTAAGGAAAGTCAAAACGTAAATTAGAGTTTTGATATTCAAGAAAATGGTTAAGGCTGTTTTCGGTTAATGTTAAAGAATAGGACCCGAATTTGTAACATTTTTTCAGATATAAAAGAAAGGAAAAATTAATATGATATTCTGGCTTCACTATCATTTAAAGAGCTGCATTTTTTTATCATACTTTCCATTTTTAACCAAGTTGACTCATTTTTTCTGGTATAAAATGTGTTTCGCTTTTTTTCTCCTATACTGTAATGTTAAATGGGCTATGCCATCACGTATTAAAACGAAAAAGAAAATATTCTGGAAATATTTTTAAAATTTTTAAAAACCCTATATTATTAACAGAGGTATGAGTTATGAAAGTGCAAATTTTCATGGAAATCGAGGCATTTTTCTGTCTGAAAATGTGCTTCGCGTTTAGTTCAAGCTCTCGTACTTTTACCGAAGACAGCCTTAACTTTAAGTTTCAGGTAACTGATATGAATATTTAATAGATTCTGAACTAAAGCTATTTAAGAACTGCTGAGGAAAAAACTACAATCGTACATTCATTTGACAAACAATTGTCCACGATGACGGTTTTATGTGTAGCACTAAATTATTGAATGGAATATAGTACCAAAACATCGTAGTATTTAAATTTTAAAATGCTAATCGTGTAGTATTAAAATGTTGAAAAAGGAGAAAAAAAACACATTAATATCGAAATTATGACCAACCTTAAAACTCAGCAAGTGTATTAATAATGCATGTATAGTACATCTATCAATTTAAAAGCATCAAAGGAACTTTTTTTAAAAAAAACTTAAACAATAGTCTTGTCCTGAAACATTCATTTAGAAGTCCATCAAATGAATTTATTCAAAAATACGATCCCGAATCATCCCCAGCAACCCTTTGTGTTATTTATGCAGCAAATTTATTTTGTTAAAAATAAAACTACTATCCGCGTACATTTTATTAGCATTTTCCTTTTGCTTAATATATACGTATATATATCCAGATTCGGTATATTTTTCAGAAACTCGGCCCGTACGATAAAAGTTTGTTTATTACAGTTTCCTATTGTTGGAATACTTTCTTCTTATTTAAAGCAGGCCATCGTTACGCTGGATGTTGAATGATTTGCTGACAGTTACAGTGACTGTTCCTCAATTGTTTTTCAAAACCATAGCAAAGCTAGGATCATGCCTCACGATTTGCTGTATTAGACATGTTCGTGAATCATTAATCCGAAAAAAAAGAAGCTTCCGGTTATTGTGGACAGCCTTTGTCGTCCGATTTGATGATGGAATTATTTACGGGTGACATTTCTTTGGAGCAGTAGAATTTTTATTTATTGTGTCGAGATTCGATGTAAGAGATGTCGGAAGTATCGGTTCATCGTCAGTCTAGTTTTTCTTTTTTCATGTAATTTCGTCTGGTCACTTTTCAGACACAATATTCCATTCAAATAGACATGTGACATTTGTCTGATCGAGTATGAAGAAAAAAAGGAAAGGAAAAGAAATGGAAGAAATATGGACGATTCTATGATGTGGGTTAAGGTTTTAGGTTTATAGATTACATTATTAAAGTCACACGAAAATATATATTATAATTTTCGGTGATTTCTTTGCACTCTCGATATATGATCTAAGCTCCCACGATCATTAATTCATGAAAGATTATGATTCTCATAATTGAAATACAGCTATAATATATGAGATAGTACTTTGGAGCTGTTTTTGATTCGAAGAAAAGACTGTAGAACGAAAACAGACAAAGAATTCTTTAAAATATATTTATATTGTGTTCACTATAATTGCTGTTTTCAAATAATTACTTCGATTAATGCGCTTCATTTAAGCGACACAAAAGGTAATGAAGAGATCTACTAAGTAAATAAAATATCTCAAAAAAAGGCTCTCATCATTTTGAAGTCTCTTAGCATTGAAACCCACTGAAAGAAACTTTAGTGGAATTCAAATACTTATATATATATATAACCATTATACGTGTAGTTCGTAACTTTCCTGCCTTCTGATGACAAATTGGAGAAAAGCCCTTCTTCAAGGAGTTTTTAGAAGCTATATGAGTGATATTAACGTCGCACAAGAAACTAACACGAGGAAGATTGGCAACAGACGAGGTAATTTTGAACCGGGGTCAATGGACAAGGACTGCACCAGTCAGCTGGAACATTTTGCATAAACTACCTCAATATGCCAGATTTGACGTACTTCAGCCTCCATGACGGGCTTTCAATGGCATCAGGGCTCGAACCCGCGATACTCTGGCCACGGGTTTGTGATTATAACCACGGCCACTAGAAACCTTAAACAGACTGAATATTAACGTCGCACTGTTAAGCTACTCGAGGGCTTTTGTTGACGGACCTCGTCATTTCGAACTATGGTCAAGTGACGAGGACGACACCTGAGCTGGCACCCCCTCTCCTAACTACCACACCACACCAACGGGAGTACGTTTGAACTCCCGACAGATTTGACGTGCATTGTTCCCCTACACGGCGGGTCATCAGCGGTACTAGGATCGAACTCATGACACGTCAGTTACGAGTCCGTTACCTTGACCATTAGGCTACCGAGGCCGCCTTAAAAAGAGAGAGAGGGGTGAGAATACTAAGAGGGTCTTCCCTCTAAAAATATAATCTTTCCAATGAAGACAAAGTGGTAGTAAAAATAGACGGAATTATAAGAAAATAAATGTGTTGACGATTGACTCATTTGGAAATTATCGAATCTCTTGGATAAACTAAAATGCGTGCCATGAGAGAAAAAATTATATTAGTTATTATGCTTGACATATTTTCTTCTCTTAAGGCTGTTTTCGCCATATGTACCACAACATGAACTTAAAGCGAAGCACATTTTCGGACAGAAAAATGCCTCAATCTTTATAAAAATTTGTAACATTGTAACTCTCTCAAGCATTTTTTTTTTATAATAATGTGTTTTTAAAACTTCAAAATATTTCACAAATAATTAGTTTTTCCTTTTAACATGTAAAAGGATAGCTCATTTAGCATTACGGTATCGGAAAAATACTGCGAAACACATTTTATAAAAGAAAAAAATTGTCAGCTGGGTTAAAAATGAATAGTTTGATAAAATAAGAGATTCTCTCGCTCTCTCTACAGAATAGTGAAGCTGGAATATATATATATATATATAATATTAATGTTTGAGTACTTTTACATCTGAAAAAATATTCCGAATTTTTTTGGGTCCTATTCTTTAACGTTAGCCAAAAACAGCCTTAAAAAAAGTAGAAAACTTCCTGAATTTTTGAAAGCATCATTATAACTCTTTCAATACTATTTTCTCTTTCTTTTTTAAAGATGAATGGATTAGAGTAGTTTCGAACGTAGGTTTTTAAAAAAAACCCTTTTATTATACACTCACTATTGTGGAATAATCCAAAATAATTATCTGCTTCTCAATTATTTCTTTTCAACTTGACCTGTGGATGCATGTTGTATGCTTTTTCTTTTTCCAACTGGAAGAAAGTTACACTTCCCACGAGTTATCTTCCTGACCTAATACGCATTCAGTAATTTGGATAAAAATATATCCTCCATAGAAAATTACTTTTATTTCTATCTTAAAAAATGTCTGACCCATTTCACACCCCTGTTTATTTTCATTCACATATGTGTGTGTTTGTAATAAGTTTCCCGAATAATTTATCTTACTCAAAATTACTTCTTTGTCCAGAGAAAAAGCTGATTCTTTGACATAAAACGTCTAATGATTTTCCTCTTGAAGATGGATTGCATCTTTCGAGTATTTCTCACTAATTTCCGCATGATTGATTTAATGTGCGAATTGTGGAACAATACACAATGAGTGTACCAGAATAATAAGTCTGTGTAATTCCGTAAATGCTTTCTTGTGTGAATAAATGGGTATTTTTTTAGACAAAACGGGCTTTTCTTTTTTGATCTCGTTACTTGGATTTACAAGAATGTCAGAATACTTGATATATCGTTTTTTAACTTTAAAAGACTGATGAAAGGCAATTTAAATCTATATTCAGTATCATAATACCTTTTTTCTAAATATGGAATGTATTATTAAACTGTAACAATTACAGAATATTTGAGTAGAATATTTTTGGGTAGGACTTTTTTAATGCTTTTATCAAGATGCTCCAAAAATCAATTGTTTTCAAAACTAATTATGATACTTATGTGTTATCGCAAGAATCGCCAACGTTCAAGTTAACTCGCTAAGTTGGCAACCCCAATTCGCATGTGTTGTATGCGCTGAATCGGCAATCATGTGCTTCGTTTCGTATAATGTCGCCAATAGGTTGTGATAATACGTAAGTACTCTAATTTTCTAACAATTCGCACGCACAACTATGTTTTATATACATATTTACAAATATTATAAGAAAACATTTGTTGCTAATTAAGAAATTATCCATGAGAGAAAAGTACATTTTTTTTCTCTATTTTAAATTTTTGTAGTCTATATTTTATATTTTTCTTTGATTCTTTTTCATCAAAAACCACTTCTTACTTTTTTAAAGGAACTGTATAAAATGAAAATTATTCTATACAATTCAAATAACCCTATGAATTTAACTAGACCTCTCATGAATTTCAGTTTGCTTGACTCTTTAACTCTGATCAATTAAGGATTAATATCTTTAAAAGTATATACAGAATCAAAATTATTTTTACCTCTAAAATGATTAAATTATAATTCCCTAAATATCATATATGTTTGTGATATATCTACATTCAAGAACGTGAATTAACAACTGGGGGAGGGGGATCATTCATGGTTCCATTTCCTCAACAAATATTCAGTTAAAATTTGCAAATACTTATTTATCTGTTACTTTCAGACTAACTCTTGTAATATCGATGAATTTTTGAAAATTCGTTAAAAAAAGAAATTAATAGTTCAAAATATCGAAAAGGCATCGTTTAGAAATTTGTTATGCAATAAGATACATGATTGTTCCCTCACGGATTTCGTTTCTTAAATACATTTATGAAGTGAAATAAAATCTCTATCAGATTTTCCCCTTATTTTTTAATAAAAATGACTATGTTCCAGAATTCTGATACAGAATGGATAAGAGAAATAATTTAGATATAAATATTTTTTTAAAAAAATAAGAGGAAAATGTTTCACCTTGTGCACATTCGTGGTGGATTGAGCAAAGAGGAAAAATACTCCAACAAATCTTCGGGGAAAGGCATTTAAAAAGTTGATTACCCTACACATATCTCCAGTTGCGGCGGTAGATGACGTCGCTATTTCTAGTTCATTATTCTGATCTCTCATTCAACTTGAAATATTTAAGTGAAATATGATAAAAAAAAATAATTTTGCTGCATTTTTTTTTACATTTTTGTCTGGAAATTATACTATTTTCTCTTCTTTACTGATGTTTCTAATAGGAAGATTTTAATTTTATGATATTTCAGGCACTGATGTGAATTTGTAGGATCTTGAACTAGCAAAACTTAACACTTAAAATTCACTTCTATTATTCATTAAATATTGTTTGCTTGGAGTTCTAATAAAATTTTTTTTGTATATAATTCCTTTCCTAACAGAAATTATTATGGGTTTATTTAATTTTTTTAACTTAAATTTTAATTAAACGAAATCATGTTTTGGAATGACAAGAAATAATTAGTTACCACTATTTTGATTTCAAATAATATGTTATCTCTGCAACAAATTCATCAAAACTATATCTTAATAATAATAATATGTATATAACGATACGTTAATTATTCTTATAAACAACAACATATATATATATATATATATATATATATATATATATATATATATATATATATATATATATATATATATATATATATATATATATATATATATATATATATATATATATATATATATATATATATGCCCGAGAAAAGTTTACATTTTCATTAGTGGTGATTAAGTGGTCGTGGCCTAAAAATTAAAAAGGCTTGTTCGTGATCACATCATTTATTCGAGCATGCTTCTCGTACAGTGGCAAATTACACGAGAGGGAATTATTCAAACATCAAATTTTTATACACAGGGGAAAACGCATTATAAAAACACAGTTACGTGTTTAGGCGAAAGGAATAGCTAGTTATTTATAGAAATGACATCATCGAATAGGAAATATTAATCCTGTTTTAGTAAGGCGCATGAAAACAATTAATGATCGCATATTTCTTGGAATCGCCGATAAAACTATCGAAATTCAAGTTTTAAAGAATCAGTAATATACCAACATAACTTTTTTAATGATTTAGAAAACAATAAATTGAGACGCGTTTCGAAATAGGGTATAGGATTTATGAATTAGATTTTATAAATAAAGGATATTCGAATTTTTAGTAGATCACAATGTAAGTTATTACATATATATATTGCATTACATTAAGGCATCCGTTGGGGGAAAATATTATTTGAATGTAGATAATTGGAATTTTTTTTGAATGTAGTATTATATTTAGTACACAGAAAATGTTACAGAAGCTCAATTATATATATAGTATCTTAAATCCTATATGTTTACATAAATACGTTAATTGTAAAAAATATATAATAAAACCTTTCTTTAAACCATTAAGAAGAGCAAAGAATTAAATAAAGGTTCTAATGAGTTAAAGATAAATCCATTCTATATATTATCTCCAAATTTTATTTTTTAAAGGAGAGTAGGGAAAAAAAGGTAATCTATTCAGATGCAACAAGTTGTTTCGAAACCCCCAGTGGATGCGGAGTACTCACCTGCGAGCAGGGCCAAAGTTCTAAGACACGAAGACTTCATCTTGGGAGCAAAAGGAGAAAAATCCTCAACAACTTGGGATGCAGAGAGAGGAGAGATGTTTGGGGGCTGCTGTCCGAAGTGAGAGTGTGCTTTTGTGGCCTGTCCGCCCTCCTCTTAGTAGGTGCTCTCCCAACGAGAGGAAAAGTTTGTCAACCTTGACTGCCGACGTCACGCTCCCCCTCCGCCAATGGGGAGAGAGTAACACTGACCTTAAAATAATGCACTTTTTTCCTAGTTTTCACTTTTTGTCGGGGATTTAGGGAGCAATGCCCCATATTCGGAGGAGGGGGAAGGCACGAGGAAAAGGATTGGGTCCGCTTCTGCGAACAACGAGTTCTCTGTGGGGATGAAGCGATCCACAGGTGATTTCCAAGGGATAGATTAACTATTCAGGTACACAGTGAAAAGATGCGATTCTTCATCTGTAAAAATATGTAGCTCTTGGGCTCTAACATTTTGATAGGATCATTAACAACGCAAATAGTTTTAAGGTATCCGACTACCCTAAAATCATGATTTTTTTCAAAAATTGACAAATTTTGTTTATGATTTTATTTTATATCCCATCATATAAGCTTAATAAAAATACCAAGTTTCTTATTTTCCATTCACTAGAACAAAAATTACAAGTGTTTTAGTAAAAGCAGATGCCATAACTTTACACAAGATGACAAACTTTAAAATGCGTTTTACTAGAAATGTGTTTTTTGCGAAAAGTTCAAACGGGGACAGCGATTGCTCAAAAAGTTTTGAAAATAATTTGCTGAAATTTTTTGTGTATGTTATGTATAACAGTAGAAGTGTTTTGATTTTCAGATTTATCAATCGCTGCTTTATTTTAAAATTTACAGTCCTTTATGTGAATATAATCACTTTCTTTTTAAGCAATTTCGTATAATCACTAAGATAAAGTGCTCTAGGGTTTGTAAAAATTGAAATATCTCTTATCCTGAAAGTCATTTCAAACACGAATAATAAAGTAACACATCAAAATTGAAAAATTTAGAATTTTCTCATAAAAATTTTGTACAGAGTGGGCCCCGTTTATGTAATTTTTTGTACATTTTTACCAGTTTTTTCCCATTTTAATAATAATAAATTTTTTTTCTGCTTTCAATTTTAAGATTTTTTCCTTAAAATATACTAAATAAATCTAAAAATCACAAAAAGATCCTCATATTTCCATTTTTTCAAAAAAAAGTTGTCGCAAGTAGTCGGATACCTTAATTTGCTTGTTTAACGGAATAAACCAGTGTTTCTCAAACTTTCAATATTGGCGACCCAATTTTTAATCATAAATTTCGTCGCGCACTCCTCACACAATGAAAATGTATTGAATGCAATATTAAAGTACTTTTACGCTGAAACTACAGTACGACCTTATTCATAAACCTTACAAATTATCAGTATAAGCATTGAATTTTGTATTTGTTTCTTTTAAGTAATAAATATTTTAAGTTACTTTTTAGTAATAGCATAAGCATTATGTTACTTTGCATAGTTTGAATGTATTTTATTTTGCTTCCTTTCAGTCAAACAATAAATTTTTTTAAAAAATAATCTTTTATTTTTCGGTATGCTTCCACTCCCCACGTAGAATTAGCGTGCCCTTTAGGGGTTATCACACCCCCAAGAGGTGCACGCTACAGTTTGAGAAACAACTAGATTAAACATCTCTTCATTTGTAATCAAAACGCCTTTCTTTAGACTTTGGACACGTTTTCAGACAGAAAAATGTCCCAATGTTTACATGACGCATCGTAACACGTACATCCATTTTTTGTTACATAGATTGTCCGAAAAATATGGCTACACTTTCAAAAATGAATTAAATGGAAACTTACTGTTTTTCATAAAGAAAATATTAAGGTTTCTGTTTAAAGAAAGGCAAACTACATTGCGCAACATCCCCGTTTTGCAACCTTTCGTTTCAAAATCACTTCACTGAAAGAACAAGCGCAAGTTGTAGCGCATGGTTTATTAAATTTAAATCTGAAACACATGTACAGCCTAAATTTCGGACTACTTATAAACGGATATATATATATATGTATATTAGCAGGGTTTTTTTATTGTTATGTTTTAATGGTATAGTGTATTTTATTTGTAATATTTAAATTTCTCATATTATTCTTCTTTCATTTCCTTTTGGCTCAGTGTATAGGCAAATTACAGGTGAAGATTGGCTAGCCCTAAAACTTGTTTAAACCTGCAATCTTGGTTCCTAAGGTCAGGATTTTGTTATTTTACTACTGTGCCTAATATTTCCTATCTTGACTAGTTATACTTAGGTTTTATAGCTACTTGTATATATTTTTGGATTATATATATATTTCGCATCAGGCTGACCAACTGACCGTAACATCTGCTTATGCACCTCAGGGCCCAAGGTCACGTATACTGAGTTGGGCACAATAAGCCTTGGCCCTCATGGGCTGTTGCGCCACTGAATTAAGTTATAAACGAATCCTTTTTTAAGATCCACTATTTATAAGTAGGATGAAAGGTCTTTGACGATAGGTAGAGTATTGACAAAAACAAAATCTGGCTGCCCTAGCATACGCTGAGAGGACTTTACTCGTATGGACTGTATGAGTTGCGCGAGATCAATGGTGCACACATTGTGAAATAATGCAATAATATACTGTAAAAAAGTGGTATTTTCTTTATGGAACATAAAAAACCGCAAGTGAATATTTTTGTTGGTTTATTTGTAATTAAAATTTGAAAGGGCAGTCATACTTTTCGGACACCTGCTTCTAAAACGTTCATACATTCGATAAATGAGTAATTTTTCTCGTTAATGACGAAAAAGTAAAAACTTTTTATGTTCTTAAACATGCAAACTTTTTTTAAATAGTCCAGAAAAATAAATAGGAATATGCTCGGTGGACTGATATATAATTTATTATAAAGCACAATAAAAATTAAAAATAATATGTCTTTTTTAAAAAAAATATACTAATGCGAAATATACTAATACTAATATACTCTTAATTTCCAATTGCTTAAACTAAAAGAAAATAACAATAATAACACTTAAGCTGCAAGAACAAAATCATAAAACTTAATGAAATATGAAAACAAGTATATTTTAATAATTTTATTCATATTTACTGGGGATAGTCCACTTTTTGTTCTTGCAAAAGTTTTTCACTCAAATTCTAAGTAAGGCTCCCCATTGTACCTTGTATATGCAAAAAAAAAAAAAAAAAAAAAATTACTAAACAAAATTTCAAAATCTGAGAGGTGCGAGTAGGGTAGGATATCTATGAGGGCACACACACACACACAGTAGTTTACTCTCATTACTGGTGTTATAGATAAAAGATTATATATATATATATATATATATATATATATATATATATAATAAATGATGCTATTATGTAACATATAAATTGGATGATATAATATTAAGTTAGCCTAGTGTTATCCTATAACACTAGACGAAAACAACATTAAAATATTACCTGAATATTTCCCAAGTGCATATTAACGTTGACTACAACGTAACAAGAAAGTTATTGGCAACATACATCTATAATTTTGAATCATAGCCAAGTGTGATGAGGACACCCCTCTCCATACTAACACGCCACGCCAACAGGAGGACGTTGAGCATCGATAGATTTATCGTGCATGGGCCCCATCTATACGGCGCGTCTTAAGTGGCACTGGTCTCGAACTCATGACACGTCGGCCTCGTGTACATGACCTGACCACTGGGCTTCCACATATATTCAGATAAAGGGTATGCAAAGGGAAAGTCGAAAGCAAGAAAAAAATTGTGGAACATTTCAAGGGTTTTATCAAATACCAGAAAAGAATTCGAGGCAGACTCCAAGGGTGAGAATCTAAAAGCTTTCTGCAAAGAAAAGAAACTGGGTCTTCAAACGATCCAAAAAGGGCGGTGAAAGTACGGCCACACTCAACAACAGATGGACGATGACACTACTAAGAAACATAAAGGTGGATCAGGTTTTAGCAATTATTATTTTCTGAATTGGAAGACTTCAATGTTTGATTATTTGCACGGGTTGATGTTCAACTGTTTACCCTTGCACTGGCTCTACAATTAAAGTTACAGCCCGGAAGAGTTCAGTGAACCGCAACGTAGGACAGATGTCTTCTTTCATCAATATGAATTCCGATTCAATTTATGATGTTCCAGAAAAAAAATATGGCTATCATAACACATGCATTTTCCTTTGATTTCAATTTACATCGCACTCTGAAGCAACTCATTGGGGTCGGGCCTCATAGTTTTGAACCATGGTCAAGCAGCGGCGTATACAAGGGGACCCCTCCCCCATAGCCCTTGATTTTTTTCCCATTGAATATAATCCTATGCATATAATACGTACAATGCAATTAAATATTTGTTACTAATAATTAATTTTATTAATTAACACTTTTTTACTCAATAATTAATTTTTCTATTGTTTGTTCCCGAAAATAGACAAAATCAAAAGAATTTGTTGGGCGGCGTATTGGAGAATGATACGAGATGGTGGACTTTCGACCCTGCCCTCCCTCTTGAAAACTTACTGTGTGCGCCACTGTGGTCAAGTGATAACACATCTGAGTTGACACGTCCTCTCTAAACTTTCCCCCTGCCAACGTGAAGATTTTAAGCGTCGACAGAATAACGTGCATTAGTCAATCTTCCACGTGAGTCTTCAGTGGAACCAGGACTTGAACCTGCAACTCGATGACGCTGGCCACATGTTCGTGTGACCATGACCATTCTGCTTCCCTGGGCATCATAATAAGTATAAGTTTCTGTACCTGCAGAATAAAACATACCCTGCGTAAAGCAATCTTTTGCAGCAAAAATTAATCTAAGGCAAGGTCTTGTTTTGAGAGAAACACGAGGAACGATATCCTAAACGGTGTTGTTGTTACTTATGCCACCTGATCGACAGCAACAATAGGTCACGAAATTCATCGCGGCAGGGAGCCAGATTTTTACGTCTGTCGTTAGACGTCACTTTGAGCATCATGCAGGTGACATTACGATTTGGCTTGATTTAATCCTAATTTTGAGACAGAACACCCTGGAGGTAGTTAGGATCCTTCCATAACTCTTCCCATTCCACCAACCTCACGAGAGGACTTGTGGCTCTACGGCTACTTCGAGTACCCCCATGCCACAAAGGCACTATACATTTTCAAACATCCACGCCTTCTGCGGGATTCGAACCCGCGCCCTACGGCGCAGCATTCAGCGTCGCTAACCACTATACCGAATGGGCGACACTTAAATATTCGCAAATTATTGTTGCAAATTTGCGTCGATGAAAAACAGCTGACGTCTTCAATTAATTGGGGAAAAAAATTTTATTGGACAAAGGACGAATAAATGAGTACACGAAAACAAATCGGCATGTATACACAAAAAAACAGTTTATTAGCAGTAAACGAAAAACACACTTGTTATAAACAAGCTTTACAGCGCTCCAGAAACGGATCTCTCGAACAGGCAGGAACTCTCAGGCATATAATGTCTCTTTCTGAACTCTACCTATCTTTATATAGCCTCACAGAAGTTTCCATGAGGTTCAATTCCAGGGACTTCTAGAAGGTTCCTTGTCAATACAATTTTTAGCCAAATATATCGCTAAGGGCATGAAAGTCGACAGTCTGCTAACTCTGCTCACATTTTCTAAGGTTGTTATAATTTTCAAAATGTTGAGATGTGTACTTTCCCTGTAAAACATTTTTTTCCGCAAGCAACGCATCAATGCAGGGAAAATAACATACTTGATCTGTTTCACTATGATAGAATGTAACTAAATGTATTGCTTAAAGTAATGTTACTTAAAAACAGTCTGCAAACATTCCTTTTTTAACCAACTCGAGCTAAAAGATTTTTATTTCACTTAAACATAAGTAAAATTTACACACTTAACTAGCCCGAACATTTTGATTATCGACCCTAAAAAAATCTGAGCTAGATTCGTCACTTGGGAATTCGATGAGCTGCCATTCCACTATACCGGATGGGTGATCTGATATCCTGAATAAAATGTATTAACACTGACTGCCTCTATGATGAGAGAATATTTTTAAAACTTTGTAAGATAACCAGTAATTTTAAAGAATGTCATTCTATCAGTACATAAGTCGTTGCAGTCTAGTTTTCATGGTGTGACGGAGCTTTACGTGACTTGCTACTAATAATCCTCCTGGGGAATCTTTGGGCCAGTAATCGTGTTATTTCACAGCTATCCATCTCAAGAAGAAACCATGAGATGCAAATTAGCTAGTGCATATATAGTTAAAGTTTAATAATCGTAGATTAGAAGGAAAAGGAGCGGAGTCGCTGAAAGCAGTGCTGATACGGTAAGAATCAGAATTACGCCGCCTAGAATAAATTAGGAAAGTTAGGATTATTAAGATTGCATTGATTAAAGTTAAACTATTCGGGTTTCGTACACTTATTCACATAAGGTTTGAGCTCTCTTTATATCACTCCAAAGGTTCCCTTTATAGATTGCTTGTTCTAAAATATTATCTTTGGTAATAATAAATTAGATTTATCATGATTAGTCTTGGTCACATATCCATCTTTACCTCCTACAGATTTAGGTCGAATAGATGACGAGGAAGTGTACCCAGGGGTGAGGCCTTTACAATGGTAACAAACACGTGGCCGACGTTGTTCCGGCCTAGTTGAGGTTTTAAGTCCTGATGCCAAAACAATTTTGATGTACAGAAAGGCTGTTGGATATAAATTTTACTTACGTTTAAATTTCTCACGTTGGCGGGATGTTGAGGTTTGAAGAATGGGATATCAGCTCAGCTGTCGTTATCGTAATTCGACTGTGGTTCAAAACTACCAGGTCCGCCGTCAATACTTCTAGTATTACTTCGTAGAGTGACGTTAATAAACAATGAATTACTGAAAGCGTATATAATATTATTATACACTATAAAAGTAATAAATTTGTTTGTTGAAATATTGATTTAGGAGATGGATAACCGAAAAGAGACAACAAGAGAGGAAAGAAATCTGCATGCATGCATCAGCTGAAGGAAAAATTTTAGAAATTGGTACATTAAGGTATCCGACTACGTTCGGAACCGTGATTTTAAAAAAACACATAAGTGGATAATTTTCATGATATTTAGTGTCACTTAGGTTAGAATACATGTATAAAATTGTTTTAACTACCTTTTGATAAAAAAAATTACTTAAATACAATATTTTGGCAAAAAATTAACTTAGAATAACATTTTTTCTCAAAACGTTTCTCTTCTTTAAAAATTGCTTCTATAATAATATTTTGCTTATATAAAGACTTCTCTCTAGAGAGTCTGATCTAGGATTTTTGAAAAGTTCACATTGTTTTCAGAGTTACCACCTATTGAAATAATTATCGGCGTTTTTTTCTTTAAATTTCTTTCCTCTGTTGTAGTAAAATATTGATAAATCCACTTCTAAGTTATATATTTCAAAAATTCTAGTTCAGCCTCTGTACAGAGGTCTGAGCTATATACAGGCAAAATATTATTATAATAGAAGCATTTTTCACAAAAGGAGAATTTTTTGAAAATGGGTCATTCTATGTTCATTTTTTGTCAAAATATTGTACTTAAATAATTTTTTATTGTAATATTATCCTTATAACAATTTTATATACATTTTCTAATCTAAGGGACACTAAATATCATAAATATTATCCATTTATACGCTTTTGCAAAATCACGGTTCCGAACGTAGTCGGATACCTTAAAAAATATGGCTGGAAGAGAGGTCGTAAGAGAATTTTGAAATTTCGGTTACAAATAAGAATCTTTTGGCAAATACATATTGATTCTCAAATGAAATCTTCAAAAATTGCTTTGTGTGCATCAACGTGTTGGGAGAAATCTGTTTCTTCTGCTTTCAATGGTAGGAAAGCTCAGAAAAAGTCTATTGGTTAAGAAATACAAACAGGAGATTAAAATTTGAAAAAGGAGTAAGATCAGTTTGAGAATCCAGTGGTGGAGTTGTGTGTGTGGCTAAAGACAAATACGGTTTCTGCCTGAGGAGTACAATTTTAACTGTAAAGCATAGAAGCATATCAGAAATGATCTAAAGGTGTGTGGAAGCCACAACGATTTTAAAACTTGTAATTATATTGAATGAACAATGTACTAAATGTTTTATTTCGTTATTCCAAAAGAGAATTTAAAAAGAAGTTTAAAAAATAAATTGTAGATTAAAAAAACTATAAAACTCGCTTTTATAGTGAATCGAACTAAAAAGTGAAAAAACTCATTCTTAAAATAAGACTAAAATGATTAACGATAAAATTAATGTCATTGGGATAATAGCGTAGGGTGCTCTATACTAATTGTTATAATTTTTTACGAGTTCTATTCTGAAATGCTGAGTTGGTATAAAAATGTAGAACAAAGCACCCCACGCTTTTACCACAATGGCATTAATTTTCCGTTAATCATTTTATTCTTATATTAAGAATTATTTTTTTCACTTTTTAGCTCGATTCACTATAAAAGTGTGTTTTTTAGTTTTTTTAAAACTATTATTTTTTATTAGTTCGATCTACAATAAAAGCCTGCTTTTTTAGTTCTTAAAACTATCATTTATTCTTTGTTGAATTTATCCTTGAGTTCGATATTTGGAGCCGGAATTACGTGCTGCTGTAATTAGTCTTGCTCTTCAATGAATATTAATTAATGGGTCTGAAGGGTATTTATTGTCTCCATTTATGGGGTCTCGGATGAATCCCATATCGTTAAATTCCAAAGATTCCGTCTCTATAGATATAGGTCTAATTAATAAAAGTGTGTTAAGAAAAAATATTAAATGTCAATCGTATTATCACTTTTTAAACGTATTGCTATAATGTTAATTCGAATCATCCCTTTAAAACATATTGCTTTATCAAAATAAAAAAATATTTAGAAGTTAGAATATAAATGTATCGTCTTTTAAACGTATTGCTATAATATTAATTCGTATCATCACTTCTAAAAAAACCTATTACTTTATAAAAATCTTTATTAGTAAAATCACATAAATTATTTTTATTCACATGCATGAGTCCTTTTTTTATTTCCACTTTCAGAAAAACTAAAACCTTTTTCACACAAAGAACACTTTTTTTTTGTTTTACTTGTATTAACCACAAGCCTATTCGCGGTTTTAGGGTTGCGCTTAATCTTTTACTTGCCAAATTTGGAAATGGCATATGGAATTGGTCGCCTAATCTGAAAATGGTTTATACAATTAGTCGCCAAATCTGGAAACGAAATAATGAGTTAGTCGCCAAATCTCGAAATCCTTAAAATCCTTTTTTATGAGAACCCTGATCAGGACAATGAAACAAAATTATGAAATTATTGTTTTCATCGCGGTCCTTGACAAGTGTGCAAAATTTCGAATTAATCTGACCTTTTAAAGTGGGTAAAAATCGAGTTCAAAGATTCCATTACATACAAATGAAACTTATAAAAACGTCTTAATGAGGATTAACATCAAACTTTAAATGCATTGCAGCAAATTGATTATTCTAAACACACTGCATAAATCCTAAAACAGTAGCTATTGCGCAACTTTCCATGCATCTTTTAAAAACACCTCCACAATCTAGTGGCTTTCCCTTCCTTCCTAAGTAACTCGGCAACCCAGGGAGAATCTTAGCTTTTTCAAGAAGCCTTTTCCAGACTAGCCTTCTTTCTACTCGTGTGTTCTCCAGGTTTTAATTCTCAAAACTAGCAGATATTTTTCTAGCCCTTTCTTAGTGTACCAATTGGTTGTACATTGAAGACTTTTTTAGTGGTGCGGTCTTGGTCCATTCCGATAGCGTGACCTGCTCATTTAATTCGTTGTATTTTGATAAAGTTAACGATATCAGATTCCTTATATGATTGATAGAGCTCAAAATTTGATCTTCTTCGCCACACATTCCATTTTCCTGAATTCCTCTAAAAATAAATCTTAAAATCCTCCTTTCATAGATACTTATGTTCTCATCTGCTCGATACATGGACCAACATTTATTAAGTTTTGGGAAAATAATCTGATATTTTTCTTTGCATTGTCTATTTTAGTAACAAATTGTTCTATGTTGTCCACTTTTTATTCGTTTCATCATTGGAATGTGCTTTTAAAATAACTGTGTATACTTTTCATGATGTTCCTCATTTCGGAAAACTGGGGAACACACACACAGGAGCTGTATTATTCATTTCATTTTTGTCGTTGGAATTTGCACCAACGATATTTTTTTGAGCTTTGAATAAACTCAAAAATGTCTTTGTTGGTCGTAATTGGAACTGGACACTCGTTATCTTCATCTACTGCAACGAATTCTTCCGATGATAAGAAGGACAGTCCAATATATAATGCAGAAACGTTCTGAAACATTTCATTAAGTGGCCTCTCCAAAAGGGAAATGTTTTTGTGTTAAGAGAAAAAAAATGCTTGAAAATGCATTGTAGTTTGTCGAGAACGTTGTATTATTTTGTGTTAACTGATATTTCGTCTTAAGCGTTTTTGCGTTAAAGGTATTTAACCCTCTAATCAGAACATCCATCTCTCAGACGATGATGATTTGCTTTGATGCCTGTAGATAACGCTCTGGTGTGATTTTTGTGGTGGGCTGTCTTGACATCTTCAGTTGGACTCTACCCAGTGAGAGGATCAAGTAGTAGAGAGTACATGACGAATCTTTTCAACTCACGATGTGTGCGATTTTTCTTATCTATCACCGTCTATCAGACGGATATTCCTATAGTTTTTTCATGTTTGGCATTATTATTTTTAATTCCTTTTACATGAATATAAATCATTTTTAATGTTTTTACAAAAGTACTAGTCACGATTCTAATGATAAGAATAAATTGTGCTCGATTTAACCCCACACATCTTATTTGAGCCATACTCAATTGCATGAACTATAAGAACATTTAAAACAGTCCTGAAGGTAATAAAATTCAAAAAAAATTACGTACCCGTCTGTTAGACGGATGCTTCTCAGTGCGGCAAAAAAATTAATGTTTCGCCAAGAGGGTTAAATATCTTTACGCTGCATTAAAGTCTATAAATATTATTTATTTTGTAATTATTTCCCTATCAAAATGTTACTTTGTTTAAAAAAGGAAATATATTTTGACAGGGACTGTAAATGAATCGTTTCCGCTTAAACAGAATGATAATAACGTTATGCAATCCAGGAAGTCGTTTTTGAAAAATGTTTCATTCAGTAGCAATGCGAAGATATGTTTTTCCTCATAAAAGTAATTTTTCTTTGAATAGAAAAGAATGTAAACATTTTAATGTTATGGTACCTTATTTTTAAAAAATCGTCCCTTGTTGGAAATCGAGTTACTTAAAAAGTTATAATCTGTCCTAACAATCTTAAAGAAGAGATTTTGACTTGATTTTACACATTTTTTTAGAAATTACGTGGTCCGTCGCCAAAAGCCCTCGTGTAACTGAACTGTGCGACGTTAATATTCACTCACTCACTCACACTACACATTTTTTAGACAATAAAAATCCATTATTAATGTGTTAAACTCTTTATTGTGACACTATTTATGTATTAAAACTATCTTAATTATACGAAACACTACAGAGAATTTAAGAGATGTTTTAACTAACCTGGATATACCAAAAATGTTAACCTTTAAAAGACCATAAGTTTGCTATGAATAAATATTAGTAGTTACTGTTTTAGTGTTTTTAAACCTAAAATATTAAGTTGGGAAAAAAGAAATCCATTATTTTTTCAGTAGATGACTATAGTGATCGATAGCTCGTGAAGTATCGATCAAACAATTTCAGATTTATGCTCGTTGGAAAGGTGACATATCACACTAAAAAAAATATTTTTCTATTTTTTGTTTGATCCATTCAGTTGTGAGTTCCAACGTGTTAAAAATGGAAGTCAATAAAGAGAACATGTAGTGCATTTTACAGTTTTTCTTTGATAAAGGCGAAAATGCAAGCCAGACGGCTGAAATTGTGAATGGTCCGGCATATTAACTTCTTCTGTTTCAAAAGGCAATTACAAACAAACAAAACAAGGTACAGAGAAAAACTTTTTATTTGTGAACAACAAATACGATTCCATTTTACATTAATTGGTTTAAAAAATTATGTCCGCTAAATAACGTCTTCTAATGGTGACACATGGACGAAGACTTTCCCGAAAGTTATCCATAGTTTGTGTCATTCCCGGTGGAATGGCAGTCACTACCTTGGTGATTGCCTCCTTTAGTGCTTGCAGGGTTGTAGGACGATGTGCCTTTGCCTACACTTGTGCCTTTAAGTGTCCCCAAAGAAAAAAATCACAAAGGAATAAATCAGGTTACTCCCCTTGGGGACCAGGCGACGTCACCTCGCAAAGAAAGAAGACTTTCAGTAAACCACTCTCTCAGAGTGCTCAGCGAACGCCATGAAATGTGAGCTGAGGCTCCGTTTTGTTGTCTTTCTGCTTCTTTATGGTCCCCAAGAAACTGGTTTAACTTTGGTTGGAGGAAGATCTTGATCATGTGACAGTAGCGATCTGAAGAAACCGTTACCATTAATTAATGTTCTACGAAAAAATAAGGATCCCCCCACACCAAATTCAACAACGGCGCACCAAACTATCACACGAGGATTGTGTCGTTGGTAAAGCAGCTGAGGGTTTTCTGCAGCCCAGTAGAGAAAATGTTTTTTATTCATAGCGCCTGACAAGTGGAAGTGATCATAAGCAGAAGAAATCAAAACAGCGCCAGGGGAATGTTCTGAAGAACTTTCGGGAAAGACTTCGTCAATATATCACCATTAGAAGACACCATTTATAGGGCATAATTTTAAAAACCAATTAATGTAAAATGGTATTGTATTTGTTGTTCACCAATAAAAGACTTTTCTCTGTATTTTGTTTTGTTTGTGTGTTTGTTTGTAACTACCTTTTGAAACAGGGGAGGTTAATATGTCGGACCCCGTATTATGGTCCCGATACTGTAATAGCTAATTGCGTACTATTTTGTTTCATCGATTCCATCTAGGTATCCTCGCAATCCAAAATGCCGATAAAATCACAGAAGTGATCGAAGTTGACTGGCACCTTAGTCGTCATAGTATCTCCCAGGAGCTAAATATCAACCATAAAACAGTTTTAAACTATTTTCTTAAAGTTGGATTCAAAAAGGAGCTTGATGTTTGAGTGCCCCACCAATTAACTCAAATAAATTACAGTTTAAAAAAACTAAAAACACCCTTTTATAGTTAATCGAACTAAATTGTAACTTAATCTTTTAGTCGCCAAATCTGGAATTAGTCGCCAGATGCAGGAAGGGATCTGAAAATGGGGAATCGTTAGTCTTGATGATCCTGATTAGGACTATGGAGCAAAATTATTAAATTATTGTATTGTCATCGATCCTGGATTAGTGAGTAGAATTTCGAATTTATCTGACCTTTCAAAGTGGGCGAAAATTGAGTTACATACAAGTGAAACTTACTAAAGGGTGTTAAAAATACGATGGATCGAATTTCCATCTGCAAAACTTTTATCAAATGGAATGAAATCGACCCATTTCTTAAACGGATGACGACTGGGAATGAGAAAGGGATCACACACGAAAGCATTGTGCGAAAACGATCGTGATCAAGGCATGGTGAAGCAGCTCAAACTTTGACCAAACCATAAAGGCTCTACTGTACATTTGGTGGAACTGGAAAGGAATAACTTATGAGTTTCTTCCATACAACCAAACACTAAATTTGGATATCTACTGTCAATACTTGGACCGTTTGTGGCCACCTATTGACCAGAATTGGCCAACAGGAGAGTTGCTGTATTCCATCAGGATAACGCCAGACCACACACGTCTATAGTGACTCTCCAGAAACTCTGGGAGCTTGGTTGGGAAGTTTTGATGCATCCATCATATAGTCCGTACCTGGCACCAAGTGATTACCATGTTTTTCTTGCATTGAAAATCTTCCTTAGTGATAAGAAATTGGTATCAAGAGAAGATTGTGAAAATCGATTACGAGAGTTTTTCGCCAATAGAGACCAAGACTTCTATGAGAAAGGTATTGTGAAGTTACCTGTAAAATGGCAACAAATTATAGAACAAAACTGCACTTATTTGACCAAAATTGGTAATTCAAGACATGTTAAATGAAATCTCGAAGTTCACGCAAAAATAATGCATTTCTTTTCCCCAACCTAATATATGAAAATCGTAAGAAAAAAAGTAAAACAATGTGCAATTCTATGACGTGTTTGTTTCCATTTGCTCAAATATTTTTTATTATTGTACAAAACTATACTTACCGAATAACATTAAACATTTGAGAAAACAGATTGGTATATTATACCCAGATAAGATTATAATCAAAACGACAATCATTAATTTTAAAATGCAGGAAAAAGTTTCCCTTAGTCATGAAATTGTAAAACTTATCTAAAGGTAAGCCCTTAAGGCAAAAATATTTGTTCCGTGAAAATTAATTATCTTTGCGATATTTATCAACATATTAATTTCACGAATATTTGCACATAAATATTTTAACCAGAAATTGGGAAACTGGTGTATTAATGATTTTTTTAGTATCCTGAAACTTTGTAAAAATAGAATAAAAAGGCATCGTTCTTGTTCATATGCGTTTGTCAAACTTTTTTGTAACTTCTAAGTTTTCTTATACCCGTTTTACATCTGTCCCCTATTGAGTTTATGTCCTTATAACCTTTCTAAGCTGTTTCCAATGTCTGCAAATAATCCTGATGACTTTTTTCAATTCATACTATTTTAGAGAGAGTTCACTCTCTTCCTCTCTATATCTTGTTCAAATTTTCAACCGTTAATAAAATACTTTCTATTCATCCATTCAAGTACAAATACATTTTTTAAAAACTTGTAGTAAATGACGCTTGATGTTAATACAGTTTTTTCAAATATTAATTAATTCATTAAATTAAAAATGAAGAGTAACAAAAATAATAGTCCAACACCATGTATAGAAAAAACAAGGTTTTTCGTTGTGTCCCTGTGGCACACAGGATAGTGCGTTTAACTTCTAAACCAAAGGGCGTAGGTTCGAATCCCACCTGGAAAGGCCGAATTCCTGATAATGTGATTTGTTTTTCTCCCCTCTACTATTTTATTAGAATAATTAAATTTAATTATTGAATAAATAGTAACAAAGAAAAAAATATTCCAAAACCTATGTAGAAAGGAAAATGGAAAGTTACAAGGAAAATCGCTTTCTATTTTGCCACTTAATATTGTGATTCTGTCATATGTATGTACATATTTAGATTTTGATTGTAGTTATTTAATAAAAAATAACTAAAATTAAAAAAAATTTTGTTGACCTAAGTAGGAAAATTTACTTAATTTTTTTATAGTACTTGTTTCTCATTACTTTGATAGTATAACCCTTTTCAAAGTTATTAGAGGCACATTTAATTCTACGGCTATTACGCGTTTGATGCATTTTAATTATATTCCATATTCGTTCATTACTATATATATTTCTATTAAAGTCTTCCAATTTATCATACATGATCTTAAATATTCCTAAAATTACTTAATTATGCGTTGCAATTACTATTATGTTACGTACATTTCTGTTAATTTAGAAACTAATTCGGTTGTTGTTGCTTATGCCGCCTGATCGATAGTAACATCAGATCGCGGCTAAGGGCTAGAGTTTTACGTTAGCCTTAGCTTTGAGCACCATGCGGGGGACAGTACGATTTTTCTCGGTTCCACCCCAATTTAGAGGGAGAACACCCTAGGAGTGGTCAGGGCCTCCCACCTCTCTTCCCCTTCCACCCACCTCACTTGAGGACTTGCGGCTCGACCGCTATTTAGAGTACTCCCATGCCACGAAGGCACTATACATTTACAAACATCCATGCCTTCTCCAGGATTCGAACCTATACCCTACGGCAGCGTAGTCAGCGTCACTCAGCACTATGCCGGATGGGGCAGAAACTAACTCCAGAAGTATCAAGGAGAAACTGTCGATGATCTTGAATGTTGCTTTAGGAATTTTTGAAGGTGCATGTCCAGACGAAACGCCACATGAGAGAGAAAGCATCAAATAACTGGTCAAGGAAAATTGCTTTTCAACACAGTTGTCTAAAGCGCAGCAAGACGTACATGTGTGGACCAGCGATTTGACAGTTGAAATTCTATTCCTGTGGCCACACAGGTTACTTCTTAATGATGACTCGAAAATCGAACACAAGAAGGCAGCCCAGTTTTCTTCTAAGTGATGCCCCGGACAGTAAGTTTGAAGCATGTGATCTAAGCAACCAAACTGCTCCAGTCCTCATACATAATCTTAGTTGCATCTTACAAAAACGGACTGAAAAACATTTCTTTTTCGGGGCAGTTATATATTTTACTCCTGTTATTGCTAGTCTCTGCTGGTATTGAAATCACATTGTCAATGAATTTTATATATTTCAGAGTTTTTCTAATTCAAAAGTTATTCACAAATTTGGGGGAAATGGGGGGGGGACACTTTATTTTCAAATTTTGCTTGATGTAAAATTTCTGTTTCGTTGTGAAAATTCTAAAATTTTGGTATTTTTAATTTAAATATCTAGTATTTCGAACGCTTTAAAAAACAATAGATTAGGCAGTAATTCAATAAAATTTATAAATGTAAAACAGAAGTCAGTAACGAGGCTCACCTATATCATTTTGCATGAATCAAAAAAAAAGTTTTAATTTATTATATTTCCCCTTTTCTACCATTTTACAAATTATCTTGTCTTTTACTCAATGTTGGTATCTTATCATTTTCCTAATTGATTAATTTTAAATGGTTTCATGATTATCCATGTTCTAAGAAGCATTCCTATAATTTGTTTTAAAGGGACAAGGGCAATATAGTGGAATAATTTAATTTTCATAGGACTAGGCAGCGGGACTGAGGCTACAGTACAGGTTTAAAGTAATTATATTGACATAGTGTGGAGAGAGGACGCCAACGCATGTATCGTACTCGTCACCTGACCGTGGGTCAGAGGGAGAATGAAAATTTTCGTCACGTCGCACTGTAGAGCAACACGAGAACTATTGGTGATGAACTTCGTAATTCTGAATTTTGATCAAGTGACGAGGATGACACCACAGCTTGCACTCCGTCTCCAAACTACCATACCTCACCAAATGAAGTACTTTGAGCCTTGACAGCTCCACCGTACATCAGCTACTTTACACAGCGGAATTTAAAAGGCAATAGACAGGAGCTCGTAGCCATAATCACTACACTACCGTGTCTCAGAATTAACAAGGTCCGCCACCAGTAACCCTTGTGTTGGTTCTAAGAGCAACGTCAATAAACACACTCACGTGATCTTCATTAATGTATAAGTTTTATACAGGGTGTTCCAGAATGCCATACACATACTTGGAGGAGAAGTAAAGAACACCCTGAGGAGTCATAATTACACTTGCCACCGAAAGTTTGCGTACAGGCAATCATCTTACGTGTTTATGTTACAATGTTATTAAAATAGCGCTTTATATATATATATATATATATATATATATATATATATATATATAGAAAATCAAAACACTTGTCTGGGATTCTTCAAAATTTCCTTTTTCAAACAACAGCGACAAAATTCAACTTAACAAGAAAAAAACAAGAAGGACCACCAACTAATCACCAAACATCCGGGTTAAAAGTCTGCGTTCACTTACAAAATAGAGTTTTTAAAGCCCTTTTATTTAAAATAATAGCACTAAATAATGTTTTTAAGTAATTATATAAGCTTCTTTAATTTTTCTCTTCTCCTTTATTTAGGATTTGAGATTTGAAAGCCTTTGTGGTTCCATGGCAGGCAACAGAATAGATATCGATATATTATTGACAGAAAAATCATCATAGATCTTCAAAAAAGATGAAAATTTTTAAAGCAATTGTTGAAGCTATATTAATAAGAAACATTCATCGATTCAAAAAGAGTTCAAAAACTACAAATCAACTAAAACTTTAACGTCCAAGCGAAGATCCGGCCACCCATCTACAGTGTCCCCTCGAGACGCTTGCTTAGTAATACGCTCTATAAAAATAAATCCAATACTATAAACTTCAAAAATAACTAAAAGTGTGGCTGAGATATTGCATAAAAGTGTGACTTTAACCGCAATTCGAAGAGAACTGAAAAAGGATGACTATCAGGGCCGAGTTGCACTCAAGAAACAAACCATTGATCTCTCGAGTGAACAGAGCTAAGAGAACGGCCTTTGCAAGAAAAACATCTAAATAGGATACAAAATTATTGGGAAAATGTAATATATTCAATTGAAATTAATATTTGTAATTTGGCATCAAATAGAACAAAAAAACGCCTGTAAAAATTCCTATACAGATCTTAAGAAAGAGAATCCTTTTTTGACTATCAAACACGGAAGAGGAGGCATGATGTTTGGGGGTGCATTGGAAGCCTTTCGGCTGGTAAGCTGGAATTTATTGAATCAACAATGTGCAAAATTGGTTACTTGAACTTTCTGAAGTAAAATATCAGGTCAAATGCCGAGAAATTTGCGATGAGTGATGATTCTTACTTTCAGCTGCACAAAGGTACAAAGCAAACGGCTCACATTGTGAAATCATCGTGAAGTCATAGCAGTACTGGCAGGTCCCAAACCAATTCCGTAAGCCATTCTAGTCCCCAGACCTAAACACAATACAGCATTTGCGGTTTACTCGAATGAATAGTCAGGGAGACCCCGTAATACATCCAAGGAAATGCTCAAATCGGTTGTAGTAGAAGAATGGAACAAAATATCTACATATGAAACAACTAAGCTAGTTAAATCCTGGCCAAATATACTGAGAAAGCTATAGAGAAAGAACACAATAGCTTAAAAATTACTAACCTTTATTTACAATCCCTTATTGAAAAGATTTTTTTTCAGTGTACGCAGACTTTTGACGCACGTGATTTGTGTCTTTCTCAAGTTATGAATATTTGTATTATTTTATGTAATATTCACAGGTAATTGTTGCTTATACTATTTGGATTTACAAAATTAGAGGAATAAATAAAAAAGGCTATTGATTCAGAAAGACTTCATTTAATTAGCGATCTTTTCATGAATATGAAAGATGACCGCCTGTACGCAGATTTTCGGAGGCAAGTGCACATAGGAAAGCATTTGGCGGAAACGTAACCCTAAGAGATAAAGAGACACAAAAACATTAAGGTCACAGCACAGAATGTAGTGTAAAACGCTTTATTACAAAACCAAAAACAAAACAAAAAAATTAAAAGTATGACATTAAAGCTTTATAGGAGGTGTTTGAAATTGCTGCCATTGGGATATATGCACGCATGACATCGACGCGACATGGATTGGCGGACATGCTCAAAAATACCAGGCGTTTCATAGATCGTATCAGCAGCGATGGATATTCGGGCCACCAGATCCATTTCAGAATTGACGGGCATGTCGTCAATCTTGGCTCTAAAATATCCATGTTCCACCAGATTCTGATGCAGAGCCAACGTTTGATGATTCTGTTGTTGTCTCGTTGTACAACTTTTCCCATACAACGAATCATTTCCGTTGGCCAGGCCGTAGATGAAGTGGATATTAGTGTCAACTCGGCATTCGTATAACGATTCATGTTCAACGCACGCTGTCCATGTCTGAAATGACGAAACCACATGTGCCGACCTTGCAATCTCACGTACAGCCCCACCTATCGCTTTCCACCCATGCTTTCCCGTGTAATTATAGCTACTCTACCTCCCCTCCAAGTTTGTACATGGCATTCGGGGACACCCTGTATAATTGTTAGGTTATAGGACTCCGTATAATTTTTGATGCTACAAAATTAGTAAAAAGTTATTAGTAAAGACTTAGGTCCTTAAAGCAAAAAAAGAAAGTTCACATTCACTATTTGGATAATACCCTCCTCTATTACAATAAATAAGAGGAAAAATTACAGCAACAAATTTTTAGTTAAACTTAATTCATATAGTAGCAATGACTTACAAATTTATGCATACTTTTTATAGTTCTTTTTTATTGTGTACGAGTATCGTTTTATGTTTAAATTAATATATAAGCCTCAAAACCTACTTATTTTGTTTATTTATAATAACATTATAACAATTAAAATATTGAAGCAGTAATTTGATTTTTTTAAAAAATCAACTTATACATCCTTAACTAATTTTAACTCATGGTGCCTTCTCCTTCAAAAAGGTTGTTGACTTTTGCCTATGAGACATAACTCGGTTAGAAGTTCTCATGCTATACAAAAAAATTACAAAATAAATTAGAGTGAAATAAGAATGAGGTATGAAACCAGTACAAAAAGTTTAAGGTCTATGAGAGACATTGAAAACAATGAGATATAGCAATTAAAATAATACATCAAAAACAAATTATATTCCACACATATATTAATGTCTATTATTAATAACAATAGGTATTAAAAATAGGTACAAGCAATGAAATAATCAAAAGCCATAAAAGAATTAAGGCATTAGGTCACTTGTAAAAGGTGAAGCCTTGTAACTGAAGACATTAAAAACGGTCTAAGGGGGTAATAAAAATATAAAAAACAATTTCTAAAACCATCGTATGGAATAGTTAAGAGAGAATAATTAGTGTGTGTGTTTTGAATATATTTATATTAAACAGAATGGAAAGGAAGACTTTAACATAAAAAGTAGGAAGTTTTATGTGTGTGTATATAATACATATTAAAAAAAGTTATATATATATATATATATATATATATATATATATATATATATATATATATATATATAAGATACAAAAATCTTATAGAATTCCTTCTATTGAATTAAAAGGAATATCACCTTGAAAATTGAGATTCTTTTATTCATCGTTTGGTGCATTATATGTAATCGGAAATCCATGAAATGACCAAAAATAGGATCAAATTATTCTCTTTCAAGACAATGGTATAGAAGCCATGTTTGTTTTGAGACCTTCAAACAGTTGTGTGTGTTGTTTTCTTAATTTTTGTTTCTCCTCGTCATATTTTGGAGCCCAGCGAATTTGGTGGGAAATTTTTTTCTCCTTCAATGAATTCATTTGTTAAAAAAAATTTTAAAATATTCTAAATTTAATATTGAATAAGTAAACAAGGAAATAAAGTTGATATTTAAATTGTAGCAACTTTACACATATATTGTATGAATAAAAAAATAGAGCAATCAATACAGAAGAGATAAACGGACCAATTTTTCAAGAACTCTTTTTTAACTTAACTTTTAAAACATAAATTAATGCATGTGTTCAACAACATAAACAAGTTATTACAGTAATAAATTGAGAATTCTATAAATTTAATTATTCTGCAATTTAAACATTTTTACTGATATTTCCTTCTTGTTTGAGGTGCAAGTATTATGGAAAATACGTTATTCTAATTACTATTACCGATGATTTATCTTGTGAGTGTGTGTAATCAGAATAATTTCTCGGGGATGTGAAATTCCGTAACTGCAAGGAAGCTTATTTCTGTAAATTTTTTAGACAATAAAAACATTTACTGCGTATTGCCAATTCATTGCTCTGAACAATCGCATCTAACAAAAAAAGTTATATATATAAATATATATATATATATATATATATATATATATATATATATATATATATATATATATATATATATATATATATTTGATACAATCCGACCAGCAAAAATTGTTTTATTCGGGATGGAATTTTTTTTATCTACTTTGTGCATTTTTTAAACACACTTATCTCATTATATTTTGATTCTTTGTTGAGTAATAGATAAAATTCCTTTAAAAATGTATGTGTGTGTGTGCTATCATTGGGATCTTCACGCTCTAACGGAACAATGGATTTTGACGCTCGATATCATAGAGGGAATACTTAGATTTTTTACAGATTTTGTTTTTGCTGGAAATATTTGATTTTGTAAATAAATTCATATCGTGAAAAAAAGGAAAAGAAAACCGATATTTTTAAAAACGCTTCCTCTTCCAAAAAGAGAAGATAATGATTCTCTCTCTCTCAGAAAGGAGATTCATACAATATGAGCATCGGCTCATTGCAATAAAATGTCATTTTTAACTATAAAAACTCTAAGCCAGAGTTTCTAAACCTTTTTCTACTATGCCCCCATAAGCCTTTTAAAAATTCTCATGTCTTCCCTATACATTATATATATATATATATATATATAGTAGTAAATAAATTAAAAAGACGACTAATAAATCCTAAAACATCTTAATATTTAATTGAAAGAACCAAGAACATGGAACCATGACAAACAAAAAAAGAAATTTAGCTAGAGTGGAAAACACTATTATGATTTCCCGAGCTGTCACTGGTTTAGGACATTGAAACAGGGTTAAACAGTGTTTTGTGAGATCTCAACCTTTCCCTACAGAACAAATTTTCGACATAATAGCACAGGAGATAAACCAAGGCAAAGGCCCAAAACCCACGTGGGGGAATATAACAGCAAAAGAATAGAATTGGAATATTAAATTACTATATATATATATATGATGAATCCCCAGCCCCACAAGTGTCAGTTGGGGTAAACTTCCTAACAGGACAACTCAACCCACCTCCCGCATAGAAACCGGACTTTCGCCGGACTTAAAGGAGACACGTGTACTAAGGACTCACTCGCTGTTGATCAACGCTAAAAGAGCTCTCGTTTTCTTCATGGCTTGGAGTGCAGACTTCTTTACTGAATATTGAAATAAAATATAAAAGGACAAACGGCTGCCCGTTGCATTTCTTCTGTCAAGCCAAGAATTTCTCCAAAACATGATCTATATATAAAGGGTGTTTTTTTAGAGCTATAGAACTTTAAATTGTAATAAAACAACGATGTATTATTCGATTGACATGAATTTTTTTTATTCGAAAGATAATCTTGTGGCATCACATTTTAAATATGATTTTTGGCATATGACTGCCACGGCTGGCTCGGATGTAGTCCAATCTGGAAGTCCAATTTTCGATGACTTTTTCCAACATTTGTGGCCGTATATCGGCAATAACACGGCGAATGTTGTCTTCCAAATGGTCAAGCGTTTGTGGTTTATCCGCATAGACCAATGACTTTACATAGCCCCACAGAAAATAGTCTAGCGGTGTTAAATCACAAGATCTTGGAGGTCGATTCACAAGTCCAAAACGTGAAATTAGGCGGTCACCAAACGTGTCTTTCAATAAATCGATTGTGGCACGAGCTGTGTGACATGTTGCGCCGTCTTGTTGGAACCACAGCTCCTGAACATCATGATTGTTCAATTCAGGAATGAAAAAGTTAGTAATCATGGCTCTATACCGATCCCCATTGACTGTAACGTTGTGGCCTTCATCGTTTTTGAAGAAGGATTCCATCAGCCCATAAAGCGCACCAAACAGTGAGTTTTTCTGGATGTAACGGTGTTTCTACATACACTTGTGGATTAGCTTCACTCCAAATGCGGCAGTTTTGTTTGTTGACGTAGCCATTCAACCAGAAGTGCGCTTCATCGCTAAACAAAATTCGCTTATGAAAATTGACCATTATTTTCGAAATAAAATTGCACAATTTGAAAGCGTTGTTCAGGCGTGAGTCTATTCATGATGAATTGCCAAACCAAACTGAGAATAAATCACTTGACAGCTGTTAAATCGGCCGCCATCTTGGAAAGTAATGCCAACTTAAACTTCTATACCTGGAAAAAAAACACTCTGTATAAAGGAGAAAATCGACTCACTGACTAATCACGATATCTTCGGAACTATTAAACCTACAGATTTGAAATTTGGTAAGTATGTTCCCTTCATGGAGTAGACATCAGTTAAGAACGGATTTTGCAAAGATCGAACTCTAAGGGGCGTTACGGTGGTTTAAGGGGCGTTATAGATAATTATTTCCATTATTAAACTATTACATGTACAGTCTTGAAACTTGGTACACAGATTTCTTACATAAAGTAGAGATTCCCTACATAGTGATTTTTACGAAAATTGACCTCCAAGGGGCGTTGAGGGCGTTATGCATAATTATTTCCATTTTTAAACTATTAGACATAGTCTTGAAGTTTGATAAGCGGATTCCTTTCACAGAGTACAGATCCGCTACAAAATGGGTTTTGTAAAAATTGACCCCCTCAGGGGCGTTGTGGAGAATTAAGGGGCGTTATATAGGCAATTAACTCCTTTTTTAAAACTATTAGACGTAAGATCTTGAAATTGAGTAAGCAGATTCCATTCATTGAGTAGAGATCCGCTATAAGATGGGTTTTGCGAAGATCGCTTCCTAAGTGTCGTTGCGGGGGCTTAAGGGGCGTTATAGATAATTATTTCCATTTTTAAAATATTAGACGTACAGTCTTAAAATTTGGTAAGCGGATTCCTTTCACGGCGTAAAGATCCGCTACAAAATAGTTTTGGGGAAAATTAATCCCCAAGGGTCACTGAGGGGATTAAGGGGCGTAATAGATGAATATTTCCGCTTTTTAATTAATAGGCCCACCTGTTTGAAAATAAGATGGTATGTTTCGTTTATGGAATAGAGTTCATTTTACAAAGAGTTTTGCGAAAACGGACCCCCAAAGGATTGGGGTTGCGAGGGATTAAGGCGTGTTATAGAAAAATTCCTGTTTTTGAATTGAACCCATTTACTTGAAATTTGTTGAGAACGTTTCTTTAGTTGAATAGAGTTCTACTAAGAATGGATTTTACGGAAATCAACTTCAGGGGGGTGCAGGGAGAGTTATTGGGGCGTATTGATAGACAAAATTGCCGTTTTCGAACTGCTAAGACTATAATAATAAAATTTGGTTTGCATGCTTCTTTTGTTGAATTGGAATCCACTAAAAATGCTCTCAACGAGGTATTGATGATAAAAATTACGTTTTTGCTCTGTTAGATTTAGACTTGAAATTTAGCACGCATGTTTATTTTATGGAGTAGTGATCCACTGAAAGTTGCTTTGGTGGAAATCCACTTGATTATTAAATCCACTATTATTATTATTAGGTTAAGTGAGCGTAAAAAATCTTTCTACTTCTATTTTAGATATAAATATAAATTAGATATTTTAATGTATGCCCTTTTTATATCAAGAGGCGAGAGTTACAGCTATAAATTTATTTTTCAATACAGTCGAATTCTTAATGCTAGATATCATTAATCTAATATATATTATAAATGCGAAAGTTTGTGAAAATCTTTGTTTGTCTTTCACGCAAAAACTACTGAATGGATTTTAATGAAACTTTACAGTAATATAGCTTATACATCAGAACAGCACATAGGCTATAATTTATAGCATAAACTATAATTTATAAAGATATTGTATGAAGTATCCAAAATATAACGATATTTGTCAAGTAAGTAGGAAAAAATTCTGTCATCTGCTAGCAATTCTGGCATGCGCTGCAAAAAAAACCACGTCTGCATATATCTATCTTTTGTTTGTGAAAAACCATTTTTGTTTTAGCTACGCAAGGTGCTCGCTTCTAATTAATTCCTCTGATGTAATGCCTATTTTTTTTATTTCAGAATCAAACTAAGTTTTGAAGGGAGAGTTTGTTATAAATCTCTCTTTATTCTAATGTTTTTTTTAACATTTTATTATGCACATTTGGTAGTAAGAAATTGATCTTTTTTCCAAATAAATGCTTTTATCAGTTCTGATACTTAAAGTAAATAAACTTTCTCTTTCAAACTGCATCATTTGGACAAATTTTCAAAATTTGTTTGTGGTTAGTAGTTATATATAACACTATAATTTTAATTGAATAGGCAGATATTGCATTTTTAAGTATAAAAATAATTATAACTACTGTACTGTATCTTTTGGAACGAGTGAATATTAACGTCGCACTGTTCAGCTACATGAGGGCTTTTGGCAACGGACCACGTAATTTTGAACCATGGTCAAGTGACGTGGACGACACCCGATCTGGCACCCTCTTCTCCTAACTACCACATCACACCAACTTAGAAGGAATATTCTACCAATACTTAGCAGGAATATTCTTTGAAATCCACTCTTCCAAGATATATAGCAGCACGGGTTCCATGATGAGTATTTTAGCGGAAAAAATAGTTTGTCAAAATTTAAGTGTCTTATTTTTTGTATGTTAATGAAGACCTTAGAAAATTATTTGACTACTTATTTTAAGTGAACGGTGTATATAATTAATTTTACAGTGGAATATCTTTAATTAATTTATTAGCATTAGCGGATTAAATTTTCCAAAGTGGAGTATTTTGTTTATGTATATCCCTTAATTTTAAATGTAGTGATCGAAAAAAAAATATTTTATGAAAAATGCAGTAAATCATAATGCGGTTGGATAAAGTATTAACTTGCATCGCTCCCCTACACGGCGGGTCTTACAAAGCTCTAATAAAGCTCGAGTTATGAAAGTAGCTAGGCATTTGCCAACTTGACTCTATCGTTAACATTTCGCTATGTTTTTCATTGAATCGTCATTATAATTTAAGAAACGGCGTTGCTTGCGAATATTACAATTTTAACATAAAATAAATACTACAGAAAATAATATTAATGTATTATACTTTCATATAAAAATTACTTGCACTATTTTAAGCGTTCATTACACAAAACTTTTAACAATGTGTTACTTTTGCTGAGCAGAAATCAGCTTAGGAAGGTATTTTCAAAAATCAACCCTCAAGAGTGTTACGGGGAGTTATAAATTTAAAAAAAAATCCTTTTTATCAGCTATTAAATCTACATACTTAAAATTTAACAAAGGTATTTTATTTCTCTCTCTCTCTCTCTTTTTTGTTTAGTTTAGCTACTCAAAAAGCTTTTTTTGTTTAATTTGCAATTCCCGTAAAATTAACTCATTAAAAACTTCTTTATCCTTCAATCTGTGTTGTTTAATTTTTCAGTTCACCCGTGCGAAGAACAGGTATGCCAGCTAGTTCATATATATGTAAACAGTATACATTTATACAACATCGTTAAATACCCAGTGAAGCGGGTGGGTAACGGCTAGTATATATATTCACTCAGAAACATTGAAAATAGTGACCCAAGAAGGAAGCTAAGTACAATCGCGAAATTTTGCAAATAAGTACAGCGTAATGTGATATGCAAATCATCCAAGTTTTGTGCCAATACGCATGCTCATACACGCCGAGATGGCACTGCAATTAGTAAGAGGGTGCTATATAAGCCAACGCAAATTCGAAGATTCATAAACGTGACGATCACCCGCCGATTGTAAGAAGACTTTGGTAAGCGAAACATGCCAGGTACACGTGCTAGAAGACATTTCTCACAGTTAAGCGAGTTTGAGAGAGGCCTGATCATCGGGATGAAAACTGCAGGCTGGTCGACGCACCGTTTTGCTGGCCAGGTGGATCGTTCGGAGTGTGCCGTTAGAAATTGTTGGGAGCAGTGGACACGAGAAGGTACCCACGCTTGAAAAACCGGGTCTGGAGTGACCAGGAAGACCACGAGGGGAGAGGATCGAAGGATCATGCGGCAAGCACTTGTGGACCTCACAGTGACTCGTTCAACGATACGAGCAGACGTAGGCGTAGCAATTGTTCCACAAATAATTTCCAGACACCTTGCAGAAGCAAATCTTAAATCCAAGCGACCTTTCTGTGCACTCCCTTTAACACCAGAACGTCGGCAACTGCGTCTACAGTGGTGCCAAGCCAGATCAATGTGGAATGTCACAGATTGGTAAAAGGTTGTGTTTAGTGATGAATCCCGGTTTGTTTTGGGGACAGATGATAACCGTGTACGGGTGTGGAGGCGCCCTGGTGAGTGGTACAATTCCCCCACACTGTCCTACGTCACACTGCCCGCAGAGCTGGTGTAATGGTCTGGGGGGGTCATAGCCTATGATAGCCGGTCCACTTTAATTGTGATGCGTGGAACCTTAATGGGCCAACGTTACGTTGATGATATTCTTCGACCCCATGTAGGACCTTTCCTAAATGGTCTTCCAGGGGCAATTTTCCAGCAAGATAATGCTCATCCGCATACAGCAAGAGTTGCTCAAGACTTGCTATGTCATTTTCAGACTCTTCCTTGACCGGCCCGCTCCCCTGATTTGTTCCCTGTAGAGCACGTGTGGGATCAGCTAAAACGGCAGATGCCATCGTGTCACTCTGTACATGATTTAGAGTTGGCTATTTAAGATTTGTGGGTCCATCTGCCTCTGGACAACAAAAGGTGTCTAATCAACTCAATGCCGGACCGTGTGGCGGCATGTATTGCAGCTGGAGGTGGTCCAACGCGCTATTGAAGTTGCCCAGTATTTGTCTCGTTGCACACCCTGTATTCGTTTAATTGTCTTGTTTTTGAGATCAAGTGAATCTCTCATCTGTGTCATTATGTATATTAAATTTCATGTCAATCCGATGCTTTCTTCTTGGGTCGCTATTTTCAATGTTCCCGAGTGCATATGAAATTTAAATGAGATGAATGAAATTAAGTTTTTACGAAATCCCCAGAAAATTATTATTATTATTATTATTATTATTATTATTACAGAAATAAATTTTCAAAACTTACAATGGAAAACTGAAATAAAAATAAAAAGTGTAGTGAGATCTTTGCGCTTGATGTTTGTTGATAAGAGATGCATATTTGAATACCCAAATGCAAGTAAAATAATAATATTAATAATAATAATAATAATAAACTTTTTTCGTATGAAAAATGTTTCTGGAAAATGATACTTCTAAAAATTAAATGAATAAAAATTACCAACTGAATTTATTTACCATTCATATATCACTAATAGTTATCCTGTTTATGTATTTTTTTCAAACAACAGGGCTTTTAAAATAATTTTACAGACATTTATTTTGAATTAACTCGATTTGAGTTAACAACGATTAATAATGAACGATACAGTAAAACACTGCAGAAACTTAGATCCTAGCACCAAATACAAATATAAATTTGAATTCAATTGAGAACACGTGATTACATGTATCAAGTGACCGTTGTGACGTTTTCGATTGCGGCGAACTCCACCCCTTTCATTCACGCCAAGTTTTATGGCTCAGAGCAGGTGGCTAAGAGACCAATGCAAGTGGCCATGGGATCATTGTTTATTGTTTAGCCTTGAAACGGCGACGACCCCCAGACGGGCAGTCATAATAAACGAGGAGTTCCTGCACCCATTGACAATAGACGAAGCCTGTCTAAGAACACTGTCGCCTCGGCAGATGTCAAGAGAATGGCTTTAAGAAACAACGGGGTGTGATGGACAAGTGTGTCCAGATGTTGGACGAGAATCCTGGCACCATTAGATTCCAGATGAGCAGGGAATGTATTTGTGTGTTCCGCACGAATAGGACACTATTGAAGCCTAGGGCCGTGGGGAGACTTTAGTGGTCTGTCAATGAGAAGGGACGAGATGCATGTTGTGGACCCGCCCCTGGTGTTTAAAAGGGTTTTTTAGGAGGGAGGGAAACTCGGAAAGAGACATGGAGAGAGACTTTGTCAGAGACTTGGGAGTGCGGAGACGAGCTGGGATCAGACTCAGAGACCGAAGGAGATTTTTTCGGACGAAATGAGAGACCATGAGCGCCAGTGGTGTTGGAGAACTGGAAACAAAGTCTTAAAGAGATGAGCAAGTGCCCTTCGGACAAAGGATTGAAGTGATTGATTTCCCATGATATAGACTGAATGCACACGCTTGGCGTATAAATTGTACTTTATTGCTTCAATGATAAGAATTTGCTGAGCAAAAGGTTGTGACAAATTTTTGTTTGTTATCTACGCACGATGACGTTATGTATTGAGCACGTTGAATCAAATTGAAGAAAAGACAGATGCTTGTCCAATAATTGTGAAATAGTACGCAAGTAAAATGTGTACTGATCAATGTAATAGTAATACTACGTTTGTGAGAAAGAAAAGGACAAATTTACTTAAAACAAGTAATATGAAAAATATGTCAATTCCTACTTTGAATGGATGAATAGAAAGTATTTTATTAGCGATTGAAAACCTTCTATGCCAAAGAAAAAAGAAATTGGAGTTCATGAGACACAACAAATGCAGATACGAAAAAAGTCTTTGAATTAAACTGGAAACTTATAATGACTTCTAAAGCTATCGCTGAATTGGGCCAGCGATTTAGGGTTAAGCAATGCTTTATGGATCCACCTTCTGCTATATATATAGGGAGAGAGAAAAATAATAGTAGGAATTGAAAAAGAGCATGATTTGTCAACATTTTTGTAACAATGCACACCCGGTTAGACTACTTTGGCTGAAAAACCGGTTTTCGAGTTACATTGTTACAACAATAGAAACGAATCTAAGTAGGCGTCAAAAACCGGTAATTAATTTAATTAAGGAATTAATATTAAAAAAACTGTTTTAACACCAAGTGTCATCCACTACAAGTTTAAAAAAATTTATTTGAATTTGATTGGATGAATAAAAGTATTTTATTAAGGGGTAACAGGAGCCTTAATCGATATCAGTGGACTCGAAAATAACATCCTTCTTCAAACCAATGTAACTTAGCAATAAAACAAAACAATAATTGGAAATTATTACTACATGATAATCATATGTGTTTATGTTACCTCTCAAATTTTCAGAGAATTTGAGAAAAAATTTTAAAAGCTATAAAGAAATATAAATAGGACAATTTTTCAAAAATATGAAAATCAGTATTTAACACCGCACAGGATTCTGAAGCACAAAATTGATAAAAATTAACAAAATTAGTTTTACTTGGTATAAAAATGCTCATTTTTGAAGTTATACTTAATTTTAAGAAATTTAGAGAAAAAATATTTTTAAATACAGTTATATATAACGAAAATTTTAAAATTTTAAGAAAAAAAATGATTAAAATTCAAATAAAAAAATTTTAATAAATATTTTTTGAAAATTGATGTATAAATTATGAAGAGCCTTATTTTGAACATGTGTACGAAATTTCAAACTAATATTATAAATAGTTTCAGAGAAATCGCTAAAATTTTTTGTTTTGAGAAAAAGGAAGTTAAGATAAGAAAGAGATAAGGTTTTTGTTTAAGTTTCAATAGTTATTTCTCAATAACTTTAGAAGTGTTTACAGTATCAACACAATTTTGGTATCAAACCGCTCATAAATGTTGCGGTTTTAACATAAATTTACAATTTAAGAGTCCTGTGAGCTCTTAACGATTGAAAATTTGAACAAGATAAATATATAAATAAATATATAGAGAGAGCTAATAGTAGGAATGGAAAAATAGCGCATAAAAATGTATTTTTTAGTTCAATTCTGTAAAATAGTTTTTTTTAAATTTTTTTTTGTTCATTTGAAAGGTCCATAAAAATGTTTTCAATCAGATTTACAATCATATTAGGATTGTAAACAAGCTTTTTTCTCCTGTTTTACTTAATAGTCAAATTCGAATTTTTTGATAACGTTGAGGATTCTCAAATGAGATTTATTTTATTTCCAAAGTTTGTAAATAACAGCAGGTGGTTAAGTATAAAACATGCAAACAAAAACACGAGCATATTGTATTAAAAATGTGTACACGTTATCCATAGCTTATTACATACATATAACTTTTTGAAAGGTTATTGCATTTCATTTGTTGAGTTTAAAACCACTTCGTAAACGGAGATTGATTTATGATTCCATATGAAAACACAGATATAACTTTTAATGAGGTGTTCTAATTTTGATATATTAATCATTGAATAATAATATTGGGCAATTTAAAAAACATTGCATTATTTTTATAATTATAAAAAAGCTACACATGTGCTTGTTCTTAATATTATGTCACAAGCATTGATTTCCAAGTAATTATCAGTTGCGCATTGTGGTCGGAAATATGTAGATAAAACATATCTCTCAAAATTAAATAGTTTGAAATATCTTATCAAAATTTTTCATTTCTAAATCGAGTATCGTTAGAGAGAGAAAAATGTTATTCACATCAAAAGAGGAAACTGGCAATACACACACGCATTGAATACCAAAACAGAAATCTTTAAATAAATCTGGCAATACAACAAAAAAAATGAAATACGAATAACAAAAGAAATAATGAATGGTCATTTAAAAGAAAATATCTTCCTCCTCTAATAAATCTTCAAGATATATATATCACTTGAATTAATAATTAATTTTTGATCCAAAATAATAAAGTTGAAAGCTTTTTCTGTGCTCGTGTGTCAACGTTCATGTCTGCTTTCACCTGTAGTGCATTCAATTCTGAAAAGTGTTATAGAGCAAGGAAAAATTTCTCCTATGATTTTCTAATTAGTTAGAAAATTCACTTAAAAATTGGACATGTTTTTTCTCCAATGATTGTTACATCATTTTAATTTATATGTAATACATAATACAAGAAATTAATGTGAATATAGGGTTTATATTATCCTAAATTTCAAGACAAATGTGAAATCCTCCATGTTTTCTTCGAGACCTGGAAGAAAAGTTTGGCTTCCTTATGTCATATTTTGAGGCTATAGGATTAAAAAAAATGTAGCTATTTTCCTTTTGTATGCATAATTCTGTATTCGAAAAGATTTTCGTTCTTACATAAAAAAAACCATGTAGACATAATTTTTATCGTTGCTTGCATATTACTTTTATGTAACTAATTAATAAATTTTTATTAAATAGCGAATTCTTTTTAAATTATATTAAAGATATAATTTTTGTACCTTTACATTATTCACCACATAAAAATATTTATTTAAAACCTTATAACGTAAATAAAAAAAATAAATAATAGTGTAAGAAAACATATCCAACAAATTTTTTAAAATTAAATTACATTTTATCCAACATTTTCCTTATATATCTGGCCCTTAATAATATCATGTATCTTTACTGTTTTCTAACACTTTTTTATGTACATAAAACATTATTTCACTGAAAAGTGCCTTTTGGCACTTGTTTATGAACGCCAGTAACTTTGGAAATAATAAATAGGCTATGGAAATAATAAACAGATTGGGAAAGGATAAATAGTGAAATAAATAAATAGATTGCGGAAATGATAAATAGCTTGCGAAAATATTTAACAGATTGTAGAAACTGAGGTAATAAAAAGTTACAAAAAAAAAAGGTTTTTGTCGTGTCAAGTAGAAATAGTGTTAACTTTGTCATGCTATTGTCGTAATGATGTTTTCCGTGATGGTATTAGTCAGTCAAAAGTCAGGATTATGCAGATCCGCAGCGTTATAATTCATCATGGATTATTTGTTTCGCATACCATTTCTCATCTAAGATTGGTTTAATCTTGATAAAAACCAGCCGTGCAAAGGCACATTTGAGAGTTTTCTTCACTTTCCTTTTAACACACAGAGGAAACCTAACTACTTCGATACTTAGACAAAAGGAAAAGAAAAAAAAATCGCTTGAGTTCTCACACATTTACAAATATCTTTCTCCCAATTCTACAAGAGAGAGATAAAAGAATTCTTTTATTAAAACTGGATTTTCATATTTAGCGCAGAATTATTTTAAATCTTCGAGCAACTTCCTTATTTACCGGGAACTATTTAAAGAAACAAGCAATGCAGGTGGTTGCTTACGCAATTCGTCATTTTTTTTTACCGCAGTTCCAAAAAAAAAGTTCGAAACCCGCATGGATTGTTATTTTGATTCGAGAGTGTAGAACAGTTTTTTAATTGAATGTGCTCTTGTTTCTCGCACATGTTTTTCTTTTTCCTTTTTTTATCCTCGTTCGTCGCGAATGAGAGATAAAATTGTTATGATAAAAATAAAAACTCCCATAGATATTCTGTTTTACTCGTTATTTGTTGAATTTTAATACAAAAGTGACTTATCTTGATAGATTTATCAGTAACAATGGAAAAATAAATACAGAATTTTCGCTATTTCTATTGAAAGTTTAAGTTCATGAGCACTGAAAAATTTTCAATCTCTTATAAGAATCAAGAATTATTTACTTTAATAACTAGAGTTCTTGATATTACGAAATGCAACCAAAAATATACTTTTTAATCTGTGAATCTTATTTTTTGTCAGAGATATATTTTAGTAATATTAAAATTGCTCTGATGGACATATTCCTGTGACTTCTCAAATACAAAAAGTAAAAGAAGGCGTGAAGAAGACGTAAAAAACAATTTAAAGAAGGCGTAAAGAACAATTTAATAAATAACAGCCAGGTGTAATTTAGTTTGAGGAACAATTATAAAGATGAGGGAAATAATAACTGAAATAAGTATGAAAAAAAAAGAAAAGGAAGAAAAAAAAAGAAAAGAATTAGTAAAGTATCAAAAACTTTCATTTAGTATTAAATGAGAGCTAACAAATATATCTACGCGAATGAACGCCATTTTTTTCTGACAATATTAAAATATGGAACAATTTTTACTTGATGAAAACATTTTTCAGAACAACATGAATCGTGGAGAACTACGCCTTTTTTTGGCAATGATGAGTTTTATTTATTCCGTCATGTAAGGCTTGATAAAAGGAATACATTCCAACTTTTTTTATTATACATTAAACACTAAAACAGTGTTTCCTAAAGTGGTCTATATAGACCCCCAGGGGTCTACGATGACCTCCAAGGGGTCCATGCCAGCAAAAAAATAATTTGGGGGTCCATGAGGTGTAAATAGGGGTCTACGATAGTAGCTCTCATTAAACCAGATTGTGACTTTAATTTTGAAAAGAAATTTAATCAAGTGGAAACCAGACTTACCTATTTAATAGATTTATTTAGTAAATTTAATTAAGTTAATTTGCAGTTTTAAGGGGACAGCATAATTTTTTTTAAAACAGGGACCACATTTCAGCTTTTCTTGAGTGTGCTAGAATTAAGCTAAAGGAGTATAATTATGGACATCCCCCAGTTTCACAATTGCCACGGACACTCTGTCAGGAAAAAGGCAACCTACGTTCATTTAAATGCCCTTTTTTGGATTTTGAAACTAGGTTTGAAAATGTTTTGACTATTGTAATACCAAAATATACAATGAATTCATATGGTCACTTTAAAAAAAAAGTCATATTACAAGAACTAGACACTAGGAATAGGCACTAACTAAGACCTCAAAGTTTTTATAAACAAATATCAATAATTTTGGCTTTAAAAAGATATACCTGTTATTTATTCCAATTATGGAATATCTTGAGAAAATTTTTAATTGTTTTTCCGATTGAGAAGGAGTTTTTCATTGTGCTTGACATTCTCCAAAACAAAAAAAAAGAAAGAAGAAAAGACCGGACACTATTAACCGAGGAGACATTCAGGGTTGAACCTGACAAGATTGATGCCAAATGTTGAAAATTTGTTATTGCATCCCCAGATTTAACCCTCCCATTAAAAGCATTTGTTAGTTGCTCAGTTATTTTATTTAACAGTTATTTTATGCATTAATTAAATTTTAATTTAATAAATGCATAAAATAGTGTTTAAAAGTTAAGAAAACACGTGACTTAATTAATTAAAATTTAATTCATTAACATGTGTTTCTTAATTTTTAAACACTATACTTCACTGCAGTTTAAAATTTAAATCTTTTTAAGGATGCAGCTATATACCTGTTGTCAAAAACCTATTTAAGTTGATGAATTTGCAAAAATTTAATATTAGGTAAGTAGGGGTCTACCCCAAACCGAAAAACCTGTCAAGGGGTCTATGAGGCGAAAAAGTTTGGGAACCTCTGCACTAAAACATTAATAGTTATATCATTTTGACCATCATGCAGCACTTTTTTTTATTTAACTGTTCGCCTATTCTGTGTGTGTGTGTGTAGTATCATTAAGGAAAAAGTTACAATTTATGTCCATATAACACTTTAAAAAAGGTTATGTAAATCCCCCTGAAAAATTTTTACATTGTCATTTTTATACCACTTTCACGATGTCTCTTTAAACATTATTGTTTGTATACTGTTAACAATGTCACATTGCTTATTTGGTAACCCAAACACCAAAGCGTTCCGATTCTCAGATGCGTGAAAATTTAGTAATGAGGTGTTTATCATAATGGCGACGAAAATAGACTCGGGAGACCTGATTTTTTAATTATTGATGCATCTGAATTTGTTTTCGCTGGTGGAAAACAAATCCCATATTCTCAACTATATCAACCTTCTTGCTAAATGGTGCTTCGCTTTCTTTGTCTTTGAATTCTCTTTTCAATGTCAATGGTTTCCTCCTCACTCTGTCATAATTATTATTGTTGTTAAATAACATCCAATATACGGTCGTTTAACTGATAGAGTATTCCACTGTTGATTTTAGAACTTTCAGCCCTCGTTTTTTTATATCGGTGATTTATTAATATGAAGAATCCATTCGCTCTATTTGCTAATTTTGCAGTCATTTGAAAAGGTTCTAGAATACCTATTAATAATGCTATTTTTAGCATTAAGCGTATATATTGACATTTCATATATTCTAGGTCATATCAGATGTGTTGAAATAGTTTGGTATACCAAAGGGTGTCCCAAATGTAGGACTACACTTTCAAATATTAATTCCAACATACATATATATATATATATACATATATATATACACACACAAATATATAAACATACACGCACACACATATATACTTCAGATTCTTGTAAATGTAAATTCTGTTATTATCCAAACTTAGTAGGATAGTCTTTTCCACACACACCAATTATTTTTTTTTTTATTCATTTATTTTGTATGTTCAGACATTAAATGAGGCTGCTTTGCGTCAGTTAATGTTAGAACAGATTATTTCTGGATTTTTTAGATGTTATTTGCTGACATAATGCTTATAACTATAGTTGTTATAAATACTACTACAACAGATGGTTATAATTCAATACTTTCTCTTACTTGTGAAAAGGTTTTGTTATTTCTAATAGTATTGTGTATACAGAGCTGCATTTAGTACTGATGTATGTTTATGTTAGATATTTTTTCCTTCTTTGTGTTATATAAAAATTTCTGCTGAAGGGGAATCCACATAAAGTAATGCTTAACCCTGTTTCCCTGTCCTAAATCTGTGACTGCTTTAGAAATCATAATAGTTCATTTTAGTCCAATGATTCTTTCGGTCTTACAGTTTTAATAGCTCAATCTTACCCCCCTCAGATTCTTATAAATTGAGTTATTACTCAATCTTAGTAGGATATTCTCTCTCTTGCACCATTTAATTTATTCATGCATTATATGTATATATATAGTTCCCGATATATATATATATATATATAAACCGGACACCAGCCCGGAGCTGCAAATTTTAAGGACAGCATTTGAATCAAATTTTAGAAATATTTTTTTTGTTTTGGAACAAAAATTTGATATATTTTCTGAAATATTATTGGGTGTGAATTTGGTATTTCATTTAACATGTCTTATTTATTTATTTATTTATTTATTTATTTATTTTTTGCCGGCTGCGTGGCGTAGTTGGTTTGTCGCTGGCCTTCTGTACCCAAGGTTGCGGGTACGACCACGGCTCAAATAGTTGGTTTTTCTGATGCAGAAAATCGACAGCTGGCATGTCGTATGAGTATATGGCATGAAAAAGATCCTTTGAGTGTCCGTTTGGCAAGGATGCTCTCGGCAGAACTAAATTCCTAAGTACAAATTTCGCATCGGTGGAGCTCAGGTGCCTCTTTCTGGGGAAGAAACGGGGCGTCAAAATTACTTGCGGCAATTGGTATCGCCTAAATGGTGCCGCACTAAAAAGTGATACCAGGTCCTGCGGAATGTACTAGGTCTGCAAAGGTAGAAATACCAATACGCAGCCCCATTACAGAAAAAATTTTCTTATTTTGTACTCTGTGTGTTTTATGTCAGTTTTCTTTTATGTTGAAACTTGAAGGGCTCGAAGTGGGAGTACATGTTAAATCATGAAATTTGGTATGCTTACTCATCTTTCACTAGTAACTTTCTCCCCATCCCGGACTGGGTCACAACGGACATTCCTTTCACTCATATGATGTCTGGTGTCAGCTATCCAAAAAGGGACAGGGGTAATAAGTTTTTGGTTGATAGAGAGCCACAGGAAATGTTTTATTTTGTCTTGAGTGTAGTTACTATTAGTTAAAATAAACGTTTCAGATCCCCACCATCGATAGACTCTTTTTCGAAACAAGTAATATAAAAAAAGTTTTTTTAAGTCAATCTCTATTTAGATAAACAAAGAAAAATTTTATTTTAGCTACTTTTTATTAACTAGTTACAATTAATATAAATATGTATATACATATGACAGAGAATTACAACATTAAGTGGTCATTAATTTTTATTAATTATCGTTAAAGTATCGTACTTCCATCCAAAACAATCGTGTCTATTAAATTTCTGTTCAACTGAATGCTTTAAAACGTAAGAAAAAAAAAACCTTTTCAAGTTTTGACACGTGTCAAAAGGGTCGCTAAATCGCGAAAAATGATGCCAACGTGGCTGTATTTGTAAGTGTTTAAATAATTATTTTAATCAATTTTTATTATTTATAATTAAATTGTTGTATTGTCATCCAAAATAATCATGTATATAAAATTTCGGCTCAATTGAGCGCCTTAAAAAGTATTTTATTAACGATTGAAAATGCCTCGAAGATAAATAAATAAATATAGAGAGAGTGTGAGCTAAAAGTAGGAATTGAAAAATTGGCAGGTTGAATTTATTATTATGGTGCCTTTTTGTTCGCAGGAATTATTCAAATTTCATAGATGTGTATTTATGTGAACAATTTATCATTTTTAATAATAATTTTTGCTTTGGAGAGAGGGGTGGCTTTTCCCATTTTTGTCCGGGGTGACAAAACTGCTACAGCCGGTCCTGATACATATATTCCCTTACGGGGTTTTTTCCCACAAAGAAAACATTCAAGTTTGTGATGTTGTTGTTGTTTCTAATGCCACCTGTCAGACGTAGTCAGATCGAGACCCACGAAATTCATCGTGGCAAGGAGCTAGAAGTACGCCTGTCGTTGGCCTTGAGCACCATACAGGTGACAGTACGATTTAGCTCGGCGAGATTCCCCAAAGGGACGATAGATGGCGACACCGCCTATCTCCACCTCCACAATTTCTGCATAGATCTGAAGGGGAGGGAAATATTCTCCAGACGCTGCGCTCGTGCCTCAGCCCACAAAACTTCGGACCCACTGATTTAACGAGCACGTAATCCGTGTGTAATTGGAGTGTATTTGGTGGCATCGGGCATCGAACCCAGGCCTTCCGGTCTAGAGTCCGATGCTCTAATTACTAGGCTACCCACAGCACAAAGTTTGTGTACAATGCTTTATTGAACGATTTCAATGTGTGCAACACATCGAGTCTGTACGAGATTTCTAGTCACGTTCTATGAATCACTGCAACACAACCATCTGAATGGCCATTGGAATTTAACTATTCATTTCATCCGTGTCACTAATTGAAGATTAATAAACAATGTTTTTCACGTATCCCTACAGGAAGAAGTTGAAAGGTGTTATGTCTAGAGATCTGTGGAGGCCACGGTATTGGATTTCCTCTTCCCTTCGCCCGAGGAACTTTTCCTCACTTCCAAGCTCCAGTGTGGGGAAACCCCATGAACGCTGTACACTTTGTTGCAGATTAATTGCGATAAACCATGCCACAACTTGCGCTTGTTCTTGCGGTGAAGCCCTTTTGAAACGAGAATGTTGTAAAACGCGGAATTTGGGCCATCTATAGTTTGCATTTCAAAAGACAGAAACTTCAATGTTTTTTTTTCATGGAACATAAGAAACGTAAGTGAAAATCTTTGTTTGCATGTTTTTAATTATTTTTTGAAAGTGCAGTCATACTTTTTGGACACCTTTTATTAAACTTTGCATATTCAATTGGACTTATTTAGAATTTGAAATGTTACTTTTCTATTTGCATTTTTTCCTTAACAATTTCAAACTTCAAAATCTATTAATCATTTGTCTCTTTTCAATAATTCCTACTATTAGTTCACACTCTCCATATATATATATATATATATATATATATATATATATATGTATATATGTTGCTCAAATTTTAATAAAATATTTTTCATTCATCCACTCAAGTTCAAATAAATTTTTTAACTTGTAGTGGATGACACGATGTTAATACAGTTTTTTCAAATATTAATTCACTAATTGCATTTAAGATTAGTCGGTACTCCCTGTACCAACAACGTTAAAATTAGCTTTTTTATGTGTCTTTTTCTCAGAAACTGTTAAATATAAAAACTTCAAATTTTGTCTGTATGTTAATTATACTTTTATATTTATACTGAAGTGAGATTTTTTCAATATATTGTTTAGTTTTTTTAAAAAACGCACAACGAAAAAGTATCGCTATGAATTTTTTTTAAATTGTCATTTTTTTTACGATAACTGCTCTTTAGCAAAATACTTTGGGAATATTTCAAAAAGCTCATTTCAATATACACTCATGGACCAAAAAAATTAGCGCACCAAGAAATAATTGCGGGATCGTAATGAAACTTGGTACGAAGGTACATGTCGAGGAGATATGCAAATGATTAGAAATGCTGCGTGATTGCGCATTACGTATAGACGTAAGGGAAGGCGTTTAACGTCGCTCTCCGTGGAGTATAAAGCAGGCAACCAAAGCTTGTTTGAGTGTGCTGAATCGTTTAAAAAGGAAGAGCTGAGGTAGACATGCCATTACGCCGTCATCGTATGAGCAGCTGCCGCACTTTGAGAGGGAGAGAATCATCGGCGTAATGGAAGCTGGGTGGTCAGCTCGACGAGTAGCTCGACAATTAGGCCGCTCTGATTGTGTTGTGAGAAGGTGTTGGGACCAGTGGATCCAATAGATGTCATTTACACGAAGACCAGGCTCAGGGCACCTTCGACAGACCAGTCGTCGAGAAGACCGCCACATCGTAAGAAATGCGTACAGCCAACTGCTTCATCAGCTGCCATCCAGGCACAGGTAGCACCTTCACTAGGGCCCCTGTGTCTTCTCGAGCCATACGAAGGTGCCTGGCTGAAAGACATTTGGGATCGTGGCGCCCATTTCGTGTGCTGTCTTTGACACCCACCCATTGAAGCCTCCATTTGGAGTGGTGCCACGCACGAGGAAACTGGATTGCAGCGGAATGGCACTAGGTCGTCTTTAGCGACGAATCCAGATTCAATCCCAACAGTGATGACAATCGTGTTCGTGTGTTGTGAACGCCTCAATACTGCCTTTGCTTTACAGCGACACATCACTCCCACAGCTGGTGTGATGGTATGGGATGCCATTGCCTACAACGCATGGCCACTCCTATTGTTGATCCGTGGCCCCCTGACAGCCCAGCGGTATGTCCATGACATCATGAAACGGCTACCATGAGTCATTTTTTAACATGACGATGCTAGACCTCACACGGCAAGGGTGTCACAAGACTATCTACGCACTGTTACTTCCCTTCCTTGGCTCTCCCGATCCCAAGATTTGTTTCCAATCGAGCATATCTGGGATCATTTGGGACGGCGAGTTGGGCATCCTACGAGTTTGAACGAACTAGAGGCAAGGTTACAGCAAATATGGAACGAAATGTCTCAAAACATCATACAGAACTTGTATGCCTCAATGCTCAATCGTGCATTCGCGCTAGAGGGGGTTCAACAGGGGATTAAATCCTCCGTTCTTTTGTCTTTTTCTCTGAAATAAATTATCCTATTTCTTTGATTTTCTAATCATTTACTATGTAAAATTTCGTTTCATTTTGACGATTCCTTCTTGCTGCGCTAATTTTTTTGTCCATGAGTGTATATAGTTAGATATCAGTAATTTGTAGTAAAAAAATGCATGTGCATTCACTCGGTAGATTCTGAAAAAAGGTACGCGCAGTTTTAAAAACATCATTTTGAGAAAATTGCATTTTTAGTATAAAATGTCACTTCATCACAAAAACATTATTAATTACTACATGTATTTGTCCCATTTTATCAAACATTAGCAGCTTCTCAATTTATTTTAAGTAAAATAGGAAACAAAAAAGTCTTCAAATACCCAGAAAATACACACGTAGCATTTTTCAGTTTTTGTCTAACGAGATATTTTGTTTCATATATGTCATTTATTTCTCAAATTCTGTATCAATTTTTGAAGAATTTTAGCTTTGATGCATTACAAACATCAAAAGTTTACCATAAAGCATCATAAATATAATGTGAAAATGCATCAATATGGTTTTGGAATGAATTTGTGATTGCATTTCGCAACACATGATTATACGACATTTCGAATGTTTCCATCAGTGTTTTGTGTGTTCGCTTCATATACAGTTTCTAAAACTTTTAAAATTCAAAAATTTCTATAAACTGGGCAAATTATTTCTAAATCAGCCATAATAAAACTGGTTTTATATTTTTAAACATGACATTTATATATTTTTATGTAAATAACCAACTTTTTACAACGACAAATGGCATTGCACACCTGAGTTATCTGTAGGTACCTTTCATTGAAAAGCTTTTGAATATTTAAGCTTAAGAAGTTGTCTATACAATAAAGAAACATTTATATTTATACTGAAGTGAGATTTTATAAATATATTGCTTAGTTTTTTCAAAAACATAAACTTTTGCATCGCTGAATTTATTCAAAGTTGTTACTTTTTGTCACGACATGTGCTCTTTAGCTAAAAATGTGTCTGTAATATTTCAAAATTCTCACTTCAGTATGCACTAGTATACATAAGGAATATATAATGTAAACTTGCAGTGTATTCACATACGTTAAATTTAGAAAAATTTCTTTTTTTAAACACAGTTTTAAAAATATAATTTTTAGGAAACAGTAATATTTGTATGCAATCTTACTTCATCAAATATACCCTGCCCTGTTTTTACCTATTTCTTTTACTGTTATCTCCTTCCTTCATTTTTAATCTTTTTTTCTTTTTGGATTGTGCAGAAAATGTATATATTGTGTGCAGACATAAAATGAGTGCCAATGGCATGGACTTCCAAGATTTAAGAAATAACTCTGTCCTGACTTACATTTTTTTAAGAGCTGTGTTTGTACATGTCTTGTAGAATTTTCTTCTGATTTTTATGAAGGGACACACTTTATTTTTAAAACAAATGCAAGTATATTTAAACTCATAATGGCACTAATAATGCATGAAATACTTCTTTAATATTTCTTCTTTAATATTACAGTAATATTTTAGTAAATATTACTGTAGTACGTGACGAGTGGATGATATTATTGTAGTATTGAACGAAAAACTAGAGCGTGGCCGGTGGTGAGGGATTACTGTAGGTTAGATGCATTTCCTATTTTTGGTGATGTTGCATATTCACTGTAATTGATGGGGCAGTCTTGTAAATTAATCCAGTTTATTGCACATCATGAAACACATAGGCATCTTACCAACATAAAGCATGGACGAC